>OX336388.2:1907230185-1907879352 GCA_946902985.2 Meconema thalassinum | reverse complement strand
TTACGTGTTGTGAGTGAGAAGGAAATTTGGCTGTCAACTTGTCTGATTGTGCTGCTTGATCCCGGCGTAGGCTACGCAACGTTATTCTCTGAACTCCGCTAATTTTTCGCATTATCGATATCCTATTCCTAAAATGAGAAAAATGGAGAATGAATCTTGAGATTGAAGATCGCGTTGAAGCCATTTTTCAGTGTTGCCTTATAAGCAATTATTAATATTGTAGCTTTATGAAAACTTTTCAATAGATGAATGAAAATCCACAGCCTGCTTCCAGTCGACCGACCGGGTCAGGTAATGGAATGAACGAAGCCCCAATCTAGCGACGAGGATATGAAATGTGCCGACTGCCGAAGCCTGTCACACTCCCCTGGGGCAATGACTAAATGAATGACAGATGAAATGAAATAACAGTGGAGAGTGTTGCTGGAATGAAATTGTGACAGGGAAAGCCGGCGTACCCGGAGAAAAACCTGTCGGCCTCCGCTTTGTCCAGCACAAATTTCACATGGAGTGACCGGGATTTGAACCACGGGCCCTGCGGTAAGAGGCTGGCGTGCTGCCGCCTAAGCCACGGAGGCTCTTTCAATAGATAAATGCTATAAAGAAAACTATTCAAATTCAAAGAAATCAGAATATATTAAAACATATTACTAAAGTCGACACCAATACTGGTTGTCTGTGCAGTCTGTCGACATTCAACAACTTCAGATAAGTACTGAACCCTTTACCCTATGTTGGTTAAATGATTCTACTTTTTATTTCTTCAATTAATAAATATTTCAACCAGCATCATGAAAGTAGCCAGACAGCGATGAGGAAATTTCAAGCATTTGTTGGAGACAGTAGGGACATACCTGCATCAGTTTAACAAAAGGCTAAGTACCTGAGCTATGAAAAGAAATAGCAGAGCGATGTATCATAGGACAGGTGTGGCTACCTCAATTTTAGAAGCGACGCGCGGTGAGACATGGTTCTGGTATGTTCATTGTGATATTCGCGCCTAGAAGAAATATGATGCAGTAACGTGAATGGCTGATGAAGAAAATAGACACTCCCAAGACGCCAAGATCTACTAGAAACCGCCAAATTATCAGAAAATGGAGAACCAATGAGAAGAGAATGCCTACTTGCGCGCCAACTCCGGCTGGGGTACGCGGTGGCTAGTATTCACGCGGGAAATCGCCTAGACAAAATCTCTACGATCGATTCTGGGATTAATGGGCATATTCTTGACCTGTGCAATATTACGAGTTCAGTGATATTTATTTCATTCCTGTATCACAATTATTTCGATAAATTTTTACATAAAATCCCCCTCCATCTAGACCCAAGGGCCAGTTCATTTATAAGTGTGTCGAAGAGCCAAGACATTGACTTTTATTCCGTGTGTTGAGGACACACTATTATTATTCTGTGCGTCTACAGACATTGACTTTCATTCCGTGTGTCTAGGAGACATTATTATTATTCAGTTCGTCTGAAGAGATAGACTTTTATTCTGTGTGTTGAGGACACAAGAGATTGACTTTCATTCCGTGTGTCTAGGAGACATGACTTTTATTCCGGGTGTCGAGAACACAGGACTTTGATTCTGTTCGTCTGAAGAGATAGACTTGTATTTGTGTCGAGGACACAAGATATTCATTGTAAAGTGGTAAATTCAGTGATAGATAGTCATAGTACTATAGTTATAGGGACAGTAGCGTCGATAATTCGCCAACGAACAGTGACAGGGAATTTAGTACCTGAACAAGCGAATTTAGTAGTCAGGCATAAAGTGTATAATAACCTAATTTTTGTATCAGCGCAAGGATGACATCGATGAATGCAGAGGAAGTGTGGAATTCTCAACAGTCCGTCCAGATGGCTGCTATGAGATAGAGAACCATCAAGTTGGGGAATGGCGTCTGATGTTCTTTGACGGGTGACTACAACACGAGATGAGTACAAATAATATTTTATTATTTATTAAATTAACTTATGGTTTATGGGACATATTTTTTGTAAATACTTTGCTTGTGTGATTTAATGTAGTATATTTTGTTTTGATCTGACACACTTTTGTTTGGAAGCAGCTCGCACAATGGTAGTTAATGGAAGGTTCTTTTCTTTGTGTTGTGTTAACTAACGTATCTATGTGAACGGCCGTGTTCGCCTAGGTTACGAAGTGCGGTTAAAAACGTCTCTCGGAGATATGTCGTGTTTCAGAAGTAGGACTGAATTAATCTAATTATATAGTAGATTGGAGGGTAATTAAATGTTGTTGAGAATTATTATTGATCAGATTCAGTGTGATTATTGCCTTTGGAGCAATGTAATTTGTGACGAAGAGTACTCAGCTCTATCGTAGGTTTTAAATATTGTGTTAAATGTTTGCGAGCTCTAATTCAGCAGACCCATGTGAAAGGTGTTATGTCAGTCCCAGATGTGTGTATTGTGAGTATATTGTTGTGGTATTACAAGCGGGAACTTCAGCAGAGACTGATTTCTGTCAGCTTGGTACCAGATTCATATTGCATCCTTGCGAGGACAATTATGGATATGTGATTATTGTCTGACCATATGTTGAGTGGGAGGAGATGTTAGCGGCTGTTGATTCCTTGAGATAACAGTTCCGCTGGTCGGCTATTTATATACACTGGATGGGGGACATGACTGGTAATGTGGAAAGGGTGAGTGAGTTGTTGTCACAAGGGCTGACTGAGTTTCGCAAGCAGAGCTCATTAGGGGAGTGCACGTCTGGCTCCCAATTACTTGAAAATAAATATAAATGTGAGAAACTGATCAATGGTAAAATTGTTTAAATAAATGGGAGTTGCCTACGAAACACGATTACCTTCGAAGCGTTTCCTTAACATGCAGTTTTGTTAATATAAAGTAATCTTAACCACTCAGGTTTGTTGTTGTTGGTTTATTCTTTGTTTATTGTACATGTCAGTGACTCGTGAGTCACGTGCGGCGCTGTGTTTCCTTGTTGTTGAGTATCTGGCCATGGTGGCAGCTCATTTGGATAAGTGTGTCACCACACTAATAAGGGTCTCAGAGAGATGCCTGTAAATAGTAGAGTTGTAATATGTGTGTCAGAGTTAGATTTAAGGATTTTCATTAATGTTATGCCCATAGCCATAAAAGTTGATTTACGAGGTGATTGTTCGTGAGCACCGTGGCTGTTAACCCGTTGTGAACGAATGATCATCCAAGTACTCATTTCTCGTAGGTAGTCACCACGCGAACATAAATTCACATGCAAGATAGTGGAACTTGGATCCACATTTTATTAGAAAAGGGGAGATCCATCTGACTCCTCAAAGTGATAAATATTCCTGTCAGGGAAAAATTCAGGGAGGATTTTGTTTATTATTGTTTGTTTTATTCTTTTATGCACAAATTAGTTATTAAATCTAGTTATTATCTTACGTTTTGTCTCCTTTCTTTCTTAGTTATAGTTTTCATCCTATAACCCTTGCCTCAGAAAAGCACGTAGTTTGGCGGACGTAAACACCACACTATGAACTGAACGCGACCCCTTGATCTAAGATTCTTACTTAAAACACTGCTATTCTGAAGGGTTCAGTACCAACATTAGATCTTTGAACACATTAGTACTAGACAGACAATATGTTACGTAGTAGTTATAGCTTCTAATCATTGCAACAGAGTACTTATAGTTCATTTCCGCATATTATTTTACAATTCTACAGTAGTTTTAGGGCTTACTGCTTAAGTGTATCACAGCAATATTGTTATTATATAAGCTTGCCACGGTGGGTGAGTGGTCAACGTGTCGGTCTACTAACCCCAAGCTCGCAGGTTCGCTCCTGGCCATGGTAAGTGTTTTTTTTAAGGCGGCAAAATTTACGACACCATGTTGGCATGTCAAAGGACCCATTTGAATTCAGTAGGCCGTGTTCATAATGGCAAAATTAATATCGGGAGTTACCGCCACCACAAAGTTCCAAATTTCTCTACTAGAAATCGCTATAGTGTTCAAGGAGCTTAGATATCTAACCTCCTTAACTTTCATAGTGCTTCAAGGAACAACGAAATTCAACATGCAAGCTACTCTTTGGGTGTCAAATAACAAAGCTTGCACCCGGAACCCGAGGTCACACGATATTATTATTATTATTATTATTATCATATATTATTATATATAACATTTGCATATGGCGGTGATTCCCCAGTGGCGAATTGTACAAATACAGAAAATTTCCTTCAATAACATCAAACACAATATACACAATTTGCAATTCAGGAACTATGGTAATTACATCGTAGTATTTACCCAAAATTTGAAGCTTCTCTTAAAATCATCAATATGTTTGGGGAATGGCTGCTAATCGGTTTTGAAGCCGCTGGCTGCGAGCGGCTTTAGGGGACCAGGTACCGCTGCGACAAATCGCTACTCTACCTGGTGTATTTTATTTTATGGGGATAAATTGTATTTTTGTATATTTAAAATTATTTCATTAATATAATAATAAGTATTTTTCGCCGCAAGCGACTGTCGGCCGCGAAGCAATTGCGTGTATAAGTTGGTGAATTATTTTAAATTACTGTTATGAAATAAGTTTCGAATTGTTTAAGGACTGAGGCAGGTAGAGATTTCCAATTATCAATGAAATAATGAAATGAAAATCCACAGCCTGCTTCCAGTCTCCGACCGGGTCAGGGAATGGAATGAATGAAGCCCCTATCTAGCGGCGAGGATATGAACTGTGCCGGCTGCCGAGGCCTGACGCACTCCTCTGGGGCAATGATTAAATGAATGACAGATGAAATGAAATGATAGTGGAGAGTGTTGCTGGAATGAAATTTTGACAGGGAAAACCGGAGTACCCGGAGAAAAACCTGTCTGCCTCCGTTTTGTCCAGCACAGATCTCACATGGAGTGACCGGGATTTGAACCACGGACCCAGCGGTGAGAGGCCGGCGTGCTGCCGCCTAAGCCACGGAGGCCAATGAAATAATATTTCCCATAATTTGTACGCTGTGGTAGCTACACTTTCATATATTAGTTTTGGGGAGGAAGATTGTTTTGTTGATGAGATAGTCATTTATAAATTTTTGCAACATTAAAATAAACTGTTCTTTTTTCGGTGCTTAGTGCCTTAATACTAAATTTATCAGTAATAATTACCACCAATCTAGCACTTTGCCTGAACTACAAGATCAAATTCCAGTGCAGAGACACTCCCCAGGCAAATATCTGGATTGTGCCTTAATTATTATACTGTCACTAGTGGAGCCTATCTGCCTGACAATAAAGAATACATAATCGTACATACATACATTTCAAATTCCGGAACTCCTACTCCAATCCTTGACTCTAATAGTGTGGCGTGAAGGCGCAGTTATCAAGCTGTTTGCCTCTCACAATGAAAGTACGAGATCTATTCCCATATTTTAATGAATGTGGTACTTTCTAGGTAACATTTCACCACCGGTGGTTTGAATACCACATAAGATCATGGTATCGTGGCTTATGTTCGTGAGATTAAGATCCACGTAAAACTGCAAGCTTTCTAATTTTGGCCGTAATTATTAAGTCACTCACATTATTGCAGTCACCAAAGTAATATGGAAGACTTTGCTAACTCCGCAGTACGGTTGGTTAATAGAAATATACATTTTCTGCATCTAATATACCCCAGTGCAAGATACGAGTTCATCTCACCAGTTGTGTTGAGTCAACAACTAAATTTCTCAGTATAATGGATTTCGAAACTACAAAATGCTACCGACTGGTGGTAAATCGTGAAAACCTGTGTTGTACTTTGTTTGTGAAGTACTGTACCTGTATTTATAAAATCTTATTGTATGCATTTCAGTGATACATTTATGCGGTAGTGGTTGTGAAAAGAATCGACAGCCGGCTTCCAGTCTCCGACCGGGTCAGGAATGGAATGAATGAAGCCCCCATCTAGCGGCGAGGATATGAACTGTGCCGGCTGCCGAGGCCTGACGCATTCCTCTGGGGCAATGATTAAATGAATGACAGATGAAATGAAATGATAGTGGAGAGTGTTGCTGGAATTAAATTTTGACAGGGAAAACCGGAGTACCCGGAGAAAAACCTGTCTGCCTCTGTTTTGTCCAGCACAGATCTCACATGGAGTGACCGGGATTTGAACCACGGACCCAATGGTGAAAGGCCGGCGTGCTGCCGCCTAAGCCACGGAGGCTTCCGTTAGTGGTAGTAATGAAGCATATTATTCGATTTATCATACTGTAGATTTAGTCAAGGTATCGCCCAAGTATCAACAAAAGAAATTCAAAAGTTACTAAATTCAAATGTCTTCGAAAGTGTTATTAATTGATAGACAACCCATGGCAGTTGAAGTTTTAAGAACTGAATTTGTCACCAAAAAATGTAGTAATTTAATTTCTATGTTCATTTTTTGAAACTATTTCCCTTAATTTATCATGTTTACCATTAACCACTTAACATTGAGTTTTAGCTGAGTTTTCCTTACAGGTTATTAGACAAATTCAATATCATCAAATACACGGGCCTGATGCCCAAAGACAAGTAGCAACAAGAGCAACTTCATATAAAAGAAATGATGATGGTAATTGTTACGATGATGTTGAAGATGGTGATGATGATGATGATGATGATGATGACGGTAATCTGCCTCTCATGGACAGGGCCGGATTTAGATTGTACGCGCTCCTAGGCCCGTGGGTTTTTGCCGCCCCTTCTTCATACTATCGTCAAGGAGGGAGAATTTAGACCTCAGAAAGGTCTTTGTGGAGGTAATTTTTATTTTATTCTGGTTGGTTGGATCTTAAGTTTAGGGTCTGCGACAACGCGGTCATGTAGCCCCGTGTACTTTGGGTGTGTGTAGAATCTGTCTGATAACCGGTGTTAATTGTCATGACTGTATTAGTGTGTGTTATCTGTTTTTTTTTAAATTTAAGTACTGCAACTTAGAATATTTCAAATAGTTCCTACTTTTGCCACCAAGCGCCACCGTCAACGACTACTAGGCCAAGTTCAGCACTTAGCTACTAGACGCCACCACAGTCGGCTCTTGGCAACGAAACCTAAGAGCGTTGTTTACATTCTTAACCTATCCAATTTAGCTTCACACAGGTGTAACTTAATTAGTGGAAGGTTTTTTAACATGCCATAAATCTATGACATGGGACCGCCGCACAGTGGTCCAGAATCTTAAAAACGTGGCCAAAATATAAAAAGTTGTTCAATTTGTACGAAAGTTAGTATGTAAAGGTTATCAAAGTTGCTGATTAAGAATATAACAAAAAGTCAAAATGGCGGATCCAAGATAGCGGGGAAGTATTGATAACAATCATTTTATTGATATCAAATTTTTTTTTTTTGAAAATTATCGTGGTTGTTGATGAAGATTATGAGTTCAAAAATTTTAAAAAACAAAATGGTGGATCCAAGAAGGTGAAAAAAATTGATAAAAGTCCCTTTATTTATATAAAAGTCAAAGAGAATAGGTATAAAACCGTGGATCACTCAGGATATACTCGAATTGATGGATGAAAGGCGGAAGCACAAGAATCTAAGAGAAGAAAAGGGGAAAGCAGAATACAGACGTCTGAGAAATGAGGTTAACAAGAAGTGCAAGGAAGCGAAAGAAGAATGGTTTGAAAGAGAAATGTGCTGGTATAGAAAATTGTCTGAAATTAGGAAAAGTAGACCCAGCTTATCGAAGGATTAAGAATACTTTTGGGGAAAAGAAGACTAAGTGCTGTAATATTAAGGACACAAATGGAAAGCCTCTTACAGATAGGGAAGAAAAGGTTGAGAGATGGAAAGCTTACATAGAGAGTTTGTATAAGGGAAAGGAGATTGAGAATCATGTAATGGAAAGGGAGGAGGATAATTGATGAGGATGCGAAAGGAGATTTAATATTGAGATCAGAATTTGATAGAGCTTTGGAAGACTTAAGCAGGAACAAAGCACCAGGCATAGATGATATACCGATTGAGTTGCTACGCTGCATAGGAGAGGAAGGTCTGATCAGGTTATTTCACTTGGTGTGTAGGATTTATGAGACAGGTGAGGTACCCCCTGATTTCAAGAAGAATGTAATCATCCCTATACCAAAGAAAGTGGGAGCTGACAGATGTGAAGATTACCGTACAATCAGCTTGATTACTCATGCTTCAAAGATCCTGTCTAGAATAATTTACAAGAGGATTGAGAGCCAGATAGAAACGGAGTTGGGTGAAGACCAGTTTGGTTTCAGGAGAAATGTAGGAACAAGGGAAGCTGTACTAAGTCTTAGGCTGATTTTGGAAGGTAGAATAAGGAAAGATAAGAGGACGTTCATAGCTTTTGTAGACTTAGAAAAGGCTTTTGATAACGTTGATTGGACTAAATTGCTTGACATTTTGAAATCGATTGGAATAAAGTACAGGGATAGGAGGGTGATATACAATCCATACAGAAACCAGACAGCAGTCATTCGAGTTGAAGGACATGAGAGAGAAGCTGGTATTCAGAAAGGTGTAAGTCAAGGCTGCAACTTATCACCCATACTTTTCAATCTTTACATTGAACAAGCAATGAAGGAAATTAGAGAAAAATGTAAAGTGGGAGTGAAGATTCAAGGAGAAATAATTTCAACTCTGAGATTTGCTGATGACATCGTCATCTTGGCCAACAAGCCTGAGGATTTGAATGAGTTTTTGAATGGTATGGACTCCGTCTTACGGAAAGAATTCATGATGAAAATTAATAAATGTAAAACAAAAATACTGGAATGCAGCCGAAATAAATCAGAAACCTCTATGGAGATCAAATTGGCAGGTGAAAAGCTGAAGGAAGTAGGAGACTTCTGTTACTTAGGAAGCAGAATAACCAGCGATGGACGAAGCAAAGAGGATATAAAAAGTAGGTTGGCTCAGGCAAGAAAAGCATTTCTACAAAAAAGGAATCTGCTGACATCGAATATAGATTTAGGTATTAGGAAGTCATTTTTGAAAGCCTTTGTCTGGAGCGTGGCGCTCTATGGAAGTGAAACTTGGACTATTGGTGCAGCAGAAAAGAGGAGAATTGAAGCATTTGAAATGTGGTGTTACAGGAGAATGATGGAGATCAGATGGGTAGATAGGGTTACAAACAAAGAGGTATTAAGACGAGTGGGAGAGGAGAGATGTTTCTGGCGACTACTAATGAAGAGAAGAGATAGGTTGGTAGGACACATACTAAGACATCCAGGAATAGCAAGCTAAGTTATGGAAGGAAGGGTCGAGGACAAGAACTGTAGGGGTAGACCAAGGTTAGAATATGTTAAACAGATTGCCTCGGATGTAGGGTGTGGTAGCTATGTAGAGATGAAACGATTAGCTCAGGACAGGGAGGCATGGAGAGCTGCATCAAACCAGTCAAAAGACTGATGACTCAAACAACAACAACAATTTTTAGTGGTTGCTGTAGTTAATGGTTAAAATATATGAAAAAACATGAAAAGCTCGAAAAAAGGACCAAATAGAGGATAGAAGATGGTGTAAAATAATACAAAAAATCATTTTAATTCAATTACAATTATTAATTTAGCAAATTGTTTGTAACTATAATTAGACGTTGTCATTTTCTTTCTCCTTTTCATATTTCATCATCTTCTTTTTCTTCTTCTGCTTCTTCAACTGAATCGTCATCATCAGCATCATCTTCAAAGACTGTTTCCTCATCATCTGCATCGGAATCTTCATAATCTTTCGCCACAGGAACTAAGAGGGCAAGGCTTCTGGCGACAAACTCTTAGTTTCTTTGGTGATGATTTGCGTAGAGGAGAAATGTAGGGGTCTGTGGTTGCCAACGATCTCCTGAGCACGTCTTCCAAAGTCTTAACTCTGGAAGACGTTCGAGAAAAACTCAGGCTATATTGCTTTATCGACTTACTGGTTGATTCTTGAGTATCCTCAGACAGTTGACCGATGGGTAAAAATGGCCGAAGAAATAATTTCTGGTCCGTAGATCAACACTCTATGGACAGCTGTTGGCATGTTGTACCAGGGGTATTCTTTGACGTTGAGTCTGGCAGTTGCTATGGCGTAAGCTCAAAACTTTTCAACGTCAATTTGACGTCCGCTCGAAATCGTCTGCAAATTAATGTGAAAACGGTGGATTAGTCCTTCGAAAACTCCAGTTATCAACACTGATGTCGGAGTGTTTTCAAAGAAACGTCGAGCGGTGTTTCCGTCCTTTTTCTACTTATTATATTCTTTACAATGCTTCTGGGCATCGATTATAATTTAAATTGTACGCATGTAGTTCATAATTAATTAATTTTATGATCATTTTTCAACATGTCTCAATAATGACATTTTGCGAGCATCGCGTAAAACGTGGTTCAAAGCCGGAGTTGGTACTAGTAGGTGGATTTGAAGGTTATTTTACAAAGGTAATAATACCTACTTGCGGACACAGTGCAAAACAAAGCGGAATGTCGTGGAATTCGTAAGTTTTCTCTAGTTTTTAAACACATTTTACAAATTTCTCGTGCATTTTCCGGTATTAAGCTAGTTAAAAGAAAACATGTATAATTAATGATTTAATAATATATACATGTTTTTAATTATTATTATTATTATTATTATTATTATTATTGTTACGTGCAATGCCCGTCCCAATGTTTTTAAAAATCCATCTTCCCTGTATTCTGGTGTTCCTTGACATTTTGAATCGGCCGCCTGGTGACTTGATTCCGTTTGTGAACACGAGATGGCAGCTGCTGTCGGACTTAGGGGTTTCTTCACGTGGTTCCTTCTTCTCCGATAGAGTGTGTTGGGGTGCCTAATAAACTCATCCTATTCCAGTCATGTTTGAAGGCAATTTATTATATTCTACGTCATGAAACAAAGGACTGTGTATGCTTGATGCCGCCAAATTAATTGCTTAATAATGACATTGTTGCTTGATGTGTCAAGCTGTGATTGGACAATTAAATTAACATGTATGCAATGCTGTTTTTGACGCGCGATTCTCCGCCATCTTGTGGAGTTCATTGTCTGTCGTCTAAGAAGCAACTGGCCAGCTGGTGTGACAGAGTATCTCTTCGTGGACTGGGGGGGGGGGGGCCTTGGCCCCCAGCTTATACAAAATATGAATACCAATTCTACTAAGAAATTGCCTGTGCTCTTCAGGCTATTATTTCATCGTTTCGCAGTGAAGAAGTACGAAATGAGAAACGCATCTCGATACAGACCAGTGCTTGTGATACCAAAACGAAGCATGTGCTGGGTGAGCCATTTTCAGGCAATATAGTGCCGTATTACGTTATATGGTTTGTGTGTGAATTATTTTATTTTTATTGTGTCTCCACTGTGTAGTTTTAAGGTACGTTTTTTATTTATTTTATTTTGGGAGCTCCAATATGGGCCTTGTATGAATGTTTGATCTTGTGTTTTGTTTCGCCTGGTAGGCCTAAAATTTTGTTATGTTTTAATAATGTTTCCATATATATATTAATTTTGTTATTTTTTTTTCTTCGTACCTTCTGGAGACACATTTCTAAGTTTATTTTACGTTTTAAATTATTATTTATTTTCTTTTGGCAATCTTGGGATTGGCATATTATTAATCTGTTTTACGATCCGATGCTCCACACTCATGTTAATAGTATTCAGATGTAATTGTTTTCCTCATTTCATTTCTTTCCGGTGATTTTAAAATTAATTTAATGCTAATTCTTTGCCGTAATTTCGATTTGACATGCGGTCTCCTGTTTTTGTGGCCATGTTTGTTTTTGTTTTGCCGAAATCCATTCTGGTCTCGAGTGCAGTCTCTTGGCGCCGTCCGCGAAACTCAAACGTGTTGTGGTGTTAACTTAATATGTTTTTTTATTTAACCTTGTTGGTTTAACTTTGTGTTTTTGGTGAATGTTCCAGTGTTTTTTCTCCGTCATGCAAATTATGGATTTATTTTCTGATCCAATTTTATTTTATTAATTTAATTTTAAATTTCTTTTTTTGCATCATGGCCTTGGTCTCTGCATGTCCGGTCGGTATTGCGTCTTACTAAATTATCAAGCCCGTTCTCATTTAATTATGCCTATAATTTTATTTTTATCTTTGGGCTTTAACATTCTAATTTTAATTTAATACTTTTCCTTTTTTTGCTTTGCAAGCAAGCATGTTAAGCCGTCTCTTGCCTATTTTTGTAATTTAATGCTGGCTGATGCATGTTCTGTTTTCTGGTGGAGGTGCTCTTTTAACTTTTAACATTAGATTTTTATTTAAAATTTTTAAACAACTGTTGTGGCATTTTTTTTCGTCGGCAGCAGTTCTGTTGGTTATTGGGGGATGTCTGTAGAATAGCCTGTGCGTTGTCCCCTTCTCCACCTTCCTTCTACCCTTTTGGAGCTCTTCTGTTGGGGCATGTCATCTGGAGGTGATTTTGTTGTGGAAGCGATGCGGACCTCTGAATAAACGGTAAGTTGGCCCATCCACGCTGGCCGTCCACGTGTCATTCGGCATTTTTTCGTCGGCAGCAGTTCTGTTGGTTATTGGGGGGTGTCTGTAGAATAGCCTGTGCGTTGTCCCCTTCTCCACCTTCCTTCTACCCCTTTGGAGCTCTTCTGTTGGGGCATGTCATCTGGAGGTGATTTTGCTGTGGAAGCGATGTGGACCTCTGAATAAACGGTAAGTTGGCTCATCCACGCTGGCCGTCCACGTGTCAATTATTATTATTATTATTATTATTATTATTATTATTATTATTATTTATTTACCATATATCGTACAAGAAGTGAAGCCTCCGTGGCTTAGGCGGCAGCACGCTGGCCTCTCACCGCTGGGTCCGTGGTTCAAATCCCGGTCACTCCATGTGAGATCTGTGCTGGACAAAACAGAGGCAGACAGGTTTTTCTCCGGGTACTCCGGTTTTCCCTGTCAAAAATTTCATTCCAGCAACACTCTCCACTATCATTTCATTTCATCTGTCATTCATTTAATCATTGCCCCAGAGGAGTGCGACAAGCTTCGGCAGCCGGCACACTTCATATCCTCGCCGCTAGCTGGGGGCTTCATCCATTCCATTCCTGACCTGGTCGGAGACTGGAATCAGGCTGTGGATTTTCAACACTCTCCACTATCATTTCATTTCATCTGTCATTCATTTAATCATAGCCCCAGAGGAGTGCGTCAGACCTCGGCAGCCGGCACAGTTCATATCCTCGCCGCTAGATGGGGGGGGGGGCTTCATTCATTCCATTCCTGACCCGGTCGGAGACTGGAAGCAGGCTGTGGATTTTCATTTTTCATATCGTACAAGAAGTATGGAAGGCCTAGTGAAAAAGGGCAAGCCCCACATACATATGTCATGCTTCACAGGCACAGCTTACATCTAGATTTGTTTTAACAATATTTACATATTTTACAAAGATATTTGCAGTATTTACATATTTAGAATATTGACATAGTACATTTTTCCTGTTCACTCACTCTCTCACGCACGCACTTTCATAACCTCAATCACTCGATACATTCATTCATTTCATTCAGATACTCATTCATTCAGCGAGACAATCAATCACTCATACATACGTTTATTTATACAATGTACCTTTTTACGTACGGCTTGAATTTCCGAAGAGGCAAGATCTTGGCATCCCCTGGCAGCGCGTTCCATAACTGCGCAGTACATATCTCCTGGAACATCTTCCATATTGCAAATATTCGCTTCCCTTACACAGAACACAAATATTCATGTTTGAAAAAAGACTATTTTGTAGCCTGGCCGGCTGCACGAACCGCTAACAATGAATTGCCACGATTGACCTGAAATATAACGGACAACATGAACTTCTGCTCGTCCGCACAACCGGTATTCAGTAGTCCCAACATTACTGTAGCCAACCTTACAGTCCAAAATTCCTATCTTGAAACTTTTTTTTTTCCTTTTTGGCCAAGTTTTCCAGATTCTGGCCCACTGTGCACCGGCTTTACTTCTGAGGGATTTTTAACGCTCTTAAAAAATCCGACGGCTTCGGGCGGGTTTTAACCCGCTATCTTGGGCATAGAAGCTCAGCATGCTACCGACTACGCCACCGAAGCCGTCCTTATTTTATTATAATGTATCAGGAAGTATAACTAATTAAATAAATTAAAATAATGAGAGAATCAGGCTAAGCCTCCGTGGCTTAGGCGGCAGCACGCCAGCCTCTCACCGCTGGGTCCGTGGTTCAAATCCCGGTCACTCCATGTGAGATCTGTGCTGGACAAAACGGAGGCAGACAGGTTTTTCTCCGGGTACTCCGGTTTTCCCTGTCAAAATTTCATTCCAGCAACACTCTCCACTATCATTTTATTTCATCTGTCATTCATTTAATCATTGCCCCAGAGGAGTGCGTCAGGCCTCGGCAGCCGGCACAGTTCATATCCTCGCCGCTAGATTGGGGCTTCATTCATTCCATTCCTGACCCGGTCGGAGACTGGAAGCAGGCTGTGGATTTTCATTTTCAATGACAGAATCAACTGTTTCTAAAATTGTATATACAGGGTCTTTCATATAAACTAAGAGTGCCAAGCGGCGGCTTTGTTAACCGCGGCTGCGGTCACCTTGGCCGAGCTTTTGGCGCACCAAGGCCCTCTGCTTTAAGCGTGTGTACAATCCTATATGATGTAGCGGCCATGCTAGCGTGTGTACAATGCTGAAATCTTACTTTAGTTAGTTAGTTATTGTTGATGAAACCGAAACCCCTACTTGTGCTAATTTTGTGAGTGATTTATTCGGAGACCGTTCATGATTTTCGCCAATGCATCTAGCTAGCTCATCCTCTGTTAAAACTGTTCGTGTGCGGGCATGTTTTTTATTGAGCACCGAGCCAGTAGTGGCAAACTTATTTGCAATTACGTGAATCTGTGCTACTGAAGGTGGCACTTCATCAGGAAATTGCTGAACAAATGCATCACGTATCCGCCGAGCCGACTCTTACTTAAAATAAGTTTTACATAAAAAATACGATGTTGCAATGATAACTGTCTCACCATGTTAGCACTTGAGGTTTCGACTGGCGACTGAGCAACTGCACGCTTATTGCAAGGTCAAGTTTGGTAATGTCAATCTGTTATTTTATACAGTCCATCGGAACTTTAAACAAAAAAAAAGCCATCGTATGTACTATGCGCGCACTTTCAATACTATAGGGGTCTCGGTTTCATCAACAATAACTAACTAAAGGAAGATTTCAGCATTGTACACACGCTAGCAAGGCCACTGCATCATATAGGATTATACACACGCTTAAAGCAGGGGGCCTTGGCGCACCAAAAGCTCGGCCAAGGTGACCGCAGCAACGGTTAACAAAGCCGCCGCTTGGCGCTCTTATTTTATATGAAAGACCCTGTATAAACTATGAATAAATAGGCCAACGGGAAAATACGTTTAAACCATTTAAGACTAATTATACACTTACAGATATTCAGATACGCATATACACTCCATCATACAACCTACAACTAAGCATAATGAATTATTCAAATTAAACTGATTTCTCCTAATAAATCTTAAACATTCCTGTTCTATAGTTGAAGTCGAAAAATCTGCTGTTGCAAAACATTTGTTGGACGTAGACGAGTATTTATGGAAATTTTCTGACAAAAAAAAAGCGGATTAATTTTGCGCCCCTCAGCATGGTGCGCCTCTAGGTCGGGGCCTATGGGGCCTATTGGTAAATCCAGCCCTGCTCATGGACCAAAGTAAGGTGACGAGGTGTCGCAGATGGCGTACGGTACCTCAAATTTAGGAGCACGTGAGGAAAACCATGAACCGTGGTACATGTGGTGATCTGTGTGCCACAGATTTGGTGTACAGTAATGCTATACCCATCCCTTACATTGCGTGGTTGCTGTCTCTATTTCCCTCTTCACTGGGCTGATTCAGACACTGTCTCTTCACCGTCGATTAGTCCGTTGGCCAAATTCTCCGGAGGCTGCCAAAGCATGCCAACCTTCCTCTCGGAGGTTAAAGAGGAAATTGCCCAATAACTAGGTTAACGCTGGGGAGCCATGAGGGTTGAGATTGCTTTCGTTTCGCCGAGATGTAATTCGATAAAGTGAGGGTGCACTCGGGACCTGGTCATGCCTCTGGCTGGAGAGGGTTTAGCATGACCAGTGGCCGCTAATCCACCCACCTTCCCCCCCTTCATGTCCTTCAATTGGCTAATGGTATCAATGAATTTCACCTACTGTGGAAACCTGTGAGATAATCAGACTTCTTAAGGTCACCACGTACTCTTACACGATGAAAAAGTCTGTTTTTGTGGCATCACTTTACTAAGTATTTTCTGGGTTTATGCTAAAGGTACAGCAATGATTCTTGTCACGTATAGGAAGCGGTATATTTTGAGCCGTTTTTGACCATGTAGTGCTACTTTCCTTTTTTAGGATGTGTGAAATGAATACAAATTTGGACAGATACATTTTCAAAAAAATGTTGTATAAGTTGCTTCAGGTACACATTTCTCAGTTGTTTTTCAATCAAATATTCTCAAATTTTGTTCACATACTTGGAATGGATCATGGCAGATGAGTAACTACTTTGTTTCATTATTATTGGGACAGAATGCAAGAACAAAATCCGAACTCTTTCTTTTTAAATTTATTCAAAAGTATGTATCAATGTTTCTCTTCCCAATCCATGCCTACTATGTTTTGGAAGTGAAAATAGGTTAACATTCAAGTACTCCATTAGGCAAGTTAATGTAAACAAGTAGTTCCGTGAAGAACTATACAGCCTATTTTCATATATCCTGCTCATGTTAATTGTCTCTATCAACATAAAAAAATTCAGTTTAATTGCTGTTACAGATTCGTAGATATTGAGAACCGTCTAAATATTTCATATGGTCGCCAGGATGGATTTTTATTTTTGTACTATTACATTAAGATTATTGTGTACGTGTGGTATTCAAACTTCAATCGCATGATTAGAACACAAGAAGTAAAAACGAGATTTTAAAAGTACGCACACCAGCCATCTTGTGATTATGCAAATAATTGAAATAAATTAGATGCCAGTGGATCAACATTTGTATAAGCATTTAACGTGCAACGTTTCACGCCACTCGGATAGTTAATTCGCGAGAAACGTCCATTTAAATATTTATATTTCGCGTCACAGCCATGTTGGATTTGTGCTCACCAGGTTACTGAAAGTACTATAGGTGAACATATGTTCATAGTCGCTATGAACATAAAAAAATTCAGTTTGGTTGCTGTAAAAGATTCATAAATATTGAGAACCGTCTAAATATTTCGGAAGCTCGCCATTTAGGAATGTTATATGTATAGGCCATAGAGTTATGTACCATTCAAGGACAATTATTGCCTAGCTTCATTATTCAAACTTTCACTTCGATCGCATGATTACGACACAAGAATAAAAACTTAATTTTAAAATTTCGCACAGCCGCCATCTTGAGGTTATGTAAACAATTCAATTAAATTAGATGGCAGCGCATTACAATCTGCAAAATCATTTACTGTACCACATTTCACTGCGCTCAGAGAGTTAAATCACGAGAATAGTCTATTAAAATATTTCAAATTCGCTTGGTCGCCATGTTCATTTTGTACTTTACAGGTTTATTAAATATACATAGGTAAACTTGTATCAGTACTCTTTATCAACGTACAAAATTGCATGATGATATCTGTAATAGTTTCGGAGATATAGAATGTCAGTGAAATATTTCGCACAGCCGCCATTTTGAGGTTATGTAAACAATTGAACTAACTTAGACTCCAGTGCCTTGCAATGCATATAAACATTTTCTGTACCAAGTTTCATTACGTTTGGATAGTTAAATCAAGAGAAAAGTCTATTTAAAAGTCACAAATTCGCTTGGCCGCCATGTTGGTTTTGTAGTCACCAGGTTTTTGAAAGACTCATAGGTGAACTTCTAGTAGTGCCCTTTATCACCGTACAAAATTTCAGGGCAATATCGGTAATAGTTTCGGAGATATTGATTGCTAGTGAAATATTTCGCACAGCCGCCATGTTGGATTGGTGAGACGTAACAAAATTTGAAGGGCACGGTCGAGGTCGCCGGGAGTAGTTCTATGAACTTACCGAGTTTCATTGAAATCGCTCCAGCCGTTTAGATTTTATTAGGGGACACACACACACACCTCACACACACACACACCACACGCACGCACACAGACACGGACAAATGGTGATCTCATAAGCCTATTTTTAGCCTATTTTCAATTTTGAAAAAATAGGCTTATGAGATCACCTTTTGTCCGTGTGTGTGTGCGTGTGTGTATGTGTGTGTGTGATTCGTGTGTGTGTCCCCCCCTAATAAAATCTAAACGGCAGGAGCGATTTCAATGAAACTCGGAAAGTTCATAGCACTATTCCCGGCGACCTCGACCGTGCCCTTCAAACTTTGTTACGACTCACCAATCCAACATGGCGGCTGTGCGAAATATTTCACCAGCATTCAATATCTCCGAAACTCTTACCGATATTGCCCTGACATTTTCTATGGTGATAGAGGGAACTACTATAAGTTCACTTATGTGACTTTTGAAAACCTGGTAACTACAAAACCAACATGGAGGCCAAGCGAATATGCGACTTTCAAATAGACGTTTCTCGTGATTTGACCAACCAAACGCAATGAAACTTGGTACAGTATATGTTTATATACATTGTAATGCACCGACATCTAACTTCGTTCAATTGTTTACATAATCACAAGATGGCGGATGTGCGAAATATTTCACCGGCATTCTATATCTCTGAAACTTTTAGCGGTATCTCCCTAAAATTTTGTACGGAGATAAAGAGCACTACTGGATGTCCATCTATAAGACTTTCAAAAACCGATTAACTACAAAACGAACATGGCGGCCAAGCGAATTTGAAAATTTTAAATAGACCTTTCTCGCGATTTAATGTTCCAAGCGCACTGAAACCTGGTACAGGAAATATTTATACACATTGTAATCCACTGGTATCTAATTTAGTTCAATTGTTTACATAACCTCAAGATGGCGGCAGTGCGAATTTTAAAATTAAGTTTTTATTTCTTGTGATGTAGTCATGCGATCGAAGTGAAAGTTTGAATAATGAACCTACGCAATAATTTTCCTTTAATGGTACATGACTCTATGGCCTATACATTTAACAATCCAACATGGCGACCATCCGAAATATTTAGACGATACTGAATATCTACGAATCTATTTTAGCAATCAAACTGCATTTTTTAATGTTCATAGGGGCTATGAACATAAGTTCACCTATATGACTTTAAATAACCTGGTGATCACAAATCCAACATGGCGGTGACGCGAATTATAAATATTCACATGGACGTTTCTCGCAATTTAACCATCCGAGTGCAGTGAAACTTGGTACAGTAAATCCTTATACGAATGTTAATCCACTGGGATCTAATTTATTTCAATTGTTTCCATAACCTCAAGATGGCAGCTGTGAAAAATTTTAATATCTCTTTGTTTTTTCTTGTGTCCTAATTATGCGATTGAAGTTTGAATACTACTCGTTCACAATAATCTGCATTTAACAGTACATAACTCTAGGACCTACATATATAAAATCCAACATGGCGACCATCCGAAATATTTAGTCGGTTCTTAATATCTACGAATCAATTACAGCAATCAAACAGAAATTGTGTATGTTGATAGTGGCAATTAACATAAGTAGGATATATGAAAATAGGCTGTATAGTTCTTCACGGAACTACTTGTTTCAAAATTGAAAATAGGCTAAAAAATTAGCCCTCTATCTTAAATGGTTTCCTAGTTATTGGTACCTAAACATGAAAAATGAGTATTAACGGAAAACATCTGGCAAAGTTAAAAGTGTATTATTCAGAGCATGGGACGCTAATTTTTAAAACGAATTTAAGGTAGTTGTAGACATCAAAACCCCAACAAACTATATATATTTGGATTCAGAAAAGAATGAAGAATTTTAGGGCGCCAAAATAAAACAAGTAGTTCCGTGACGAACTAAACAGCCTACTTTTCTTAAAATGTAAGATTCATGCCAATCTATATAGACCTATCTGCAATAATAACGATATCAAGTTCCTAATACCAACATTTCTAAGTACTGCTGTTTGAAATACACCTAAAATAATGTAGCCTAATACAATAACTTACTACAGTTGGCAGCCCTGGTGACTCTGAATATATTCTGAGCTCCCTCTCTTAAGGTATAGAATGCACATACAAAATTTGGTTGAAGACTAATGGATAGTACGGACGTCATATGCTGCTTGATATTGGATTTATCAGTGCGCGTAAAATCGTGTTGGGAACAATGTCATGTATGTGATGCTCAGAATTAATCTGAAATAATACGATCTATTATAGCCTAGTGCCAATTGGTAATAATTGTTAGTATAGAAGTTACATTTAATTAAAATTGAAACTATCAGAAAGCTTAGAATCATGTTGGCAGCACTGAGGTATATTAGATACTCCAAATTAATCTAAAAATCAGGTACTATACGAGTGCAAATTTTAGAGCTGAAGGCTTGCATATATTTCTGATATATTGATATTAGGATTAAAAAACAAATAGAGAGAACATTTATTAACAGTTGGCAGCTCTGCTGGTTCCTACGAATACGCATAATCATAACTGTTATGGCACACAAAGCACATACGAAATTTGGTTGAAATGCATTTGTTATTATAGAAGTTATATGCATTTAAAAACTTGACCTATCAGCAGGCCTAGAATCGTGTTGGCAGCACTGAAGTATACAAGTTACACCGAACTTGGGTAGAATATTAGGTACTATAAATGTGCAAAGTTTAGAGCTGTTGGCTTGCATACTTTCTGATATATTGACATTAGGGTTAATCAAATAGAGAGAACATTTATTAACAGTTGGCAGCCCTGCTGCTTCCTACGAATAAGCATAATCATAACTGTTACGGTACACAAAGAGCATACGAAATTTGGTTGAAATCCATTTGTTAGTATAGAAGTTATATGCATTAAAAAACTTGACTTATCAGCAGGCTTAGAATCGTGTTGGCAGCACTGATGTATATAAGTTACACCGAACTTGGGTAGAATATCAGGTACTATACGTGTGCAAAGTTTAGAGCTGTTGGCTTGCATACTTCCTGATATATCGACATTAGGGTTGAAACATAGTGAGAGCATTTATTAATAGTTGGCAGCCCTGGTGGCTGTTTAGAATATGCGCAGTCATATGTGTTGTAGTACACATAGTACATACGAATTTTGGTTGAAATCCAATCGATAATATAGAAGTTACATGCATTTAGAAATTGGACCTACCGGCAGGCTTAGAATCATATTGGCAACACTGGCATGTATGAACTTCAGAAAATTAATGTGGAATGTTATTATCTATACGTGTTCCAATTTTGAAATAGGTCGCCTGCATAACTTCTGAGATATCCGACATAGAGCTGAAATTTCAATTGCGATTTATCAGCAGTTGGTAGCACTGACGTCAATTTCAAATATGGTCGTGAGGTATTCAAATATAGATCTTTACTCTTACCTAATTTGGTGTTGATAACTGCAGTCGTTTAGGAATTGATAGGGGGGGACACACACACAGCCAGACAGACAGACAGACAGACAGAAGGACAGACAGACAGACAGACACACATTTCCCCGGATCGATCTCATAAGTCTACTTTTTCCTCATTTTTGCAAAATGTGAAAAGTAGGCTAAAAATCAATTTTTTCATCATGCAAGAGTACATGGTGTCCTTAAGGACACTGGGAAGTGTTGTTTGCTGATAACCCGTACCGAAACTGTGCTCGTTCAATCGTGCACTACAACCGTGAGGGCAGCTGCAGTAAGTCTGAAGGTTGTAGGTTCGAATCCCAGCGCTGACAGCGACTACTCTTGACTGTGATTTTCCCCCGGCTTTTCCCCACACTCCCTCCACGAAAATGCCGGGATAGTGTCTTCAAGTCCCGGTGCACCTATCCCATCCCCGTACCTAATACAGCTACACACACTACTGCAGTCATTACAGAAATACAGGTTATCAGACAAGTTCAACACACAGCCAACTATACGGAGCTGATGACCATGATGTCCCGAACCCTTTAAATAAATTACTAGTCTAATAACCATGTTTACTGATGAAAGTAACATTGAAATATGTTTGCATTTTAATTCCATTTAGTTATCCCCATTACAAATTGAAGCGATGCGCCCAAAAGGTTAATGATGATGATGATGATGATGATAATTGTTGTTATAAGGGGCCTCACATGTAGGTTGGGATCTAACAGCAATTTTTCAGAAAATAA
Organism: Meconema thalassinum; assembly: GCA_946902985.2. Taxonomy (NCBI): domain Eukaryota; kingdom Metazoa; phylum Arthropoda; class Insecta; order Orthoptera; family Tettigoniidae; genus Meconema; species Meconema thalassinum. The sequence goes on along the minus strand of OX336388.2, from coordinate 1,907,857,069 downwards.
TGTTACATTGGAATAAGGATCTATGTGAACGTTCCTGCAATGTGGCGTAGTCATGTGGAAGAATTCGGAACTTGTTGTGGTGGTAGGGGGTGGGAAACTATCTAACTCTAGTACAAGATGGCGGAGCATAGTTCTTTTCTTGTGACAACGAGTGCATTAAAGCACGAAAATGTAACTAGAAAACGCAAACGTAATGTGAATGAGTGGAAGGACGTCAAGCGCAAACATCTTAAGAGATGCTGGCTTGGCATATAGGCCTACATCAAGGAAACGTGTCGCCGTTCCTGGGAAGAAGGCACTAAATCATGTATTTAGTACCTAGTTCGAGGGCTGTTTCATTACCTCAGCCATCATAATAGTTATCAATCTGCATATAAAGGCTCAAATTATACCTACAATTAGATTGACTACGCTTTTTGCAATTAACTCATAAAAATAAATAACAAGAAGTTCCGTGACGAACTAAAGAGCCTACTTTCTTTAAAATTTAAGATTCATGTCAATGATTAATCGATATGGATCTTGAATAATGACGAAATTAAGTTGGTAATATCGAAATTTCTAATTAGTTCGAAATACTGTATACTTGGCTTAATGTAGCCTAATAGAGCACTACAGTTGGCAGCCCTGGTGACTGAATATATTCTTAGTTCCATCTCTTAAGGTACAGAATACAAAATTTGGTTGGAATCCAATGAATAGCATGGACGTTACATGCAGTTAAACATTGGATCTAACAGCGCGCGTAAAATCATGTTGGCAACAGTGTCATACTTGTATTGGTCAGAAATAATCTGAAATAATATGATCTATTGTTGTGCCAATTTTGAATTAAATCCATTTGTTAGTATAGAAGTTACATGCATTTTAAAATTGGACCTATCAGCAGGCTTAGAATCATGTTGGCAGCACTGACGTATATTAGTTACTCCAAAGTAATCTAGAATGCCAGGTACTATACGTGTGCAAAGTTTAGAGCTATTGGCTTGCATTCTTTCTGATATATTGATATTAGGGTAACAAAAATAGAGACAGCATTTATTAACAGTTGGCAGCCCTGGTTGCTCCTAAGAATACGCATAGTCATAACTGTTATGGTACACATAGCACATACGAAATTTGGTTGAAATCCAAATGATAGTATGGAAGTTACATGTATTTAAATTTGGACCTCTCAGCAGGCATAGAATCATGTTGGTAGCACTGACGTATATAAATTACTCCAAATTAATATAGAATGGCATGTACTATACGTGTGCATAGTTTAAAGCTGTCGGCTTGCATACTTTCTCATATATATTGGTATTTGGATAAAAGAAATTAAGAGCATTTTTTAACAGTTGGCAGCACTGGTGGTTCATAAGAATACGTTCAGTCATATCTGGTTACGTACACATACAACATACGAAATTTGGTTGAATTCCAATTGATAGTGTAGAAGTTATATGCATTTAAATATTGGACCTATCAGTAGGCTTATAATCATTTTGGCAACACTGCCATGTATGATCTTCTGGAAATTAAACTGCAATATTATTATATATATGTGTGCCGATTTTGAAATAGCTTCCATTTATACCTTCCAAGATATGCAACGTGGAGCTCAACTTTCAATTGCGATTTTTCAGCAGTTGGTAGCACTGACATCATTTTCAGATATGGCCGTGAGATATTCAGGTATAGATCTTTACTCCTACCAAATTTTATTTCGATTGCTCCAGCCGTTTAGGAGTTGATAGGGGGGGACACACACACACACAGACAGACAGACAGACAGACAGACATACACACATTTTCCCGGATCGATCTCATAAGACTACTTTTTCCTCATTTTTGCAAAATGTGAAAAGTAGGCAAAAAAATAACAAGTAGTTCCGTGAAGAACTGTACAGCCTATTTTCATATATCCTACTTGTGTTAACTGCCATTATCAACATACAAAATATCAGTTTGATTGCTGTAATAGATTCGTAGATATTGAGAACCGACTAAATATTTCGGATGGCTGCCAGGTTGGATTTTATATATGTAGGTCTTAGAGTTATGTACTGTTACATGAAGATTATTGTGTACGGGTAGCATTCAAACTTCAATCGCATGATTAGGACACAGGAAGTAAAAACCAGATTTTAAAATTTCGCACAGCTGCCATCTTGTGGTTATGGAAACAATTGAAATAAATTAGATGCCAGTGGATTAACATTCATGTCAGGATTTACTATACCATGTTTCACTGGACTCGGATGGTTAAATTGCAAGAAAAGTCCATGTGAATATTTATACTTCGCGTCACCGCCATGTTGGATTTATGATCACCAGGTTATTTAAAGTCCTATAGGTGAACTTAAGTTCATAGCCCCTATGAGAATTTAAAAAATCAGTTTGATTGCTATAATAGATTCGTAGATATTCAGAGCCGTCTAAATATTTCGGATGGTCGCCATGTTGGATTGTTAAATGTATAGGCCATAGAGTCATGTACCATTAAAGGGAAATTATTGCGTAGGTTCATTATTCAAACTTTCACTTCGATCGCATGATTACGACACAAGAAATAAAAACTTAATTTAAAAATTCGCACAGCCGCCATCTTGCGGTTATGTAAACAATGGAACTAAATTAGATACCAGTGCATTACAATGGGTATAAACAATTCCTATACCAGATTTCATTGCGTTTGGAACATTAAATTGCGAGAAAGGACTATTTAAAATTTTCAAATTCACTTGGCCGCCAAGTTCGTTTTGTAGTTAACCGGGTTTTGAAAGTCTTATAGATGAACTTCCAGTAGTGCCCTTTATCTCCGTACAAAATTTCAGGGTGATACCGTTAATAGTTTCAGAAATAGAGAATGCCGGTGAAATATTTCGCACATCTGCCATCTTGTGGTTATGTAAACAATTGAACCAAGTTAGATGTCGGTGCATTACAATGTGTATAAACATATACTGTACCAAGTTTCATTGCGTTGGTTGGTTAAATCTCAAGAAACGTCTATTTAAATGTCGCAAATTCGCGTGGCCGCCATGTTGGTTTTGTAGTTACCAGTTTTTCAAAAGTCACATAGGTGAACTTCTAGTAGTTCCCTTTATCACCGTAAAATTTCCAGGGTGATATCCGTAATAGTTTCGGAGATATTGAATGCTGGGGAAATATTTCACACAGCCGCCATGTTGGATTGGTGAGACGTAACAAAATTTGAAGCGCACGGTCGGGATCGTCCGGAATAGTGCTATGAACTTACCGAGTTTCATAGAAATCGCTCCAGCCGTTTAGATTTTATTATGGGGGGGGCACACACACACCTCACACACACACACACACGCGCACACACACACGGACAAAAGGTGATCTAATAAGCCTATTCTTTCAAAATTGAAAATAGACTAAAAATTAAGAATCAGGATTAAAACTAGATATTAAACGCATGATACAAAATGTGTACCAGAAGTGAGAAAAAATGACAGCTTATAAGCAGAGAAATAAGTTGAACATCTATAGTGTAAGCCGCAGCTACTTGTTTTAGAACGTGTGTTGCAGAAACTTTCAAAAGTCTTCAATTCAATGGTATTGACGAGTAGTGCAGAATGAACAGCGCTTGACAAACGGTCGGAGAAGGAGAGAAGCCATTGAGATGGAGGGAAACTGTACATATGAGAGAAGAGCTCTGCAGGCTGAAAAATGATAGATTCTTCCTGGAGAATAGCTTGTGTCGATTATGGTAATTTTTCTCAAGGAAGTCTAGAGAGAAATGTTGAGTGAAAGTCCTAATAAAATAAAGTGAGTATTGTATCATCACGAAATATATACAGTAGAATCAGTCGTGGCACGGACCACATGGTCCATATGTGTTGCATCTACTCTCCTCGGCCGTGATAGAATAGCTCATCACATCAGACAAATCACACACGATGACATTTGGAATGCCTACTTTAGTCTGTTTTTATTGTTGGATTTACACCCAATTCAAAGATACAGTAAACCCCACAACGTAACCGTGCGGGTTAAATCGTTCACCACGCACGTTCTGGAGAACTACAGTTTGTCCGGAAATAGGAGGTTTGAACCCCGCCGCTGACAGCCACCGAGTGTGTGTTTTAATCAGGGCTTTTTTACACTTCCTATTGGCAAATGCCGGGATTGTAGCCTACCTTGATTTCAGTCTCGTGGTACCTATCCCATTCCCGACCCTAGTGACCTAGTTAGTTATTGTTGTTTTATGGGGCGGAACCATTACACACACTACTACAGACACCCCAGAAGAACAGGTTGGTTGGTTGGTTGGTTCTTAAGTTTAGGGTCTGCGACAGCGCGGTCATGTAGCCCCGTGTACTTTGGGTGTGTGTAGAATCTGTCTGATAACCGGTGTTATTTGTGATGACTGTATTAGTGTGTGTTATCTGTTTTTTAATTTAATTACTGCAACTTAGAATTTTTCAATTACTTCCTACTTTTGCCGCCAAGCGCCACCGTCAACGACTACTAGGCCAAGTTCGGAACTTAGCTACTCGACGCCACCGCAGTCGGCTCTTGGCAACGACCGTAGAAACCTAAGAGCGTTGTTTACATTCTTAACCTATCCAATTTAGTTTCACACAGGTGCAATTAGTGGAAGGTTCTTTAACATGCCATAAATCTATGACATGGAACCGCCGGCTTTACTTCCCCTCCGAAGGAAGGCATACTGAGGGATTTTTAACGCTCTTAAAAAATCCGACGTCTTCGGCCGGGTTTGAACACACTATCTTTGGCATAGAAGCTCAGCATGCTACGGACTACGCCACCGAAGCCGCATGGAGAACAGGTTATCAGAGAAATTAAATACATCCAAGTACACGGGGATAATGACCAACATATCGTAAGTCCCTAAAGCGAATTATGAACAACAGCAACAATAAGTTTGTAAGCTAAACAAATGCCCATCCTCTGCAGTGGAGTGTTTTGAATAAAGTATAGATATGAATTGTTTTGAATAATGTTCTATTTTGAAACTTGACCTAGTAAAAACTATCCTCAGCAGAACCTTTATTCACTGTAATCCTGTTCAAACTGGGAAGTTATCCCAGTGCCGTGAATTCAACAGAACCTGACTGATGCAGAAATGGCCCATTTTGCTGTTCAGACACCACGTAGGGTTCATTATCCAATCATGTGTACATAACACCAAAAGACTTGTTTGGTTTCACCAGCTCTAAAGCCATGGACTTGGAAGTTGTATAAGAGCGTCAATGATTTGTATGATGGGATACTCCCAGTAACTGGTGTCAAAATGTTGATTCACAATTCGCCCCCACCGTGTTGCACTACTCACTTTCCAATCTCTCCTAATAAAGTCGCAAGCTCTTCATCAACTTCTTCCACAACTCCTGCTCATGACAGCGCTTCCATGGACTTGTTTTGCTTCCTGGTCTTATCTTCAGTTATCGATTTATTATCTAACTTTTTCCGTTACATTTTGCTCTCCTTCCCTAGCCAAGAACAGAACTCCACCTCCTCATCCTGTATTTGGGAGAAAGTGTTGCTTTAAATCAATTTCATTTTATCTCTTCTCTCTCTCTTACTCTCTGTCTCTCTCTCTCTTTCTCTCTTGCAGACCACTCAGAATTAATGAGTGGGAAAGAAAAATAGTATTTTTATTCTTTTTACTAAGGCATACCTACATTAGTAACATCCATAAGGTCGAAGCAATATGAACCGTTAAAGTGATTTCAAAAGTTTACTTCGCCACATAAAAAAGTTTCACATAAAATATACCATCGCGGTGTTCTCGTAGATTTGAAACTCATAAGAAGCGAACTTGGTTGATTTTCCATCTCGCTCCCACCGTCTCTCTTATCTATGTTTTAAGAAAGAAGTCACATCAGAAGTTCCATATTAAGACCTTAAAGTTTGATAGCTAACCAAAGTTTTTCCATAGCCTCTTGAATATGAGAAAGTACACAAATTATTTCCGTAGCTGACAAGAAAAGAGATATGGGAACCAAATACTTGAGTAGATGAGGTAAATAAATTTTGCAGCTTCATTTCTCTCAATCGGGATCTCAGTGAAATCCCGAATAACTCTTTAGGGGAGATGTAACTGAGAATGCATACCTGATTTCAAAAATCTTCTGAGTCTACAATGTACGGCATAGAAAATTGAAACTTTCCTCAGTTATTTAATGGTGCTTCATCTATTATATGGTAAACAACAGATATCCTTAGTTGCAAAATGGCACCACTGCAGTCACTGAACCAAGTTTGTTACATCCTCTTATTTAGATGCACTTTACAACTTAAATGTAACCCAAGATCCTGGCCTGAGCTTTTTACTAGTTTAAATTTGTCACAATCTCTAACATCGTGAAGAATTATCCAAATACCATGAAAAGCATTTATTTATTGTCATATGAATTTTGTATTGTGTAAACCTCAGTGGATGTATGCTTGCCACGGAGGGTGAGTGGTTAATGTGTCGGATTACTAACCCCCAAGCTTGCAGGTTCGCTCCTGGCCGTGGTAAGTGTTTTTTTTTTAAAGGCGGCAAAAATTACGACACGCATGTCATACGATGTAGGCATGTCAAAGAACTCATTTGAATTCTGTAGGCCGTATTAATAATGGCAAAATTAAGCTCTGGAGTTTCCACCAACACAAAGTTCCTCATTTCTCTACTAGAAAGCGCTATAGTGCTCAAGGAGCTTAGATATCTAACCACCTTGACTTTCATAGTGCTTCAAGCAACAACGAAATTCGACATGCAAGCTACCATCTGGGTGTCAAATAACCCGACACCGAGGCCATACGATATTATTATTATTATTATTATTATTATTATTATTATTATTATTACTATTATTAAGTCTCCGTGGCTTAGGCGGCAGCTCGCCGGCCTCTCACCGCTGGGTCCGTGGTTCAAATCCCGGTCACTCCAAGAGAGATCTGTGCCGGACAAAACGGAGGCAGACAGGTTTTTCTCCGGGTACTCCGGTTTTCCCTGTCACAATTTCATTCCAGCAACACTCTCCACTATCATTCCATCTCATCTGTCATTCATTTAATCATTGCCCCAGAGGAGTGCGTCAGGCCTCGGCAGCCGGCACAGCTCATATCCTCGCCGCTAGATGGGGGCTTCATTCATTCCATTCCCTGACCCGGTCGGAGACTGGAAGCAGGCTGTGGATTTTCATTTCATTTTCATTATTATTAATATTATTATTATTATTATTATTATTATTGATTTAAGCCCACTACGGAGCGCTTATGACTAGTTCTTCGATGCTCTTTTCCGTTCCCTATATCTCTTGAGCCCTGCTGGTAATTTCTCCTTTCTCTCCTACGAAAGGGGCTTCCGACATTTAAGGGCTCGAGGTGGTGGGGTCCAAGATTCTACCATAGCAAAAAATTTAGAACGATCTTCTACATCAAGGTCAGCAATTCCAGCCGAATCCAAGTCCTTTAGTACTTCATTAAGCCACAGGCTTCCTGTCTTGTAGCTTTTAACCAAGGAGAAGACCCTGGTAAGCCTGTTGCTGTTCATTCGTTGTAGGTGCCCGTAGAACTTTAGCCTCCTACGTCGCATACCCTTTTCTCTCCGATTTTTTTTAATTGCTGTTATTTTCTTAATTTTTGACGTAGAAATTGCCCTTCTTTTACCTGTGTTTCCGGAGTGCCGATTCTCAAAGTACTTGGTCTTATTGTACGATATCTGTAATCCAGACTTCACCGCTATCTCGTGCTGCTATTGGCTGATTCTAACAGTCGATACAGATCAGAATTAGATTTCAAACGGTAGGTTCCATCTGGGAGCAATCTCGGGCCATGGATTTTCCTGACGTGAGGATACGTCTTTCGGCTTTCTCCAGGTCATCCATGGTGCCTTTTCTGTTCATCAAGAGGGTCTCTGCGGTATACAGAAACTGTGGTCTGACAGCAGTTCTGTAGTGACAGATCGTAGCATTCCTCGAAATGCATTTCTTGTTGTACAAATTGTGGGATAGTTGGTATGCTGCGTTGAGTTTGGTACGCCTTGCTAAGATGGAGGTGCCATCTGTACCATTGGGGTGGACCCATTCACCAAGATAACGAAAGCGATTGACTCTTCCAATCGTTCCATGTATGGTCGTCAAAGGGGTGTTTCCGGAGTGCCGATTCTCAAAGTACTTGGTCTTATTGTACGAGATCTGTAATCCAGACTTCACCGCTATCTCGTGCAGCTATGCCAGGATCCTTAGAGTTGTTGACTAAGATTGCAATATCATTATTATTATTATTTCTTCTTTAATCGTATCGGCCAACTAAGGACCACGTTATTTCAACTGGCTTCTCTGGGCTTTGATCTTTGTCCAGTGTTCCTTCATACGTTGCCGGTGTTGCTCTTTTATTTCTTCCGTCCACATCTTTCCCGTCTTCAACTTCGGTTTTTCTTGAAAACCCTGGTGGTCGTGTAGTTTCTTCCTGAGGGCATTGCGTTCTTGAATATCCCCACAAGTAATTTCCATCTCTTGCAGGCCACTTTCCACCTCTTCGAACCAGGCTGGCTTGGTCTTCTTATTTTTAAAATAGTTAAAAATCCGGTTCGTCAATCGTGTGGGTTTCATTCCAAGCAAGTGGCCATAAAATGCAATCCTCCTTTTCCTCATTACATCAGAGATCTTCTGGACATGAATATACAGCTCATAGTTATGCCGTCGTCTATATTCACCGTTGTCTTTAATCGGGCCAAGAATTTTCCTCAAGATCTTTATTTCCTTGATCTCCAATTTTTCTACCAGGCCTTTCTTGTTCATGGTGAGGCATTCCGCTGCGTACGGAGCCTCTGGCCGTATGACAGTGCAATAATGCCTAAGTTTTGCGTTCAGGGATATTGACTTTTTGTTGTAAACGTCCTTGGTGAGTTGGAACGCCATTTCCATTTTGTTCATGCGCGAAGTGAAGGTTTCTTTCTCATATACGTTGGGTTCTACCCACTCGCCAAGATATTTAAACTTATCTGTCCGTTTGATTTTCCCCTGGATTACATTTAGCTCCCTTGGTGCTGGCTTGATGTTAGTTATGAAGTGTGTTTTCTCAAAAGATATCTGAAGACCAACTTTTGTTGCCTGTACCTGCAGCTGGCTAATTTGTTTTGTGGTCATGTCCAAAGAGTCGGAAAAAATTGCAAGACCATCTGCAAAAGCTAGGCAATCAATAGAAAGGTTCATGTTCTTGTAACCCAGTCGTACTCCATTTTGGACTCCATCGTTCATTACTTTGCGCCACTCACGGATGACTTTTTCAAGTGCACAGTTGAAGAGCAGGGGTGAAAGCCCATCTCCCTGCCTAACTCCTGTCTTAATTTCGAAAGAGTCTGACATTTCTCCTCTGAACTTGACTCTGGAGGTTGTGTTAGCTAAGGTCTGTTGAATGATTGCCCTGGTTTTATTATCCAATCCAAATTCCTTTAGAATTTGAATAAGAGCTATTCTATCAATCGAATCATAGGCCTTCTTGAAGTCGACGAAGGTTACCACAAATTCCTTGTTCCTTTGCTTCAGATAGAAAAGGATGGATTTCAGATTCATAATTTGTTCGTCACATGAGCGCTCTTTCCTGAACCCTCCTTGGTACTCTCCTAATTGTGGATCAAGTTGTTGTTCTGCCCTAATCTGCAGAGCTTTTGAAATAATTTTGTAAGTTATCAGTAGGGGGGAAATGCCGCGGTAGTTGTTAACGTCCGTTTTGTCACCTTTCTTATGCAGAGGATGAATCAAGGCAGAAGTCCAGTCACGTGGAAGTTTCTCAGTTTCCCAAATCTCCTTGATAATGTCAGTCAATTTATCAATCATCTTTTCACCAGCATACTTCCACAATTCGGCGATTATCGAGTCCTCACCTGGTGCCTTGTTGTTTTTAAGCGACTGGATATTCTGTTTGATTTCTTCTTTCGTTGGAGGGGTTGAATCTGGGTGGACTTGTATGTTGTCTTCAATTGAGAAAGTGGAGTTTGGAGTCTCACAATTAAGGAGGGATTCAAAGTATTTCGCTAGAATCTGGCAATTTTCTCTCTCACTGTAAGCTAGTCTCCCATTTGAGTCTTTGAACTGTAGACTCGGAGGATTGTATTTGCTTGGATTGCGTTTGAAGGTTCTGTAGAAGTCCCTTGTGTTGTTCCTCTGAAAGTCTAGCTCAATTTGAGTTAGTTGGCTCTTGTTGTAGGCACGTTTTACATTGCGGATGATTTTTGCAGCGCGTTGTCTCTCGTTCACGAAGTTATCCCAATTATCTTGGTTCTTTCCCGAGTTCCATTTCTGCCAGGAAAGTTGTCTTTGCTTTACCAGTGAATCACATGCATTATTCCACCACGCATGTTTCTTTGACTTCGTCAGTGGAACTGTCTCCTGTGCTGTTGTGACCAAGGCCTGTTGTAGTTCATCCCAGTTTTCGGGATTCCAAGATTCTAGTTTTTTAGTAAATTCAGGGCACAATCGTAGTTTTTCAGTATCAAATCGATTGATCTTTTTTAAGACGGCCTTTCTGGTGTTTCTCGGAATCAGTTTAACTTTGATTTTGGATAGATAGTGATCCGAATCTAGATTGGCATTTCTTAGAACCTTCACATTCTGTATTTCTCTCTGAGATTTACGTGCAATTGTGACGCGATCAATTTGAAATTCGCCGAGATTTGGATTCGGAGATGTCCAAGTCTTCTGTTTTCTGGGAAGGTGTTTGAACGCTGTGCATTTTACAACAAGATTGAAAGCCTTACATAGTACTACGAGCCTCTCACCATTGCGATTTGTTCTCTGGTGAGCTGGATAGTTTCCGATAATGTTTTGGAACTTTCTTTCCTTATCCAGTTGTGCATTGAAATCTCCAAGAAGCATAATCGATTATTATTATTATTATTATTATTATTATTATTATTATTATTATAGTGGATGTATGAATGTGTATAAACGTATAAACACTCAATATCAGTACGGGCATTTGGGGTTTCAAAGAAGAGTGTTGCACCTATGTGGTGAAAAATTTATATCGAGAAAACAACATTTGAAAGTTGGAAATGTTCTGTTACTCACAATAAAGAAACCCATTTCCATACGAGGTTTGTTGACGATGAAACTGTGCTAGTATTAATGATACGTGTGAGCCCAACAAATGACCATAAATAACCCTTGGCACTACAGCCCATGAAGTGCTTAGGCCTACCAAGCGACCGCTGCCCAGCCACTTGGCCTGCAGATATTGGGGTGATGCGTGATCAGCGCATCGGGTCCCCTCGGCCGTTAATGTTGGTTTTCGTGATCGGGGCGCTGCATCACTGACAGACAGCAACTCAATTGACCTCACGAGGCTGAGTGCACCCCGTTCCAGCCCTCACGTCAGTTTCTAAAATCCATGACAGAGCCGGGAATCGAACCCGGGGCCTCCGGGTGAGAGGCAGGCGCGCTACCCTAACAGCACGGGGCCGGCAACAAATGACCATATCTCGTGTTAAATTGGATTGTTCTTTGCCAAGGTGCGACAAAGTTTCAATGAACCAGCAGTAGAGGCCACAGACAAGCTGTCAGCATTAGGCTACTTGTTAGCCTATTTTCATTTTTGGAAAAAAAAAAGGCTTATGAGATCACCTTTTGTCCGTGTGTGTGTGCGCGCGTGTGTGTGTGTGTGTGTGTGTGTGTGTGGTGTGTGTCCCCCCCGAATAACTTCTAAATGGCTGGCGCGATTTCAATGAAACTCGGTAAATACATAGCACTTTTTCGGGCGACCCCGACCGTGCCCTTCAAATTTTGTTACGTCTCACCAATCCAACATGGCGGCTGTGCGAAATATTTCATCAGTATTCAATATCTCCGAAACTATTACCGATATCACCCTGGAATTTTGTACGGTGATAAAGGAAACTACCTGAAGTTCACCTATGTGACCTTTGAAAACCTGGTAACTACAAAACGAACATGGCGGCCAAGGGAATTTGAAAGTTTAAAATAGACTTTTCTCACGATTTAATGATCCAAACGCAATGAAGCTTCGTACAACAAATGTTTATACACACTGTAAAGCACTGGTATCTAATTTAGTTCAATTGTCTACGTAACCTCAAGATGGCGGCTGTGCGAATTGCGAAAATTAAGTTGTTATTTCTTGTGTTCTAATCATGCGATCGAAATCAACATTTGCATAATGAACGTACACAATAATCATCATCTAATAGTACATAACCCTATAGCCAACATATATTAAAATACAACATGGCGACCAACCAAAATATTTAGACGGTTCTCAATATCTATTAATCTACTACAGCAATCAAACTGAAATTTTGTAAGTGTATAGAGGCTATAAGCATACGTTCACCTATGGGACGTTCAATAACCTGGCGAGCACAAATCCAACATGGCGGCGACACTAAATTTAAATATTCAAATGAACGTTTCTTGCGTTTTAACCATCCGAGCGCAATGAAACTTGATACGTTATATGCTTATACTAATTTTAATCGACTGGCATCTAATTCAATTAAATTATTTTCATAACCACAAGATGGCGGCTGAGCGAAATTTTAAAATCCCGCTTTTATTTCTTAATGTTACGCTTGGGCGAAACGTTAGCAAAATTGATTAGGATATCTGGTTGATTTCAGGTTTTTGATACGGTATTTGAAGTATGAGGATGGATCCTCTGAGGGCTTCATGCCCCAGTTTACACTGTAAGCTTGTCACTGCTGTTCCCACCGAAGACACTCATGATTTCCAGTGCTCTTAACACTGCTTGATGATAATTATCAGTAGGGCTCGGATTTTTAGGTAAATAAATATTTTTTTATGTAAATACATATTTTAAGCATTTTTTCTATAAATACATAAAATCCTGCTTTTCACTTATTAGCACATAAAAAGGCATAATATTTACATTTTTTTAAAATCAGTACGCTAGATCTTTCAATTTATTGAATTTTTGTTCTGTGTTACTTCAACGGGGAAGAACCTGTGAGCTATCTAATCTTCATGCAGAGCAAACGACAGCTTGCAACTGTTTTATTCTTAACTCGCCGCCCCATGCCACTCTCTGTGGTGGCCGGGGATTTCCATGTTCATAGCCATATTGCACCACGTGCTAGACCTGCCCCTCCTCCAGCTACCTGGAACCAGTGTCACTCACATGTAGTTCATTTCTGGCACTGTGAAGTGTAAGGCAGTTATACGGTGCCTAAAGTAAAAACAACTAAAAGTTATCGTCTGTTGCAGAATTTAAAGATAATTTTACTTCTGATGGGGGCGTTCTGTTCTCCCAACCATGCCGGAAACCAATCAAGGCTGAACAGCGATCTCAAGTTACACAACACCTCAAGAGCAAGAAACATTTTGCCGCAGTTTCGCGCCTTCAGAATAAGAGTTTCGTCGGTCATTTTTGATGGACAACCTGAAGATGTATCTCATTGTGTATTGTAATGCTTCAGCAGTCAGTGAGACATAGAATAAATTGCATTCGTGAGCAATGCATATTGTTTATATTGTTTATATTCACTTTAATAAACTGAATTATAATTACATATTTTTACATTTTTGTCACATATTTCAGGTATTTTTAATACATAAAAATACATTTTCCCCGATTTTTAGCACCTAAGAATCCGATCACTAACTATCAGTAGCTTGCTTGAAATGCTAGTGCCTGGTCGTATCCTATTTAAATTGTGTTTGAGTGGCTAGGTACCTGGCTCTGGTTATCTCTCGTGTTGATCATCTCAGCCACTTTGGGGACTACTGTCACGCAGGTTGCAAAGCGAGGTGAATTGTGTTGTACTTACGGGACTAATGAAATACCGTTCTTGAAGTAGGCAGGCTGTGAGGCGCATTGCGGAGAAAACTGAATTATCACCAGCGAGGCGTTCGTATGTGTTATCTGACAGAAGCGCGCGCGTCGAGTTTCTTATCAAATTCCATTTTCCATGCTTTAAGTGGCAAGGCTTATGAAGTGAATCCACTCCTACATAAACATTATGCATATGATTAACGCGCTCTCTTATGTGATAAGGTTACTGGGGCAAGGTAACGTAACTGTGTGCCTCACTGCTGCTTTATGATGCGACAAGTACATCCAATGTGCACTTAAAGGAATTGTAAAGCGACACTCATAATCCCAATACGCATAACGTACAAGTTGGTTATTTTTGTATTGCTATAAAGGCATCCAACGTTTAGAATGAGGCACTGGTTAGATAGGGATATTCTTCTCTCTTTCTGTTGCACGCGAGACATGTATGACGCTGTCATTTTCTAGCACTCCACTATTGCCATATCTGTCGAAAATTTTTCTTTATCGAAAAAAACAGCATATTCGGGTAGAACTATGTTTTGCCGATATTTTTGTCCTATATTAGAACTACGTTAACTTGATAGAAATGCTAGAAACATCAGATATCCATATATATTTTTTTTACTATAAACTCAGTCCCCTTTTTAGTCAAATCGATCTTATATCATGTTGCATTGACTTCGTGAAGCCTATTTTTCACACACGTGTAGCTAAATGTGCCGTCATGATGATGGATTATTGAAATATTTTATACTGGCAATATTACAATTTTCATGTAGGTAATACTTCTGAATATTCTCTCATAACCGCATAGCAGCATTGAAAAAAGTTCGTAAGCTGCCAACTTTTCTATTTTTAAAGATAACCATGTCATGTCAGTTTGAAAGTTATAGAGGAATGTTGGAAGAAGTTTTCTACCTGCTTACCCAGAGTGTAGGTGTAATTGTTTACACAGGCCGGGCTGTTCATTGACCGCGGATTATAAAAATGAAGTTTCGAAGGACAGCGGGGTACAGCTTGCTATTCACAGCTTTATTACTGTGCCCTTCGAGCTCGTATTTCAGTAGTTCGGCTGTCTCTATCTTGAGTGTGTGTGCAGCAGTTCTGTTAGATTTAACGTGTTGTATTTTACGTATTTCGCGTACAACAATGGATAGTTTTGTGAAAAGAAAGCGTGTTCAAGTGCTCAGAAGGAGGGAAGAGCGGGTCATAATTAATGTGTTCATTTATTTTAAGAATCTTAAACCCAACGAGAGTATAAATCATGAAAGGTAAGCCAATGAGGAGTATTTTCTTTAATAACGTACTTCAACTTTAACTGCAGTCGAAACTTCACACATTTCCTTGTGCTTGTACTTTATTTATTTTATTTTGATTGTTTTCTTTATGTCGCATTCAGCATACGTTATAGTTAATTTCATTTAATTTCGTTGTATGTGTTATGTTAGCCTACTATTAGTATTATTATACAGTACTTAATTCAAGTCTTCATCACTGCACAATCGCTGAATGTGCGGAAAGTGTACGCGAAGCGCTTTGTACTGCCTCCTCTCATGGAGTGGCAACCCTGTCGTAACGCGCCATAAGACCAATGCTTCATTCTAAACGTTGGATGCCTTTATAGATAAGGAGTCAGCTAGTTTCTTGTCTGGTGGCCGCAATGATTGTTATTTTAGGACCATCGCCTCCTAATGATATGAGTGATAGAGTTGGGTAAAATACTAAAAAAATGTATTTTGGAAACAAAATTCAAAATACCATAACTGAATCGTTCTAAAGACAAAATTGTATTTTAAAATACATCTGAAAATACCTAATACTTCCAGCGATAAAGATGTCCATTCCATTAAGATAATTCAAATCAATGGTTTGCAAAATATACTTTACTAAAAGTGTTCCGTATTTTGAATTTTAAGTTAATACACAATTTTGTATTTCAATTTTCAAGGATTCCGTTATTGAATTTTGGATCGAAAATACATTTTGAGAGTAGACCATTTATCCCAGCTCAGGTGATAGAGGAAATGACGTGAAATCTACTACTGCTTTTTAGCCTATTTTAAATTTTGAAAAAATAGGCTTATGAGATCACCTTTTGTCCGTGTGTCTGTGTGTGCGTGCGTGCGTGCGTGTGTGTGTGTGTGTGTGTGTGTGTGTGTGTGAGGTGTGTGTGTGTTTGTCCCTAATAACTTCTATACGGCTGTAGCGATTACAACGAAACTCGATAAGTTCATAGCACTACTCCGGGCGACCCCGACCGTGCCCTTCAAATTTTGTTACGTCTCACCAATCCAACATGGCGGCTGTGCGAAATATTTCACCACCATTCAATATCTCCGAAACTATTCCCGATATCACCCTGGTTTTTTTACGGTGATAAAGGGAACTACTAGAAGTTCACCTATGTGACTATAGTGCGTCTCTACCTTAAAAGACAGTACGCATTAAATGGAGCGCGCTGATGCCAGATCTGCTGCATACCAAGTTCTGTAAGGCCGGGCACATGATGTAAAATAACTCGTATACAGGCGTGTTTCTACGCAAAACTCGGGAAATTTCCAAAATAGTTGTTTGTTGTATATAACTGTACCTCATGCCTTGAAGCGAACGACGATACAATATTTAGATATGATACACCGAAGTTCAGAGCACGATTTTAATGCACACATTATAATAATTTATAATTTTCAATTATTCATGAATATGATAATATTATAACATGTTATAATATTACATTTTCTCGAATATCATAGGTTATAATAAATTATAATATGACATTTAATAATAATAATTATAATAAAATAATAATAATAATAATAATAATAATAATAATAATAATAATAATAATATATAACGTTAACTCTGTACCATTAACGAACCCTTGTTCATTCCCGGGACGAACAAAGGCGAACTACTTCGAGGATGGCTGAGGTAGGAATCGAACCCGCCTCTTCTCAGTTTTGTCTCATGGAGTTGAGTACACCCCGTTCCTGCCCTCAGACCAGAATTAAATTTCTTGGCAGAGCTTGGATTCAAACCCGGGCCTCCACGGTGACTGCACAGTGACAGCCAAGAATGCTAGCCACTACGCAACGAGGCGGACAATTTATAAAGAACACAAGCTCCATTTCATTTCACAGTTTAACTTCACACCATCACTTACCCTCCTTCAAACGCAGTCGAGCAGATAGCCTACGGGCCACATTAGTAAACAAACTTTCGGTGTGTCAGCACTGGGCGAGAGGTGTACGCCAAGTGCAAATGGCAACATCACCGGCGTAGAAGAGGATGAAGCTAATTGCAGGACATAGGAGTGCGAGTGAGAGGCAAATACTACATGTAATTCCATACTGTCTTTTAAGGTAGAGACGCACTATATTGAAAAACTGGTAACTACAAAACCAACATGGCGACCACGCGAATTTGCGACTTTTAAATAGACGTTTCTCGCAATTTAACCAACCAAACGCAATAAAACTTGGTACAGTATATGTTTATACACATTGTAATGCACTGACATCCAACTTCGTTCAATTGTTTACATAACCACAATATGGCGGATGTGCGAAATATTTCACCGGCATTCTATATCTCTGAAACTATTAGCGGTATCACCCTGAAATTTTGTACGGAGATAAAGGGCACTACTGGAATTTCATCTATAAGACTTTCAAAAACCGGTTAACTACAAAACGAACATGGCGGCCAAGCGAATTAAAAAATTGAATAGACCTTTCTCGCGATTTAATGTTCCAAACGCAATGAAATCTGGTACCGGAAATGTTTATACACATTGTAATACACTGGTATCCAATTTAGTTCAATTGTTTACATAACCTCAAAATGGCGGCTGTGCGAATTTTAAAATTACGTTTTTATTTCTTGTGTCGTAATCATGCGATCGAAGTGAATGTTTGAATAATGAATCTACGCAATAATTTTCCTTAAATGGTACATGACTCTATGGCCTATACATTTAACAATCCTACATGGCGACCATCCGAAATATTTAGACGGCTCTGAATATCTACGAATCTATTATAGCAATCAAACTGAATTTCTTTATGTTCATAGGGGCTATGAACATTAGTTCACCTATAGGACTTTAAATAACCTGGTGATCACAAATCTCACATGGACGTTTCTCGCAATTTAATCATCCTAGTGCAGTGAAACTTGGTACAGTAAATCCTTATACGAATGTTAATCCACTGGCATCTAATTTATTTCAATTGTTTCCATAACCACAAGATGGCAGCTGTGCGAAATTTTAAAATCACCTTGTTACTTCTTGTGTCCTAATCATGCGATTGAAATTTGAATGCTACACGTACACAATAAACTTCATGTAACAGTACATAACTCTAGGACCTTCATATATAAAATCCAACATGGCGACCATCCAAATATTTAGTCGGTTCTCAATACCTACGAATCTATTACAGCAATCAAACAGAAATTTTGTATGTTCATAGTGGCAGTTAACATAAGTGGGATATAAGAAAATAGGCTGTATAGTTCTTCACGGAACTACTTGTTTATCTACCGCCTTAAATCCAAATTACCTGTTGACGAGATGCAACTTGACTTATGCAATCGAAGACGAGCCGGCTGGTAAATAAAATACTGTTGAAAAAAAAAATACTTTTCATGTGGTAAGAAGGCCTTGTTCCACATTTACCATTTATCTTGTGCCAGCTATGTGGATCTAGTTTCGAGGTTGTTGGATCGAATCACGATACAGATGCCGCGTCGATTTGGATTTAAGGTGCTTCGTAAAAAACGGAAAGAACGAGATAAGTCCATTCTTTTCCGTAAATTTGTTTATGGCGCATTCTGGTGGCCAGCCATTGTCACTACAGATGAGTTGAAATTAATTTCCAATAATGCGGAATGTCACCGAGATACAAAGGTTTTTATTTTTTGTGGAAACAGAAATAACATCCCATATCATCTCACTTTTATCATATTTAAACTTAAGTTGTTTGTTTTACATTTACTTCCTTTATAAGAAGAACATTTGCCAAAAAAGACTATAACGCTTGCCCTCAATTGGGGTGTATTTAAGTTTTCTTTTTAGTGATGAAAGATTAAATTTGCTCTCCTGAAAAATGTACAGAATGTGACTTACCTCGTTCTTCCCGTGGAGTCTTCAAACGAGAGAAAACCAATTTATTACATTTACGTTACAGATCGACAGCCTGCTAGGCACACACGAACTTCTAATACCGCAGCAATTAAAGGGATATTAAACATTATTAAAGGTTTAACATATGCTGACCTGGTCTTCCCTTACCGTTCTTGTCCTCAACCCTTCCTTCCATACCTAAGTTTGCTATTTCTAGGTGTCTTAGTATGTGTCCTACCAACCTATCTCCTCTCTTCATTAGCAATCACTAGAACATCTCTCAATGTCCACTCGTCGTAATACTACTTCATTTGTTACTCTATCTACCCATCTAATCTTCATTCTCCTGTAACACCACATTTCAAGCGCCTCAAGTCTCTTCTTTTCTGCTGCGCCAAAAGTGCGAGTTTCATTTCCATACAGACAAAGGCTTTCAAAAATGACTTTCTAATACCTAAATCTATATTTGATATCAACAGATTTCTTTTCTGTAGAAATTATTTCCTTGGCTGAGCCAACCTAATTTCTACATCCTCTTTGTTTCGTCCATCACTGGCTATTTTGCGTCCTATGTAGCAAAAGTCTCCTACTTCCTTTAGCTTTTTCCCCTGCCAATTTGACGTCAATAGGTGTTTCTGATAATTATCCTACCCTAATACACTGTATAACAACAGCAAAAAACGACGCACCGGGAAGGCGTTGTCCGATTGTAAGGAAATTGCGTATGCAAAGACATTCGGAGCGGACATGCAACTGATTAAAGCTTCGTGTCCAATGAATGAATAGCGGGAGCTCCCGCGCATCCGAACTGCGCATGCATCAGGTGTATGTAATCTGCGATTTTGAAGCGTATGCTCAAAGTTGCTGTTGCATTTGACTGCGATATCTGAACGTCGGCTGTAAGAATGCCACGCCCAAGGATTCGTGCTCATTACGAGCAGATGTCAGAGTTTGAAAGAGGTCGTGCGATCGGATTGAAAGAAGTTGGTGGTCGAATTGCGCTGTCGCTGGACATTTGGGTCGAAGTGATGCGGTGATCAGACGATGCTGGCAAGCGTGGGTCAGCAACGGCAGGAATCAGCTGACCACGGCAGTGGTCGACCGATGGCCACAACAGCACGAGCAGGCAGAGCGATTGTCAGAACAGCTGTCACAGCACCGGAGTCGTCGTTATCAACGATCCAGCGTGTGACCCGCACACATGTGTCCACCATGACCATCAACAGACGCCTGAGCGACAGGAATTTGCGCTCGTGCCGCCCGTTACGCCGCTTACCACTCACGCCTGTTCACCGTCAAGTCAGATTACAGTGGTGCCACGCTCGTGCAACGTGGAACTGCGCTGACTAAGGACGTATAGTCTTTAGTGACGAGTCCCGTTTCCAACGTTTCCCTGACGACAAGCGCAGACTTGTTTGGAGACGTCCAGGCCAGCGTGGGGATCCCGCCGTGACTATGGCACGCCAAACAGGCCCACAACAGGGGGTGATGGTCTGGGGTGCCATCTCCTTTGATAGCCGGACCCCTCTGGTAGTCATTCCTGGCACATTGACAGCACAGCGGTATGTTGATGACATTCTACGGGCGGTTGTGTTACCGTTCCTTCAGCGACATTCTGGCCTTACTTTTCAACAGGAAACTGCCCGGTCGCACACAGCACGTGTTGCTATGGACTGTCTTCAAGCTTGCCCTATCCTTCCTTGGCCAGCTCGGTCGCCTGATCTCTCTCCCATAGACCACATTTGGGACGTCATGGGAAGGCGATTGCTAACATTCCGGAATGTCGGCGATTTAGCCCAACAGTTGGAGACCATTTGGCATGTAATTCCGCAGGACACAATCCGGGTACTTTATCAGTCCATGTCATGTTGAGTGACAGCTTGCATCCAGGCCAGGGGTGGTTCAACACCTTTCTGACGTCCCCGCTTTGTAACGCTATAACTCCGCAATAAATCAATCGATTGTTCTGCACTTTTGATCGTTTGTTTTTCTATATCTGTTCCTCACATCCACCGATTTTAATCGCCATCGGACAATTCCTTCCTGGTGCGTCGTTTGCTGTTGTTGTTATACAGATTATTTAACCACAAGCCGGTACTGTGATGGGCCCTAAGACAGTGCCAAATGGAAAACTTTCGAAATGCAGGTTCGATTTACTTTACTATTAGATACTATTTATCGCATGACCATTCCATTTCTCTTGTGAATGTTTTTTGCCTCTCCCCCATTCCGACACGTAGGTGCATAATATACATACATTAATTGTCACACCGATTCTATATGAAGTCTGCATCAGATACGTGGTTTGAATATTGGTTCGCGAGTTGAACCCTTTAAACGAATGCTATTGAATTATTCTGACAGCGAGCGAACGTGTATGGAATATGTTACAACTGACTTTCAAATATTAAAACAAATATTCGGGAATGTATGCTGCCGGATATGAGATATAATAAAATAGATATTCAATTTCAAGCTACTAAGAAATATTGCGAAACGAAACTCTCTCATGTGGGATCGCTTAGAGGATTACAAACATGGATCCATGATGATGTTCAATTCCGTAGTATAAATATGAGACTATATTGTAGGAGTTAGGTTAGATCAAATAACATAGAATACCAAAATTGGACAGCATTGGGGCAAATATTGTGCATGAGGACATGGCTATGTAACAAATTGATTTATTCATTAAAATTGACATAAATATCATAATGTAGCCACTATTATGCCTAATACTAGTTATGAAAGATTTTTGTGACAATAGCTGGTAAAAGAAGCCTTTCAGCTATTAGGTTGGCACAATACTGGCTAGCATTCTTGGCTGTAACCGCGGAGGCCTGGGTTTGATTCCCGGGTCTGCCAAGAAAAGTAATTCTGGTCTAAAGGCTGTAACGCGGTGAGGCAATACTAAGACGAGGCGGGTTCTATTCCTACCTCAGCCGTCCTGGAAGTGGCTTTCCTTGCTTTTCCACTTGTACTCCAGGCAAATGCCGGGATGGTACCTAACGTATGGCCACGGCTGCTTCCCACGAAAATCCTACCTCCATCACATATACACACACTAGTACAGACATCACAGTACTACAGACCAGCAGATGAATTTTACACATACACAAGTACACGGGGCTATATGACCACGAAGTCGCAAATTCCCTAAAGTATCAACAACAACCATTAGGACGTGTAATGCACACATAGTGAATGCGGCTGGTTGGTTGGTTGGTTGGTTCCTTAGTTTAGGGGCTGTGACAACGCGGACATGTAGCCCCGTGTACTTTGGGTGTGTGTAGAATCTGTCTGATAACTGGTGTTAATTGTGATGACTGTATTAATGTGTGTTATCTGTTTTTAGCCTACTTTCGATTTTTGCAAAAAATGAAAGTAGACTTATGAGATCACTACAGGGCGAAAAAAGTGTGTCTGTCTGTGTGTGTGTATGTGTGTGTGTGTGAGTCTGTGAGTGTGTGTACTCTGAATGTCTGTCCCCCCCCCCTATCAATTCGAACACGGTGAAACCGAATTGAACGAAATTTGGTACTGTACCCATGTGAGTAATCTCGATGGAAAATATGCTTCTGCCTCCAGCTAGCATCAGGACTCAGGCGTGTACCGTTCGCCCATTGAGCAGTTGCATATTTTGGATTTGAGGCTAAAAGGTATCAACTCTACAATGATAAGGCACAACTCTAATCTAAATACTTTAATTCAGTAAAACTCATGGCTTCAAACAAATAATGAGAACCCAAATCCCATAAACAATACACAAACAAACAAAGTTACTCCCACAATCCATTAATTATTCACATAGTTGAACAAATTAAATCCATATCACTATTCAATCTTTTACCATTATGTGGACTTTAAACTTTACTCAAGTGCACTGATGCACATGTAATGTTTCACAAAACTGAACTATTACATTCATGTCACCTAATGTGACTTCTTTATATTCACAAAGTTACTTGTATCCTACAATACATCTGAATTTACATCATGTGTACTGTTTGTGTTACATCTCTCTCTCCCACCAAATGCTTTCATGCATTAGCCAACTCATGGTTTGCACTACGATCTACTTGCAACACCACAATTACGTAAGTCTACCCCTCCACTCCCTTCTTTTTATAGTTACACTGCATGTCATTGTGATTTCACTAAATAACTTCTGTTATCGTTGTGTCGGATAGTATACTATTACGCTACCCTTACGAGCGTAGCCTGTGGCAACGAGTAACCAACTTCATTAACTAGGTGTCACCGTCAGTATCAAATGCAACATCCAACCATTCGTTAGATTGCTAAATTTTTATATCATCAGGGAAATCTATGATTAGCAATGTGTTTTTAAACCACACAAGTTCATTACACATTATAACAATTCTTCCTTTCATTACAAGCAAGGTCTTAAATCTGTCCGCTCAAGAACGAGAACCTTCATAGTTGGTTTAGCAACCCC
Organism: Meconema thalassinum; assembly: GCA_946902985.2. Classification (NCBI taxonomy): domain Eukaryota; kingdom Metazoa; phylum Arthropoda; class Insecta; order Orthoptera; family Tettigoniidae; genus Meconema; species Meconema thalassinum. Next base: position 1,907,833,703 of record OX336388.2, on the reverse strand, counting down.
AGCCCCTTGGACTGCCTGCATACAATGGACAGAGTAGGGTCGTTCACGGCTGTAAACCGCCCCTTGTCTCCCCGTTTCCTGGACTTTTACCTCCCAAGCAGTATTACAACTTTGAATATAACCTTGTGGTCACAATGATCCACGTGATCCCATATGATCTGAACTGAATATTATGCAATGGTTCTGGGTGAGCTCTAATATGTAATCCTATCCTTAGGACATTAATAACGGCCTCAACCGGTCCGTATCACAATATGAAGGCACGAGATTCATAGAACACAGGTCTAGTGGTTAGCCGGTATCTCAAATAAAATATTACGGTCAGTCAACAGCTGCCGCCAATGATTCGCTTCAACGAGCCGAATCACTCCACAATAAGTTCTCGGGGAATCAGGTATAGCGTCGAGGTGTCCAATGTTCTCCCCGCGCTTACCACAGGATTCGAACCCGGAACATTTCATATCCAACATCGGAGATAGGGTACACACTAAATATGCTCCGGCATAACTTAATATCTCTGTACGCTCATGCTGTACGATATTTCACACGTCGATTAGATCACCTGGCCCCTTACCTGTCCACGATCTCGCCTTATAATAAAGAGAACTCTAACTGTACTCTACAAGCTTAATCAAGCCACAAATTCAATTCACTGTCAAGCTCCAACATTCCCGTGCATAATTATATTCCCATTAATACAATCTATTTAATATTAACTCTTTTCTCTTCCCTTAATGTAATCTACTGCTTGGCTAGATAAATAATCCAATTAGCGTAAATACTTCTTGCTTAAAACCTTTCATCCTGATGTATTCAATTATACCGTTTATCATTATTATAATTATTATTATTATTATTACTGACATAAATTATCCTTCCGACACAACGTAACTGCTTCAATGATCGAACATTCGCGTTCATCACGTTAAGTTTCACATAACTGAATTGCCATTATTTATTAGTAGCATTAATAGTGGTAACGATTAATCCACTCTCTGATGTATTCAACATCTTAACTTTACTGAAATCAAACAATAAACATATGAGGATATGCCTCCTAATATTGATTCTTACTGGCATATTTTATACTTCCGAAATCACATTACATGCAGTGACTATAGTAACATGATTTGTGGGGTACTTACGTCGGCTTTATCCAGGTGGCTCCAACCACCATATTCCAGTGTCACCTGCCATCGGCTTACTTAGTGACACATTGCCATCTTGCAAATACACATATTATATGACATCTGATTTATAAACACACGACACTTTTCCAATTTTATAATGAAGCTAATGCTTCCGAAACACATGACACTTTTCCATTTTTATAATGAAGCTAATGCTTCCAAAGCACATAACGCTATATAACACTGGTTATATTATGACTTTAAGAGATATTTTACATAACATCGGTGCACAAACACACGTTACACTTTAATTCCTGATTGGTTGACATTCCCTAGCATGTATCGAAAGTACAGGTGCGGACGGCCCTTTCTTCGGTCCTACCCCTTCCTGATTGAATCTCCCGATCATCTGCTCACGGATTCACCAACAGTTTCTCGATCATCCCTTGATAATCTTCCTACTATTGCAGCGATATGCTTACATCTCGTCATGAACGCTACTTACTGGTATACTCCAAATATGTATAAACAATAACTATACTTTACTGCGCTCAACATTGTACATTGTATTTACATGAATTATTACTTTTCACAGTCCTGCCTAGTATATCACACGGCACTTAATAAACATTATATAACAGTCTTACTGCACGGCTTCCCACATTGAAGTCCGAGCATCCTCTCCTAACTTCGGTAATATGCATTTCGCATAATCAAGTTTGTTAATTACCGACTTCATTCTTAGTTCATGACCATGCATGAATATATTCTCACATGTGTGTTACATTGCACAGCTAACATGCTGATTACCAGTGAAATGTTTAAGTCTTTGTGTGCGCCTGGGCGCTCCGTGTCCATTTCAACTGCGACTGCTTCAAAACAACTCTTCCTCCAACTGGGTCTAAAACTGTCAACTGTAAAACTGTAAGTTTCAACTGTACGCTTCGACGGGGTCCACCCTCTTATATCTGTTTCACACAAAAAGTAGGGCAAGAATTCCCGCGATAAATCAGCTCCTCTCCTAGGGTGATTCTGAACTTGGAATAATATCCATATTGTCCCTTTTTCTTCGCTGGTCACAAAAATGTATGTGTGTTCGAGGATCGATCGGCCACTTAATTTATATTAATTATCTTATCCATGGCGTGGGGACGCTACTTCACTGGGAATCCCTGGCAACATCCTCAAGTCCAGCCGCGAACACCCATAGTCCTGTAACATTACGCACTGCATTAAACATGCCTTGATTTCGCCGTTTTATGGCTCTAAAATTAGCCTCCTGGCTAATGATTCCCCTGTGCGCAACTCTAATGTCATTGCATTGCTCCAATCATGAGTAATCAATGATTTTCCTTGGGATCTTCCCGTTCCATTCTCAAGTCTATTCTCAAACGGGGAAGAACCTGGTCATTATTTAACCTCCCGACCCCTTGCAGACGACTTATCTGGGTCAGCAAGATTGACGTGGCGCCACGGGCCTCCTCCCACAATTCTGGGGCTATTTGCAAAACGTCAAACTTTGAAACTCCTGTGTTTCAAATCCAGCATAGCCTACTTCATGTAGTCCAAATAATGCTATCTTCCACTATTTTCCTGCATTATTTCACTAAATAATGTCAGTAACAACTGATATCACACCAGTAATTAAATATATAATTTCTTCTAGGGGTTCTTACAAAGAAATACCCTCAACAGATCTCGGGTTCGTTCCCTGGTGGAACCTTCCTTCAGAGCTCAACTTATCTCCGAGATCCACATTCGAGACCAGTCAGCATGACCACCTCGGGTTCATATTCCCCTTGCAAAACTTATAAAAGTCAATTGCAAGTGACTTTATGTAAGTAACCAGCTGACTGTCCGACTGTCTGTGTTTACATTAGAGGTCTTTCACCTCGTCTGGCTGTGAGTAGGTTAGTCTGGCTCCCCTTTCCACTCTGCGCTCAGCCCTAAGCTGTTCATTCTCTAAGCGGAGGGTCACATTTATGGCCTCAAACTCTCTCGCTACTTCAACCATTTCTTTGTAAAATTCTAGCATGCACTGGAACTCTTGTTGTTCGCTTCCTTCACTGGGCAAGCTGTCTGCTTCTCGTTCCGTCCCGCTGCGTGAAACTTCAGGTCTGACTTCCTGGCTGACTTTGCCGTCCACGTTCAGTTGGGTGTGCGCTGCTAATACTTCTTCTTGTACGTCAAATTCTTCTGGCGAATAGTAAACTTTTAAATGGGCAGCATTCATAACTACCTCATTTCCTGTTTCTACATGCCATATTCTGTATGCATTGTTCTGTAGGTCTCTGATAACCTCGACCGGGCCGTGATATCCAAAAATGAACTTCTTATATTTTCTTGCTCCTGGATCTGAACTGGCTGGCCTCCTGACTAAAACTTTCTCACCGACGAGAAGCGGTCTGTGATACCTCTTCGCACGATTTCTCCTCTGACGTCTCTCCGCTTGTGCCTGGAGATATTCGAAGGTTCGTTGGATCCTCAATTCTTGTCCTGGCTGTGCGTCTACCGGTAATGGAATAACACCATTCCACGGTCCTTTCGGCCTCTGATCCATATGTAGAGTCACGGGAACCTGACCTGTCGCCTCATGTACCGTATTATTTACACAGTATTCAATTACTTCTAGGAATTCAATCCAACGCCAATTCTCTTCAGAGCAGTAGATATTCATGTACTTCTGGATCTCTCTCATTACTCTTTCAACTGGACTTGCCTCAGGATGGCGAATGGTAGATAAAATCTGCCTAATTCCTAGAGTTTCCAGTTCTCGACGAAATTCCGCGCTTATGAAGCAACTTCCGTGGTCTGAGAGGATGTTATCCGGCCCAAGAATCGGAATAACTCTCTCTTTCAGGCGTTTCAATACCTGCTTTGAACTTGTCTTCTGTCTGGGGCATAATACCACCATTTTTGAAAATACATCCATGGTTACAAAAATGTGTCTATTGCCTCTACGTGCTCTACGCAATGGTCCAAAATTATCTATGCTTAATAGCTGCCTTGGCTTCTCCGGTAACAACGGAATAGGTCGTTGTCTCATTAAAAATGGATTTGGCTTTACCCTATGGCACAAATCGCATGTCCTAATGGCATTTCTCACAGTTTCTCTCAACTTTGGCCACGTGAATGCTTCTTTCAACAGAGCGGTAATTTTGTCTATTCCGGGATGTCCAAATGCTCTGTGTGCTAGCCACACCAATCTCCTCTGCAAAGATGCAGGAATGACAACTCTTTGTCGTGTATGGTCCACATCATCCCACTTGTGTAGTATCTGATTATACCATACATAATCTGTTGATAATGCCTCTGCCTCTCTGTATATTGCAGTTCCCCTTGCTAATAGTCCCTCGAAGTAATCGATCATCATCTTCAACCACGGGTCTTCGCGTTGTAGGTTGGTAAGATTCCTCAAGTCATCCAACGTCTTCTGATCTCGATTCTCAATCTGGACAGCGAGAGTTTCCTCTTCTCTAGGGTAACGGCTTAATATGTCCGGTATTACATTTTCTTTCCCTGGACAGTATTCTATTTCCACATTGAATTGTTGAATATACAGGGACCATCTTGTCAACCGCTGGATAGACAAGTCCGTCTTTAACAGAAATGTTAAAGCTTTATGGTCTGTTCTGAGGACTATTTGAAAGCCATACACGAGTTTATGCCATGTTTGCAACGCGTATAAAATTGCGAGCAACTCTATCTCTGTAATTGTGTAGTTTTTCTCATGGGCTTTCAGCCTCCTACTTATAAAGGCAATAAAAAATTTCCTTTCAGGCTTATCAACATTTTCCTGGAATAGCATCGCTCCTACACCAACAAGTGATGCATCCGTCTGTATGATGAATTTCTGGGTATAATCCGGGTATCACAGCTTCACATATTCCAAAAGCATTTGCTTTGACCTCACGAATGCTTCTTGACATTGCTCCGTCCAATTCCATCTGCCACCTTTCTTCAATAAATCCTGCAAGGGTGCTACTGTCGTAGTATAATTTGGGCAGTGGTTCGAAAAGAATCCAATTACTCCCAAATACTGTCGGACATGCTTTACTTTCGTGGGTCGTGGGAAATTCCGAATTACCTCCAATTTATCTGGGTTAGGCTTAACTCCATTTGCATCAATAACATGCCCTAGGAATTTAAATTCCCTCCGACAGAAGTGCGATTTCTTGATATTAACCTTAAAGTTAGCTTCTCGAAGGTCATCTAGCAACTTCTTCAGGTCTCTCATGTGCTCCTCCAGAGATTCTGATGTGAGTAGAATGTCGTCTACGTATCTGATGGTTCTCTCCTTCACATCATCGGATAGATTGCGATCTAACGCTCTTATCAGGGCTGAACCAGCTGTTTTCAACCCAAAAGGTAGCCTTAAAAACGTATATGTGTGTTGATCAAACATAAATCCTGTCAACAGACTAGTTTTCTTCTCTAATTCAAGATGGTGGAAACTGGAAGTAATATCCAAATTTGTGAATACGGTTTTCCCTTTGAATTTCCTGAGGATTTCCTTAATAGGTGGCACTTGGTCGAACTCCGGAATAACCTTCAAATTTAGATGTCTCAGGTCCAGACATATCCTGACAGTCCCGTCTGTCTTAGGTACAATTACCAATGGACTTACGTAAGGCGTAGGTGTCTTCTCAATAACACCGGCCTCCAACATCTCCTGAATTGCCTCTTTCACTTTATCATAGTGCTTTTTGGCTATAGGGTAGGGTTTCTGCCTAAATGGTGTCCACTCACTGACTTGGAAAGCATATGTGAAGTTCTTTATACGACCAGGTCTCGAATCAAAGACTTCCTTCTGTTCCAGTAGTAATTGCCTTAAATTTTCCTTCTCTTTTGGTCCAATTTTTGCTTCTTCAAGCTTTTCCGAAATATGTTCTTCCAGTTCGGGTTCCAGATCTTTTTCTAAGTCTGCGGCTAGTGTTTTCAGTTCTTCTTCTAACTGTTCAATAGCTAACACTTCTTCCTCAGCCACATCTCTGTATGTATGCCATACTTGTTCATCTGACCCTGGTTCATTCTGATTGAGTGCGACCTCTAAGCCTTCAGCTTCCTCATTCACGTGGAACATAACCCTGTCCTGTGCTAGGTCGATTGTCACTCGGTATTCCCTTATAAATTGTGCCCCTATAATCAGGTTAAAAGGCAGTTTGTTTACTAATAGAAAACTCTGTGAAAACGTAGAGCCTCCTATCTGTAACTCTAGGAATACTTGATATTTGCATACCATCGTTCTGTCTGGAATTACACCTTTTATTTTGACACTTGAGATAGGTATTTTCAAAACATTTTCTCTCTGCGCTATCTCATTATACAAAGCTTGTGTCATAAGGCACACTGTTGAACCCGTATCCAATAAACTTCTTATTTTCAACCCTGCCACTCTTATCAAAATAATGGGCAATTCTCGTTTGACCATGACCTGTGATCCTCCCGTATCCTCAATTAACTCTTCTGGTTTGGCTATCCAATTGATGACGTTGACTGACTTCCATCCATCATTTCCAAATTCTTCTAATTTTGGCGTTTTTTTTTTTTTTCAATAGCGCCCTTCCCCTTAGAGTTTCTTCTCTCCTGTTCGCTGCGCTGTAGCTCCAAACTCTTAGCTCTGTCTCCATATCAATCTGGCGACTTCCTATTCTGCATAACTTCTTGCCAGTGGACTTGTTGCTTCGGGGGCTCATCTCCCCTTTCATTGAGGTATTGCAATGAAGCGTGGTATCGCTCCTCTACTTCATCATCGAAGTTAAGTCTTCTTTCCTGGGGTCTCCAATCTCTATTGTTGCCTTCTTGGTCATTGTTACCTCCATTGTTTTGGTACGGCCTATCCCTGGTATTCTGCTTGTTCCAAGAATTTCGGCCTCTTCCCCTGCGAGCATTACCTTTATATTTCGGCTGCCATCTTCTGGGTTCCTGTTCCCATTGACGTCCGTTGGAATCTAACGTATCTGTGCTAGTAGCTTTGTTGTTCTTTGGAGCTTGATACTGGTCAGTCTGCGTGTTGGTCACATGTACCTGTTCCACGGTTCGATTCTGACGCATCATATTTTCTGTTGTGAGGTCCAGTTGTCTCAGAACTGTCTCCATTTCCATAGCAGTTTTTGCATTAGCCGAGATTAGCAGTCTCTGTATCTCGTATGGAAGCTGTTTGGCGATAGCAATACATAATTCCAGCTCGCTAGGCTTTTGATCAAGTTCTTTGAACCGACACATCTGTGATATGAAGAATTCTGCATACTTCGTTGGATTGTTAGTGCTGTATCTTTTTGAATATAAATCCAACCGTAAATTCTGTTGGGTCGCTGGATCCCAGTATCTCTTCAAAAATGCCTCTCGAAACTCCTCAACAGTATCGAAAGTGTAGTGGAAACTGCGAAACCATAATGCGCACTCCCCTTCTGTTAATTTCTCTATAGCTCGTAGCCTGCGCTCTTGCGGTATTCGCGCATCATTCAAATATTCAGACACTTCTTTTAGCCAATATTTCGGTGTCATACTACAGTGGCTACCTGAGAATTTCCTTGGTTTCTCTTCACTTGCTCTGATAACATTTATCACTTGTGTGTGCATAGCATTTTCGTGTGGCGTCGATGCTGCAACTGGCGCCTGGGCCTGTAGCACTCCCAATTATAGGCTGGGTTTCCAAATCTGCCCACCTAGTTCTCCTCATATCGTCCATGCTGCCTTCGCTAGACTTAGGATCTTTCATGAGGGTTTCCTCTTGCGCAATTATCCTAGTCTCCATTTGATTGTGGCGCATCTCTGCTCTTTCCAGACGAGTAATTACCTCTTTCTCTATTCTGGTAAGCCTATCTCGATTTTCCTCGGCTACTTGAAATATTTTCTGCTTGTCTTCCTTCAGACGTTGCTTAATATGGGATATTTCATCCTCTACATCTTCCTTTATCTGAGCAAGGGTCTTGTCGTTTGCCTCTGTCTTTTGGCCTTCTCTCACTTCGAGTTCTTCCCTCAATCCTTTGATTTCCTCTCGAATGTGTCCATTGACCTTTGACATTTCATTCTGGACCTTAATGATTTCACCTCTATTCTCCTCTTGCCTTTTGTTAACTACGACAATGTCACTTTGAACTTGGTCCAGTTCTTGATGAACTTTGCTCATCTGACCCTTCATATTTCCTACCAGCTCTTTACTCTCGTTAACGACAGCCTTGATTTCACCTATTTCCTGGCATTGACCTAATATATTCTGATCCTGTTTCTTTAGATCACCGTTAATTGCTCTAGCATAGCTTTTCAATTTCGTGTCCCATTTACTGTCGTTTTCTTCCAACCTTTGATCTACCGTACGGGTAAATTCTGCGAACTGTTTCGCTTGGCGTTCGAGATTCGCCTCATTTTGGATTTGAATATCCTTAATGTCGTTAGATAACGCCTCTAACCTACTGTTGGTTTCATCCTGCGCATGCTTACACGCTTGTAAGTTACTCTCAAGTTTGGCTTCTATAGCCTCGAAACGTTTATCCGTCTTAACCTGCATTTCCGATACAATGCTTACAACAGTTTCTGTAACTTCAGTCTTAATTACCTCTTGCATCTGACTTAACTTATCGTTTAACTCAACCTTATTTGCCTCCAATAGGTTGTTTATTGCAACTTGATTATCCTCTAACCGATTGCTCAATTCAACCTGGTTATGATAAATTGCCTCCTGATTGGCATCTAACCGATTATACAATTCACTCTGATTATGATTAATTGCCTCCTGATTGGCATCTAAACGAGTGTTTATTTCATTCTGGAAAGCCTTTGCTTCCAGCTTATTTTGCTCATTAACAGCGTCAAAATGCTGTCTTAAGCCAGCAATCAACTGCACGATCTCCACTGTACCAGACATTCTTACAATAATATACTTTGAGATGCAGGCAGGCTTCCTGGAAATATGTGTGGATCCGTTTTGGAGAGAGGCACAAAACACTGTACACATACTATAAAATTGCATAAACTTTGAATCTATGGATTAATTATGGATTGGGTGTGTAGCGCTCATACCCTTGGGTAATCCTCTTCTCAATAGAGAGATTCTGCGTTACGTCAAAAGCCTACTGAACTCAAAAATCACTCAACACAGTTTGAGGCAAAAATATAATTACTATGGTTTTCCCCATGAAATACCATAAAAATCTATGGGTTTTCCCTAAATCCCATAAGCTCCACGAACCTGGGCGCCATGATAAATTAGTATATCATGGGAGGTGGTCCACGTTAAGACATCGCAGCAACCCTCCAAGGTCTCGGTTGTACTGTCGAATGCCCCACTTGGGTCTCGCCATGATAAATTAGTACACCTCTTGCGCATATGGTGACCTGTATCTCAAACCGGCCCACATACCAGCGCCATGATAAATTAGTATATCATGGGAGGTGGTCCACGTTAAGACATCGCAGCAACCCTCCAAGGTGTCGGTTGTACTGTCGAATGCCCCACTTGGGTCTCGCCATGATAAATTAGTATACCTCTTGCGCATATGGTGACCTGTATTTTAAACCGGCCCACATAACAGCGCCATGATAAATTAGTACATCATGCTAATAGAAGGTGTTTATCAAAATTTATATTGTTCGTATCGGAGCTTACCTAAGGTCAGGCGCGGTCATCCCCTAATTCATGTTAGTCGTTATTTTAATAGAGTTGTGAGCACAAGATCTAGACCGACTTTAGTTGTACCTATAGCTCAAATCACTGTACAGGACATCAATTTCCATGTACCCATGTGAGTAATCTCGATGGAAAATATGCTTCTGCCTCCAGCTAGCATCAGGACTCAGGCGTGTACCGTTCTCCCATTGAGCAGTTGCATATTTTGGATTTGAGGCTAAAAGGTATCAACTCTACAATGATAAGGCACAACTCTACTCTAAAGACTTTAATTCAGTAAAACTCATGGCTTCAAACAAATAATGAGAACACAAATCCCATAAACAATACACAAACAAACAAAGTTACTCCCACAATCCATTAATTATTCACATAGTTGAACAAATTAAATCCATATCACTATTCAATCTTTTACCATTATGTGGACTTTAAACTTTACTCAACTGCACTGATGCACATGTAATGTTTCACAAAACTGAACTATTACATTCATGTCACCTAATGTGACTTCTTTATATTCACAAAGTTACTTGTATCCTACAATACATCTGAATTTACATCATGTGTACTGTTAGTGTTACATCTCTCTCTTCCACCAAATGCTTTCATGCATTAGCCAACTCATGGTTTGCACTACGATCTACTTGCAACACCACAATTACGTAAGTCTACCCCTCCACTCCCTTCTTTTTATAGTTACACTGCATGTCATTGTGATTTCACTAAATAACTTCTGTTATCGTTGTGTCGGATAGTATACTATTACGCTACCCTTACGAGCGTAGCCTGTGGCAACGAGTAACCAACTTCATTAACTAGGTGTCACCGTCAGTATCAAATGCAACATCCAACCATTCGTTAGATTGCTAAATTTTTATATCATCAGGGAAATCTATGATTAGCAATGTGTTTTTAAACCACACACATTCATTACACATTATAACAATTCTTCCTTTCATTACAAGCAAGGTCTTAAATCTGTCCGCTCAAGAACGAGAACCTTCATAGTTGGTTTAGCAACCCCAGCCCCTTGGACTGCCTGCATACAATGGACAGAGTAGGGTCGTTCACGGCTGTAAACCGCCCCTTGTCTCCCCGTTTCCTGGACTTTTACCTCCCAAGCAGTATTACAACTTTGAATATAACATTGTGGTCACAATGATCCACGTGATCCCATATGATCTGAACTGAATATTATGCAATGGTTCTGGGTGAGCTTGAATATTTAATCCTATCCTTAGGACATTAATGACGTCCTCAACCGGTCCGTATCACAATATGAAGGCACGAGATTCATAGAACACAGGTCTAGTGGTTAGCCGGTATCTCAAATAAAATATTACGGTCAGTCAACAGCTGCCGCCAATGATTCGCTTCAACGAGCCGAATCACTCCACAATAAGTTCTCGGGGAATCAGGTATAGCGTCGAGGTGTCCAATGTTCTCCCCGCGCTTACCACAGGATTCGAACCCGGAACATTTCATATCCAACATCGGAGATAGGGTACACACTAAATATGCTCCGGCATAACTTAATATCTCTGTACGCTCATGCTGTACGATATTTCACACGTCGATTAGATCACCTGGCCCCTTACCTGTCCACGATCTCGCCTTATAATAAAGAGAACTCTAACTGTACTCTACAAGCTTAATCAAGCCACAAATTCAATTCACTGTCAAGCTCCAACATTCCCGTGCATAATTATATTCCCATTAATACAATCTATTTAATATTAACTCTTTTCTCTTCCCTTAATGTAATCTACTGCTTGGCTAGATAAATAAGCCAATTAGCGTAATTACTTCTTGCTTAAAACCTGTCATCCTGATGTATTCAATTATACCGTTTATCATTATTATAATAATTATTATTATTATTATTACTGACATAAATTATCCTTCCGACACAATGTAACTGCTTCAATGATCGAACATTCGCGTTCGTCACGTTAAGTTTCACATAACTGAATTGCCATTATTTATTAGTAGCATTAATAGTGGTAACGATTAATCCACTCTCTGATGTATTCAACATCTTAACTTTACTGAAATCAAACAATAAACATATGAGGATATGCCTCCTAATATTGATTCTTACTGGCATATTTTATACTTCCGAAATCACATTACATGCAGTGACTATAGTAACATGATTTGTGGGGTACTTACGTCGGCTTTATCCAGGTGGCTCCAACCACCATATTCCAGTGTCACCTGCCATCGGCTTACTTAGTGACACATTGCCATCTTGCAAATACACATATTATATGACATCTGATTTATAAACACACGACACTTTTCCATTTTTATAATGAAGCTAATGCTTCCGAAACACATGACACTTTTCCATTTTTATAATGAAGCTAATGCTTCCAAAGCACATAACGCTATATAACACTGGTTATATTATGACTTTAAGAGATATTTTACATAACATCGGTGCACAAACACACGTTACACTTTAATTCCTGATTGGTTGACATTCCCTAGCATGTATCGAAAGTACAGGTGCGGACGGCCCTTTCTTCGGTCCTACCCCTTCCTGATTGAATCTCCCGATCATCTGCTCACGGATTCACCAACAGTTTCTCGATCATCCCTTGATAATCTTCCTACTATTGCAGCGATATGCTTACATCCCGTCATGAACGCTACTTACTGGTATACTCCAAATATGTATAAACAATAACTATACTTTACTGCGCTCAACATTGTACATTGTATTTACATGAATTATTACTTTTCACAGTCCTGCCTAGTATATCACACGGCACTTAATAAACATTATATAACAGTCTTACTGCACGGCTTCCCACATTGAAGTCCGAGCATCCTCTCCTAACTTCGGTAATATGCATTTCGCATAATCAAGTTTGTTAATTACCGACTTCATTCTTAGTTCATGACCATGCATGAATATATTCTCACAATGTAACGTGTTTCTCGAGGGGTTTTATGCAACTGGCATAAGTCAGTAGGAAGCCATTCTATATTTATTTACGCGGCAAATTGTTCAGCCAAGACAATTTTTCATGGTAATTTATTATTATTATTAATTTATTATAATTATTATTAAGGTATTTTCGGAGCATTTTATAAAAATTATTAGCATTCAGATAGGTTTTCTATGTCTTAGAAAACGCTATCAAGCAAATTATTACGAACGACGATATCATAGAAAATTATCTGATTACGGAATTTTACGGAGTTTTTGTCAGTTAGGGTATTTGAGAGAGATGACTCACTGGGATTTCAAGTACACGCTGAATCTTGTCGAGGAGCATGACGCAATCTTGGGTCGCAAGGTCTAGAAAAGGCGAATTGTGGAAACGGAAATCGACTTCTCCCTCCCGCGGAGTGTAATGAGGAAGGAGTGGGGATCTAGCGCGTAGGGTGCAGCCAATCAGTGGCGACGACGTAAGCTAGATGTCGGTACCATGGTGGGGGAGCCAAGAGGTGCATATATCGTTCGACGCGCCGTGAAACAAGGACAATCTGTGTAGTTCTTGCCGAGTGTGGATATACGCGGGAATCGCTCCGATGTTCCGTGGAAGAGGACTATCTGTGAAATACTTGAGGTGTACGGTCGCAAGTGCGTGTCGCTCCGATGTTCAGTGGAGTTAGCGACGAACTTTTGTAAAACTTGGTTGTACGAGTGTTTGGGTCCGAGGTACGGACCATAGAATTATCTAATCTACCAGAATATCATCAAATTCCGACGGAGATGACGACGTCCAGGAGACTGTGGGAAGCTCACAACATCTTCAAGAACGAGGGAAATGCTTTGGCAATTTCCAGTGGTAAGCGCCAATGACGCAGAAATACGCAATCTCTCATTTTCTTTGTTCTACATTTCATATTTCAGTAACTTCATAGCTTGGAAATAAGAGTAAAATCAATTTATCAGACTCCGTTTTCACGTAATTTTCTATCGGTAATATTCAAATCACAACGCTCCAATTTAAATTTTATACTTATTATTATTAATTTTGCTATTCTTGTTTTATATAATAAATTCATTTCTTTTACAATGCAATCTTTGCTTTCAGTAGGTAGCATTAGATATAGACCAATTCCTTCTCCTGATACAATTGTTTGTTGGGTTAATGATCAAATCATACCACGATCTGAGTGAATAGAGTCTTGAAGGTGTTCTGCCAGAGCTAGACGTTGTTAAATACAAATTTAGATTTCAACATTGCATTGAGGTCTTGGCGCCCATTAAAACAACATAGCTTAGGCAAAGGTAAACAGTTACATTTCTCACCCAACAGTTAGGAGCTAGCAAAACGTCTCATTTGTACGCTCAACGTGGAGCAAAGTAAATAACGTTTCACTTGTCGCCGACAACTTGGGGCTGAAAACCTAATAACATTTGTGGAAGGAGAAGGGTATATATTTCTGTGCCTGTATTTTGGGGGTTATTTGTCTGTATCAGTGTATATCATTATGGGGGATGAGAAAGAAAGACAGATGAGGTTACGTAGTGGTCATCAACGGGAGAGTGATGATACGAGCAGTATGTCGAGTGATGGTAGTACCGGGGTAGCGGAGGTAAATCCCGATACTGAAACAGGGAGTGTAGGCGGCCAACCAGAATTAAAAACTTTACTTCTCGAGTTTATGTATCAGTACAAAGTTAGTAGTGATGCCTTAAATGCAAAGTTAGAACAGAATAACGCTAAATTAGAACAAAACAGTAGGGAAAATAAAGAAAGTACAGAAGCTTTAAATGCAAAGTTAGAACAGAATAACGCTAAACTAGAACAAAACAGTAGGGAAAATAAAGAAAGTACAGAAGCTTTAAATGCAAAGTTAGAACAGAATAACGCTAAACTAGAACAAAACAGTAGGGAAAATAAAGAAAGTACAGAAGCTTTAAATGCAAAATTAGAACAGAATAACGCTAAACTAGAACAAAACAGTAGGGAAAATAAAGAGAGTAATAGGGAATTGAGCGATAGTTTAAACGCCAGATTAGAACAAAACAGTAGGGAAATGAGTGACAAATTCGAACTGATTAGAGGTGAGATCCGGGGGGTGATGGAAGAAAAGGCTAAAGAGATTATTGCAGATGTAGACAGAAAATTAGGAAAAGTACAGGAGGAGTTGGAAATTAGAATCAGTACACAGGCTGAAAATTTAAAAGAACTAGTGCAACTGGAAACACAGCAGGTCAAAAAGCAATTGGGGGGAGAAATTGACAAAATTCAGGTAGCTACTAAAGAGGTTAAGGAACAGCTGGGGGGTAGAATTGAGAAAGTCCACTCACAAGTAGTTGCAGAAGTAAATGATTTAAGAGAGAGTAATAGGGAAAGCATTAGCAAGATTGAGGAGAAACAAGCAAAGCTATATGATAAAGTAGAAGAATCAGAAGGAAACATTAAATTAACAGTAAACAGTATTGAGAGGAAGGCTGAGGAGAAAATCGCAGAATTAGAATTAAAATTAAAAGCTAGGATCAGGCAAGAAAATAGTCAGAATAGGCCAGTTTTTGTGAATAGCACACACAGGGAGGTAGAACTGGGTAAGTTCAGCAATCGACAGGGGTGCCCAATGGAGTTCATGAACACTATAGAAAATAAATTCGGGGAGAGGTTGGAAAATGGTAGTATTGAGTGGTGCCAGGTAGTTGAAATTTTAGAACAAGTGTTTGTGGGGGAAACGAGGAATTGGTATGCTGTCTACAGAGACAAGTTTACTGATATGAATGATTTTAAAATAAAATTCTGTGAAAAGTTCTGGAATGAGGTTATTCAGTCGCAGCATCGTGAGGGAGTAGTGTGTGGTAAATATAACCCTAAAGGAAGCTCCACCATGACCGAATACTTTTTAGGGCAGGTATTAGTGTGTAAATATCTGGATGGCTTGAAGGAGGAAAGTGATGTGGTAAGGTTGCTACTTAGGCACTTTCCCTATAGGATCAAGGAGGCTGCTTGTATCCAGAATGTAAAGACTATATCACAAGTAGAAAGTTTGTTAAGCACATTTGATGCACTAGGGAGAGGGGGTTATGAGGACAATTTCAATAGGAACCAGGGTAATAATAATAATAGACCTAATGAAGCCAGGCATCAGGAAGTTCAAGGGAACGGTGGCGAAGGGGCCAATGCTCAAAATAGAAATAATAATAATCAGCTAAATCAGAACAGAGGAAATGGCTATGGTAATCAGTATCAAGGGAGGAACAATGATTACAGGGGAAATCAAGGGAGAAACAATGATTTCAGGGGAAATCAAGGGAGAAATTATAATGACAATAATTACAACCAGAATAGGGGTCAAGGAAGAGGACAGCCTAGTGGTAGTAATATACAGCCAAACAATGACAACACAACTCAGAACAACCAGACCAGTGCAGTAGTAACTAGTACTACGGCCAGCTGTAGCGGTTCTTTAAACGCGAACCAGGCTGCGAAGTAAGGTCAGAATCTCAGTCTGTAGCATGCCCTGTCCATACAATTATACAGGAACCCTATGACCTAAATGTAAGAAATGAATTATTACATGAACTAAATGATGAAGGTATTATTCAGGAAGTGGTTAGTAAGAGCCCCATAGTTAAATTTAACGTGTCTGAGGCGTACACAGATGTTTTAATTGATAGTGGTTGTATGAAGAGTTGCATAAGTAGTGCATTTTATGATAAAATGAAAGGAACTGGAGTAAATTTTGAGGAGATGCCAATTAAAAGCACTTTTGTTATCACAGCTGTTGGGAAGAGGTCTAAAGTAATTTCTAAGCAAGTTTTAGTAGACATTAAAATTAATAATCATGTAGAGAAGCAGATTTGCCTTGTAATTCCAAATTTAGTATTCAGTGTTATCTTGGGTTCAGAGTGGCTAAGTAGAGTGTCTGGTAACTTATGTTATGATGTAGGGAGTTTGAAATTTAAATGGGGAGATTCTGAAGTAGAAGTAGCGTTCAATGACCATATTCAGAGGAGTAGTATTGTAGGTGTGATTTGTACTTTAAATGAGATATCGCCAGCCGTAGAGCGGGGTTCTCCATGTTTTGTGGGCAGTGTGATTACGAACGGAAGTCTAGAGGACTCGTTACGTGAGGCTGCATTTCAGGGTAATATAGAGGTGGAACAATTTGTTCGGCTCTATGATGTGTTATTGTGTAATAGGAGAGTTTTTGAGGATCGCATTGGTATGGCCAATTGCTATACACATTCATTGAACGTTATTGATAGGTCAGTATTCACAGGACATAGATATCCTGTACCTTTCGCTTATCAGAGTGCAGTTGAGGCACAAATTAATCAGATGCTTGAAGATGGGATTATTGAGCACTCGAACAGTCCATATGTTAATTCATTGATCACGGTACCCAAGACCGACGGCACTGTTCGTATTTGTTTAGACGCTCGTTTGGTTAACAGTAGAATTAGTTCAGATCAGCTGAAATCTATGTCAATAGAGGAATTAATGCAAACATTTGAGGGGAAGAAGTATTTCACTTGTGTAGATTTGAGTTCCAGTTTTTGGCAAGTGCCACTTATGTACGAAGATAGACCATTTACAGCTTTTAGTCATAAATATAACCTTTATCAATTTTGTAGAACACCTTATGGGTTAAAGAGTAGTTCAGCAGCTTTAAATAGGGCTTTAAACATCGCATTAGGGGATGACACAGGAGAGTTTGTAACCATTTACATTGATGATATGGTAATTAGTTCACGCAGTTTTGAGGAGCATCTATGTCATTTAAATATAGTTTTTCAGAAGTTAGATCAGGCAGGGTTCACTTTGAAGCTGTCTAAGTCATTCTGTCAGTCAGAAGTGACATTTTTAGGTCATAGAGTGTCGAGTAGAGGTGTAACACCAGAGGAAAGTAGGGTTAATAAGATACTTAACGCAGAGGTGCCACAGAATGTTAAACAGTTAAAAACTTACCTGGGAATTTGCAACTTTTTCAGGAGGTTCGTTCTTAAATACTCAGGGTTGGTAGAACCATTCAGGGAATTGCTTAAAAGTGGGACTCGGTGGAGATGGGAGTCTAAGCATGATCAGGCTTTTAGAGCGCTGAAGGAAGGTTTTGAGAAAGCTGTAGTGCTGAAATATCCGTTAAAAGATAAGGAATATGTGGTTATGACAGATGCTTCACATATAGGCATTGCTGGAGTATTATGTCAGAAAGATGATGAGGGTAATCTGTGCATTGTATCTTTAGCCTCGCGAGGACTGACAGCAGCGGAGAAAAGATACACGATTACTGAGTTAGAGCTTTTAGGTATTGTTTTCAGTTTAGGGAAATTTAGAATGTATTTAGTAGGGGGGAAATTTGAGATCCACACAGATCACCATGCATTACTGTATATGAGGACTTGTAAACTCAGTTCTAACAGAGTTAGTAGGTGGATTCTTGCTCTGCAGGAATACGAATTCACAGTAAAATATATTAAAGGTAAAGATAACATTCTTGCAGACATGCTATCAAGGGACACTAATTTATGTAGGGATTATCCTGTGGTTAAAGCAGAGGATGGTATTTTAATATGTGCATGTGTGGACAGTAGCAACAGGACATCGTTACAGACACTGAGGAATAGGCTAGTAGAGCAACGTGATGACGTTCATTTAAAGGGAGCCACTTGCAAGGTTGGAAGCAGGTGACGCAGAAACATTTATAGTTTCCAAACGTATTGGAAAAACAGCATATGTGCTGGAGAATAGTGAGGGAAACAGATTATACGGGACGTATAATATACATAGTCTACGAAAATATGTGTCATAAAGTGAGTGTGTTTAGCTGGCGAGCCAGCCTATCAAATGAGTAAGTGTGGTGTCTGGTGCGTGGAGGAGATGGTCTTCCAGGCAGGCGTATCAGAAGTCGCACAGGGGGGTAGTATGTAAGTAAATGAGAGTTTTTAAGGTACAGGGAAATATGACGGGATTGTCGGATGCTGTTGAGCACTAAATTGTCTCGATGCACCAAGGCCATTTTTGGCAGCGCTGATGGGTTCCCATTTATCTCCAAGAGATGGGGGAGCGCTTGAATAGGGCTTGTTAGCTTAAGGCGTCCACGAGATAAAAGATGGGCCATCAGAATGCGAGACAGTCCTTCATGAAACTCATACATATCAGCACACGTGATTTCTGTTTACGGCCTCGCCATGTAAGATTTGTAAGTGTGTAATTTAAGATAATTTGTACAATGGTATTATGTGTGTGAGGAGAAATGGTCTGTGTTGAGAACTAGTATTAAGTAGAATATGGTTAACGGGAACTTAACAAGACAGGGCGATTACGGCACAGAAATATTTGGTGTTATATGTAATGCACATTTACTGTTTTTTTTTTCAGAAGTCAATATTAATTTAATTATCTACTTTAAAGAGAGATCATGTATTATGGTCACGAGGCGCTGCCACAATAGTGTGATCGTGTGCTCAATGATAAGTGAGATTAAATTTCACCATAAGGAGGGGACCTCCAGTGAAATTAGGGAGTTCTATGGTGATATAAATATATCAGAACACCTTCAATGCGTGTGATATGACATCATAAATACATAGTGCTCACACATTTATTATGTCTATTTCTCCAACATAGAGGAATTTGAGAGGTGGAAATATCCGTGGAACACTATTCCATATGTAAAACATTGGACTGGTTGCAAAGTGCAATCCATAGTGACAACAAACTTTGACGCAAAGTGCGTGAAGAAAAAATAGGAGTGTATATATCTGTAATTTAGGGTGATTTCGTTTATGTAATATGTATTTTGGATGGGGTTTATTAACGTGTCTGGGATAATCGGATAATGGACCGTCGTCACGGTAAATAATCCGATGATCCGAGGCGAATATGTAACGTGTTTTTCGAGGGGTTTTATGCAACTGGCATAAGTCAGTAGGAAGCCATTCTATATTTATTTACGCGGCAAATTGTTCAGCCAAGACAATTTTTCATGGTAATTTATTATTATTATTAATTTATTATAATTATTATTAAGGTATTTTCGGAGCATTTTATAAAAATTATTAGCATTCAGATAGGTTTTCTATGTCTTAGAAAACGCTATCAAGCAAATTATTACGAACGACGATATCATAGAAAATTATCTGATTACGGAATTTTACGGAGTTTTTGTCAGTTAGGGTATTTGAGAGAGATGACTCACTGGGATTTCAAGTACACGCTGAATCTTGTCGAGGAGCATGACGCAATCTTGGGTCGCAAGGTCTAGAAAAGGCGAATTGTGGAAACGGAAATCGACTTCTCCCTCCCGCGGAGTGTAATGAGGAAGGAGTGGGGATCTAGCGCGTAGGGTGCAGCCAATCAGTGGCGACGACGTAAGCTAGATGTCGGTACCATGGTGGGGGAGCCAAGAGGTGCATATATCGTTCGACGCGCCGTGAAACAAGGACAATCTGTGTAGTTCTTGCCGAGTGTGGATATACGCGGGAATCGCTCCGATGTTCCGTGGAAGAGGACTATCTGTGAAATACTTGAGGTGTACGGTCGCAAGTGCGTGTCGCTCCGATGTTCAGTGGAGTTAGCGACGAACTTTTGTAAAACTTGGTTGTACGAGTGTTTGGGTCCGAGGTACGGACCATAGAATTATCTAATCTACCAGAATATCATCAAATTCCGACGGAGATGACGACGTCCAGGAGACTGTGGGAAGCTCACAACATCTTCAAGAACGAGGGAAATGCTTTGGCAATTTCCAGTGGTAAGCGCCAATGACGCAGAAATACGCAATCTCTCATTTTCTTTGTTCTACATTTCATATTTCAGTAACTTCATAGCTTGGAAATAAGAGTAAAATCAATTTATCAGACTCCGTTTTCACGTAATTTTCTATCGGTAATATTCAAATCACAACGCTCCAATTTAAATTTTATACTTATTATTATTAATTTTGCTATTCTTGTTTTATATAATAAATTCATTTCTTTTACAATGCAATCTTTGCTTTCAGTAGGTAGCATTAGATATAGACCAATTCCTTCTCCTGATACAATTGTTTGTTGGGTTAATGATCAAATCATACCACGATTTGAGTGAATAGAGTCTTGAAGGTGTTCTGCCAGAGCTAGACGTTGTTAAATACAAATTTAGATTTCAACATTGCATTGAGGTCTTGGCGCCCATTAAAACAACATAGCTTAGGCAAAGGTAAACAGTTACATTTCTCACCCAACAGTTAGGAGCTAGCAAAACGTCTCATTTGTACGCTCAACGTGGAGCAAAGTAAATAACGTTTCAACAAGTGTGTTACATTGCACAGCTAACATGCTGATTACCAGTGAAATGTTTAAGTCTTTGTGTGCGCCTGGGCGCTCCGTGTCCTTTTCAACTGCGACTGCTTAAAAACAACTCTCCCTCCGACTGGGTCTAAAACTGTCAACTGTAAAACTGTAAGTTTCAACTGTACGCTTCGACTGGGTCCACCCTCTTATATCTGTTTCACACAAAAAGTAGGGCAAGAATTTCCGCGATAAATCAGCTCCTCTCCTAGGGTGATTCTGAACTTGGAATAATATCCATATTGTCCCTTTTTCTTCGCTGGTCACAAAAATGTATGTGTGTTCGAGGATCGATCGGCCACTTAATTTATATTAATTATCTTATCCATGGCGTGGGGACGCTACTTCACTGGGAATCCCTGGCAACATCCTCAAGTCCAGCCGCGAACACCCATAGTCCTGTAACATTACGCACTGCATTAAACATGCCTTGATTTCACCGTTTTATGGCTCTAAAATTAGCCTCCTGGCTAAAGATTCACCTGTGCGCAACTCTCATGTCATTGCATTGCTCCAATCATTAGTAATCAATGATTTTCCTTGGGATCTTCCCGTTCCATTCTCAAGTCTATTCTCAAACGGGGAAGAACCTGGTCATTATTTAACCTCCCGACCCCTTGCAGACGACTTAGCTGGGTCAGCAAGATTGACGTGGCGCCACGGGCCTCCCCCCACAATTCTGGGGCTATTTGCAAAACGTCAAACTTTGAAACTCCTGTGTTTCAAATCCAGCATAGCCTACTTCATGTAGTCCAAATAATGCTATCTTCCACTATTTTCCTGCATTATTTCACTAAATAATGTCAGTAACAACTGATATCACACCAGTAATTAAATATATAATTTCTTCTAGGGGTTCTTACAAAGAAATACCCTCAACAGATCTCGGGTTCGTTCCCTGGTGGAACCTTCCTTCAGAGCTCAACTTATCTCCGAGATCCACATTCGAGACCAGTCAGCATGACCACCTCGGGTTCATATTCCCCTTGCAAAACTTATAAAAGTCAATTGCAAGTGACTTTATGTAAGTAACCAGCTGACTGTCCGACTGTCTGTGTTTACATTAGAGGTCTTTCACCTCGTCTGGCTGTGAGTAGGTTAGTCTGGCTCCCCTTTCCACTCTGCGCTCAGCCCTAAGCTGTTCATTCTCTAAGCGGAGGGTCGCATTTATGGCCTCATCCTCTCTCGCTACTTCAACCATTTCTTTGTAAAATTCTAGCATGCACTGGCACTCTTGTTGTTCGCTTCCTTCACTGGGCAAGCTGTCTGCTTCTCGTTCCGTCCCGCTGCGTGAAACTTCAGGTCTGACTTCCTGGCTGACTTTGCCGTCCACGTTCAGTTGGGTGTGCGCTGCTAATACTTCTTCTTGTTCGTCAAATTCTTCTGGCGAATAGTAAACTTTTAAATTGGCAGCATTCATAAGGACCTCATTTCCTGTTTCTACATGCCTTATTCTGTATGCATTGTTCTGTAGGTCTCTGATAACCTCGACCGGGCCGTGATATCCAAAAATGAACTTCTTATATTTTCTTGTTCCTGGATCTGAACTGGCTGGCCTCCTGACTAAAACTTTCTCACTGACGAGAAGCGGTCTGTGATACCTCTTCGCACGATTTCTCCTCTGACGTCTCTCCGCTTGTGCCTGGAGATATTCGAAGGTTCGTTGTATCCTCAATTCTCGTCCTGGCTGTGCGTCTACTGGTAATGGAATAACACCATTCCACGGTCTTTCCGGCCTCTGATCCATATGTAGAGTCACGGGAACCTGACCTGTCGCCTCATGTACCGTATTATTTACACAGTATTCAATTACTTCTAGGAATTCAATCCAACGCCAATTCTCTTCAGAGCAGTAGATCTTCATGTACTTCTGGATCTCTCTCATTACTCTTTCAACTGGACTTGCCTCTGGATGGCGAATGGTAGATAAAATCTGCCTAATTCCTAGAGTTTCCAGTTCTCGACGAAATTCCGCGCTTGTGAAGCAACTTCCGTGGTCTGAGAGGATGTTATCCGGCTTCCCAAAAATCGGAATAACTCTCTCTTTCAGGCGTTTCAATACCTGCTTTGAACTTGTCTTCTGTATGGGGATTAATACCACCATTTCTGAAAATACATCCATGGCTACAAAAATGTGTCTATTGCCTCTACGTGCTCTAGGCAATGGTCCAAAATTATCTATGCTTAATAGCTGCCTTGGCTTCTCCGGTAACAACGGAATAGGTCGTTGTCTCATTAAAAATGGATTTGGCTTTACCCTTTGGCACAAATCGCATGTCCTAATGGCATTTCTCACAGTTTCTCTCAACTTTGGCCAAGTGAATGCTTCTTTCAACAGAGCGGTAATTTTGTCTATTCCGGGATGTCCAAATGCTCTGTGTGCTAGCCACACCAACCTCCTCTGCAAAGATGCAGGAATGACAACTCTTTGTCGTGCATGATCCACATCATCCCACTTGTGTAGTATCTGATTATACCATACATAATCTGTTGATAATGCCTCTGCCTCTCTGTATATTGCAGTTCCCCTTGCTAATCGTCCCTCGAAGTAATCGATCATCATCTTCAACCACGGGTCTTCGCGTTGTAGGTTGGTAAGATTCCTCAAGTCATCCAACGTCTTCTGATCTCGATTCTCAATCTGGACAGCGAGAGTTTCCTCTTCTCTAGGGTAACGACTTAATATGTCCGGTATTACATGTTCTTTCCCTGAACAGTATTCTATTTCCACATTGAATTGTTGAATATACAGGGACCATCTTGTCAACCGCTGGCTAGACAAGTCCGTCTTTAACAGAAATGTTAAAGCTTTATGGTCTGTTCTGAGGACTATTTGAAAGCCATACACGAGTTTATGCCATGTTTGCAACGCGTATAAAATTGCGAGCAACTCCATCTCTGTAATCGTGTAGTTTTTCTCATGGGCTTTCAGCCTCCTACTTATAAAGGCAATAAAAAATTTCCTTTCAGGCTTATCAACATTTTCCTGGAATAGCATCGCTCCTACACCAACAAGTGATGCATCCGTCTGTATGATGAATTTCTGGGTATAATCCGGGTATCCCAGCTTCACATATTCCAAAAGCATTTGCTTTGACCTCACGAATGCTTCTTGACATTGCTCCGTCCAATTCCATATGTCGCCTTTCTTCAATAAATCCTGCAAGGGTGCTACTGTCGTAGTATAATTTGGGCAGTGGTTCGAAAAGAATCCAATTACTCCCAAATACTGTCGGACATGCTTTACTTTCGTGGGTCGAGGGAAATTCCGAATTACCTCCAATTTATCTGGATTAGGCTTAACTCCATTTGCATCAATAACATGCCCTAGGAATTTAACTTCCCTCTGAGAGAAGTGCGATTTCTTGATATTAACCTTAAAGTTAGCTTCTCGAAGGTCATCTAGCAACTTCTTCAGGTCTCTCATGTGCTCCTCCAGAGATTCTGATGTGAGTAGAATGTCGTCTACGTATCTGATGGTTCTCTCCTTCACATCATCGGATAGATTGCGATCTGACGCTCTTATCAGGGCTGAACCAGCTGTTTTCAACCCAAAAGGTAGCCTTAAAAACGTATATGTGTGTTGATCAAACATAAATCCTGTCAACAGACTAGTTTTCTACTCTAATTCAAGATGGTGGAAACTGGAAGTAATATCCAAATTCGTGAATACGGTTTTCCCTTTGAATTTCCTGAGGATTTCCTTAATAGGTGGCACTTGGTGAACTCCGGAATAACCTTCAAATTTAGATGTCTCAGGTCCAGACATATCCTGGCAGTCCCGTCTGTCTTAGGTACAATTACCAATGGACTTACGTAAGGCGTAGGTGTCTTCTCAATAACACCGGCCTCCAACATCTCCTGAATTGCCTCATTCACTTTAGCATAGTGCTTTTCGGCTATAGGGTAGGGTTTCTTCCTAAATGGTGTCCACTCACTGACTTGGAAAGCATAAGTCTCGAATCAAAGACTTCCTTCTGTTCCAGTAATAATTGCCTTACATTTTCCTTCTCTTTTGGTCCAATTTTTGCTTCTTCAAGCTTTTCCGAAATATGTTCTTCCAGTTCGGGTTCCAGATCTTTTTCTAAGTCTGCGGCTAGTGTTTTCAGTTCTTCTTCTAACTGTCCAATAGCTAACACTTCTTCCTCAGCCACATCTCTGTATGTATGCCATACTTGTTCATCTGACCCTGGTTCATTCTGATTGAGTGCGTCCCCTAAGCCTTCAGCTTCCTCATTCACATGGAACATAACCCTGTCCTGTGCTAGGTCGATTATCACTCGGTATTCCCTTATAAATTGTGCCCCTATAATCAGGTTAAAAGGCAGTTTGTTTACTAATAGAAAACTCTGTGAAAACGTAGAGCCTCTTATCTGTAACTCTAGGAATACTTGATATTTGCATACCATCGTTCTGTCTGGAATTACACCTTTTATTTTGACACTTGAGATAGGTATTTTCAAAACATTTTCTCACTGCGCTATCTCATTATACAAAGCTTGTGTCATAAGGCACACTGTTGAACCCGTATCCAATAAACTTCTTATTTTCAACCCTGCCACTCTTATCAAAATAATGGGCGATTCTCGTTTGACCATGACCTGTAATCCTCCCGTATCCTCAATTAACTCTTCTGGTTTGGCTATCCAATTGATGACGTTGACTGACTTCCATCCATCATTTCCAAATTCTTCTAATTTTGGCGTTTTTTTTTTTTTCAATAACGCCCGTCCCCTTAGAGTTTCTTCTCTCCTGTTCGCTGCGCTGTAGCTCCAAACTCTTAGCTCCGTCTCCATATCTTTCTGGCGACGTCCTATTCTGCATAACTTCTTGCCAGTGGACTTGTTGTTTCGGGGGCTCATCTCCCCTTTCATTGAGGTATTGCAATGAAGCGTGGTATCGCTCCTCTACCTCATCATCGAAGTTACGTCTTCTCTCCTGGGGTCTCCAATCTCTATTGTTGCCTTCTTGGCCATTGTTACCTCCATTGTTTTGGTACGGCCTATCCCTGGTATTCTGCTTGTTCCAAGAATTTCGGCCTCTTCCCCTGCCAGCATTACCTTTATATTTCGGCTGCCATCTTCTGGGTTCCTGTTCCCATTGACGTCCGTTGGAATCTAACGTATCTGTGCTAGTAGCTTTGTTGTTCTTTGGAGCTTGATACTGGTCAGTCTGCGTGTTGGTCACATGTACCTGTTCCACGGTTCGATTCTGACGCATCGTATTTGCACTTGTGAGGTCCAGTTGTCTCAGAACTGTCTCCATTTCCATAGCAGTTTTTGCATTAGCCGAGATAAGCAGTCTCTGTATCTCGTATGGATGCTGTTTGGCGATAGCAATAAATAATTCCAGCTCGCTAGGCTTTTGATCAAGTTCTTTGAACCAACACATCTGTGATATGAAGAATTCTGCATACTTCGTTGGATTGTTAGTGCTGTATCTTTTTGAATATAAATCCATCCGTAAATTCTGTTGGGTCGCTGGATCCCAGTATCTCTTCAAAAATGCCTCTCGAAACTCCTCAACAGTATCGAAAGTGTAGCGGAAACTGCGAAACCATAATGCGCACTCCCCTTCTGTTAATTTCTCTATAGCTCGTAGCCTGCGCTCTTGCGGTATTCGCGCATCATTCAAATATTCAGACACTTCTTTTAGCCAATATTTCGGTGTCATACTACAGTGGCTACCTGAGAATTTCCTTGGTTTCTCTTCACTTGCTCTGATAACATTTATCACTTGTGTGTGCATAGCATTTTCGTGTGGCGTCGATGCTGCAACTGGCGCACCTGGCGTCATATGAGGACTTTCGCCTGGGCCTGTAGCACTCCTTATTATATGCTGGGTTTCCAAATCTCCCCACCTAGTTCTCCTCATATCGTCCATGCTGCCTTCGCTAGACTTAGGATCTTTCATGAGGGTTTCCACTTGCGCAATTATCCTAGTCTCCATTTGATTGTGGCGGATCTCTGCTCTTTCCAGACGAGTAATTACCTCTTTCTCTATTCTGGTAAGCCTATCTCGATTTTCCACGGCTACTTGAAATATTTTCTGCTTGTCTTCCTTCAGACGTTGCTTAATATGGGATATTTCATCCTCTACATCTTCCTTTATCTGAGCAAGGGTCTTGTCGTTTGCCTCTGTCTTTTGGCCTTCTCTCACTTCGAGTTCTTCCCTCAATCCTTTGATTTCCTCTCGAATGTGTCCATTGACCTTTGACATTTCATTCTGGACCTTAATGATTTCACCTCTATTCTCCTCTTGCCTTTTGTTAACTACGACAATGTCACTTTGAACTTGGTCCAGTTCTTGATGAACTTTGCTCATCTGACCCTTCATATTTCCTACCAGCTCTTTACTCTCGTTAACGACAGCCTTGATTTCACCTATTTCCTGGCATTGACCTAATATATTCTGATCCTGTTTCTTTAAATCACCGTTAATTGCTCTAGCATAGCTTTTCAATTTCGTGTCCCATTTACTGTCGTTTTCTTCCAACCTTTGATCTACCGTACGGGTAAATTCTGCGAACTGTTTCGCTTGGCGTTCGAGATTCGCCTCATTTTGGATTTGAATATCCTTAATGTCGTTAGATAACGCGTCTAACCTACTGTTGGTTTCATCCTGCGCATGCTTACACGCTTGTAAGTTACTCTCAAGTTTGGCTTCTATAGCCTCGAAACGTTTATCCGTCTTAACCTGCATTTCCGATACAATGCTTACAACAGTTTCTGTAACTTCAGTCTTAATTACCTCTTGCATCTGACCTAACTTATCGTTTAACTCAATCTTATTTGCCTCCAATCGGTTGTTTATTGCAACCTGATTATCCTCTAACCGATTGTTCAATTCAACCTGGTTATGATAATTTGCCTCCTGATTGGCATCTAACCGATTATTCAATTCACTCTGATTATGATTAATTGCCTCCTGATTGGCATCTAAACGAGTGTTTATTTCATTCTGGAAAGCCTTTGCTTCCAGCTTATTTTGCTCATTAACAGCGTCAAAATGCTGTCTTAAGCCTGCAATCAACTGCACGATCTCCTCTGTACCAGACATTCTTACAATAATATACTTTGAGATGCAGGCAGGCTTCCTGGAAATATGTGCGGATCCGTTTTGGAAAGAGACACAAAACACTGTACACATACTATAAAATTGCATAAACTTTGAATCTATGGATTAATTATGGATTGGGTGTGTAGCGCTCATACCCTTGGGTAATCCTCTTCTCAATAGAGAGATTCTGCGTTACGTCAAAAGCCTACTGAACTCAAAAATCACTCAAACACAGTTTGAGGCAAAAATATAATTACTATGGTTTTCCACATGAAATACCATAAAAAATCTATGGGTTTTCCCTAAATCCCATAAGCTCCACGAACCTGGGCGCCATGATTAATTAGTATATCATGGGAGGTGGTCCACGTTAAGACATCGCAGCAACCCTCCAAGGTCTCGGTTGTACTGTCGAATGCCCCACTTGGGTCTCGCCATGATAAATTAGTACACCTCTTGCGCATATGGTGACCTGTATCTCAAACCGGCCCACATACCAGCGCCATGATAAATTAGTATATCATGGGAGGTGGTCCACGTTAAGACATCGCAGCAACCCTCCAAGGTCTCGGTTGTACTGTCGAATGCCCCACTTGGGTCTCGCCATGATAAATTAGTATACCTCTTGCGCATATTGTGACCTGTATTTTAAACCGGCCCACATAACAGCGCCATGATAAATTAGTACATCATGCTAATAGAAGGTGTTTATCAAAATTTATATTGTTCGTATCGGAGCTTACCTAAGGTTAGGCGCGGTCATCCCCTAATTCATGTTAGTCGTTATTTTAATAGAGTTGTGTGCACAAGATCTAGACCGACTTTAGTTGTACCTATAGCTCAAATCACTGTACAGGACATCAATTTCCATGTACCCATGTGAGTAATCTCGATCGAAAATATGCTTCTGCCTCCAGCTAGCATCAGGACTCAGGCGTGTACCGTTCTCCCATTGAGCAGTTGCATATTTTGGATTTGAGGCTAAAAGGTATCAACTCTACAATGATAAGGCACAACTCTACTCTAAAGACTTTAATTCAGTAAAACTCATGGCTTCAAACAAATAATGAGAACACAAATCCCATAAACAATACACAAACAAACAAAGTTACTCCCACAATCCATTAATTATTCACATAGTTGAACAAATTAAATCCATATCACTATTCAATCTCTTACCATTATGTGGACTTTAAACTTTACTCAACTGCACTGATGCACATGTAATGTTTCACAAAACTGAACTATTACATTCATGTCACCTAATGTGACTTATTTATATTCACAAAGTTACTTGTATCCTACAATACATCTGAATTTACATCATGTGTACTGTTTGTGTTACATCTCTCTCTCCCACCAAATGCGTTCATGCATTAGCCAACTCATGGTTTGCACTACGATCTACTTGCAACACCACAATTACGTAAGTCTACCCCTCCACTCCCTTCTTTTTATAGTTACACTGCATGTCATTGTGATTTCACTAAATAACTTCTGTTATCGTTGTGTCGGATAGTATACTATTACGCTACCCTTACGAGCGTAGCCTGTGGCAACGAGTAACCAACTTCATTAACTAGGTGTCACCGTCAGTATCAAATGCAACATCCAACCATTCGTTAGATTGCTAAATTTTTATATCATCAGGGAAATATATGATTAGCAATGTGTTTTTAAACCACACACATTCATTACACATTATAACAATTCTTCCTTTCATTACAAGCAAGGTCTTAAATCTGTCCGCTCAAGAACGCGAACCTTCATAGTTGGTTTAGCAACCCCAGCCCCTTGGACTGCCTGCATACAATGGACAGAGTAGGGTCGTTCACGGCTGTAAACCGCCCCTTGTCTCCCCGTTTCCTGGACTTTTACCTCCCAAGCAGTATTACAACTTTGAATATAACATTGTGGTCACAATGATCCACGTGATCCCATATGATCTGAACTGAATATTATGCAATGGTTCTGGGTGAGCTTGAATATTTAATCCTATCCTTAGGACATTAATAACGGCCTCAACCGGTCCGTATCACAATATGAAGGCACGAGATTCATAGAACACAGGTCTAGTGGTTAGCCGGTATCTCAAATAAAATATTACGGTCAGTCAACAGCTGCCGCCAATGATTCGCTTCAACGAGCCGAATCACTCCACAATAAGTTCTCGGGGAATCAGGTATAGCGTCGAGGTGTCCAATGTTCTCCCCGCGCTTACCACAGGATTCGAACCCGGAACATTTCATATCCAACATCGGAGATAGGGTACACACTAAATATGCTCCGGCATAACTTAATATCTCTGTACGCTCATGCTGTACGAGATTTCACACGTCGATTAGATCACCTGGCCCCTTACCTGTCCACGATCTCGCCTTATAATAAAGAGAACTCTAACTGTACTCTACAAGCTTAATCAAGCCACAAATTCAATTCACTGTCAAGCTCCAACATTCCCGTGCATAATTATATTCCCATTAATACAATCTATTTAATATTAACTCTTTTCTCTTCCCTTAATGTAATCTACTGCTTGGCTAGATAAATAATCCAATTAGCGTAAATACTTCTTGCTTAAAACCTTTCATCCTGATGTATTCAATTATACCGTTTATCATTATTATAATCATTATTATTATTACTGACATAAATTATCCTTCCGACACAACGTAACTGCTTCAATGATCGAACATTCGCGTTCGTCACGTTAAGTTTCACATAACTGAATTGCCATTATTTATTAGTAGCATTAATAGTGGTAACGCTTAATCCACTCTCTGATGTATTCAACATCTTAACTTTACTGAAATCAAACAATAAACATATGAGGATATGCCTCCTAATATTGATTCTTACTGGCATATTTTATACTTCCGAAATCACATTACATGCAGTGACTATAGTAACATGATTTGTGGGGTACTTACGTCGGCTTTATCCAGGTGGCTCCAACCACCATATTCCAGTGTCACCTGCCATCGGCTTACTTAGTGACACATTGCCATCTTGCAAATACACATATTATATGACATCTGATTTATAAACACACGACACTTTTCCATTTTTATAATGAAGCTAATGCTTCCGAAACACATGACACTTTTCCATTTTTATAATGAAGCCAATGCTTCCAAAGCACATAACACTATATAACACTGGTTATATTATGACTTTAAGAGATATTTTACATAACATCGGTGCACAAACACACGTTACACTTTAATTCCTGATTGGTTGACATTCCCTAGCATGTATCGAAAGTACAGGTGCGGACGGCCCTTTCTTCGGTCCTACCCCTTCCTGATTGAATCTCCCGATCATCTGCTCACGGATTCACCAACAGTTTCTCGATCATCCCTTGATAATCTTCCTACTATTGCAGCGATATGCTTACATCTCGTCATGAACGCTACTTACTGGTATACTCCAAATATGTATAACCAATCACTATACTTTACTGCGCTCAACATTGTACATTGTATTTACATGAATTATTACTTTTCACAGTCCTGCCTAGTATATCACACGGCACTTAATAAACATTATATAACAGTCTTACTGCACGGCTTCCCACATTGAAGTCCGATCATCCTCTCCTAACTTCGGTAATATGCATTTCGCATAATCAAGTTTGTTAATTACCGTCTTCATTCTTAGTTCATGACCATGCATGAATATATTCTCACATGTGTGTTACATTGCACAGCTAACATGCTGATTACCAGTGAAATGTTTAAGTCTTTGTGTGCGCCTGGGCGCTCCGTGTCCTTTTCAACTGCGACTGCTTCAAAACAACTCTCCCTCCGACTGGGTCTAAAACTGTCAACTGTAAAACTGTATGTTTCAACTGTACGCTTCGACTGGGTCCACCCTCTTACATCTGTTTCACACAAAAAGTAGGGCAAGAATTCCCGCGATAAATCAGCTCCTCTCCTAGGGTGATTCTGAACTTGGAATAATATCCATATTGTTTCTTTTTCTTCGCTGGACACAAAAATGTATGTGTTCGATCATCGATCGGCCACTTAATTTATATTAATTATCTTATCCATGGCGTGGGGACGCTACTTCACTGGGAATCCCTGACAACATCCTCAAGTCCAGCCGCGAACACCCATAGTCCTGTAACATTACGCACTGCATTAAACATGCCTTGATTTCGCCGTTTTATGGCTCTAAAATTA
Source organism: Meconema thalassinum (assembly GCA_946902985.2). Lineage (NCBI taxonomy): Eukaryota > Metazoa > Arthropoda > Insecta > Orthoptera > Tettigoniidae > Meconema > Meconema thalassinum. The sequence continues at coordinate 1,907,801,432 of OX336388.2, read as the reverse complement.
GCCTCCTGGCTAAAGATTCACCTGTGCTCAACTCTCATGTCATTGCATTGCTCCAATCATGAGTAATCAATGATTTTCCTTGGGATCTTCCCGTTCCATTCTCAAGTCTATTCTCAAACGGGGAAGAACCTGGTCATTATTTAACCTCCCGACCCCTTGCAGACGACTTATCTGGGTCAGCAAGATTGACGTGGCGCCACGGGCCTCCTCCCACAATTCTGGGACTATTTGCAAAACGTCAAACTTTGAAACTCCTGTGTTTCAAATCCAGCATAGCCTACTTCATGTAGTCCAAATAATGCTATCTTCCACTATTTTCCTGCATTATTTCACTAAATAATGTCAGTAACAACTGATATCACACCAGTAATTAAATATATAATTTCTTCTAGGGGTTCTTACAAAGAAATACCCTCAACAGATCTCGGTTTGTTCTCTGGTGGAACCTTCCTTCAGAGCTCAACTTATCTCCGAGATCCACATTCGAGACCAGTCAGCATGACCACCTCGGGTTCAGTACAGAGGTAGCATTAGCAAAGGGCACCTAGTGTCATACTTTATATCGCCGCCATCTTTACCAAAACAGAATGGCGGCCACTCAAACGTTCAAAACGTAAAATCAAATTACGGCTAAACTAATCATCCGATCTCTACCAAATTTGGAGACAACATACCTTTATATAGGACGCGTCTTTCATCCAACATTCAAGGTCATCGGCCGTACCATTTCAGGATGGCGGCCGTGTGAATTATTCAACCATTTTAATCAATGGCTTAAGACCCACCAATTCCGATTATCGAGCCTAGGGTGGTTTAAGCTATCCTGAAGGTCGTGGTCCGTTATTTATTATAATTTAATATTATAATATTATACTGTATGAGTGGCTTAAAAGAGCTGAGCTGTCTGTGTCACACGACAAGATGGCAGCTGTCCTCATGTGCCTGTCTTATATTTCAATAGTTTTAGTATGTTGTATGTGATATACCCTACTGATACAATAATATAAACTTTGTATGAAATTATCTTTAATGAAGATGTACTGCTGTGAATAAATCGTTTATTTAAAGTCATTATTTGCCAACAGATTGTATCTAATGTCAGTTAAGAACACCATGTTGTTAAGGATAGGATTAGCTCTGGGCTAGCGTGTTAGTCTATCCCGCAGTCGACTGGGGATCGAGTACTGCTGCAGTTAACTTTCTTTTTCTTGAGTTCTTTTACAAATGATGTGCACGAGCTCTTTCCACAGATACTGAATAAGATGTCATTTAGCTCAAAGGAGAGGCTAATGTATACACTCGTTTATTAGTAAAATCACAGCCCCAGCATCGCAAATAAACAGAAGACATTAGGAAAAGGAGAATAGAAGAACTCGATACACGTTGTCATTAACCACGGCCTTCTTAATGCCTCTGTACGGTGCTGTCCTCTTGTGGGTTATGTGGGTAATATTGTTCCAAACTTACCGCTGTGTAAATACCTGGCCTCCTGAAGTATGGCAATTTTGTAATACTGGTAGTTCAACTATTAGCCACGATCGCGCTCCGATTACCTTTAAACACTGCCAGCTGGATCGCCTCCCTCTTGGCTACTTTAAACTGTCTACTCATTCAACACTCTTAGGCCACTGCCATCGTAGTACATTACGATGGCAGTGCATAGGCGTACAACATAAAGATTAATTCACTGATAGGTCGCAGCACCAACCTACTGTGATCGGCGTGGATTTTTAAAGGGGAAGATACCCAAAACGGAAGATTCTTAACTTAGCAGGCTGGCTTAATATAGAGATTAACGAACGTGAATGCATTACAATAAGTTAGTAGTTTTGTTATTCAATCATCATAAAGTATACAATATTGATTTTGACACTTGAACCGTTTTTATCAGGTTCATTATTTTTTGTCATATTATTATTATTATTATTATTATTATTATTATTATTATTATTATTATTATTATTATCATCATTTCCTTCATGTCGCATTATTGTGACATACGTTTCTCTGTCTCACCTACTGCGTTCAAACTTTGTAATTCTGCGTAAATGTTTCGTCAGGTGGTGAAACTTTTCACCCCTACTGACACTGTGTTACCATTGGTTGAAGCATAACTTGTTACTAAGCTTTGCTTCTCCCATTGGCCCCCTTTATGTTCTGGAGAGGGGGAGTTCTACGACTTATTTTTCCCGAGCGGCGTTACTGCGTTCCTTTTAGAGAAGGTGGCTTCCTTCCCTTTCTGACCATCATGTGAAACGGTCACAGCCTAGGTGTGTCGGGCTTTTCGCCCGTGCCCAACGCAACTAAACGTAAGTACGATTCGATCACTTGGTTTTATCTGGCATGCTATCATTTTTGAATTTCAGTTTATCAATTTCCCTTTCTTATGATGATGTGAATTCGATCCATGAACCCAAGTCCCTTCGCCTTTGTTTACGTTAGTTTAGCGAAGCCTCTGTGTTTATTTGTCATCCCTACCTTTCATGTAATCGGTTTTATTTTTACTCAAATCTCTCAGGTCTGAAATATATGCTACTTTTCTGCGAGGCTTACCAACGCTCTGTATTACGTCACAAATTGATGTGCACTCTTTCGAGGTATCTTTCATTTGATTGTCGTATCAGAGTTTGTTTTTTGGGTCAAGGTATCATTGGAGTAACGGAGCCATGTCTCATTTCGCCTCCTATTTGATCCTTCCCTCTGTTTTAGGAAAAGTGTGTGAGCGATGGTCTTTGTGTTAGTCACTGTCCATTCGTCATGCCTTAATTCCTTTGTTTCTTCGTATGTCGTTATATTTAGACATAACTACCTCTACGTAAGCCTATATTTTCCTACAAAGCATATTTCTTAGCTGATCGATTTTTCCTTTCATTTCCTGTCCCGGTAATGTCAATTAATTTAATGTAATACTCATTTTCCTTTATTTTTATGTGTTAATTTTGTGTTGTTTCCTCTGGCTTCGTTATATTACGTAACTCCGTGTCATCCCCCCTCTCCCACCCCCCCCACCCCCGTTTCCTACATACGCACCCTTCTCATCCCCACCACTCCCCCCCCCCTTACCCCATGATTTCACAACATCATGAGCTTTTTGGAAGTCTGTTCTTGGCAAGGGCATTCTAGTCCAGGTCATCCTCGTAAGTAGAGGTGTTCTCTTATTCGACTCATCCATACTCTCTATCTTTTTCGTTTTTGTTTTGTTTTTGTATTTTAAATTTTGGTTATTGAGTCGCGCTTACGGTTTAGTTGCACATTGATTGTAAGTACATTTTAATTAATCTTGTTTCATCTTTGTTAGTGCTTAAGTTCATTTATACACTTTTCTCTTGAGATTGTTTTTGTGTCCCCCTTTCTCAGGTACCATCTTTAATCATTAATTTTATTTTATTTGTTATTAAGCGATTTTATACCTCTTCACGTTTACCTTTCATTTTGTGTTTAGATATATCCTTACTCTTATGCGCACCTGTTTTAGTTTACTTTAAATACAATAGTAAATAGTTCACTTGGTTTCGTCCTCTTTCATTTGTAATTTTAAGTTCCCTCATCTCTCGTCCGATTTCGTCGGTCTTGGCTTCGTACTGTAACGCAGTCACGACCTTCACGCTTCTGGGTTCCTCGATCAATTAGATAATTTCAATTCCGCTTTTGATTTGTTTTAAACAATTCATTCGATTCCTTTTTTGGAAAGTATCTTTCTTTCGATCCGGAATCTTGGGCCCAGCACGCATCGAAAGAGACATCCTTTCCCCGCTCCTTAGCGATCCTGTTTAAGGTGTTGTTTTCACTTCTACTGTATTTCCTCACGCCTCTGCTATTTTGTTTAACGTAAGAGCACAACGCGGCGCAAATGGTAGCAGAGCATGGTTGCCTCAGAAGATGACAGTACAACACATTACCAAAACATAAATACACATTCGACACAAGGTAGGGCACCCACCAAACGTCACACACACCCTAGTGCACGTGGTTCACCTTCCAATCACACAACACAGACAATCACAACCCCGAAAATTTCTCTAAGTGGTGTTACCACAGACTACAGACGTCTCTAACTAACAACGTGTGTCATCTTCCATTCAAGTTCACCATTCAAATCCCGGGTGACACCTTATGACCACACTCAAATCGAACCCATGATGCTTCAACGCACCACTGTCATCATACGTTCCCAAAACATTAACTTCACGAAGCTACTTAAAATCTCAAAATTCACAACCTCCTCGACTAACAACACGTGTCTGTATCTCACCAACTGCTAACGCCAATAAAATTTCTCCCAGAATATCAAAACTAATTTATTCAGAATTACAAATCACAGAAGTGACGATTGTTACATCTCAAAAGGCACGAAGCAATTAATATCTTCAAAATAAATCCATAAATCCAGCTCACACCTAACCACATTGGAACCTCGCACCCAAAAAAAAACTGCCAAGCTATCAACACCCTATTACTCAGAGAATTTAAATTTATTTACCACCCAAGATGATTACTCCAGTATCTACCCAGGACACTAACTGTCACTAAGGCTCACAATCGATCAGAACATCCGGTGGCAACAGCCGAACTCGCACACACCCAAGATGACGGGGCTACTCGAAATTTTAACGAACCCAGAACTTTTCAGAGTTGAGACTACAACAGAGACCCTAGCGGTCTAACAGATCAAGGCTGCAAGTTATAAATAACTAACCAACTAATGCACTGAAGCACCCTCAAGTGAAAACTCCAGAATCAAAATATCAAAATATGCATGAACGCCTACAACAGCTGATTGTGAAGTGAACACACCCAAGCTAACGGGAGTCTACATGAAATCTCACGAACCTACAACCCCTCAGAAATGCGACCACAATAGAAATAACCTAGCCGCCTAACAGCAAGAAACTGCAAGTTATGAATAACTAACGAACCAGCCCATTTCAATGCCATCGCAAACGAAGCATTGCAACCTCCCAAAAATCTCAAAATCAGACTAGTGAACACAGCAGCTGACATACAACGACAACTCAGCATGCCACCGCAGGATATCTCCCTAAAGGAAAACTTTCACCAACCGAACTACCAAATATTTTTTTTTTATATATACCAAAAATCAACAAGTATTCCCAGAGCTACCAACTTCATCACTGGAACTCGAACACAGGACTCCAGTTCCTAACATTTATCCATCATCCATCACACATCCTTCTCAAACATACCATTATAAGATTTTACCACCCACGACAATAACCCATTACATTCAATTATGCAAATTAGCAATCGTACAAATATCATGAACCTAAACTAATGGTATTGCGGACTCTTACCAAGAGGGCCTCCGTAGAGGTCTTCTAACCCCGACTCCCCACTGACTGAGCGGCCTCAACTACCCCAAAAAAAAAATTCGCCTTTCACCGAGATAACGAAGTCCCATTCCTATAGTCACTCGACTCGGGCAAATACTATATACACCCTGCCTGGGCCCAATCAAGATGGTACTCACACCCCAAATTAAATGGACTCCTGACAGTAGATCCCCATACGAAGCACATCTGCATAATAGGTCCATTTTCAAAATGCAACTAATACAACTAATATAAAATCAATAATAATCCATTTTACGTTACTGGCAATTAGGCCTCAATTACTCCCACCCAAATTCAAATTGCAAACCTACATCAATTCATTCACACATGACTTTCATTCAATCAGCAGGATTTAAAAAAAACTGAAGGATTACAAAAGAAAATAAATACAATTTTGACCACCAAAGAACACCAGTTCGATTCCTACTCAGGGCAGCAATAAAAATCGCATCACACATACTCTTTCACCCTGAACACAATCAACCACAGAAATACATTCATACCTCCACCAGACATACATGCTCCCTTCCCTGGACAATCCTAAAATTCCCCATTTACATCAGTATGTTAGTATTCGGATCGTCAAGACACTATAACGCCAACGGAGTATCAACTCACGTAAGGACCTGATAAAACAACCCAAAGTTGTAGCCCTGAAATCACAGTTCTCCTTACATCGTAGGAAAACGTCCTAAAACGAAAGACACGAATCGGGGGAAAATATTTATTTACACCCTAAATGAGATGCGACGTGAAGGTGACTGCCTCCCAGAAATATCCCACTTAGTAAGTCACTCAACGAAAACACACTAATATACTGAATATTAAAGCCATTTAATACTTGACCAATTTAGATGACAATCTAACCTTAAAATCCCCATGTCACAACAAGACAATTTACTCTCCCCCCAATTACTAAGCAACTTAAACATAAATCATACATACATAAACACTCACCTGATTCATTTATACTGAATTAGCACACACGCAATTCGACACTTAACATCTTTCAAAATACAATTACCGAACGTACATATAGACAGCAATTCGACCATTTTCCAGAATTAATTTAACGCAGAATAAGTTGACAATACCAAATTTTAATACTCTCACGGTCCAATTTAATTTGACAGAACTACCAACAGCGAAATAATTAACCCCCAGCTAAAGAAATGACAACAAAACTTGAAATGTTTGGCCTAATGAACAGCTGATCACTACCAATTATACCTCACACGTATTATGCACAGCGAATCGCAGAATTTCAGCCTTACATTGCTAACAATTATTAAGAATAATTACAGATTTACCCCAAGGAACCTGCTGATGATAAATCCACACACGCAATTCACATTTTCACTGACATCAGTTGTATAAAATAATAACTTGTCACAGACGTCTGCCATGATGGTTCAAAATCACTACGTGATTCAACAGGCGTGTACTAAACGCACATCAAAACAGACACTAAGTTATTCTTACTGGAAATACAAGTTTATCAATTTCAGCCTATTTTCAAGAGAATTTAAAACGTCACTAATTTAAATTTTACCAACACTACTTCCAACCAGACAAACATTTTATTATTTCAAACACGTGACACAATTTAGTCAAAACAACACTTCCCGAGGTGTAGATTTAACACAGGTGCAGTAAAATTGAGCTGGACTAGTTCCTACAAGAACAGAATGAATTTACAACCACCCCAAAACCATACAAACAGCATATCAAAACTCACCACGTGTGAAATTCCTTCAGCCGGTCTACTCGTCAATCTGGCAACGCAGCACGGCCATTACTCTCCCGTCAGTCCTGATTTCGTCCAGCGCACGTGATCGCCACTTTCGGCTATCTGCTCGTCTTAACAGCTGACGACAGAATTGTTCATTTGGTCTTCGGTGTACACAGCGGTTATTTTACATGAAATCAAATCACAACATGTATTAGGTTCTGCTCTAATTACTAGCCTACCTATTGGAGAAAAGATTAGTAGTATGGAGGGCCCAATCTACATTAATTAAGTTACTGAATTTAATTTTAATTAATTACTGCAATCAGTCAATAGGAAGGATTGTTTACTAATGGCAAGATCACAGAGCAAAACCATGCTCTGCTACCATTGTAACAGTTAGCTGGTCGGTCACTATTTGCAAACCACCCCTACTCCTCTTTTGCACTGCCCCTCGGCTTAACTCCTATTGTTCGACGACAGACAAGGACCCTTCAACACTTCCTGTTTGACCTTGTAGGAACTTGGTATTTATTTTACATTTATTCATGTAATTGACTTTTTGTGTCATGGTTTTGAGATATCATGCACCTTAGTGTCATCTTGATTTTGATATTTATTGTGAAGTCATATATTTTGTTAGGTTTTAAATTGTCAAGTGTTCTCAGCATATCGTGTATTGTCTAGCAACCATCCAGAGGGTTGGCGAGTGACAACAAACAACCTTTGTGTACCTGAGCTAACACAGCTGAGGGTCTTCTCGGAACTCGTTAACGGACCAGTCACCCTTCACTGGGTCTATACATGGCTTTATTTTTCAGCAGCTGAAAAGGAGAGTACTTTCCCTTTCGAAGACATTATGACACTATTGCATATTCCTCGTTGACGCAACGAAAGGTCCTATATACAGGGTGTCCCAAATGTATTTTTTTTAAAATGTGATCACGATTTAACTTTGTCTATCTTTTCTCATCAGAGGCTGGAGAGATTTGCAGTCCCGAGGTAACGTCCATCTTGAAGATTTCGACATCCGCATCATCATGAACTAGCAAGAACAATGATCACTATTTAATATATGAACTCACTGTATTTCTTTTTGAACGCAGTACTTTTGACGTTAGTGGCTAGTGTTGACGAGCAATGAAGGGGGTACCACCTTCATTTCACGGTCAGATTAGTCAACTGTTCATTTTTTTTGTATTCTCCTAGAGGTCCTTAGTACCCAATTTTTTTTAGTATTCAATTTTTTCCCCCTTTACATATTTTTCCTCTCTTTTTGTACGAAAAAAGAAATTTCCATGGCCAGGAAAATTCCTTTTTTTTGGGAGAGCAGGGGAATTTTGAACCGTTTTTATCAGGTTCATTATTTTTTGTCATATTATTATTATTATTATTATTATTATTATTATTATTATTATTATTATTATTATTATCATCATTTCCTTCATGTCGCATTATTGTGACATACGTTTCTCTGTCTCACCTACTGCGTTCAAACTTTGTAATTCTGCGTAAATGTTTCGTCAGGTGGTGAAACTTTTCACCCCTACTGACACTGTGTTACCATTGGTTGAAGCATAACTTGTTACTAAGCTTTGCTTCTCCCATTGGCCCCCTTTATGTTCTGGAGAGGGGGAGTTCTACGACTTATTTTTCCCGAGCGGCGTTACTGCGTTCCTTTTAGAGAAGGTGGCTTCCTTCCCTTTCTGACCATCATGTGAAACGGTCACAGCCTAGGTGTGTCGGGCTTTTCGCCCGTGCCCAACGCAACTAAACGTAAGTACGATTCGATCACTTGGTTTTATCTGGCATGCTATCATTTTTGAATTTCAGTTTATCAATTTCCCTTTCTTATGATGATGTGAATTCGATCCATGAACCCAAGTCCCTTCGCCTTTGTTTACGTTAGTTTAGCGAAGCCTCTGTGTTTATTTGTCATCCCTACCTTTCATGTAATCGGTTTTATTTTTACTCAAATCTCTCAGGTCTGAAATATATGCTACTTTTCTGCGAGGCTTACCAACGCTCTGTATTACGTCACAAATTGATGTGCACTCTTTCGAGGTATCTTTCATTTGATTGTCGTATCAGAGTTTGTTTTTTGGGTCAAGGTATCATTGGAGTAACGGAGCCATGTCTCATTTCGCCTCCTATTTGATCCTTCCCTCTGTTTTAGGAAAAGTGTGTGAGCGATGGTCTTTGTGTTAGTCACTGTCCATTCGTCATGCCTTAATTCCTTTGTTTCTTCGTATGTCGTTATATTTAGACATAACTACCTCTACGTAAGCCTATATTTTCCTACAAAGCATATTTCTTAGCTGATCGATTTTTCCTTTCATTTCCTGTCCCGGTAATGTCAATTAATTTAATGTAATACTCATTTTCCTTTATTTTTATGTGTTAATTTTGTGTTGTTTCCTCTGGCTTCGTTATATTACGTAACTCCGTGTCATCCCCCCTCTCCCACCCCCCCACCCCCGTTTCCTACATACGCACCCTTCTCATCCCCACCACTCCCCCCCCCCTTACCCCATGATTTCACAACATCATGAGCTTTTTGGAAGTCTGTTCTTGGCAAGGGCATTCTAGTCCAGGTCATCCTCGTAAGTAGAGGTGTTCTCTTATTCGACTCATCCATACTCTCTATCTTTTTCGTTTTTGTTTTGTTTTTGTATTTTAAATTTTGGTTATTGAGTCGCGCTTACGGTTTAGTTGCACATTGATTGTAAGTACATTTTAATTAATCTTGTTTCATCTTTGTTAGTGCTTAAGTTCATTTATACACTTTTCTCTTGAGATTGTTTTTGTGTCCCCCTTTCTCAGGTACCATCTTTAATCATTAATTTTATTTTATTTGTTATTAAGCGATTTTATACCTCTTCACGTTTACCTTTCATTTTGTGTTTAGATATATCCTTACTCTTATGCGCACCTGTTTTAGTTTACTTTAAATACAATAGTAAATAGTTCACTTGGTTTCGTCCTCTTTCATTTGTAATTTTAAGTTCCCTCATCTCTCGTCCGATTTCGTCGGTCTTGGCTTCGTACTGTAACGCAGTCACGACCTTCACGCTTCTGGGTTCCTCGATCAATTAGATAATTTCAATTCCGCTTTTGATTTGTTTTAAACAATTCATTCGATTCCTTTTTTGGAAAGTATCTTTCTTTCGATCCGGAATCTTGGGCCCAGCACGCATCGAAAGAGACATCCTTTCCCCGCTCCTTAGCGATCCTGTTTAAGGTGTTGTTTTCACTTCTACTGTATTTCCTCACGCCTCTGCTATTTTGTTTAACGTAAGAGCACAACGCGGCGCACACTTACTGGCTAATTATCAGTATAAAAGAAAACAAACAATACATTGTGGTAGAGGTGATTGTGTTAGGGATGAGGACAAAGAGTCATAAATATACCCATACATTTAGGAGAAAGTAGGCTATATGTTCTTTGCTGAACATCTTGTTTTTTATTCAAGTAAGGACTGCAGACTTTTGAATTTTTCAAATAGTTCCTACTTTTGCCGCCAAACGCCACCGTCAATGACTACTACTTCAGAACTTCTACCAGACGCCACCACAGTCGACTCTTGGCAACGAACGTAGGGACCTAAGAGCGTTGTTTACATTCTTAACCTATACAATTTAGCTTCACACAGGTGTAATTAGTGGAAGGTTCTTTAACATGTCATAAATCTGTGACATGGGACCGCCGGATTTACTTCCCCTCCGAAGGAAGGCATACTGAGGGATTTTTAACGCTCTTAAAAAATTCGACGACTTCGGCCGGTTTTGAACCCGCGAACTTGGGCATAGAAGCTCAGCATGCTACCGACTACGCCACCGAAGCCGCCATAGTGAATGCCATGCCGATTGAAATTGTGTTGTTATCCTTGAGTCTTCAATCTTCAGTCTTTTGACTGGTTTGATGCAGCGTTCCATGACTCCTTGTCCTGAGCTAATACAATTGTTTCTTCATTGCTCCATACCTAACATCCTATTTCAAATTCGATTCTTCAGTAGTTGGTAGTACTGACGTCATTTTTATATATGGCCGTGAGATTTGCTGGATTAGAGGCTTGCTGCCTGTCTCAGTATTATGTACTCTACCAGGCATGATCATTTCGGGTAACAAAACATAAATTATTTGCTAAGATTGATTAAGGGCAACTGAAAACCCCACCGAAAGACAGGAAAGATAGTTTACAGGTAAATCCTAACGTATTGATTGAAAGCACATGCAAGGATGTGGTAGGATAGGCCTAGATGGGTTTGTTAGTAAGGGAGAAGATATCATGCTCCAGCGGTCGTCGAGTAACCTATATGTCGATAATTGCTCAGGTATTTCATCATCGGGGTTGGATGGATCCATTTGAAGAGCTATCAGTTGGACATAATAATACCTGGACCATATGGAAGTCACAATATCGACTGACGACTGAAGTTGGCCGTTCCAAATTCAACCGCAACTGATGGGCCTTTTTAACTTGGGTACCCCCTGTGAGTGTGTGTGTGTGTGTGTGTGTGTGTGTGTGTGTGTGTGTGTGTGTGTGTGTGTGTTCAGTCTGTCCATCACAATGTTCTCAGTAGGACTTGACATTTGTCTGGTCAAACGCTATGCAAGTATCCAATATTGGTCCAATGTAATTTAGAATGTAGTCCTCACCCGAAAATAGAGGAAATCCTACAATCTCTTCGTTATCCACAGATGTGGTATACATTGCAGAACGAAAGATGAATTTGTACAACATAAAAAGATACTCTCGTACAGTTTCTTAGTTATGTCTTTTAAGATAAGTGTTGTCCATTACATGTTATTTTATGAAATTCGTGGGTGTAAACGCCACACAAAATACTCTTGAAGATGTTATAATCGATTTGAAGTCAAAATTTGTTACTTATACATCTTTTCGGAAAATTTCCTGGACTCGATCAATATTTTAACTTTGGCCCACGTAATGTATCCAGAGTACAAGCCATGCAGGTGTTGGATAACGATTTAAAATGACAAGGTATGACCTAATAATCGAAATTTAATTTTAAAAGATTACTAAGGTGGCACTGAAAAATGGCTTCCAACAGGATAATGTATGGCCTAATATCTAGCGGGGCGTGGTGGCGCAGCGGTCAAGCTGTTGGCCTCTCACCAATGTAGACTGGGTTCGATTCCCGGTCAATGCATGTGAGATTTTCGAAGTGAAATGCCATATCCAGTGGTTCGGATTCCACGTTAAAAGGAGGTCCCGTGGCTCATGATCGCGTGATTAACGGTCACGTAAAACTAAAAGCTTCCTTCCTTTCCTTCCTAATATCTACTGTAGAAGCGTTATTTGGTATACTGCATATGCGCTCGTGAGAAGTACTATGCTTCGTCACATTCTTACTGACTACGCCTCGTAGGTTTATGGTGGGGGGACGTTCACTCAATCCTTACTGGGGCAATGGACTAACTCTGTGGACCCAGGTGAATCTCTCTGGGCATATTTGGTATAGAGATTGCTAAGATTGGGGCAACGAGAAAAGAAAGACGCTGAAAAAGAAAAGAAAAGCTAAAAGAGTGAGAGGGGAAAGAACCTCTCGAGTTGTCACTACGTTTGAATTGGGAGAAGTAAATATTTGAAATGCGGGATGGATTTTCAATATCCCGGCCTTCAACTTTTCTTCAGTTCTCTCTTGCATTCCACCCCCCACCTCTCTCTATCTTTCTGTCTCCTCTGCTGCGTCGCCAGCGCCGGTTCGTGATAAAGTGGTTCTTCGCGAGGCAAGCCGCATACACTTATTCGCGCCGAGTCTTGCACTCGATTCTCTCTCTATCCAGAAGGAAGACAATACGATTCTTTCTCTGTGGGCAATGAAACTCGAACTCGACCTCTTTCTTTAAAGATAGGACAGGACATTTTATACAGAGAACAAATTTACATAAAAGTTGCCTGTATCGAAATTCAAGCTCCGCTTGCTCTCGGAGTACAGGCTTTAAGTTTCTCGTGAAGTAAATTGAAAGAGGGTGTCTTCAAGGAAATAAAATGTAGTGTTAAAAAGCGTGGATAAATGACACTCGAGCTCCTGGAACTAGACCGCCTGCTTTCACGGTACTCCACTTACTGAAGCTCTCAGTTTCCATATATTTTAAGGACGCATTTCTAAATCATTGGACTGGCTGCGCGGCTCAGTTGTAACGTTCTCGCCTGCTGTTCCCAAGGTTGCAGGATCGAATCCTGGCACAGTCAGTTGGCATTTGAGGGTACTCAAATGTGTAAGTAAATTTACTGGCACGATTAAGATCCCCTTCGGAGCAAAGTTCCGGCAAACCGGCGTGTCTAAAATCCGCAGTTGTTAAGAGACACGTAAAGATGGTCGTCAACAAAAGAGAGTTTAGAAGGAGAGTAGACAGTATAAAAGCATTTCAGGAGAAACCAACAATGAGGAGGCCCAAACGGTTCATTTCCGATGAGGAGAGAAAGAAAAGAAGCGAACGCATGAAGAGTTTCCGGGAGGAGAAAGGAAGAAAAGCCAAAAGGTCTTAAGTTCTATGCGGTCCATAGTTGGCCAAATTCGAAAAAAGAAAATAAAAAAAGGGACGTAAAACCAATAATATGATTGTTATTGTTATTATTATCTAATTCATTGTCCTTTACTGAAGACATTGTTTTTCAGGGAATGTGTATACACAATTACAAAGCTACCACTTATAATTCATATTTCTACAGGGTCAGGGATGATGTGGGAAGACTTTTCTACGAATCGGTTTGTTGTCCTTCATGACGCCTACCTCATGAATGGAGTTGGTGAGAGATGAAATAAATGATGGTTGTTGTTGTTGTTGTTTCATTTGAGGTTTTAGTCCCATGTATTTGGATATGTGTTATTGTGGTGTCTGTAGAAGTAGTAGTAGTAGTAGTAGTAGTAGGGTGTGTAATTGTAATGCAGGTGAGGATTGGAAAGGAGGCGGTCGTCGCCTTACGTTCGTAACCATCCCGGCATTTGCTTCGTGTAGAAGGGTGGCAACCCAAGGAAAGTAACTATCAGAATGGTTTAGGTGGAATTCAAACAACTCTTCTCAGCTTTCCTCAGCTGTCTGACAGTGGTCACGGAGACCCAGATTTACGGCCGAGGGGATCCGATGCGCTGACCTCGCGTCATCCCATAAACTGCAGGCCTAATGGCTGGGCAGTGGTCGCTCGGTAGGCATAGGCCCTTCATGGGCTGTAATGCCACGGGGTTTGGTTTTACTCCGGTAGGTTATATTCTTTAATTCAAGATTTTAAACTCTTGGTTGGCTATGAATGAAACATGAAGCCAATTGAAATTATTCCACCTAGCCTTATTGTCAAGATCAAATTATTACCTCATGTTAATTCACTTTACTCTCATACATCATATTTGAAAATATAAATGACAATCATCACAAGTTGTGCAGTCTCTTAGGAGGCCGAATGCTGGTCTTCCTAGTTGAGGCCCGTGGGTTTTTGCACCCCCTAATAAGGATCAGGTGTTGATGAAGACGTCACGTACACTCAGTCCCCGGGCCAGGGGAATTAACTCTAGGAAATTAAAATCCCCTATCACCCGCGCCGCGAATCAAACTCGGGACTCTTTGGACCAAAGCCTTGTGCGCTAACCAGTTCACCATGGGGACGGATATTATTACATCTGAACGACGACGTGTATCCTCAAACGAGGCCTGGTGCGGGTCTTTCGATATGACACACGTGGGCAATTTGCGGGCCGTGGTTAGGATGAGGTGATGTTGAAGATGTCAGAAACACTTGATTCCCGAGCCAAATAAATCAACCATGGGAGATGAAAATCCGATGGTAGAATTGAAGATAAGACCCTTAAGTACAAAGCCTAACGTTCCAACCACTTCGCCACGGAACTGGGCCCAATTGAACGAACTGTAATGTATACTAACGATGCGATGTAGGGCCTAAAGAATTTTAATTTGCACTATTAATATTAGCGACCGCCTGCAATTGGTAGAATTGAATAAGAAGTGCAACTTTTACTTTCGAATTAATGTTGTATTAGTTGATTCTGACTAATTTCAACATTCGACATAGTCATAGGACACCTAAAGGCTCATAACTAGTGGGACTTGTGTTGGAGACCACGTGACCTCAGCTGAGTCCAGCATTGCTTCCACTTACTTGTGCTGGGCTCCTGTCCTTCATCTTTCCTGTCGACCTCGCTGGGTGAACTCTTGTTCTCTTTCGACTCTGACGGAATTTGTTTATCAGAGGCCTCGGGAATCTTTTATTTATCCCGCCTTTAAATTGGCTCATTCTTCGCGTAGCCAGACTGCTCCGTATTCATTTTCTTCCTTTTTTACAAAATTAGGCTAATGAGATCCACACACACCAAATATCCAACAGTCAGTAGCCACTGGGGACTCAGTACTTGGCATTAAGGAAGTTGTAAATAATGTCCCTATGTTACCAACGTATTGAATTTATGAGATTAATTATTTCGTGCAGTCACCATTTTGAAATTATAAAACATAAAAATAAGTAAGACCTTCTGTGATCCCAGTACTTCTAAGAAATGTAATTCTGGTCTGAGGCTTGGAACGGGGTACAATAAGCCTCGTGAGACATCAATGGTGTCCTAGAAGTGGTTGTCCGTAGTTTCTCACTTCTACTCCAAGCAAATGCCGAGATGGTTCTTAACTTAAGGTTACTGCCACCTCCTTCCAAATTCTAGCCTTAGTTACAAATACACACACCACACTACGACAGCCAATGCAATGATACAGGTTATCATACAGATTCAAAAACACCGTGCTACATGATCACGAAGTCGTAAAGCTCCTAAATGACTTAACAACAACGACTGTACAACTATGTCGCATATTTCCAGTTATTGCTCCTCTTTCTTGTCTTCGCTGTCGAGTGGAGCGTCTTGCAGCGTCACCAGACTGCTCCTCGACCTTAACGTCACACCTCTTGCGAGAATAATGAGGCGGATGCCAGGAAGAGCTCTCGTCTGGAGAGTCTGCTTGGAAAACGTCAATTTCTTAAAGAGACGCTCAACCTCTGCCGACTGTGATGTACTAGATAAAATAATGAAGCCAACATTTTACCTAACCAAAATTAAACTATAAAGACTTTACACAGTTAGCTTAGACGAACACTTTGAATCATGCTATAAAAGACTCCAATAGGAAGTTATTGTATGTCTTGATATCGTAGTTTGAAGTCACGGTGTTAAAAGCGACCTGTTTGAGTGTGGTTTTTCATGCTTTCTTATCTTTTCACCAACTTAAGCCAAATTCCGAAATGATACATTACTTCAAACCCCACGGTGCCTACTCCAATCCTAGACAAAAATAATTACACTTACATACAGTACTACAATAACCATAACAGCACAGGTTAACAAACAAACACTGTTATTTATTTATTTATTTGTGTGTTTTTATTCTATTTTATTTTATTTGCATATATTTACTAGCTGTACCCAGCATGCATTGCAATGCCAATCAAATAAAAGGCTGGCGTTGTAACTTTGTTTGTTGAAGTGCTTTTGGATACACAATATGTTTTTTTCTTTTTCCGTTTACTGCCTCTAAACTTTTGTAAAGTGGATTTACCAATTCAGAAACATTTGAGGGAGCGTGCACAACAACTCACCAAAGTTTCATCGCAATCGAATGAATGGTATATGAACACATACGGGACTTCGTTGAAACTATTCGCGCACTGTCACTCATTTGTTGAATCTTCTCGTGTACTACCAATTGTAAAATGGATTGACTAAATCAGAAACCTTCACGGGAGCATACATAGAAACTTACCAAAGTTTCATTGCAATCGGATGAATGGTATATGAACGCATATGGGATTTTCATTAAACGATTCACGCGCCGTCACTCATTTGTTGAATCTACTCGTGCGTTTTAATTAAATGGATTTACTAAGTCTGGAACATTCGCTGAAGTACACACAACAACTCACCAAAATTTAATTTAATTCAGATGAATGGTATATAAACGCATACGGGACTTTGTTGAAACGATTCGCGCGCCGTCACTCATTTGTTGAATCTACTCGTGCGCTACTTATTGTAATATGGACTTACTAATTCCAAAACCTTCACATGAGTGTGCACAACAACTCAACAAAGTTTCATCGCAATCATATGAATGTTTTATGACCACATACGGCACTTTGTTGACACGATTCGCGCGCCGTCACTCATTTGTTGAGTTTACCAATTGTAAAATGGATTTACTCAGTAATAAATCTTTGCAGAAGTATGCACAACAACTCACCAAAGTTTCATCGCAATCGCACGAATGGTATATGAACGTATTCGGGATTTTCTTGAAACGATTCGCTCACCTTCACTCATTTGTTGAATCTAATCGTGCGCTACTAACTATGAAATGGATTTACTCAGCCAGAAACCTTAACGGGAGTGTATACAATAACTCATCAACGTTTAATCGCAATCGAATGAATGGTAGGCCTATATGAACGTATACGGGACTTTGTTTAAACAATTCTCGCGCCGTCACTCATTTGTTGAATCTACTCGTGCGCTACCTATTTTAAAATGGATTTACTAAGTTAGAACCCTTCACGGGAGTGGCACCAAAATTTCATCGCATTGGGATGAATGGTATATGTGGGACTTTGTTGAAACCAATCGCGCGCCAACATTCATTTGTTGAATCTACTCGCGCGCTATCTATTGTAAATTGGATTTACTATGCCTATAACCATCCCGGGAGTGTGCACAACAACTCACCAAGATTTGATCGCAATCGTATGATTGGTATATGAATGCATAAAAGACGAACAAACAAACCAACTTCCATTTGTATATATAGGCTTATGCATAATAGATTTAACGATTGATTGAATTGATTGATTGATTGAATGATTGATTGATTGATTGTTTGCTTGATTTATTGATCGATCTATTTGTCAGATTTGTTGTTTAATCGTGCACCACAGCCACGAGGACAGCTGCAGCAAATCCGGAGATCGGAGGTTCAAATCCTGGCGCTGACAGTGACTATCCTGAGTGTGGTTTATCCCCGGGTTTTGCACTCTCCCTCCGGGCAAATGCCAGGATAATACCTAACTTCAAGTCGCGGGGTACCTACCTCATTCCTGTCCCTAATGCAGCTACCCACACTACTACAGCCATGTGTCATCACATAAATACAGGTTATCAGACACGTTTTACACACACCTAACTACACGGGGCTTTATGACCAGGATGTCCCAAGCCCCACTAACATGAATTAACAAAGTTAGTTAATTAATTTGTTAGATATTTAGTTAATTATTTGGTTGGTTAGTTAGTTAGATAGTTACTTAGTTATTTGAAATATGAGAAGAATGGGCTAAAATTAGATTACTACACAAAGTTCGTGTATTTTGGAATTGCCTACTTTGTTTATATATTGTAGAACACTTTATAAATTAGCTTTGCACTTAGAACTTCATTATTAATACAGTGTATCATTGGAGTACTTCAACGAGACTTGACGTGCGTTAGTTAAATCCTTGAGCGGTGTAAGATGGGAACGATAATGTGACTGGTTTCTAACGTTGTGTACAATTATCTTGGGTATAGATGGCTGTTCCCACTAAGACAGGAGGGCGCCAAGTAAGGACACGATTCCTCCATTACTCCCACTTTGGAGTCATTTAATCCAATCACCTTTGCAGCACACTCTGATAATTACTCAAGCCCGTTAACAGGGTATTTATTCAACAAAGACA
This sequence comes from Meconema thalassinum, assembly GCA_946902985.2. Classification (NCBI taxonomy): domain Eukaryota; kingdom Metazoa; phylum Arthropoda; class Insecta; order Orthoptera; family Tettigoniidae; genus Meconema; species Meconema thalassinum. The sequence goes on along the minus strand of OX336388.2, from coordinate 1,907,782,623 downwards.
GCTCTTTGCTTTCAGTTTAAAGGTGATTTACAAACTTGTGAGGGCTTGACATTGTTACTTACGCTAAGGTGACATAATATCCCTCACGCTAAGTTGATGAAAGTGTTAGCTAAGACGCGGGGAGACGTCGCGTCGCCGTCGCGCCGTGTGGGAAGTGGGGTGGGGTGGGGAAGTTATGGCACACCCGCACTCTAACAGGATTTAAAATATGGTGATAGCCGGTATCGTACGCCTTATTTGCTTTTAATTAAATTAAAGAATCCATCAGTTTAATGAGGGTCGTCATGGCTTACCTGCTGGCTTCTAATTAAGGTGACAAAGGCTGGGGACTTCGTAAATTTCTGAAGTTTTGTCATAATACGTCTCTCCTATTAAGACTATACTTATGGGGTGAGGCATTAAGGGAAGACTGCCGCTCCCAGACCCACCTCAAATGCATTCTGAAACTTGTACTGTACTTAAGCTATCATTTCAAAACTGAGATTTAAAGAAGGGACCATTAGTTCCGTAAAAGAAATCTTGCAAAATCAACTTTCTGACAATTTTATATATCTTCCATTTTTTTTCCTTAATGCTCGTTGCTCACGGTAAAATGTTACTTAAAATTTATTTTACAACTAATTTTATAAAAAAAATTGACGAATCCAAGCTGTGTTGTTCACGGTAAAATTATTCTATGAAATCCGTGGACGTATCAGGATCGCCATCTACCGATAAACTTCTGAACCAAGAATCAGCTTTTCAACACACATTGGTTTGAGAGTATGGTTCCAACAAACAAAGCAAAAATTGCAGCTTTAGCTACAATTATATGTCGTACAGTTGTAAAAAGGAAGAAAAGAAATGCTAGGAAGTCGTGGACTCGGGAATGGATAAAAGAAGAGTAGAGGAATGCTGTCCTTGGTCGAAAATGAGTTGAGGGTAGAAGATTAGAATTCATATAGGAATTTTCTAAGAATGGAGGAAAGCAGTTTAAAAAACTCCTAGATCTTGTTGGTCCCAAAATTATTCGACAGGACACTTACTTGAAACAAGCCATTTCTCCTGAAATGAGACTGCAAGTGAGTTCGAAGCCCGTTTATCTTCGCCTTCACATCAGCCTGGCTTGTGTTCGCTCGAATTCGTCAAACATATTCGGCGATTGAGATTTCTGCCTCCCTTCTTGGATTTCTATTGTGGTATATGGGTGTTTTAACCTCATACAAACACTGATATTTCTGGTACTCGTCCAGTAAAACACTAACAGTTTCCTTAGTCCAGCCGGAGCCTGCCATTTTTGAAGTGTTTGTTTACAAGCGAGCGTCACACTCTTCTCACCACGTGGCGCCAGCATCATCTTCCTGTCAGCTTCCCTGATTGGTTCGTTTCGTAAAATTAATTTTACGGAATAGAACATGTCCAATTTTATGGAAAGTTTTATCAAAGGTTTTATAAAACTTGAATTTGACCGTGAGCAACAGAAATTTTATATAATTAAATTATTGTACAATAAATTTGAAGGAAAATTTTACCGTGAGCAACGGGCATAACGCTGGTCACGCGTCTGTCCATCAGGGTTAATATCCTCTACATATCAACATAATATAATGGTGGTGGTACTTGTTTTAATTTGTGGAACATCTACTGTAGGTCATATGCCAACATAGGAAAAAAATAAACCTTATCAAATGTATTGTATTGTGGGGCAATATAAATCCAAACAAGACAGGAACATTACCATATAGTGGATTTTACAGCATGACGACGATATGGTATAGTAATCCATTCTACCTTAGGGCAACTTTTATAAATTAAGTTTCCGTGCGATCGTTTCATCTCTAACGAGTTTAAAACATCAATATTGAAATATTTCTAAAATCTCCATCCTGAATGTATTTATCACCACTGACAAAAAATACACCAGTGTCAGTGCATTTGCTCATGGTATTTAATCATATTCATCTCAGTGACAATGTTGATATAATTGATTCGTTACATAGAACTTCACTGAGATTGGCTTAAATACTCAGGGTTATATTTTGAAATTCCCGCGCTCCTACTATGAATTTGTTGACACCTTGTAATTTTAACTTCTAGTACACCATTTCATGCATTTCTAACATTCTAATTTGTAAACACCACCAGAGATATATCCTTCTAAATTATCCTCATGGTAACGATTGATGCTGTCAATACTCACAGTGAGATTCATAATGGTCAATGGCTACCGTAAATATGTATTACCCTGTAATATGCATTTTCTCTTTGGCTTACTTTAGCGCCAACCATTTGGCTCACTACCTAATTCTTTCAATACATTAAGTTTCAATGAAATCTGTGCAATACATCACAAGTACCAAATTTGGTTATTCGAAAATACGCTAGCCAGCTACAAATGTTTTAGTCTATTAGTCTGTATAACTATGTATAGCCGCTCAAACAAAGAATGACCACTCTTTTATTTATGACTTGGCCAAATTCCAACGGTGGCAAGAAAGAAAAACTGTGCAGTAACCAAGAGCAATCTCACTCATTGTTCGAGAAACTAGAGAACAATTTCTTGAAAAATCACTATACAGCAATAGGTCTCAGCATATATTCAAACTGTGTCCCCTATGATTACTGAATATGAGTCTATATGCATAGGGAATTCTTTCATTTGGACTATTTAATTGCACTTAAAGAGATGAGGGGATTAAAATGATTTTTCTATGACACACCACCCTGCAACATATCGTTGAAAATCTTCCAAAGTAAAAATCAGAAAATATAATCTGTTTTGTGTTATTGTACTTCGAGAACCTTACGCAGATACCTATTCACCCAAGTGAAGCCCAGTACTGATGCTTGATGAATAGTCCACAAAAAGCATGTTATGGATGTAGAGAAATATTAAGTAAATTCTTGGTTCAGCAGTTATAAGTGACTATTTTCTTCAGAATTAATTCATTCATACTTGGAAGGCGTCTTGCAACATCGCCGCAGTGCACTCCGTTCCTGGCAGGGTTCTCAGTACAAACCTTTGCCGACACCGTGACTCCTACGAGAGAAAAACCCTTGGCCAAGTGCTGGGCTTTTGTCGGAAAATAGAATAACTGCGCAATAGCAGACATCATAGAGTCACCAATCTTCTACCACAGAAATGTTGGGAATTATATAAAGAGGTCCGCTCTATTTCTGGCAGAAGAGCCTTCAATGGACGACAATGTAAGGCACTGATTGTTGACCCAATAGTTCGCATGGAAATGGTCATCGATCAAGCACATCAGTTGAAGGAGGAAAAAGGGAGTAGGCTATTTATGAACCACGTATTCCTTTCCTCAGCTCCAAATACATCCCATTTTTTAGTTGGTTTGTAGTAGATTTGAGTTGTGATACTCGGTGATCTGTATCGAAACTTACCAGTGATAATCTGTATCACATTTTTGAAGTCTAGAAGATAATCACCCAATCCTTAATGATCCCTACAAATCAGTCAGCTCCACATATAACATTCTGAGAGTGATAATTAAGAGCTCGAAACATATTTTTTTTTTTTTAATAATTATTAGATACAACCATGAATAGGTCATTTTACACTAATATTTTAACAATTTTAAATAATATTAACAAAAACAACAACAACAATAACAGGTAACAAATGGCAGTGATGGCAGCAAGGGACAAATCTCGGGAAAGACGTAGGGAATGATTGGGGTAGTGGGTGATTAGGAGGATGAGGGGGTAGGGATTGAGGATGAAAGGGATCATCTAATGTTATGTTTGAATGTTCTATAGGGAGAGAATATGTCAATATTTGGAAGGGAGTTGCTAAGGGTTGGCAGACGGTGGAAAATAGAGCGCTTCTGTACTTCAAGACGTGGGCGAGGTATGTGGTGTAAATGGTTCTGACGTGTTGAACGGGAGGGAACATGGAGTGGGAAGTAGCTTAGTAGCATGTTACATTTTGTGTAACCATTCATAATTTTATGTAGGAAACACAGGTCAGTAAATTGTAGACGGCTTCTCAGATTGAGTACATTGAGCTGATTTAAAATGTCGGATTTGGCAAAGTGCCTTAGTGAAGGGTTGCGAGCTTTGACTATTGATATGAAGAAATTAAAGACACTGTTCAATTTAGAAATATTGGTTATAGCCGAGGCAGACCAAATTGGAGAAGAGAAATCTAGAATAGGGAGAACATATGTGGTGAAGTATAATTTAAGTGCAGTGAGGTCTTTAATTTCTGTGAACCTGTATAGAATGCCGAGACTGCGCATTGCGCGAGATTTGATGTGGTCAATGTGGGGAGAGAATGTCAGTTTATCATCGTGAATAATACCTAAATCTCTCACCTGAGAAGCCGTATTCAATGTATTTCCACAAATGTTATAGTCGGCCTGATTTCCAGATTTCAGTAGTGAAAAAGACACACTGAAGCACTTTTTGAATTTTGTGTTTTTTTTTCTTTTAGTTTTGTTTGTTTTGTACAGCAGGATTTTTAGTTATTGTGCTCTTCTTATTCTATTTCCGGATCCTTGAGGTAAACTTTGTTCTTGAAGGTTGAACGATTTTTTAAAAATCTTTCTCTCCTAACAAATACTGATATTGCATTACAAATCCCTCCACAATACAAGAGTTGCCCTTGAGAAGAAAAGAATTGAAAATCCGTATTTCAGGACATAAACTTCGAACTGTGTATCCTACACATTCACTAAATATATTGCATAGTACAGTAGGTATTGGATTTCAATATAATTGATACTAAATTTCACACGAACCTCGACTTCAGTTTCAATTGTTACTTCCTTACCATGCGTTTCGGTTTTCAAGGTAAGCTTTTAATGCGTAGCGTATTCAGGAAGGGGCTATTTAATGAACTAAATCCCTAAATCTGCTGGTTTGCAGCAGTTTGTATTGCATACGCTTCCTACCTTTGCGGGCAATTTTACTAAGTACACACGCACGCACGCCAAGCCTCATAACACTCAATGCTTGCGTAAAGAAAGACAATTTATATTCTTACTAGTAAATCCTACGTGAGCTTACCCTACGCAGCTGCGTGGGAGGACAGGGGAAGGTTCCCAATTTCCTGGAGAGCCTGAAGCCAGTAGTTAATACAGCGATGTGCTAATATAAATTTGTGCGACGATAGCGAACAGAACAGAATCTCCCGTATTGCTTCTCTTGCGCCTCGCTCTGATTTGCCCAGAGTAAAGTGCTTAGACTGTTTTTTGCCATGTGCTAGTGAAGCAAATTAGTCTTTAAAAAAGGAAAGGCAAGCTTCCATAAAATTATGAACTGTTAATTGCCAAAAACGTGGAAATCACTAGGGGTGTGGTCCGAACTGATGGTGGGTGGTCCTGACTCTCCCAGAGAAATGACCGGAGCTTGTCGGCGGTTCTGGTTGCCACATATGATCTCGCATTATCATGGTCTGATGAATAAGTTCCTGGCAGGAGAGCGATTCGGGTGCAACGATGATGCCAAGACCAGGGGCGTATATACAAATTCTTTTCGGGGGGGGGGGGCTGACTTCCTGGAAAATTGTGAGTGTTCTCAGGGGATTGTCACCGCAAAATACCCAGAAATATCAACCAATATCTTAGAGCATATAATTTTGTGTAATTATTTTAGATAAGATTCTAAATTTCAATTTGTGGCAATACAAAAAAAGTTGTGAAATACAACACAACGCACAACTAAAATTTTAAATGAATTTCCTATTATGACCTATGGAGTATGAATGGCAAATTCTAAATATTTCTCAATTTATTAAGCAGAAAGATTTTTTTTTTCACAAATTGATAATTTATTTCTCAAAAGTACCGTACTGTGGAATTCTCAGTTTTGTCTCACAAGACTGAGTGTACCCCGTTCCAGCCCTCAGACCAGAATTAAAATTTATTGGCAGAGGTGGGAATCGAATGCCACCCCGGCAGCCAAGAATGAGCCACTACTCCACGAGGTAGTCCAATTTCAATCTTAATATTCTTTATAACTTAGCCAATAGCTTAAGATTAGGGTACAACCAAATTTACAATTATTTTATGCTTTTATCAAAGCACGGAGGAGGGGGGCTGGAGCCCCCCCACAGCTCCCCCCTTATATACGCCCCTGGCCAAGACAGCAGTCCGTCGATCGTTCCACAGTCAGCCGGCGGAATCTACTACAAGGGCATCTCAAATTTAGTGCTGCGATGGGACAAATGTCTGAACAAATGTGGAGACTATGTGAAACAAGATGTTCAGTAAAGAACATATAGCCTACTTTCTCCTAAATGCATGGGTATTGTTATAACTTTGTCCTTTTCAAGGAGTAGACAATTGAATGTTGGTTGTAGTAGCTTGTTGAAATACAACGTGTTATACGGATATTAAACTTGAATATTAGGTGTCCTTTGCTAGTGCTACCACTGAACAAAATTTCATTCAATTCGGTTTCACCGTGTTTGAATAGTTAGGGGGAATCGATTTGCACACATACATGGCCACTATCCGTAAATTATTGGTCTGATGACCTTGTAGTTTGGTCAAATGATTCTTCATACATAAAGGTATAATGTTGCAGAACTTAGTAGAGATCAGATGATTAGGTTGGTCGTAATTTGAATTTAACTTTTAACTTTTGGGTGGCCGCCATTACGTTTTCGTCAAGATGGCGGCGATTTAAAACATGTCACTGAGGTTCTCATTGCTAGTGCTACCTCTGTACCAAATATTGTTCAATTCGGTTTCACGGTGTTTGAATTGATAGGGGGAATCCATTTGCACACAAACATGGCCGCCATCCGCAATGTATGGGGCTGATGACCTTGTACAGTAGTTTAACAAAAGACGCTCGCCATATAAATATATGTTGTTGCAAAATTTGGTAGAGATCGGATGAATAGGTTAGTCGTAATTTGATTTAAGCTTTGGACATTTGGCTGGCCGCCATTAGATTTCTGTCAAGATGGTGGCGATATAGAACATGACACTGAGGTGCCCTTTGCTAGTGCTACCTCTGTACCAAATTTCGTTCAATTCGGTTTTACCGTGTTCGAATTGATAGGGGGGACAGACATTCAGAGTACACACACTCACAGACAAACAGACTCACAGACACACACACACAGACACAATTTTTGGCCCTGTGTTGATCTCATAAGTCTACTTTCTTTTTTTGCAAAAATCGAAAGTAGGCTAAAAATAGTGTAAGGTACGTAGAACACTAAGTGTATTTGTAATTACCTGTAGGCCTATTTATTTTTGGGCTAAAAAATAGGGACAAAGACTTTTCGATCCACCCTCGTAATAGATTCAAATGCAACCTTGAAAGCGCTCTCCGGGAGAAGAGTTCGTACTTCACAGGAGAGGCAAGTAAATGAATAATTTTCCATATTCTGGCTTCTTTAGTCTTCCCTACATCAAATTAAAATGCATCTGGCGTTCACTCACTGGAAGAGAACATAAAAAGAAATTAGGTTTCAAACACTAATTTAATCACCGAGGTCGAAACTTTCTGAAATTCTTGAACAATATATTTAAATGACTTCTAAAATAATAACTGTAAGTTGTTCTATCTTCTAAAACTTGTTAAAATTCAAGAGAGGAAGCGCTTCTCGTCTTGTATTCGAGCTCCGCCATAATTGAACTTAAAACTAAAACAAATGAGTTAATTGAGCGTGAATTGCGTTCATTAGAGATCATATGTCCTCGACCATCGACCCGAAACATTCTGCACAAACAATGGGAACTGTAATCTTTTCAGAATGCCGTAGGGTCTTCCCCTTCTTAGGGGGGAACGGTTAAGACTTCTTCATGACAGAAGGTTTATCTTTGTCCTGTTGATTGGATTTGGATAGTTGATAAAATATGGAACCTTATTTCAATTACAAAGCCATCCATTTAGCACCGAAATGAAGAGCAGATATTTTCCTCAACACTAAAAACAATTCGTGTTGATATTTTCATTTTGATGTGTGCTCATTAATTTATTTTATGGAATAAATAGGAAGGAGAAAGTTAACTCTGCAGATCAAATCAAGATATGTTAAATGTTATTGCTTATTTTATTAGAGGAGAGATAAACCCTAAACGATATATTGTCCTTAGTCAAGGGTTACCGCAAAGATGAAGCCAGTTAATTCATCTGAATAATTATCAATTAAGAAAAGATGGTAAAATACATTTTATTTTGAATGAAAGTAATCTTAGGGCGGCTCCTATTGAATGCGTTTATTTAGAAACGTTATAAAAGTAATTTTGAACAATTAGCAATTAATCTCTCAGAACATTTCGAGACAGTAAGGGCAATTTCAAACAATTAATACACAGATTTCCGAAACATAAATTATGAATGTTGAAATCTCTCCTCTAATACAATAACGTCTCTGATAAGGTTCCTTAATTTCCCTGCATGTGACCTATGGAAGACTCACAATGGTATTTATCCAAATCAACCTCCTTGGCGTGATCTGCATTCCTCTTAATTCTTATTGTAAAATCAAATATATATACTATGCAAGTTGGTTGGTTGATTGGTTGGTTCCACAGTTTAGGGGCTGCAACAACGCGTTCATGTAGCCCCGTGTACTTTGGGTGTGAGTAGAATCTGTCTGATAACCGGCGTTAATTGTGATTACTGTATTAGTGTGTGTATCTGTTTTAATTCCAGTAAGGACTGCAGACATTGAATGTTTTCAAGTAGTTCCTACTTTTGCCACCAAACGCCACCATCAACGACCATCTAGTTCAGAACTTAATTACCAGATGCCACCGCAGTCGGGTCTTGACGACGAACGTAGAAACCTAAGAACGTTAGTCAAATGTTTAACCTATATGTATATTTTAGCTTCACACAGGTGTAATTAGTGGATGGTTCTTTAGCATGCCATAAATCTATGACATGGGACCACCGGCTTTACTTCCCCTCCGAAGGATGGCATACTGAGGGATTTTAACGTTCTTAAAAAATCCGATCTATGCAAGTTGTATGGCTAATACGATTCCGTATGCAATGCGCAGGAAACTTCCTCAAACACGTCATACTTTTAAGGATACTTCAGAGTGTTAATAATGGTGGATCTATGATGTCATTCCTCCGTGATTAAAATCACAAATGGAAGTGAGAGCGCCACTAAGGATGGCGCATGAGCAGACACTTGATTTGGTACTGGAAGTGTGGAAAGGTGTTCTCAGTATTGCTGGTACAGGTTGCAGGGTAGCAACGTAGGTGCAGGGCAGCAAGGAGGGAAACAGACCAGACCAAAAATCTTGTGATATGTCTATTAAGGTAAATATATGGATTAAAAATATAATTTTAAAGTAAACTAGGCTATTTGAAAAAGAAAATTCTGACGCTGTTGTACTGGTTGCGCTAAACTGGCCATACCGGAGAACTCGCCACTGGTCGTCATATATTCAGTCATTAATTTTACGATGGTCCTTTGCTATCCTTTGACAAGGAATAATCTGCGTACTTTTTATACATGACACATTTAAATAACTATGTTTTTGGTTTTATTCGTACAATTGCCGCTTTCTATCGATGTTGCTAAGTAATGGCCATTTGTTTTCAACCTTTAAAACGTGTTTAATTCGCCGTTGTAGCAATGGGGACATATCACTCTCTGCCTGCTGGTTTCTTCACCCCATCCAACACATTCTCCGCAAAATAACACTGTAGTAATGTATTCTATAACTTAATAACGTAAAGTTTTTCCCACCTCCCGTGATTTATTTCCTGAATGAAACACTGGAGGTTGCAGGGCCACCGCGAGTATTTAAGGGCCCCTATGCATTTTTTCTCGGGCCCTGCTAGAAATAGTTGTATTTATTACTTCCACTACTCGCTATTCTGGAAAGACAATGTAACATTGAGATAATCATCTGATGCACAGTCAAAATATTCAAAAACCTACAAGCAGTATTTCATAGAAAACGTTTTAGTATTTTTTATGAAATACATTTTGCAAAGTGCACAAAACTATTTGAGATTTTTAATACAGTTAATTTGCATATGGAAATATTTTGCTATTCTGTAAGTCTTCACTTTATTTACCAGTAGGTAATGAAATATAAGTAGCATTTTTAAACTCCGCACTAGTTTTATAGCAGATTCAAAACTACATTATTGCCTGGAAGGAAGATGGGAAACCACATAAGACCATCTTCAAGGTTGCCGGCGGGGGGATTCGAACCTCCTCGCCTCCCGGTTGTGAGCGACTGCCAGCAGTCATGCCGTAACGACCACGGCTAACTCACCCGGTTGCTAAACAGTAATAGCTCCTAAGTTATAGTCATATATAGAATTTAATACTCTCCTGGTTTAGAATATTACAGCGTTCTTTTTATAATTTTCGGAATCGAGGAACTTCTTTTCCGTAATGAATGGTTTCGGCCAATACTTTATGCCTCTGAAGTGTTTTTCTGCCTCATTTCTGTTGACAGTTAAAAGTTTGGAAACATGAGATAGGCCTATCTTCTGCAGAGCTGTAGACAAATCGACATCCTTATTCTGCAAAGCCTCGGGCAGGTTGAAAGTTATAGCCAACATGTTACGTAATACAAAATTAGCTACAATAAACTGAAACTAACGTGCACCAATAACGGGCCCCCATTGCTTACGGGCCCTTATGCAATTGCCCCCCTCTCGGCGGCCCTGGGTGGTTGATATGCTGAAGATTCCAGTCCCTACCCCATGTATGGCTGTAGGTGTCGTGAACATTAGGTAGTGTTACTACAGTATGTCCCATTATCAAACATCCGATAGGAATGATGTGTACACTGCGGCATGCCGGGTAATGAAGTTAAAACAATGCAGTCCACGTACGGTGACAGGCAACGTTTGGTTTAGCTCTGTGCCCACCTGACTGCCTCCCTGTTTTGTTGTTTTTGCGACCCAAGCCACTGGGCGTATTTGCTGCCCAAACTTCATCAGCATTTTAAAGGTGTGTTTGCATTTGTAAACCGCAGAGAAGCATGTGTGGATGACTGTAAAAGCCGGATTTACTCCTGATGGCACTAATGCAAACTGGGTTAGATATATTAAGTCCAGTGTAGCATGAGCCATCACCATTGAGTGTCGTACTCATTCATGAGTGTTGGCAACAGCAGTATATGATTAACCACATGGACCAATACTGCATCCGGAAGCATCTCGAGCTCGCCTCTTTCTTTTGACCGAGCTTACAAAACTGCATTGGTTTAGCTACAGTCGAAATAATCATACTCCAACCCAATGAGATTCAAACTGATCGTCTAATGTAATAATTATGTTCACCATAATTTGTTGTTGTTGTCAGGCTGATTGGCACAGTTGTATATATTGCAGGTTTAATCTTGACTCAGTCCAATGCCAAGTATGGGTTTTTAAATGTGCCAACCGGTTTCTACGGCTACTCTGCGTGGTTATGGAACACACTCTCGAGGGATGCCAAGAACTTGCCTCTTCGGAAATTCAAGTAGTTCATAAAAATGTACATTGTGTAAATACACTTCTGTATGACTGATTGATTGATTGATTATCTACTTGAATGAATGAATGAATGCATGAATGATAGAATGAATGGAGTGATTGAGGAGACGAAAGTGAGTGTGTTATAAATATGTAAATATTGTAAAAATCTCTGTAATGCATGTAAATACTGTAAAAACATAATGTCGATGTAAGTTGTACTAGTGAAGCATATCTAATGCATGTGAGGCTTGCCCTTTTCCACTAGGCCTTCCATACTTCTAATATAGACCATGGTGGATAAATAAATAATACTAATACTACTAATAATAATGATAATAATTATTAACTCAGTAAAATGAAAACCAATTGGGAGAAAGAAACCATGGAACACCTCAAGAAACTAAACATCTCTACAGAAGACATGGTAGACAGAAAAATATACAGAGAAAAAAATCAGAAATCAGAAATTTGAGCAAACGCCCAAAGAAAAAAGTGACAGTCAGTCTGAAAGACTAGACTTTGTATCATTTTAAATGCTAGAAATGCTGAAAAATGCTAGAAAGGCTGGAGGCTTCTCGATTCGCTTGAAGCCAAAGACTCTTGACATGTTAGAAATTTATCTGCATAATACTTATCTTGCTTATCTTGCTTCAAATTACTCGCAAACGGCAACTGCAAACCAAGGGCAAAGCAAGGTGAAGCGCGCGGGATGCCGCACGTTCACCAGAACGCGCGGGGACGTGCCCCTTCCATCCAGTCTAAAAACACTTATAGTGGGCGATGTATTGAAGATAGAGATATGCTCTCCCGGACTTTTTTGTAGAACTTTTCATGCTGACCAATTCTTACGCTCATAGTATATTGATATGTTTAACGGTTTGCCCAGCGTAAGCTTAAGAAGTGCACGGACGCCAAGTTTGTTTTCGACTTTTTCACTGAAATCGTTACTGCTTGGCTTCCTTTGATCATACATAAGTTATTTTCTACAGAATCTTTCCTCGAGATATCCTTTACAGAATGGTGAAAACCGCATCAAAATCCATCCAGTGGTTCTCGAGATTACCCGTGACATCCAAGAATCGGGGATTTTTGTCTTATACTAACGAAGTAGAGATTTTCGGGGTACACACGCACCAAGCGGTACTATGACGTCACACACCTCAGTGCATCTGGGTACATTTCGTCCCATCACCGTAACGTAACGCCAGATCCCAGCGTAACGACGAAGTCGACAAGATCATTTAAAATGAAAAAATAAAACAGGAAAGAAGTGGAGAGAAGAGAGAAAGAGGAAGCATAGTGATTATATGGGAGGTTTTAGGGAAGAGAGAAGAAAGGGGCCGAAAGAAAACATGAAAATTGATTGTGTTTCAACGCTCTCCTTAAGGTAAAATTAACGAAAATAATAATAATAATAAACTCAACGACCACTAGGGTTTTCAAGAAAATCCAATGTTGAAGACGGGAAAGATGTGGACGGAAGAAAGAAAAGAGCAACACCGGCAACGTATGAAGGGGCACTGGGCAAGGATCAAAGCCCAGAGAAGACAGATGAAATGGCGTGGTCCTTACTAGGCTGATACGATAAAAGAAGATGAAGAATAAAAAAACTCATGTCTCGTTTACTGTGAAAGCCTACCTTGTAACGTAGTGACTATCATTCTTGGCTGTCACCGTGGAGAAGCAAGTTACAGTCAGCCTCGTGAGGCAGAACTAAGAAGAGAGGGATTCGATTCCCACCTCAGCCATCCTAGAAGTGGTTATCCGTTGTTTCCTATTTCCACTCCAGGCAAATGCTGGGACGGATCCTAACTAAGAACATGGTCACATCCAACAACACCTAGCCCAATTACAAATATACACACTAGTACAACCATCACAGTGACACAGGTTATCATCCAGATTCCACACTCACACACACGAGGCTACATGAACACGATGTCACAAAGTCCCTAAATAAATCAACAGCAACAACGTTTAATAGGTCATTAAAGATACAGTATCTTAAAATTCTGATATTTTAGTATCCCTTTAAAACATGGATATTCAGAGTTATGTTATTGTGACCGCAAGACTGGGTCACCATCGTTCAGGAAGTTGTTGTAAACGAAGGAAATTTGACAGTTTTGAAATGGACAAATAGGTAAAATGCGATTATTGTATTGTTAAAATATATTCGGTATACAGTTTTCAGTGTTGCCTTATTGATAGGTGTTGTAATTATGTACAAAGAAAAACGAATTATGTAAATACAGTGAGTCCGGGAATATTCTCCGCAGCGCCTACATGCGTCTGCGAGAGCTAGCTACAGCAGTTACGTTGGTAGCACTGCTGCCGCTTGCATCATCTCTACTTAGTATAAAACAAAGTCCCCATTTCTTGGATGTTACTGGTAAACTCAAGAACCACTTGATAGATATTGATGCGGTTTTCACCATTCCGTAAAGGATATGTCGAGCATGATTTCTGTAGAAAATAATTTATTTATGATCAAAGGAAGCCGAGCAGTAACGATTTTAGTGGAATAGTCGATAAAAAACCCTGGCGTCCGAGCGCTTTGTAAGCTTACGCTGGGCAAACCGTTAAAAATATCTATATACTATGAGTGTAAGAATTGCTCAGCCTGAAAAGTTCTACAAAAAAGTCCGCGAGAGCATATGTCCATCTTCCATACATCGCCCACTATAAGGGAACAACTGAAGCTTGTCTCTTACAGCTTTATGTGCTGTCGACTTGGAGATTCCTGTTTGTTGAGCTAATTTTCGTGTTGATTTACTTGGGCTTCGCAGCATTATATCGGAGATTTCATCAAGTTTTTCGTCTGTTAAAAGCGTAGGCCTGCCTGTTCCCGGTACATCGTGAACTGAGCCAGTCACACGAAATTTACTTACAAAATCGCGAATGGTATCACGGTTTGGACACTTTGAATTAGGAAACCGCGCCTGAAATCTTAATTTTACATTTTCTGTAAACCGATCGCCTTCGCGAAAAACGTATTCCACAAAAAAAAAAAAAAAAACTCTCTCTTCAGTAGTAAACATTACCGCCTGTATAATGTTGCACTCTTCCAATAATAATCTATCCGAACGCTCGCTGACTGTAATACACGCTGAAGACCTGCAGGCTCGCGCGCTTATCGCGATGCACATCGACAGCTCACACGGGGAAGTCCCGCTTTGAAGGAAACAGTGCAGACAACTAAAAGTCATGACTCAACCACTCACAGCTGCACGTACCCACTGCGTAGAACATTCTCGGGCGCCCTGTATAATATATGGATAATAAACTATATTTGATACTACAAATTATCTGATCCTAAATTATGATTTTTTTATGAGAAACCCAATACTATATTTAAATTTGAAATGTTTTTTTTTTACCTTTGTAAGGATATTAATTTCTTCTTCTTCTTCTTCTTCTTCTTCTTCTTGCGTTTAGGCCAACTAAGGACCACGTCCTTTCATCGAGTTTCTGCGTCGAGATTTAATATTCGCCCAGTACTGTCGCATGAATTCTTGATGCTGTTGCTTCCTTTCTTCCGTTCACTTCATGCGTATTTTAAGCTTAGGCTTTTCCAGGAAATCCCGGTGAGCTGTCAGTTTCATCTTAAGTGACACACGCACCCGCACATCGTCACATGAAATCCAAATTTCTTGTAAATCTCTGCCTACCTCAGTGAACCAAGCCCCCTTAGTTTCATTTCATTACATTATTATATATTTAATCCGACATTCGTTAGTAAGACATATATACGGAGTGATATGAACTTAATCGTTTTCGTAGCTTCCTTAGTGACGTTGGCATGCCACGGTGGTTGAGTGGTTAATGTGTCAGTCTACTAACCCCAAGCTTGCAGGTTCGCTCCTGGCCATGGTAAGTGATTTTTCAAAGGCGTCAAAAATTACGACACGCATGTCATACGATGTTGGCATGTCAAAGAACCCATTTGAATTCAGTAGGCCGTGTTCATAATGGCAAAATTAATCTCGGGAGTTTCCGCCAACATAAAGTTCCTCATTTCTCTACTAGAAAGCTCTATAGTGTTCAAGGAGCTTAGATATCTAACCTCCTTGGCTTTCTTAGTGCTTCAAGGAACAACGAAATTCGACATGCAAGCTACCCTCTGGGTTTCAAATAACAAATCTTGCACCCAGCACTCCTATATGGAAACATATTAATTGTAAGAAATTGTAAGAAATTGCTTGGATTCGGATATAGTAGGCGCAGTAATATTAAGCAGAGGGCTCAAATCCTACGACTTGATTTATCACCTTCCGATAAAACTCTTACTTGTACAGTACATTTCCTTTTAATAGGCAACAATTTTCTATTCGCTCGGCAGGCTTTATTACAATCAATAAAGCTCAAGGAGAAACTCTGGAACGTATTGGTCTATTTACCTCATCACGTTTTCAGTCATGACCACTATTATGTTGCAATGTTTAGAGTGCTATCTTTTGACGCCCTTAAAGTTGAAATAGTGCCAAAAAGTAATCGTTATATAAGAAGCTTCTTCAGTAAATATTTTTGCCATTGTCCGTCATGTTTTGACGGGTTTCAACTAGTAATTTATTATTTATTTATCGTATGGCTTTTAGTGCTGGGAGTGTCCGAAGACATGTTCGGCTCGCCTGAGTCTGTAGCTACTTCCAGCGGACACCCTTAGGGTGAGCTACAAGTTCAGTTCAATTTCAAGTAGTTCCAACTTTCGCTACCAGATATCAGTGTTACCTGGTGGTGAACGTTGGAACTTGGATAGAGCGTTCCGACGAAATCCAACCTAACAATTTAGCTTCACACAAGTTTAGTCTATGGAATGATCTTTTTCATGCCATAAATCTATGACATGGGACCGCCGGCTTTACTTCCCTCCAAGGGAAAGCATACTGAAGGATTTTAACGCTCTTAAAAAATCCGACGACTTCGGCCGGGTTTGAACCCGCTCTCTTGGGCATAGAAGATCAGCATGCTACCAACTACGCCACCGAAGCTGCTACAAGATCTACCCGCACCCTCGACCCTAATGATTACAGTTGCACACACCAATACAGTCACCACAGAAACACAGTTTATCACACAAATCCAAGTAATTAAGAAATTGAAGGTATCCTCCAAGGTGAAATGTTGATGCTCTAGTATCTCTTAAAACATCTTCTGAGGTGATGACCAAGATGCTCAATTATTATTATTATTATTATTATTATTATTATTATTATTATTATTATTATTATTATTATTATTATTATTATCTTTAGTTTCTCATCAATATGGTAAGATTCAGTCTACAAGATACGGACTTCGCAATCATCAAGTAAATCTTACTGTGATAAAAATAACTTAACAATATGACACGTATCCAGCAGCACTGCCCTCTACATTCTGGCAATCAGGTGTTTCATTTGTAGTTATTCCAAAGTCATTAAAAACGTCTTTGTAACAATTCCTTGGAAGAGATCACCGCTGGCAAAATTTTCAAGCGTTTTATTAATATTATTAATTTTATTAATATTATTATTACAAATAATACAAAAATGTATCGGCATAGGCTATATTTGATTAAGTCAATGTTAACTGGTGTAAACCATTATCCTGGTTTAAGTCTTCCAAATTGGCACTCCTTGGGCGACCTGCATGTCGATGATAACCGTTTCAGTATCTCAAACCAGAATAATAATTCTTGGCAGAGCCAGGAATCGAAGCCAAGTTTCAGGGGAGGTAACCAATCACTACCCCCACGAAGCGTACATTTGGTAAAATCCATGATCAGGCTTTTGTGGATGACTGGGTTTCCTATCGATTATCATCGGCGTTTAGTCTTGATATCTCCGTAAGACAAGGGCGAGAAGATTTAATCACAATGCTAATTAATGTACTCATACATGGACCGGCGTACAAAGGAGTGAGAGTGTAGTGAACAAAGCTTTAAGAGCTCTTCAGAGCTCAAAGAGGCAACATGTAGCTATTGAGTGGACTCTCCTTTTTATGCAGGAGCGAGGCAGCACGCGTCAAAGGCACAACAGAACTCAGCTCAAAGTTACAATAGCACTCCGTGCTACTGACAGCATTATCAAGTGTTTATGAGCAGAGAAGAAAGAACTGTTGTTTTACTATGTTGATAGCTTTTGCCTTTTTTAAAACACACTGACCTTTTGAATTCTTTAGGAATATTCTTTGTGTAATAATTTATTGAACGAAGAAATAAAAAAGAAGAAGCAGAAGGAGAAGCATAAGATGAAGGATGGTGGTGGTGGTGGTGATGATGATGATGATGATGATGATAATATAATAATAATAATAATAATAATAATAATAATAATAATAATAATAATAATAATAATAATAATAATAATAATAATAATAATAAATTGGTATATTGGCTTTCACGGCCAGTGAATTAAAACTCAGCAATTTTTCTAGGTTTGTGCCGTGTCTTGTGAGGGGTTTCGCCTAGGACACCAAGCTGGCTCATCAGCGGCCTCTTGGTGCCCCCGCCCGGACCCCCTTAGGAGTAGCGAACTGCGCGCTACCTCCTTGCTTACCATCTTTTTGGAGGCCTTCATAGCGAGGGTATGGCTGCTTGAGCTTTTAGTTCTCGCAGTGAAGAGGCGCAGGTGCGTTTCATAAAAAGGGAGGTAGAGTGCAGTTCGCTACTCCTATAGGGGTCCGGGCGAGGACACCAATAGCCCGCTGATGAGCCAGCTTGGTGTTCCTAGGCGAAACCCCACACAAGACACGGCACATACCTAGAAAAATTGCTGAGTTTTAATAATTAAAATGTTAATTAAAATGCTAATGCTTAGTGAAATAGAAAAAGACCTTCAAGGAATTGGTATCATAGAGGAAATTAAATAAGATCGACTCCTGTTCAAAATCATATCAACAACCGTCATTTTTCTGAGAAAATTAATACCAGGACCAATAATCCTTGGCTGGAAGAACGGAAGAGGTGTTTCAGTGTTCAGATGAAGAGATTTTGGGAGAGAAAAAAATTAACAACATCAATTAAATAAGTTCTATCGCGCTCATCAGAAGGGCATAACGATGTACTGTAAATATACACCAAGAAAATTTTAAACGTAGCACAATCTCTGAAAAGCCAAAACAATTGGCTGATAGAAATGATACATGGCCTGCAAGAAATTGGTTAATTATTTTTTTATTTAGCGCATGGCTTTTAGTACCGGGACTGTCCGAGGACACATTCGGCTCCCCATAGTTTGTAGCTGCTTCTATGCAGACACCCATGGGGTGAGCTACAAGTACCGTTGCATGTGAATGAGATGAAATGAATGAAGATGAATGACACTGGACAAGTTCAATTTCAAGTACGGTAGTTCCAACGTTTGCTACCAGACGTCACTGACAACCAGTGGCAACATTGGAACTTGATAAAGTGTTTCTAGCCAAATAACCTGCAAAGTTAGCTACACATTACCAATTGTAGACTAGTGGTAGGTTCTTTTCCATGCCATAAATCTATGACATGGGCACTCCGGCTTTACTTCCCTCCAAAGGAAGGCATACTGAGGGATTTTTAACGCTCTTAAAAAATCCGTCGACTTCGGCCGGGTATGAACTCGCGATCTTGGGCATAGAAGCTCAGCATGCTACCAACTACGCCAGTGGTGCCTCCACAGTAAAGAGGAGAATAATAATGATCTGTGGTCTCCGGAGAGGCCGAGTGCAGGTCTTTCTAGTTGACGCCCGTGGGCGACCTGCGCGTCGTAATGAGGATGATGTGATGATGAAGACGTCACATACACCCAGTCCCCGAGCCACAGGAATTAATCCCAGGAGATTAAAATCCCTGATGTCTCGGCCAGGAATCAAACCCGGGGCAATTTGGGCCAAAGCCTAGCGCGCTAACCATTTAGCCAAGGAGCCGTACAAGAGGAGAATAGAAGCAATTGAAATGTATTACAGGGGAATGATGAAGATCAGATGGGTAGATAGAGTAACTAATAAAGGTGTTTTAAGACAAGTGGGAGAGGAGAGATGTTTCTGCCGACTGCTAATCAGTGTTGCCAATTTGGTTTTTTTAGCACCAGATATGGTGTTTCTGAAGTTCGTCTGGTGCCAGAAATGGTCTAATAGCGCCATAGCAAAATACTGGTGTTATTTCAATAAAACCAGTGCCAAATCTGGTGCTTAACGGATATCTCCATGAAATTGTCTCCTATGACAAATAAGTAAACCCTGAAAGTAATGTAATAGTTTAATAAAGTTAATCAATTAAGATAGGCAATGTTCAGCCTTACACGTGTCAAGGTCAACACTCCAGCAGGGGAAGTCCCTGAAATTCTCATTCGCTTGCAAAAGTGGTAAGTAAGCGCAGGGCTCAGTGCAAGTGCACTTGTACAAAGAATCGACTTATCATCTATTTTCTTCCAAGCTCCCAGGGGATTTCCCACTTTCGTGCGAAGGCAGTTTATGTACTTTCGCTCCCTCACTCTAATGCAGATGTAGGGAGAGTGTTTAGCCAAGTTTAATTGGTGAAAACAAAGCAAAGAAATCAAATGAAAGTTCAAAAATAACATTCCATTCTGAGTGTGCGATTTGGACTAAAAACAGAGGGAAAATGCTATCACGACTACGAACTTCCGAAGGATATAATAGTGGCCAAAATTGGAAGTATGCAGAGCTACAGCATTACAATACCTTCCTGCTCTAAAAATGTAATAGCGGTAGCAGGCTCCGCAAGTGAAGAAGACGATTTTTAATTAAATAAATGTAGGTAAAAAGCCGTTTATACATTTATAATTTTTGTGTTTTTCTAGTGTTTTGAATCATAGAGTCCAGCTGGTGCTTTTCGGGTGTTTTAAAGCGTAGGGTTTAGTTCTTTCCGATTTCAAGATTTGGGAACACTGCTGCTAATGAAGAGAAGAGAGATTGGTAGGACACCTACTGTACCCGATACCTATTTTAGGCTATCGGCTACGCCAGCTGACATTAAGCTGTAGTTGAAGTTTTGGGAAGCATTCAGATAAGATAGCGCATCGATCGCGTCAAGAAGAAAGCCAAGATGACGTAGGAGGTCAAGAATCAAGGAGGCATTGAAATCTGTGAGAAGATAGAATTATTAATAAAGATGTGAAGCTTTATTGAAATGTATATGGGATTATAATAAGTTAAAACAACTTAGAAGAGTATATATGACATGAATTATATGTGGAAATAATTTTATGGAAATAAGTTATTGTATAACAGAACAGCCGAGAGGAGTCGGGTTCGAGACTATCTTCGTGACGTGGGAGCACTGTGGTGGGGGAGAATCAGCCACGTGCCGCTCGGAACTCATAAGCTGGGACGCAGCGCTTAGCAGTTCAGTTAGGCTCAACGAGGCGAGCAGTACAGAGCAGTCCTATAGCACAGCGAGACGGGCATTGAAGGTCACGCAACACACGTAAGCCGTCACGGCAAGTGTAGGCGACATATCTCGCATCACCGAGCAACAGAGGCCGAGCGGGTCATCGATCCAGCCGGGCTAGCCGAGAGGACAATTGTAGATAGCCGGGGTATTTCAAAACCGCACTGATCGCATATGAAGACTTTGTTTCAAGCTTCATTTCGACGTTGTTCGAACACAGGCTTTCACATTTAACATTATAACCATGCTGTTATATAATACATTCAAAGCGACTTTTTACTATTTCAAGTAAACTGAATGTTTAGCATAGGCTCTGATGAACATTACAGCGTGCATTTATAAGATTTTTATCTTATGCCATTTTCATGGATTACAAATTATAGACAGATACAGGGTGTATCGTAATCTGGAACACTATCTAGTAAAATTTTTATTTTACTCAAGTGGAACTTCGCAGTAAGTTGAGAGAGGACTTACAATTCTCAAACTGAAAATTTATCGGAACAGTGGCGTATATTAGAAGAAGAGTAGGGGGTCCGCTGTTACCATGAACTTTTCGAGAAGGAGTTGGACGATATCCGCTATGGGTAATTCGAGGTTCAACATGATCGAGTAAACGTGAATAGAGACAAGATGGCACCACAGAGCGATGGATTCGGTTCCTGACGAGAGGAGTCCAACAGCTGATTCGCTTGGGATTTCGAAGGAAAGCGTCATTTCATGGATGAAATGATATTCACGCCGATCTTATGAGAAATCTTTAGGTAGGGAAAATCGACGATCTTGGAAATTATATTACAACTGATAATGAAAGGTATTGTAAGAGTTCTATCTACCTGATACGATTATTTTCATGAATACTGGGCACACATGTATATTTTTCTAATAGGAGTGATTTGATTATTAAGACATGGTTTGAATTTATATACTTCGAATTTGCTAGAATATGGAGTGACCATATGATATGGCAGGCATCATTATTCGATATTCTCACCGTTGTTTGACTTTATTAAGAAGATGTTTGATCTTATAGACATTTTTCCAGCTAGGATATTTTTCATGGATAGTTTTTTTTTGTGTAACGAGTATTTCGAACTCGTGATCTGCAATTGATTATCAGAAACTACTTCGTCAGTTCATTGCATACTAGCGAGTGTGTATTATTCATCAGTAGGGATTTTTTCCATTGGATTGTTTGGAGATATTAAGAAGTTATTCACTTTAGTGAATGAACGTCGCTTTTATATGACAACTAGAAACTTGTTGATTCCTTTCTGGTACATTCACTCATATAGTCCACGAGATGGGGTCTGTCGTATTTATACGATTGTATGGTGGTACTCGCCTTACCCATCGTTTAGGGAACTATCATCCAAGTCGACGGGGCGAGGTCCTTCGTATTTATACGATTGCACGGTGGTTACACATCTTACTCGCCATTGAGGAACTCATTTTATCATCCGAATGTACACGAGATGTAAGTGAATTAAACAAGGAACTACTAGTCACATATCAGTCGAAATTTTGTTAAATAAAGTAACGATAAATGTCAACAGGATTGCATTTAGTAATTCTTGTTTGCCAATCCAATATTTTGTTGCTATACTCTTTTGAGAGTAATTTCAGTTTAACAGCTATTACAGCTGATGCTTTGATGATTTTTATAATTGTGTTTGATACCTTTGAGAAGGATTTAAAGTAATTTAATCTTATAAGATTAATCATTAATGGTCATAATTATTTTAAGGCAGATCAGTATTGCAGATTTTGATGTGAGAAATTATAGCACATTGGTGTTTTTCTACGATGTGAATTATGAAACTTGTGAAAGAGAATTTATGCTATTTGAAAGCAAATATTAAATTACTGAAGTAATGTTTTTCCAATTGTTTAAGAAGTTGTCTAGAAGTGATCAGAGTAATTACAGTCATTGGAGATTATGTGCGTTAATAATTTGAAGCCATTTATATATTTTTGTAGATCATGCAACGTGGTTAAAAGAAGTTTGTGATAGGCATTTTGTGGAATTTGCCATTTGATAGTTGCAACGTTGATAATGTATTTTGAAGCGGACATGAGGTTGTCATACCCAGTCTAGCGTATTTGTTGAGATTCATGCTGTATGTGCTGAATATTTATGGAGTTTTTGTAGCAATTCTTATATTCAAATGTGATATTTGGAATATTGAAGAAATATAATGTCGTTGTGGATAGTTAGATCCAACGTGATGTCGTGGAGACAATAATATTTTTGGCATGATAAATTAAATACGAGATATAACTTGGAAGTAATAAAACTGTAAGACAACGTTCTATAAACCATATTAAACAATTTGTTAGGAAATTAAACAAGTAAATGAAGTTGATAATACAAGATTTTCTGAAAATAATAATTAATGAAATAATAATCTGAGATTTAAGCATATTAACGATCTGACCTAATGAAATAAAAATCAGAATGACCTAATGAAATAAAAATCAGAATGACTAGATGAAATAATAAACTAAATAATCAGATGATTGAAATTTAAATAAGTTGATAAATTAAATTTTGAAATAAATCGATGAATTAAATAAGTGGATGAATTAAAGATTGAATTAATTAAACTGATTGAAATGAATTATTAGACGATTGTAATGATGATGAATAACTGAATTAGAAGGTGATGATTAATTAAAGAAGCTGATGATTAATGAATTTATATGCAATTAAATAAATTTAATTGAGAGATGATTCGAAGGAATTGCAACTTAAAAATGTGAATTTAAATGATGTTATGGTGAGGAATTAACGATTCTGACAGGAATATTTGGAATTTTGAAGTGAGAATTAATGTGAGAAATATTTAATTTGATAATAATGATGAGGATGACCAATGAGAATTTGAATTTGCTGTAATTCACAGATAAGAGATTAATGACGATGTAAATAATGTAAATTAATTATTCAATGTTTAGGAACATTTGATTAACATGTTCTACGTTCAAATTATACCATGCAAACCATAATTTATGTGATATTTAACATGAGTGATTATTATATGTGTATGTTTAGGCAGATTAGTAACTTAATTAAATCCACATTGATGTTAAATTAAAGAGAATTAGGTCTCAGGTTTCACAAATGTCAGTGACGAAAGACATAGTGCGACAGTGATCCTGAGAACCCAAGAGAACTTTATACATTTTTCTTGATAAGTGGATTGAAATAATTTGCATTAGAAAGGAGATGGTTCGATTTTTTGGACAATGACAATTTAACTTTGCATTCGACCATACTCTTAGGTAGGATTTATATTTAAAATGTCTGTCTGACTATCAAAGTAAAATAAATTTGTTTTTATCTTAGTTGTGATCTGATGATGGTGTGATGTTCCTTTTTCTTTCCTTGTCTTGAGTAAGGCTTATCCGGAAAGGAAGTGGTTTTGCTAGGAATTCAGTTGATGGCGCCCATTTATATTTGAATTATTTTTATTAACTTAAGCCCGTAACGACCCTAGAGATACTTTGTCTCGTGAAACCCACTGCTTTTTCAAGAACTCAGCTGAATTTCCGACACATTCCTTATTTGACTAGAGGTTCATTTAACTCCGCTCTGTCCTGGAACTCCAGGGATGTGATGTTATAGCAGATGGGTCATCGCATCCCCAGGACGAACGGGTACAGAGAGAGAGGGAGAATTGGCTTTATCCAACTAGTGGGGCTTTTCGATTTTGTTAATTCGATGGAATCACATCAGATTTAGATTACTGAGAGATTGATCTCAAGTTCATTTAAGTGTGTTACAAAATTTATTATACTTAGTCAGACAATGTACTTGTGTGCCCAATCCAGTGTTCATGTTAATCGTATTAGTAATATCATGTTAGTTATAAGATATTTTTCCCTATACCCAAGTGAATGCAGGAATTGAGACATTGCGATGTGTTGTTGTCTAACGTCTCTATATAATTCTATATTGAAATATAATTATGTTGCCAGAGGATTTAGCGAAGGTGTTAGGAGAGTTACAGACGGGTATGTCTGGAATTGCAGAAACCATTTCTAAGATGGAAACTGAAGTTAAAGAACAAATTAATAATTCAGAAGCTAGATTAGAAGCTAAATGTAAAGAGAATGTAAAATCATTACAGGCTAGTAATGAAGAGAATTTAAAATTATTGCAAACTAGTAGTGAAGATAATTTAAAATCGTTAGAGACTAGGCTACAATCTAGTACTGAAGAAAACTTAAAATTATTGCAGTCAAATAGCAAAGATGAGTTGATGTTGTTAGAAGAAAGATTACAGTCAAGGACTGAAAGTCATTTAAAAGCTAACTTGAAAGATAACTTTAAATCGTTAGAAGAGAAATTACAGTCTCGTAGTGAAGAAACTAATACTGAATTAGAAAATAAGTTAACCAGATTAGAGAATAGTTTAACTTTGAAGAACAATGAGATGTTGAAAACTTTACAATTAGACATAATTGCAGTAAACATGAAAGGAGAGGAAAATGTTCAGATATTAAGGAAAAATATTATCGAGTTGGAAAATAGAGGGGAAGAAAATATTTTTACTTTAAGAACAGACGTTATGACCATACAGAAAGACATTAAGTCAGATGTATCGAAGTTGAGATTCGACATCGATGGTTTAGTGGCAGATGTAGGAAAAATTCAAGATTGGTCTACCGAAGTATCTTTCGAGACTAAGATTAAGAGTCTAGAAACGAATCTAGGTAACGAAATAAAAGATTTGAAGACAGTAATTGGGACCATTAAAGATGAAGTCTTGGGAGAGGTCAATTCTAATATAAAGTCGTTAGAAAATCAATTGCAGAAGGATATTAGAAAGATAGACGACGATATAGAGCAAAAGGTTAACGAAAACTTAACTTTATTTAAAAATAGAGTCGGAGCAATTGTTGAGGAACGATATAATGAGGTCGATGCCGAAGCAAAAGAGAAACGTGACGGGTTAGATGAAAAATTAATCGCAGGTATGGCAAACTTAGAAGTTAGGTTTACGGAAAGCAAGGAAGCGATGAAATTAGATTCAACACTATTTAGAACAGATGTTGATCTGTTGAAAGAACAAGTCGCGTTAGTGAAGAACACGTGCGAAGGAAAGATTGACAAGTTGAGGAACGATCTAGACGAAAGTAACAAGACGCAGGACGTTACATCGTTAGATGAGTTGAAGACTCAGGTCAAGAGATTAGCAGAAGACAGGGTGACGAAACTAGAATCCATAGTTAACAGTTTCACCAGTCATAATGTAACATCAGGGGAAACATTGATGAATCAAACAGCGATAGACCGCAGTATGACGAATCAAGACACGAGCATGGTAGAAGACCGTCAAATGCAACCGAATGTGACATTCGAAAGGGTCAGTTCAACCCCGCAGGAGAATCCAAGTTCGAGTAGGAGTACGTCGAGTCCAAGTGAACGATATTCAGGTCCAGTCACAATTATAAGGAACCTAGATGACAAACCGAGAAAGTTTTCGGGAAATACAGGTGTTACACCAGTAGAATTTCTGCGAGATATTCGAGACTACATGGCGGAACACAGGGTAGCCAAAGAAAGAGAGCTAAGGATAGTAGAACGCGCCTTAGATGGATCTGCACTTACGTGGTTTAGAGCGTTCAGAAGCAACTTTGCGAACATGGAGCAATTTGCCATGGCTTTCTTGAGGAGATTCTGGAGTGCCGAGGATCAACTCAACGTAAGAGCGGAGATGTACTCTAAACGCTATTCTACGTCACATCCGACGCATTACGCCAACTACTTCACGTCACAGCTGGCTAAATTACAGTTCCTTATTCCTCCATTGCCAGAAGAAGAGCTTTTGCAAGCTATAGCGCGACAGTTACCGATAGAGGTACAGCGATCTTTGATAGCATCGGGAGCCAATACGCTGGAACATTATGATGATATATTGAGGCGATTGGATTATACGAGCGCACAGGTTACACCGAGAAGTAATCGAAACGACAACAGAAACACGCAAGAAGTAAACGCGGTAGTCGTGGACAATGCAGTTCAAACGGATAGAAGGGATTCCTGGGAAAACCGACGGAACGATGGGAATCAAGGAAATATCCGTAACGCAAGAGGAAATGATCGATATAGAGGACCATATGAAAGGCCATACGATCAAGAAGCGAGAGATAACCGGTATAGGAATTATAACCAAAATTCCAGGTATCAGGACAGGAATCGGTATAATAACAGATATCGGGGAAGGAATAACTGGAACCAAGGGCAACAGTTTAATGGAAACGACCGACAGGAAGGCCGAAGAAACGATCCTAACGACAGAAGGGATAATCGTGGACATGAAAGGTCAAGACAGGAGGATAGACAGCCTAGTGCACCACTCGAGGAGACAATGAGAGATGTCAATCGAGCCAGCACGAGTGGCGAAGGAAAAAAAAAACGTCAAATTAACTCTAGAGGAAAATGAAAATCATTGGGAATCAATCGTCATCGTAGAAACATATCAGGTCAAGGACGAGGATTTAATCGAGGAAGAAGACATAATACAACGGGAAAATAGACATGAATTGCCAGTTATTAGTGTGGAAGTCATGGGAAAAGAAATAAAGACACTCGTAGACACAGGAGCTATGGTGAGCTTGATATCCATAGGTTGCCTGGATGAATTGAAATTATTAGGAAGAATTACAATGTTGCCAACTGTTGTTAGCAAAATTCAAGGGGTGATTCCAGACAAGAGTATGAAATGTAAAAGTCAGGTACTTTTAGATGTTGGGATTGGAACCAGAAGTTTTGAACAGATGTTCCTAGTAGTGGGTCAACTACATTTTGACATGATCCTAGGAGTGGATTTCCTAAGTGAGAGTGGCCTGATCATAGATATGCAGAGTAGGCGCATGTACTTTCAAGAAGGGGTTATGGAAAATCAAGAATCGGAGATGACATTCTTTAGAGAGGATATATTGGATGAAATTGTATGCAGCGTTGAAAGGTCTATAGAAGATAAAATTGGCATAACTAGTAAAATAAATCCAGAAATTAAGGGGCGGTTTGATCAAGTGATTTCAGAATACGAGGATATATTCAATGACAAACCAGGTCTCATAGAAAATTTTACATACAGCATCAAGTTGATGGATGACAAACCATACCATAAAAATTTATATCCCATTCCGGATAAATGGAAGGAGGAAGTTAGCATAATGATAAGCGACATGGAAACAGATGGAATAATTAAGAAAATGCCAACTGCTTATTTGAATCCTTTAGCTGTTGTCAAGAAACCTAACGGTAAGCTGAGGATATGTCTAGATGCCAGATCCCTTAACGAAAAAGTTCTTCCTGAACACGATAGACCACCTGTTATTCGTGAATTGTTACGCCGATTTAGAGGAAAGAGTGTCTTCTCGACAATCGATCTGACTAGTTCATATTATCATGTTGAGCTAGCAGAAGAGTGCAAACAGTACACAGGGTTCCTGTTTGACCATAAAACATACGTATTCAATAGGTTACCTTTTGGTGTGAAAAATAGTGGTCCGGTGATGATCCGAGCACTAGATCAAAATTTGTCAGATGCAGTTAAAGAGCATGTTGTAAGCTATATTGATGACCTGATTATAGCGTCTGAGACAGCGGAAGAACATATCAGACACCTTCAAATGCTTTTTGAAGATCTTAGAAGAACGAACTTCAAGGTGAACTTCAATAAATGTCAATTCTTTCATGAAGAAATTGAATTTCTTGGACATAGAATCGATGGAGATGGTTATAGGCCCAATCCAAAGAAGATAATAGAAATTTCAGAGTTTCCAACACCACGAAAGATTAAAGAGGTACGGCAGTTTTTAGGCATGTGTCAGTTCTTTTCAACACATTGTCCTGGAACTCCAGGGATGTGATGTTATAGCAGATGGGTCATCGCATCCCCAGGACGAACGGGTACACTACTAAGACACCCAGGAATAGCAAACTTACAAGGGAACGGATTGCGGTGTAAATTTCTAGTCTGGTTGAAATTAAGTAAAGCTGACCTTGAATCCTAACAGCACGCGATGGGTCCCGACCACCAGGCAGCGACCTGCCATGCTACGTTGCATTCCCCACCTTCCACCTTCCCCTCATCCCGTCACTCCGTTATCAGTTCGGTAGGGCTATGCAAAACAAAAGTGATGTTTCGGATTAACAGATCCCAAATCGTTCCTTCATCAAGCCATGTAAGTGTGACAATTTAATTTTGGCTGGTTTTAATTTTACTGGCACATACAATAATTAGCCTAATGTTAAACTTAACTTTACAATCAACATATTTACAAATGTCAGAAAGAGACAAAGACGGTATTCAACACCTTCCAAATTTTAATCCTTGGAATGTGGTAGTTTGTCTACAAAGCTGCTTTGCTGAAAGTGATCGCTATGAAAGCTGGTGACCGGGAGCCATCGCGTGCTGCTAGGATTCAAGGCCAGCTTTACGTCTTCCCACCTCCTCGCTCATGCCGTCGCCCGTCAGAGTTCGGCGTTCAATATTGGCGTTCAAAATTGAAAGTGGCCCGTGCGATATCCACTACCTCATTGTACAACTTTGTAGGAATATTATGTACTAAATTTCAACCAGATTAGAATTTTACACCGCAATCCGTTCCCTTGTAAGTTAAGGAAAAAAGGTAGCTTGTAGTTTAACGTGACCGTTAATCTCGCGATCATAAGCCACGGGAGTGTAAGTTAAGGAAGGAAGGGTTGAGGACAAGAACTGTTGGGGTAGGCCAAGGATAGAATATGTTCAACAGATTGCCTTGGATGAAGGGTGTGGTATCTATGTAGAGATGAAACGATTAGCTCAGACAGGGGAAAATGGAGTGCTGCATCAAACCAGTCAAAAGACTGAAGTCTCAAACAACACGATGTGGATAAGGACAGAGAGAAGACCGACTCAAGTAGGTGGAAGCAATGTTGGACTCAGTTGTGGTCCCGTGGTCACCAACCCACGTCCCACTAGTTGTGAGAGGGGATGAGAGTGCCAGTGAACTACAATAACTTGTTGTGTCTTCTATCACGAGCTCAACGGGAACCAAAGTGCTTCAAATACACCCTGTACTGTAGAGACTTTTGGGTGTGCCTCACAGAGGTTTACAAGATGGGTTGCTCTTGTACGAGGCAGTTGCGGAACACAGTAAGTCATATGTGTGTGTGTCACCAACATATGCTCCGGACGGACTTCATCCTCATGTCGTTGCAATTTCTCGTCCAGCGCAAAACTTTATTCATAGTTGTAACACACTATTCTGTCACATGGAGAGACATTTTTGTGGAGTAGTGGGGTGGTAGCTGGACAGATGACAGACATGAGGAGACTGGAGCGTGAGTATCCCTAAACTCGGTGCTGACAATGGAAAACATTTCTCAAGAACGGTGCCGACACTCAACAAACTGAAGCAGTGAAAAATACTTCTGAATACTAGAGAGAAATACTCAGAGCTAACCGACCATGCTAGGGTAACAGTTTAAGGCACAAGCACATTAACGTATATCCATAAACTATTGGATGGTCCCAATCTCAAACGTTGGTCATCCTTGAAAATACATTCAGTATTTTCCCATCGCAACTCATAGTAAATGCTCGACTCAATTAAGTGTCACAACGGCTTTGTTCCACATCGTATTGTTGGATACTTCAGTATTTTGACTGGTTTGATGCATATCGCCATATCTCCCTGTCCTGAGCAAATCGTTTGATCTCTACATAGCTACCACACCTTACATCCGAGACAATCTGTTTAACATATTCTAATCTTATTCTACCTCTACAGTTCTTGTCCTTGACCCTTCATTCCATAAGTAAGTTTGCTATTCCTGGGTATCCTACCAACCTATCTCTTCTCCTCATTAGAAGTCACTGGAAACATTTCTCCTCTCTCACTCTTCTTAATACCTCTTCATTTGTTGCTCAATCTACCAATCTCATCTTAATCATTCTCCTGTAACACCACATTTCAAATACTTCAATTCTCCCCTTTCCTGCTGCGCCAACAGCCCAAGTTTCTCTACCATAGAGTGCCACGCACCAAACAAATGCTTTCAAAAATGACTTACTAATATCTAAATCTATATTTGATGTCAACAGATATTTATAACTTACCTAATCCAAACATAATCTTCCCTAGTATCCGTTGACCTATCCCGCCTGTATCACTGAGATCATGCAATTGTAACAATGTTTTTATATAATCATCACATGAGCTCAGTATTTTGTAGGCACATAGGTCACAGGATTGTAGGGAAGAATAGCCGTTACTGTACCTGTCCCCACGTCTTTGACCACCTGTTGTTTCATCTGGAACGTAGAGTTGTAATCTCGCTTTTCGTTCGACTTCCAAAACCAGTCGAGTAATGCGGGAAATTGAAATTAATTACTTCCCTTAAATTGGTGAATGGTGTTGTTTTATATCTTTAAAAGTGTAGATATCATCACAGTCATAAATAATGTCACGGGATAATACTACAAGTTCTTTTAGTAGCCCTTCACTAAATACCATTTATCAACGTGAAAATAAAATATCGGTATTTTGAACTGATGACAAGATATTCGAGGTGGTCGTCTTAGGCGAACAGGCCTGTGTAACAGGTTTCTTTTAAGGTTGTCTTTAGTCAGTTGAAATAACATTTATGTACTTAAGCCGTCGTACAATAATGCACATCGCAAGAACATAGAAACATAACTTTCTTACCTGCTCCTTTCTTTACTGCATATTCATTCATATTCAATGTGTTACACTCTATTTCTCTCACTTCGATAAAAGTTTAACGAATGTGTTATAGCTTCTATCTTCAAAATCACTTGTGTTGCACTTTTTTCTTTAGAACCAGTTTAATTCTTTCTTCGAAGTTCTATTTCCGTTCCATTCTATTCCTGTTTCTTTACTCGTCTTATCTTCACTCGTATTTTAGCGTTTATCTCATTCCCTACACCTCCGTGCACACGCAATGGAGACTGCTTTCTGCATTCCCAAAAGACACGTCTAAACATTACACCCCATTGCGCAAATTTCAATGTCTTCACGAAGTTGCTTTTCACTCAACCCCTCCAATAGATATGTTTCTCCCTGCCGTAAATTGAGAGTTAGTTGCTTGTGATCACGTTTGGCCGATAACTATGAAATATTATTTGAGGTACAACTTCTCTGTATTGATGGAAAAAGGAAGGTGATGTTTTGCTATGCAGTGGCAATAGAAGGGGTGGGCCATGCGTGCACGGATGGGCTGGTTGCTATATTTACAGCAAAAAGGGCATTGTGGAGGGGGTTGGGGTAAGGGGGAATGTGGTAAGCTTCGCAAAAGAGAGAAGGAGCATCTGAATATGGAAATGGCTTTGAGGGATGATAGGTGGTGGTTGAGAAGGGAGTAGCTATGAAACTTTTAGCATAGCGCTTTAGGGGGTGGGATCTCAAATTCAATATGACGTGCGGTGATTCGATAGGCCGGGGCTCTTCGGATAGTGACCACTAGCCACACGGCATGGCCCAACAAATCATTCGTGACTTGCATACTTTGTAATCCACTTTTAAAACTTCTAACTCGCCTGCTCTCCTGTGGCATTATCGATATTAGCTGAGAAGTGAGTTTCTCCACTTGGTAGGACTATGTCAAAAGATAAAGTAAACATGAATATCTGGATATACAGTTGAAGGCAACGCTACAAAAGAGAAACATCTCATTTTTTCAGTAATTTAAGTTAAATAGTATAGTATTTTATTTGTCTAATTGCTTGCTGCAGAAAGGATTCAAATCCATAAACAAGATGTTCAGTAAAGAACATACAGCCTACTTTCTCCTAAATGCATGGGTATTGTTATAACTCTTTGTCCTTTTCAAGGAGTATAATTGAATGTTGGTTGTAGTAGGTTGCTGAATTACAACGTGATATACGGATATTAAACATGAATATGAGGTGCCCATTACTAGTGCTACATCTGTACAATATTTCATTCAATTCGGTTTCACCGTGTTTGAATTGATATGACGAATCGATTTGCACACATACATAGCCGCCATCCACAAATTATTGGGCAGATGACCTCGTAGTTTGGTCAAAAGATTCTTCGTACATAAAGGAATAATGTTACAAAATTTGGTAAAGATCAGATGAATAGGTTGGTCGAAATTTGATTTAAGCTTTGATCATTTGGGTTGCCGCCATTACGTTTTCGTCAAAAAGGCGGCGATATAAAACATGACACTGAGGTGCTCTTTACTAGTGCTACCTCTGTACTAAATTTCGTTCAATTCGGATTCACCGTGTTTGAAAAGATAGGGGGAATCGATTTGCAGACAAACATGGCCGCCATCCGCAAATTATTGGGCAGATTACCTCGTAGTTTGGTCAAAAGATTCTTAATACATAAAGGTATAAAGTTACAAAATTTGGTATAGATCAGATGAATAGGTTGGTCGTAATTTGAATTAAGCTTTGCACATTTGGGTGGCCGCCATTACGTTTACGTCAAGAAGGCGGCGATTTCAATCATGACACTGAGGTGCCCTTTGCTAGGGCTACCTCTGTACCAAATTTCGTTCAATTCCGTTTCACCGTATTTGAAAAGATAAGGGGAATCGATTTGCACACAAATATGGCCGCCATCCACAAATTATTGGGCAGATGACCTCGTAGTTTGGTCAAATGATTTTCCATACACAAAGGTATAATGTTACAAATTTTGGTAGAAATCAGATGAATAGGTTGGTCGTAATTTGATTTAACATTTGAACATTTGGGTGGCCGCCATTACGTTTACGTCAAGACGGCGGCGATATAGAACATGACACTGAGGTGCCCTTTGCTAGTGCTACCTCTGTACTAGATTTCGTTCAATTCGGATTCACCGCGTTTGAAAAGATAGGGGGAATCGATTTGCTGACAAACATGGCCACCATCCGCAAATTATCGGGCAAATTACCTCGTAGTTTGGTCAAAAGATTCTTCGTACATAAAGGTATAAGGTAACAAAATTTGGTAGAGATCAGATGAATAGGTTGGTCGTAATTTGAATTCAGCTTTGAACATTTGGGTGACCGCCATTACGTTTACGTCAAGATGGCGGCGATTTAAAACATGACACTGCGGTGCCCTTGCTAGTTCTACCTCTGTACCAAATTTCGTTTCAATTCCTTTTCACCGTGTTTGAAAAGGGGAAATCAATTTGCACACAAACATGGCCGTCATCCGCAAATTATTGGGCAGATGACCTCGTAGTTTGGTCAAAAGATTCTTCGTACATAAAGGTATAAAGTTACAAAATTTGGTAGAAATCAGATGAATAGGTTGGTCGTAATTTGATCTAAGCTTTGAACATTTGGGTGGCCGCCATTACGTTTACGTCAAAATGGCGGCGATATAAAACATGACACTGAGGTGCCCTTTGCTAGTGCTACCCCTGTACCAAATTTCGTTCAATTCGGATTCACCGTGTTCGAATTGATAGGGGGGGACAGACTTTCAGAGTCCACACACACACACTCACACACACACTCACACACACTCGCACAGACAGACACACAATTTTTGGCCCTGTGTTGATCTCATAAGTCTACTTTCATTTTTTGCAAAAATTGAAAGGAGGCTAAAAACAGGGGTGGAGATAAATGGATAACATATTTCAATCGTCACGCGATCATCATCAGATCCTGCTTAGTTGGGCTTAGATGATGTACGATGTTTGTGTAGTCTATTTCACTTATGTACAAATATATATAGTGCGAGACGAGCGGTGTGTGATAACGGACGCCGTTTAGAACTCAACATTCAAATACTAGCTAAGTTTACATATCCTTATTCAACTCTCTTGTATTGTATCATTTGTGTAGTCCACTTGCTACATTGACAAGCTAACCACATTACAATTCGGCATCACTTTAAATAGGAACGTTTGAATTAAAATCATAGGCTAAATAACAAAATAGTTCCAACGTTCACCACTAGTACCATTGATATCTGGTAGCGAAAGTTGGAACTACTTGAAATTGAACGGAACTTGTTGCTCACCCTAAGGGTGTCCTCTGGAAGCAGCTACAGACTCAGGCGAGCCGAACTTGTCCTCGGACACTCCCGGCACTAAAAGCCATACGATTGATAAATAAATAAATAAATAAATAAATAAATAAATAAATAAATAAATAAGAGTAGATAACGTCATACCTGACGTTCATCACAATGACAAGTCATTAGATCACAGGTTAGCATACTTACTTACTCCTTGGCGCCACAGCCCTTGTAGGGCCTTGGTCTCCCGGACAATCTCCACCCATTCTTCCAGGTTGACTGATTTGGTTCTCCATCTTCTGACTCCCATCCTTCTCAGATCCTTCTCCACGTTATCCAGCCATCTGGTCCTAGGTCTTTCCCTCACACGCCGTCCTCCTGGCTTCCTTACCATCCTGTTCTCTGTCATTCTTTCTACATGTCCCAACCAACGCAGTCTACTGATCTTTATTTCCACTACTATATCTGGCTTACCACACAACTCTCTTATCTCCATATTATTTCTGATTCGCCAGAGTTCACCCTCTTTTACTGGTCCATACACTGTTCTGAGTATCTTTCTTTCCCATCTCCTTAACAATTCCTCATCACCTTGTGTCATGGTCCAAGTCTCCGAACCATACATCACCACAGGTCTCACTACCGTACGATATACAGTCAGCTTCAGATTTCTACTAAGACTTCTTGATTTAAAATCTTTGCTTAAAGCAACATACTTAACATACTTGAATTACATTAATAATAACGCAACAACTATAAAAGTGCTTCAAGCTAACAGAGCAATCTTCTTCTCCTTAAGACGGCGTCTCCAAACGCAGGTTGATGATCCACATACCTATCTGTGATCTTGACATTGCTGCATGAAAGGCCTCTTCTGATGTGCAACAATGCCATCTTCGGATATCCTTCAGCTACGAGTTTCTTCATCTTCCAATAGACCTTTTTCCATGAATTTTCCTTTCAATAATTAGTTGTAGAAACTGGTATCTTTGCCTCTCATAACATGTCCCAAGTATCTTGTATTTCGTTGTTTTATTATAAACAGTAGTTCTCTTTGCTTTTACATCCGCTGAAGGACCTCGTTATTTGAAACTTTCAGTATCCATGATATAGGATACGTCTGTACATATACATTTCAAATGCCTCAATTTGTTTCTCCGTATTTGGGTCCAAAATCCAACTTTCACAGCCGTAAAGGAGGATAGAGAAAATGCCTCAACGGATCGTTCTGAGTCTCAGTGGTAAACTGAGGTCTGATCGTATGAAGATTTTTCTCATGTCGATGAATTGTTTCCGAGCCTGTTCAATTCTAGATTTTATCTCTGTCTCTTAGAGTCACATTGGCCAAAATAGTGCCAAAGTATTTGAAGGAGGATACTTTCGCAACTGCTTTTCATTTTATAGTGGATTTTCCTTTTAGAGAATACCATAATCTTGGTCTTGAAAGTGTTAATAAATAGGCCGGATTCCTCGCTACATTGAATTATTTATTTATTTATTTATTTTAATATTGAGTTTCCGAAAACATAGAAGAACTCTATTTTGCCGAGCGTATTAAGGTTGTGGTTCGACAATTACAAAATATTTACATCAGTACTCATATTGCATTATAATAAGTTAATAACTTATGAAGATATGATGGATGAATGTAAGAAAATGAGCATAACAACATGATTTTTCAAATATAGGATATAGAGGTTTAGTCAGTTCATTATTGCAGTAGCTCAGGTGACATTTTATAATAAGTCTTTCTCTTTCAAAAGCTGGGCAGTCGAAAAGCAGGTGATTTACAGTTTGAGAGGATCCACAAAAGCATGTATAGTCATTTAAAATAGTGACGTGAAACCGTTCAAAGTATGAAGTGAATTTCTCATGTCCAGATAAAAATTGAGTCAACACAAAGTTTGAAACTAGTATTTTACTTTGAAGTCGATGATGAATCTCAGGAAAAAATATTTCTCTCGTAACCGATCCTTTTGAAGTCGAGGTCAAAATATTATTCCACTGGTGAATTATGCAGTCTTTTATCTTTCTTTTCAGGTGACATATTTGAGTTCTGTCATATGAAACTTCCATTGTTGATTGTGCAGCCTCTTTAGCTAGTTCATTTGCTCGTTCATTCCAAATAGTCCCTGTGTGTCCACGAACCCAGGAGAGACAGACATGGAAACCATTGACCTTATGTCAGCAACTATTGGGTTCAAGTAGTGAAAAAATCCACAGCCTGCTTCCAGTCTCCGACCGGGTCAGGAATGGAATGAATGAAGCCCCCCATCTAGCGGCGAGGATATGAACTGTGCCGGCTGTCGAGGCCTGACGCACTCCTCTGGGGTAATGATTAAATGAATGGCAGATGAAATGAAATGATAATGGAGAGTGTTGCTGGAATGAAATTTTGACATGGAAAACCGGAGTACCCGGAGAAAAACCTGTCTGCCTCCGTTTTGTCCAGCACAGATCTCACATGGAGTGACCGGGATTTGAACCACGGACCCAGCGGTGAGAGGCCGGCGTGCTGCCGCCTAAGCCACGGAGGCGGGTTCAAGTAGTACTTGTCGTTTATTGAGTTGAGAGCTGCCTTTGAATCACTGTGTAATTTTGCATTTTTGTTGTTGTCTCTACACCACTGTAGTGACGAACGTTGGAACTTAATAGAGCATTAATCAAATCTAACCTACAAATTTAGCTTCATACAATTGTAGATCTTGGATGATGATAGCATTGTGACGCTCACTAATTTATACAACAAGATATACAACACGGGCATATTACCAGAAGACTGGCTCTTGTCTACATTTATTGCTCTTCCGAAGAAACCGATGGCTAAGTCATGTAGTGACTTTAGGACAATCAGTCTTATGAGTCATATGCTCAAGATATTTCTCAAAGTTATCCATAATCGCATATACAGGAAATGCGAGATGAATATCAGTGACACGCAGTTTGGGTTCCGCAACGGTCTAGGAACTCGTGAGGCATTATTTGCGCTTCAAGTTCTTTTCCAGAGATGCCGTGAGGTAAATCAGGATGTATATGCATGTTTTCTGGACTATGCAAAAGCCTTTGACTGTTGTCAGCATGATAAGAACTCAGGAATAGATGAGAAAGACATTCGGATCATCATTAATTTATACTGGGGTCAAAAGGCTAGTATCAGAATTGATGGACATATATCGAGATCAGTGGAAATAATGCGTGGTGTGAGACAAGGATGCATTCTTTCACCGCTTCTTTATAATATCTATGCAGAACAGATTTTCTCTGAGGCACTTGATCGCATTCAACAAGGTATTAAGGGCAATGGTAATTATATTAATAATATACGGTACGCAGATGATACTGTATTGATTGCAAATAGTTTCGAAGGACTTAAAGAGATTGTTACTATGGTGTATCAAAAGAGTAAACAATATGGCCTTGACCTCAACATTAAGAAAACAAAATATGTGATAATATCGCGAAAACCAGCATTGTCACAAGTCATTTTAGTCGATGGACATCAGATTGAGCGAGTCAAGAGTTTGGTTTATTTAGGACAGAATATTAATGAGAATTGGGATCCTTCGGTTGAAATAAGATGCCGTATGGAGAAGGCTAGATCCATCTTTATGACAATGAAACAACTACTAAGCTGTCGAGATCTCAGTATGACGCTTAAGAAAAGAATTGTGAAGTGTTATGTTGTCTCCACACTTCTTTATGGTGTCGATGCTTGGACCTTGTCCGTAGCTACAGAAAAGAAGATTCGAGCTTTTGAAATGTGGATATACCGGCGGATTCCTAAAATCTCGTGGACAGAACATGTGAGTAATGCCGAGGTTCTTCAGCGTGTGAGCAGCCAACCTGAGCTGTTAAACACAATTAAGAAGAGGAAATTGGAATACTTGGGACACATGATGAGGAATCCAAAATACCGTCTGCTCCAAGTTATACTTCAGGGTAAAATTGAAGGTCAGCGTGGACCGGGAAGGAGACGAATAACTTGGATGGATAATTTAAGAACGTGGTTTGGGCTGTCTTCCACGGAACTCTTCAGGATTGCACAGGATAAGAAGGTGTTAGCCATGGTGGTAGCCAACGTCCGTATCGGATAAGTTAGAAGAAGAAGAAGACAATTGTAGTTAGTGGAAGGTTCCTTTACATTCCATAAATATATGACATGGGCCAGCCGGCTTTACTTACCCTCTGAAGGAAGGCATACTGAGATGTTTTTAACACTCTTAAAACATTTCTAGACGTCAGTCTATATTCAATCTGAAGAACCCTTATACTTGTATAGTAACGCTCTGTGACCTGTCTTTGACTGGGATAGGATAGTTCAATTAGGGAAGCCCCATTGCAGTCAATTTTACCCCATGAGTAAGATGGTGACAGACACGAGGAGATAAAACTTTTAGCAGATCGTCCGCCTCAATGGGGGAGGTGCTCCCTGAGGGCTGCATAACCTATTCTCTACCAATGAATCATACAGAACCGGCGCTTGTGAACTCTCCGATACATATTACATGAGTGTGTCTTTGTGTGTCACTAAAAAGTCGGTTTAGCTCGGCCATTAACTCTTCTGTTTTGTTGTTGCTCCCCCGTTTGGAACAGATGTTATTGATTCATTTAGGAGCTTGTGACATCGTGGTCACTTAGCTGCATGTAGGATTTGTTTCATAACCTGTGTCATTTTGGTGTCTGAAGTAGTGTGTGATTTGTACATGGGGGTTAGGATTTGGCTAATAAGTGTCCGTGCCCTTAAGTTAGGAACCATATCAGGATTTGGCTGGAGTAGAAATGGGAAAAAGGTGGCTACAGTGGCGTAGTTAGTAGCATGCTGAGCTTCGACGTCCAAGATCGCGGGTTCAAACTCGGCCAAAATCGTCGAATTTTTAAGAGCGTTAATTAGCTCTCAGTGTGCCTTCCTTCGGAGGGGAAGTAGGCCTAAAGCCGGCGCAGCAGTCCCATGTCATAGATTTATGGCATGATAAAGAACATTCCACTAATTACATTTGTGTGAATCTAAATTATTGGTTAGATTTGACTGAACCTCTTAGATTTCAACGTTCGTCGCCAGGAGCTGACTGTTGTGGCATCTAGTAACCAAGTTCGGAATTAGGTAGGTCGTTGACGGTGGCGTTTGGTAGCAATAGTTTGAACTACTTGAAAATCGAATGTCTGCAGTCCTTACTTGAATTAAAAACAGATAACACACACTAATACAGCCATAAACGGTTATCGGACAGATTCTACACACACCCAAGTACACGGGGCTACATGACCACGTTGTCGCAGCCCCTGATCTGAGGAACCAACGAACCAGAAGTGGGAAATAACGAAAAATCAATTCTTGGATCACTGAATTAGGAATCGAATCCACCTCATCTCAATCCTGCCTCACGAGGCTCAGTGTTCCCTGTTCCAGCTATCAAACCAGAATTTCTTGACTGAGCCTGGAATCAAACTTGGACCTCGGTGATTACAGTAAAGAATGTCAGCCACTGTTCTATGAGGCGGACCCAGTTTAGGGAAGGAAAATGTATTTTAGTTTTACGTGGCTTTTAGTATCATGGTCGTAGGACACGGGACCTCCGTAGAATCCAAACCACTGGAAGCGACACATCTACTCGAAAATCTCACATGCTTTAATCAGGAACAGAACTCGGTTGGTTGGTTGGTTGGTTGGTTGGTTGGTTGGTTGGTTAGTTCCTCAGCTTAGGGGCTGCGACAACGCGATCATGAAGCCCCGTGTACTTTGGGAGTGTGTAGAATCTGTCTGATAACCGGTGTTAATTGTGGTGGCTGTATTAATGTGTGTTATCTGTAATTCAGGTAAGGACTGTAGACGATCAATTTCAAGTAGTTCATACTTTTGCTACCAAATGCAACCGTCAACGACACCTAGCTTCGAACTTGGTTTCTAGATGTCAACGCAACCAGCACCTGGCGCAGAACGTTGGAACTTAATAGATTGTTAATCAAATCTAACTTACAAATGTAACTTCACACAATTGTAGTTAGTGGAAAGCTCTTTTACATTCCATAAATCTATGACATGGGCCCGTCGGCTCTACTTCCTCTCCAAAGGAAGGCATACTGAGGGATTTTTAACGCTCTTGAAAAGTTCGACGACTTCGGCCGGGTTTGAACCCGCGATCTTGGGCATAGAAGTTCAGCATACTACGAACTACGCTACCGAAGCTGCCGTCCCACATGCTTTAATCAGGAACAGAAGTCGGTCTGCCTTGGTGAGAGACAAGCAGTTTATCCGCAACTCCATCACCTACTCTGTTTAGGGACATGGGACATCTTGGACATAAACCTTATCTCCTTGAGTATGTATTGAATTTGTCTGATGACCTGTGATTGTGTGGTGACTGTAGTAGTGTGTTTAGGCGTAATCATTAGGGTAAAGGATTGTGGTAAGCACCCTGGAACTTAGAATAAGGAGCCATTCCTACAATTTCCTGGAAGAAATGAGGAAAAACTCATGGAAAATTTAAAATGCTGAAATATCCAGGTCATCTAATTGTACCAATATTCAATGCTAGGTTTTGCGACAATGTTTTCAATGCTGTAATTTCCATTTACCATGGTCAGACGAATTCCAGTCGACGATCGGAAAGCGGTGGATGTGAGCGGTAGGTCAACGAAATTCGTAGAGGACTGTCGTCGAAACAGTCTGTTCGAAACATCCTTAGACTCATCGTCAGCTTAGTAAAATCTTCAGGATAATATGAACTAGGTCCAAGTTCTACCAGTGAAAATGTTTAATACAATACGAGCATTTGTGAGGAAGATAAATAGGAGTGTGAATTGTTCATTAGCCTACCACTAGTTTTAAGTTATTATTAAGGTAAATGTTCATCAGCCTAGTCCTTCTGATGCTGAGAGCTACACTGCTAGGAGGAGGCCTTTGCCCTTTAAGGGATTTATTAATGGATAATAATAATAAATAATAATATTAATAATTTCTATCGCGTGGTCAGCTGGAGATAAATATGAAATGCACAACCACTAGTATTTAGCTCTCATGATTATGCCAGGGAATGCAACCGAAATGTGATCGGATGTATCTGTTATTTTCAATAATTGCTACAATTGTTGTTGTTTATAATTCATTTTATGTTCGACGATGTTGAAATGTAAATATTATATGTCAGAAAAGTGTATAATAATGAGGGTCATTATAGCAATATTCTTCATTATGAAACAGTTTATCCCGCTCATCCATTGACCAATGAGGTAAGGATAGCTTCGCGCATGTGCTCAGAATCCAACATGTCGGACATGAATTACATGATTTGAAAGTTCAAATTGGATATCGGATCAACCATTGTAGTTACAATCCCAAACACAAAGACAAAATCAGCACGAACCTTTACGGTAACAAGAAAATACTTATGATATATGCAAGAAATTTATGAATCAACGTCCAGAAGTTAGCAACACAGCATTCTTCTATATAAATTACCGACATGGAAAGTGCACCGTCCCATATGTTAGCGTAAATAAACTGGCGAATATGAGACAAGAAATAGCACTGTACCTTAATATCCCTAACTCCAATTTCTACACAGCACATTGCTTTCAAACGACTTCGGTGACAATATTAGTGAAAGCTAGTTCTGATCGGCACTAGACATCATGCAGGCTGTAAACAATAGCATTGCCAAGCAAAGTAAATGGTCTCTGATTTCGAAATTCTTTGACCCACGCATGCGCTCTGTTCAGTCATTAAACCACCCAGCGTGCTCTATTCACTAACTGAGTTATTGAATTCCACACATATTTATGAATATTTATGTTAAAACATATAATAAAGTTATAATTATCGACGAATATAAACAGTCGTATGCAACTCGCCTATAATATTAATTAAGACACTCGTATGAAAATGATAAAACTCGCTTCGCCCGTTTTATAAACATACTCGTGTCTTCATTATAGCCATTATAGGCTCGTTGCATAATGTACTATTAGGGTTGTGTTTGATTTGTCTGATAATATCCTATAAACAGGATATTAGGGTTGTGTTTGATTTGTCTGATAACATGTGTTGCTGGGTAATGTGTATAACTGTAATTTTTTAGTACCGTCGAGGATTGAGATTGGTGCACCAAAACTTGCAGTATGGTACCAACCGGTCATTTGCCTGAATGGAGTGTGGAATAAATAGGAGAAACTACATTCAGGATAGCTAACGGTCGGCGTTGGGATTTGAACTTACAATCTCCGAACTTAGTGCATCTCCCTATTGTAGTCTTGGTGTGTGAAATAGCACGCATGACTACACTGAGGCGTTACATTTGCATCAGTATTCTAGCGATGTATATTTATTTTACATATTAAACTCCCTTAGCTGCAGATATGTATGCTTCACAGGAAACTAGGTTGGGCAGATAGAAGGGAAATAGCAGTCAAGGATTCTTCAGGAAATAACGTCTGAGTACATTTCAGAAATGAGAAAGGAAATAAGTTCCAGCAAAATCGATTTTTGCTGATTTTCGAGGATAAAAGGGTGACGACAGATGCCGTGATAGTGAGCAATCTCACTTGATCGAGCAGACAACTGGCGTCGCAAAGCGTCTACAGAAAGGACGCCCAGCTAATTGGTAATCAGTACTGAGAGCAGCCTGTGTCCAGTGTCCAATTTCTTACCACCTTCCTCTATCTCTTCCTAACGATCGTTTGTTAATTCCTGCCTTCTTAGTATCAATCACGCAAGCCACTCTCAAGCGAGTCGGTCAGGTGGCTTCTTTAAAGTACGAGGGTAGTTCAAAATGTAAGATACGCTTCAATATTTATTTATTTATTTATTTACTTATTAAGTAGTAGCGAAGTTAGGGCTCATGGTTCTCTCCCTTACACTCTACCACTTATTTATCGTTATGGTTTCACTTAGGAGTTTGGAACATTGTGATCATTATCCCCGTGTTTTAAGGTGTGTGCTACTACTACTGCTGCTATTACAGATACTCCAGCTACGAATTAAAGTTTCAATAAATCTACTGACATAATTAACACGCATTTGAACACGAGTAAATGTCAACTGTGACGGGATTTGATCCCACAGTGTCTTTATTAGCGTGCAAAGCTGTAGTATAATAGTTTGTATCTGTATTGAAATTTGTGACCCATGAATTACAAAATAAAACATACAGTATCAGCCCAGCTCAACTACAGAGATGATTACATTTTCTTCCTTTTAGTATATCAGAAATAGACATACAGAATGCCGATGTGTAAATAAAGTATCATATGCTTCATTGGGGTAAGGGATGTTTTAATTTTTTTATTTCTATATTTGATAACTCCTTTAACTCATAGTAGTGCATTAGCCTGTGGCCATTAGCCACTGTCCTCCCACGCAACCATGTGCCACTGTAAACGTTGTATTTATC
Organism: Meconema thalassinum; assembly: GCA_946902985.2. Taxonomy (NCBI): domain Eukaryota; kingdom Metazoa; phylum Arthropoda; class Insecta; order Orthoptera; family Tettigoniidae; genus Meconema; species Meconema thalassinum. Next base: position 1,907,738,452 of record OX336388.2, on the reverse strand, counting down.
TACAGGTAGCTTTGCCAATGTGGCACTGTCGAACCACCTAAATAATAGTTGAGATAATTTCCCGAGAAGAATGGCACAACAGATCTTTCCATTCCCTGATCTACTTGCACGCTGTGGTCAGAAAAGATTAATCAAATAACTTCTGACAAATACTCGATCATGGTTTATCTCTATCCACTAACTAACCCTCTACTGTTATGCAGAAGCGAGACATTTCGTGCATTTGTTTAAATGGATCACAGGATATATATATATAAAAGTGAAGTAGGCCTACGTGATTTCAGGTTTGTTGATTTTAGCCTATTTTCATAATTTGAAATGCAGGCTTATTAATGAGATCATATTTTCTCCGTCGATGTGTGTTTGGCTGTCTCTCTCTACCCTTCCCCACACACTAATAATTTCTGACAATTCCAATAAAACATGGTAATACTTACTACCACTTTGTTCAAACCCTACCATGCCTTTTAGGTAGATTTCATTAGAAAGCTAACTATTGCAATGGGTCCAATGTTTCGACTTCCGGAAAATGTCGACATATCTTCGCGTTTCACATCCCCCAGACCCCAAAACCACCGTCAGTTCAAAAGTTTATATATAATTTATGTATATATGTATCTATCTATCTATCTATATATATATATATCAGTTTCTTGTGGACACGATAACTGCCGTAATTTTGCACCAATCACTTTGAATGTTTTACATAATATGTATCGCTATAAAATCTCGGTCGAGTTCGTTAATGGGCAAAATCGGTCAAAGGGGGTGAAAATGGGGGGCTTTTTTTTCGAAAAAGTGAAATATCGCTATAACTCTCTTAATACATGAAATATCGAATCTCTTCAAAGTTCATAATATGTGTCGGATAAGTGCCAAAAATTTATGTAAAATAAGTTTTTTGATAGCACCAACCATTGACCAAAGGGGTGGGAAAAAGTGGGTTTTTCGGGAAACATTAATCATATCTCTGTTAATAGGCACAATATCAAAACCGTACAAAATGGACAATATTCCTCCAATAATTACCTAAAACTTTTGTCTGAAAGAATTTTTGATATGACCCACCATTACGCCACGGGGTGAGAAAAATGATTTAAATTATAAGAAAATGCCAAGTGCCAAGAGAGGTTGCCATGACAACTTTACTTTTAATTGATAAGGGATGAGCCATCAGCAGTTGCTATGACAACGACACTGCACGAGATAACATTCAGTTTTCCATCTGTCTGTGGGAAGCGACTTCGGTATCGGAACTGGTAGCATGCTGAACTTCTATGCCCAAGGTCGCGGGTTCAAACCCGGCTAAAGTCGTCGGATTTACTAAGAGCGCTAAAAAACCTGAGTTTGCTTTCCTTCGGAGGGGAAGTTCCAACGTTCGTTGCGAGTTCCTGATTGAGGTGGCATCTAGTAGCCAAGTTCACAGCTAGGTGTCGTTGACGGTAGTATTTTAGGTAGATTTCATTAGAAAGCTAAATATTGCAATGGGTACCATGTTTCGATTTCCGGAAAATTTCGACATATCTTCGCGTTTCACATCCCCCAGACCCCAAAACCACCGTCAGTTCAAAAGTTTATATATAATTTATGTAATCTATATATATAAAGCTCAATGTTTGTCTGTCTGTCTATCTGTCTGTCTGTTATGTATACAAATCCACACCGTTTCACCGATCTGAACCAAAATTTGTACACGTATCCTTCGGAACCCTGCGGGTAACCCTGTCCACTTGAAATTTCCGACAGACCACCCCATTCCCTGCATTTAGGCCCTTTGGCCCAAATCTACACCGTTTCACCGATCTCAACCAAAATTTGTATACTTACCCTATGTAACCCTGTGAATAACACTGTCCACTTAAAATTTCGGACAGACCACCCCATTTCCTGCATTTAGGCCCTTTGGCAAACATCTACACCGTTTGACCGATCCGAACCAAAATTTGTATACTTACCCTTTGCAACCCTGCGGGTAATCCTGTCCACTTGAAATTTCGGACAGACCACCACATTCTCTGCATTTAGGCCCTTTGACCCAAATCCACACCGTTTCACCGATCCGAACCAAAATTTGTATACTTATCCTTTGGTACCCTGCGAGTAACACTGTTTGCTTGAAACTGCGGACAGACCACACCATTCCCTGCATTTAGGCCCCTTGGCTCAAATCTACACCGTTTCACCGATCTGAACCAAAATGTGTATACTTACCCTTTGTAACTCTGTGAATATCACTGTCCACCTAAAATTTCGGACAGACCACCCCATTTGCTGCATTTAGGTCCTTTGGCAAAAATCTATATCGTTTCACCGATCCGGACCAAAATTTGTATACTTACCCTTTCGAACCCTGCGGGTAACCCTGTCCACTTGAAATTGCGGACAGATCACCCCATTCCCTGCATTTAGGCCCTTTGGCACAAATCTACACTGTTTCACCGTTCAGAACCAAAATTTGTATACTTACCCTTTGGTACCCTGCGAGTAACATTGTCTGCTTGAAATTGCGGACAGACCACTCCATTCCCGGAAAGAGGACAGGGTCCGTCCCAAAGGCAATGGAAAAAAGGGGTAAAACCGGACCCGCTCAGGAAACCCTCAGGGTTGCCAGCTCCCGAACTCACCAGCCATGAGCCCTTGAGGATGTAGCACTATCCCGGGTGCACCAGAAGTGGTGGGGCTACACACACCCTGCCTCCTTGAGGGTCTAGAGCAGAAGACATGAGATATTAAGAAAAGAAAAAGAAGGCTGACACCTCGAAGAATGAGGCTATCAGGAATGATTAGACAAGGGCCAATTAAGGCGGGATAGTGAAAGAGTCGCTAGGCCTCGGATACCCTGATACCATCGGGGTCGGAAGAGAACAAGAGTTTGACCAAGGGAGGCTGACAGGAAAGAGAACTGAAAGGAGCCCGGCACCAGTAAGTAGAAGCAATGCCGGACTCAGCTGGGGTCCCGTGGTCGCAAACCCACGTTCCACAAGTTGAGAGACCCTGGTGGGTGGAGGGGGGAGGAGGGGGCCAGGTGTGAGATTAGCTTGCTGATTCATCGCGAGTTGACATGAGAGGAATGTCCAGACCCCGCCGTGTTATCTGGTATTGCTGACTATGCTGATGTTCATACAGGGTCTTTGCTCAAACCACTGTAGTGTTATGAAAGAATGAGTGATTCACCGGTCAATGTGAACAGGGCCGGAAACCCCCCCGAACGTCTGTCATCATATATCGTCATCATCTGCGATTCGAGCCGCTTGGACCCGAGCAGTACTCGATAAGCTCTTTCACTACACGCATCGAGTATAGGTCTAAGCCAGAAAATAACGTTCGGACTTTGGAAGACATCGAAGGTAGAAATCTGAATTGCCTATATCAGATTTAAAACTACACCATGTTCGCTTAGTAGTCATTTTTCATCACCTTATTATTATCATAAGGGCAAATGACCTAGATGTTACGCCCATTATACCACTAATCACCACACACAATAAGTCTTCATCGCCTGTGAATTTTGAAATATTTCTTTCTATCATGGTAGTTTGTAAGTTTGTCGTGTCAATTCAACAGTAGTTTTCATTATCATCCTCATCAAAAGGGCAAATGGCCTAAATGTTACGTCCATTATACTACTAAGTAACACCACAGTCTTCATCGCCTGTGATTTTAAAATGTGTATTTCCATTAGTTTGTAAGTTTGATATACCCGTTCAGCAGTAGTCGTCTTCATTATCATCCTCATCAAAAGGGCAAATGATCTAGATGTTACGTCCATTATACTACTAAGCAACACCAGAGTCTACCTAGCCTGTGATTTAAAAAATATGTATTTGCATTAGTTTGTAAGGTTGATATACCCGTTTAGTAGTAGTCGTCTTTATTATCATCCTCATCAAAAGGGCAAATTACCTAGATGTTACGTCCATTATACAGTACTACTAAGCAACACCACAGTCTTCATTGCCTGTGATTTATAAAATGTGTATTTCCATTAGTTTGTAAGTTTAATATACCCGTTCAGTAGTAGTAGTCTTCATTGTCATCCTCATCAAAAGGGAAAATGACCTAGGTGTTACGCCCATTATACTACTAGGCAACACCACAGTCTTCCTCGCCGGTAATTTAAAAATATGTATTTCTATTAGAGTGTAAGTTTATTATACCCGTTCAATAGCAGTCGTCGTCAGTATCATCTTCATCAATGACGTTGAGTGTTAAGGAGACTGAAATATTATCATCATTCCACCGGGCGAAGCCGGGTACTACTGCTAGTATATGTATATACACACATCAAAAAAAGTTTTGCATCACCTCGGTTCCCAGATCTCCGGCATATAGATGTTGACTGTGTATATTGTATCAAAGATACAGTCCCTTTGACTGTTCATAGATGTCACTAAAACTGCTCAAAGATGTAAACAACCATGCATGAGCAGGGCCTATTAGACGGAGGGGGTACGACAGCCGATCAGTTCCAGTCATTCCACCAGGACGAAGGTACGCTGCTCATGTTGTCTGTAGTTCTACCATGCCTAGAAGGTCAATACCGCAGTTCGATCGCGTCCGCATTGTTACTTTGTGTCAAGAAGGGCTCTCAACAAGGGAAGTTTCCAGGCGTCTCAGAGTGAACCAAAGCGATGTTGTTCGGACATGGAGGAGGTACAGAGATACAGGAACTGTCGATGACAGGCCTCGCTCAGGCCGCCCAAGGGCTACTACTGTAGTGGATGACCGCTACTTACGGATTGCCGCTCGGAGGAACCCTGACAGCAATGCCACCATGTTGAATAATGCGTTTCGTTCAGCCACAGGACGTCGTGTTTCAACTCAAACTGTGCGCAATAGGCTGCATGATGCGCAACTTCACTCCCGACGTCCATGGCGAGGTCCAGCTTTGCAACCCCGACACCATGCAGCGCGGTACAGATGGGCCCAACAACATGCTGAATGGACCCCACAGAATTGGCATCACGTTCTCTTCACCGATGAGTGTCGCATATGCCTTCAACCAGACAATCGTCGGAGACGTGTTTGGAGGCACCCTGGTCAGGCTGAACGTCTTAGACACACTGTCCAGCGAGTGCAGCAAGGTGGTGGTTCCCTGATGTTTTGGGGTGGCATTATGTGGGGCCGACGTACGCCACTGGTGGTCATGGAAGGCTCCGAAACGGCTTTACGATACCTGAATGACATCCTCCGACCCATAGTGCACCCATATCGGCAGAATATTGGAGAGGCATTTGTCTTCATGGACGACAATTCTCGACCTCATCGTGCACATCTTGTGAATGCGTTCCTTCAAGATAACGACATCGCTCGACTACAGTGGCCAGCATGTTCGCCAGACATGAACCCTATCGAACATGCCTGGGATATGTTGAAAAGGGCTGTTTATGGACGTCTTGACCCACCAACCACTCTGAGAGATTTACGCCGAATTGTCGTTGAGGAGTGGGACAATTTGGACCAACAGTGTCTTGATGAACTTGTGGATAGTATGCCACGGCGAATACAGGCATGCATCAATGCAAGAGGACGTGCTACTGGGTATTAGAGGTAGTGGTGTGTACTGCAATCTGGACCACAAATGCTGAAAGTCTAGCTGTATGATGGTACAACATGCAATGTGTGGGTCTCATGAGCAATAAAACGAGCTGAAATGTTGTTTGTGTTGATCTCTATTCCCTTTGTATTTAAAGGTTCCGGAACCCTTGGAACCGAGGTGATGCAAAACTTTTTTTGATGTGTGTATGTAAGTTATATCAGTTTCTTGTGGACACGATAACTGCCGTAATTTTGCACCAATCACTTTGAATTTTTTACCGAATATGTATACCCATAAAATCTCGGACGAGTTCGTTACTGGGCTAAATCGGTCGAAGGGGATGAAAATGGGGGACTTTTTTTTTTTGAAAAAAAATGAAATTATGCTATAACTCTCTTATTATGTGAAATATCGAATCCGTTCAAAGTTCATACTATGTGTCGGATAAAGCTCAGAAATTTATGTTTGAAACGTTTTTTGATAGCACCAACCATTGACCAAAGGGGTGGGAAAAAGGTTTTTTTTTCGGGAAACATTAATCATATCTCTGTTAATAGGCACAATATCAAAACCGTACAAAATGGACAATATTCCCCTAATAATTACCTAAAACATTTGTCTGAAAGAATTTTTGATATGAGCCACCATTGCGCTAAGGGATGAGAAAAATTATTTCGGAATTATAAGAAAATGCCAAGAGCTATCAGTGGTTGGCATGGCAACACTACTAAATTGATGAGGGATGAGCCATCAGACGTTGCCATGACAACGCACTTGCGCGAGATCAGATTCAGATTTCCATCTGACTAAGTGTGAAGCGGCTTCGGTGACGTAACTGGTAGCATGCTAAACTTCTATGCCCAAGGTCGCGGGTTCAAAGCCGGCCAAAGTCGTCGGATTTTCTAAGAGCGCTAAAAATCCCTCAATAAGCTTTCCTTTGGAGGGGAAGTTCCAACGTTCGTTGCGAGTTGCTGATTGAGGTGGCATCTAGTAGCCAAGTTCACAGCTAGGTGGCGTTGACGTTAGTATCTGGTAGCAACATTAGGAACTACTGCTTGAAATTTAGCGTCTGCATTCCTTACCTGAATTACAGACTAATACAGCCATCACAATTCACACCGTTTATCAGACAGATTCTACACTCACCCAAAGTACACGGGGTTATATGCCCGCTTTTTCGCAGCCCCTAAACTGAGGAACCAACCAACATCTCTGCGGGAGATATAATTTTGCGTGAAGAAGTAACAGACCGTTATATAGTTACACATCAGTGTCGAAACCTTGCATAAGGACAGTGTGACCACAAGTATAACAAGTAGTTCCGTGAAGAACTGTACAGCCTATTTTCATATATCCTGCTCATGTTAATTGCCTCTATCAACATACAAAATTTCAGTTTAATCGCTGTAACAGATTCGTAGATATTGAGAACCGTCTAAATATTTCAGATGGTCGCCAGGTTGGATTTTTATTTTTGTACTATTATATTAAGATTATTGTGTACGTGTGGTATTCAAACTTCAATCGCATGATTAGAACACAAGAAGTAAAAACGAGAGTTTAAAATTACGCACTGCAGCCATCTTGTGATTATGCAAACAATTGAAATAAATTAGATGCCAGTGGATCAACATTTGTGTAAGCATTTAACGTGCAACGTTTCACGGCACTCGGATAGTTAATTCGCGAGAAACGTCCATTTAAATATTTATACTTCGCGTCGCCGCCATGTTGGATTCGTGCTCACCAGGTTACTGAAAGTCCTATAGGTGAACATATGTTCATAGTCTCTATGAACATAAAAATTTCAGTTTGGTTGCTGTAAAAGATTCATAGATATTGAGAACCGTCTAAATATTAAGGAAGCTTGCCATTTAGGATTGTTATATGTATAGGCCATAGAGTTATGTACCATTCAAGGACACTTATTGCCTAGGTTCATTATTCAAACTTTCACTTCGATCGCATGATTACGACACAAGAAATAAAAACTTAATTTTAAAATTTCGCACAGCCGCCATCTTGAGGTTATGTAAACAATTGAATTAAATTTGATGGCAGTACATTACAATCTGCAAAATCATTTACTGTACCACATTTCACTGCGCTCAGAGAGTTAACTCACGATAAAAGTCTATTAAAATATTTCAAATTCGCTTGGTCGCCATGTTCGTTTTTTACTTTACAGGTTTATGAATTATACATAGGTAAACTTGTATCAGTACCCTTTATCACTGTACAAAATTGCAGGGCGATATCCGTTATAGTTTCGGAGATACTGAATGCTAGTGAAATATTTCGCACAGCCGCCATGTTGGATTGGTGAGACGTAACAAAATTCGATGGGCACGGTCGAGGTCGCCGGGAATAGTGCTATGAACTTACCGAGTTTCACTGAAATCGCTCCAGCCGTTTAGATTTTATTAGGGGGGACACACACACACCTCACACACACACACACACACGCTCACACACACGGACAAAAGGTGATCTCATAAGCCTATTTTTTCAAAATTGAAAATAGGCTAAAATGGACTCCAAATGACAAGAAGGTTACCGTCCCCATAAGACAATAAAATGTTTAAAATATGTTTAAAATGAAGAAAAACAAAGTTAATTAATCTCCAATTATAAAATACTTTCACGCGATAAATGAGGTTTGATCCTTCTACGAAAACCTGCATATTCTGCCTATTTTCGCCTATCTCCAAGTTTGTCCGGTGAAATCTGCCTTCGCATTCCGGCGTGCCGAGAGGACTTTTTTAGTTTCAATAAGTGCCACCAAATATTGGTTCTCAATATCTCCGAAATCATCGCAGCAAGCAACCTGATAGAAATACTACTCATTAATTTCAAACATGTAACATTCAGAAACACAATAAGCACAAACACAACATGGAGGCCAATCCTCATCAGAATTATAACTGCACACACTAGCACTGCCATCACAACAACACAGGTTCTCAGATAAATTACACACACCAAGTACACGGGCCTACATGACCACGATGTCGCAAAGCCCATCAATTAATAAGCAACAACAAACAACAGTTCTTCATAGAACTACGTGTTAAACTACCTGTTTCATAATGTAAGAAGTTATGACTTTGATGATTTCTGGTCTGTAGCTGGATTAGTCTCGCCTCAAAGAATAATATCATGCAACTACATTCGGTACCTTTTGAGAGGGTCTGGCGTTAGTATTTTAAAACACACACAATTTATGGTAAATTATCTGCCTTCCATTGAGAAAGACCACAATGACTCTGAAATTTGTAATATCAATATCAAAATAAGGGCAATGTACAGCTCATAGAAAGTAAATACACGTGACATACTATTTATATAATAAACTCAATCATAAACCTTTATGGTAAAATGTTCAGATTTTATATTATCACAATGAATTAATATTGCTTAACAAAACTCAAGAAATTTTAAGAAAATTATTTAATTTTTAAGAGAATCCTTCAGAATATGGCTCAATCATGGGGAATTGTAACCCCGATTATGTTAGTAATTCATTTTTAAATTTAGGTAATTCCCTTTGTTGCGAATATATCTCGTGAATTGCCCATCCAATTTTCCAGCAGCCACGTTATATCAGACATCTACCTTGTCCAAAGTTGCTTAATGCCATTTTAATTTGACGGTCAGTTCATTCTCGCGTAATTCTCGCTACAACGACGTATGATCATGTTTGGTTATGGATTGCATAGTTCCAGTAATGAAGGTAATATTGACATTCATCCTTTCGTTCATAATATGACGAGATAAAAATAACAAGCCACGGCATTAATAAACTGATTGATCAAATCCATCATGCTAGCTTACTTGGATGTTTGATTACATCGACTGGGAAATACAGATTCATACATACCGTGCATTAGTATTGGCTGTCGTTATAACTGGATATGGCCATAGATTGAGTGTGAAATGTACGATACTCAACAAACGGTGCAAATCACAGTGGTTGGTTTAGTCTCTAGAATGATAGGTGGATAGTTGGAACCAATCTCAGGCAGGAAGACATCACAAATGATGCCTTGAAAATATGGGGACTATTCTCTGACAGGATTGTGGCGTAATCGAGTTGAGAGTCTGGTGCTTCTCGGCGAGGCTCCTTTTACTCTACATCCGGATGTCTGTTTTATTAGCCTATTTTCAATTTTGAAAAAATAGGCTTATGAGATCACCTTTTGTCCGTGTGTGTGTGCGTGTGTGTGTGTGTGTGTGTGTGTGTGTGTGTGATTCGTGTGTGTGTCCCCCCCTAATAAAATCTAAACGGCAAGAGCGATTTCAATGAAACTCGGAAAGTTCATAGCACTATTCCCGGTGACCTCGACCGTGCCCTTCAAATTTTGTTACAACTCACCAATCCAACATGGCGGCTGTGCGAAATATTTCACCAGCATTCAATATCTCCGAAACCATTACCGATATTACCCTGACATTTTCTATGGTGATAGAGGGAACTACTATAAGTTCACTTATGTGACTTTTGAAAACCTGGTAACTACAAAACCAGCATGGAGGCCAAGCGAATTTGCGACTTTTAAATAGACGTTTCTCGCGATTTGACCAACCAAACGCAATGAAACTTGGTACAGTATATGTTTATATACATTGTAATGCACCGACATCTAACTTCGTTCAATTGTTTACATAATCACAAGATGGCGGATGTGCGAAATATTTCACCGGCATTCTATATCTCTGAAACTATTAGCGGTATCTCCCTAAAATTTTGTACGATGATAAGGGGCACTACTGGAAGTCCATCTATAAGACTTTCAAAAACCGGTTAACTACAAAACGAACATGGTGGCCAAGCGATTTTGAAAATTTTAAATAGACCTTTCTCGCGATTTAATGTTCCAAGCGCACTGAAACCTGGTACAGAAAATATTAATACACATTGTAATCCACTGGTATCTAATTTAGTTCAATTGTTTACATAACTTCAAGATGGCGGCAGTGCGAATTTTAAAATTAAGTTTTTATTTCTTGTGATGTAGTCATGCGATCGAAGTGAAAGTTTGAATAATGAACCTACGCAATAATTTTCCTTTAATGGTACATGACTCTATGGCCTATACATTTAACAATCCAATATGGCGACCATCCGAAATATTTAAACGATACTGAATATCTACGAATCTATTTTAGCAATCAAACTGCATTTTTTAATGTTCATAGGGGCTATGAACTTAAGTTCACCTATAGGACTTTAAATAACCTGGTGATCACAAATCCAACATGGCGGTGACGCGAATTATAAATATTCACATGGACGTTTCTCGCAATTTAACCATCCGCGTGCAGTGAAACTTGGTACAGTAAATCCTTATACGAATGTTAATCCACTGGCATCTAATTTATTTCAATTGTTTCCATAACCTCAAGATGGCAGCTGTGAAAAATTTTAAAATCTCCTTGTTTTTTCTTGTGTCCTAATTATGCGATTGAAGTTTGAATACTACACGTTCACAATAATCTGCATGTAACAGTACATAACTCCAGGACCTACATATATAAAATCCAACATGGCGACCATCCGAAATATTTAGTCGGTTCTTAATATCTACGAATCTATTACAGCAATCAAACAGAAATTGTGTATGTTGATAGTGGCAATTAACATAAGTAGGATATATGAAAATAGGCTGTATAGTTCTTCACGGAACTACTTGTTTTTAATTTATGTTGTTTCTTTTTAGAAATGGGGTTTGAATATATTTTTGGCTTCTTACCATTTATGGTCTTCAAGACCCACAATGAGTAGCACATGCATTAAGGACAATGGATTGTGGCAATGGCATATTTTACACCATTCAATACACACGTTTTAAAATTATTCTTCTTCTTGTACTTCTATTTGGTATATTGTTATGAATTTAACACTAGGCGAATAACTAGACTTCCTAGGACAGTTGATAATAATAAATATGAAGTATGATTGGCTGATTTAGTACAGGATGGTCGAAAATAAAATCAATGAAAATATTCTAATATATACTCCTCACGATAGGTAGCCTACGCTTTTCTTGCACCTTTCTGGCCAAGAAACCTTCATTTTCTCCTAGAATTTAAAGAACATATAACTTGACAAGATGATTGGAGTTCTTTCTCCATAGTAATTATTTTGAGTTGTTTAAAAAATAACCAACTCAAAATATGTTTTGCCTCAATTTGTTTTGAGTTGGTTAAAATTTAAACAGCTCAAAAAAATTTACTACGGGAAATGTAATCCATTAATTTTGTCAAACTACATGTTATTTACATTCTAGGAGAAAATGGAGGGTTCTTGGCCAGAAATATACAAGAAAAGTGTACCTAACTTGAGGAATGTATATATTTCAATGTTCTGAATTGACTTTGTTTTTGACCACCCTGTACGAAATCAGACAATGATAGGCTACTTTATATCTATTTTTATCTAATGTTAAATTCATAGCCATCTGCCAAATGGAAGTGAAAAAAAAACAATTTGAAATGAGTCATTGACACAACCCGGTATCCTTAAGAGGCCTGTGCTTCATAGACTGGCGAAGGCTACATTTGTTTGTTTAGAGTTATGAGCATAGTTCCATTTCTAGGGTTTATGCTACTATTACTGCTAATAGTACAATCAGTACTTCAATTATTACTACTACTTCTACCAAATACAGTAGTTATTATCGGACAGTCAGCCGGATATCGACGGTCAGCAACGCGAGCACTATCTAGCGGTGTGACTTAGCGATAACTTACGCCGCCATAAGAGCGTGTGCAGAAGTTGACGAACTTTGTGTTGTTGTTTACGTGTTTGGAATTACTTACGCTAATTTCAGCAATTAATTGTGAGTTTGATTTATTAATATCTCCTCTCAACATGAGTGGAAAGATGTGTGCTGCGTATAGCTGCACCTAGTTATGAAGTGCAGAAGAAATCACAGCCATTCTTCAGTTTCCTTCGCTACATGAATGTGTTTTTGTGTTTAGTTACATATTCTTCCAGGAACAAAGTTTTTGTAATCTAGTATCAGCAGGGCTCAAGAGATATTGGGAACGAAAGAGAACATCGAAGAACAATAATGAATTAATAAACTGTTATTTTCTGGTATATTGGCTTTCACGGCCGGTGAATTAAAACTCAGCAATTCTTCTAGGTTTGTGCCGTGTCTTGTGTGGGGTTTCGCCTAGGACATCAATCTGGCTCATCAGCGGGCTCTTGGGGTCCCCGCCCGGACCCCCACAGGAGTAACGAACTGCACGCTACCTCCCTTTATATAGAGTGCAACTGCACTACTTGACTGCGAGAACTAAAAGCTCAAGCAGCCTTAACCTCCCTATGAAGGCTTCCAAAATTGGCTACTCGAACCCCCACACAAGACACGGCACAGACCTAGAAGAATTGCTGAGTTTTGTTATTTTCTATTTATTGGATCTATTTATATCGAAGTACACCTCGTTGCGTAGTGACTAACTAGCAATCTTGACTGTCACCGCAGAGGCCCGGGTTCAATTCCCAGCTCTGCCAAGAAATATAATTCTGGTCTGAGGGCTGGAACGGTATCCACTCAGCCTCATGAGGCAAAACTTAGAAGAGGTGGGTTCGATTCCCATCTCAGCCATCCAGGAAGTGGTTTTCCGTGTTTTCCCACTTCTATTCCAGGCAAATGCCGGGATGGTTCCTAACTTAAGGCCATGGTTGCCTCCTTCCCAGTCCTCACCTGCATTACAAATACACACACTACTACAGACACCACAGTAACACAGGTTATTACACAAATTCTACATATATACACACCCAAGTAAACTAGGCTAAAAATAGGAGTAAGAGTAACATTCCACGTGTTTCCGTGGACTTTTGTGGGACCTTGGGATTGAGGAAGGATTTCATAACTGACATCGTACTATCAACTTAAAAAGACTCCTTTAAAATCTACATGAATCATGTCTACGGCTAATAGAAGAAGTCCATAACAAATATGTTGATGAATCTAGGTATTGAAGTGACTGACGAAATGTTCGGTTAGATACTCTTTTGTTTTCGCGGCAACTTGCTCATTGCAAGAAGATTCTATTACACAAATAACAAGTAGTTCAGTAAAGAGCTATATAGCCTATTTTCATATGTCCTATTTGATCGCATGGTTAGGATACAAGAAATAAAAAATATCGCACAGCCGCAATCTTGAGGTTATGTAAACGATTGAACCAAATTAGATGTCAGTGCATTATAATGTGTATAAACATTTGCTGTGCCAAGTTTCACTGCGCTCGGATGGATAAATCACGAGAAAAGTCTATTTAAATGTTTCAACTTCGCTTAGCCACCATGTTAGTTTTGTAGTTAACAGGTTTTTGAAAGTCACATAGGTGAACTTCCAGTAGTGCCCTTTATCACCGTACAAAATTTTGGGTGATATGAGTAATAGTTTCGGAGATATAGAATGCCAGTGAATTATTTGGCACAGACGCCATATTGGATTGGTGAGACTAATAAAATTATTTTGTAGCACACGGTCGGGGTTGGCCAAAGTAGTACTATAACCTTTCCGAGTTTCATTGAAATAGCTCCAGCCGTTTTGATTATATTAGGGACCCACACACACGCACATACAAACACACGCACATACACATACACAAACACACACGGACAAGAGGTGATCTCATAAGCCTATTTTTTTTTTCATAAATAAAAATAGGCTAAAACATATGTTCATTTCTATTTGGTTATTTTTGGGAAATAACTGATTTCTTCGTTAACCCAGTAGATGGGCGTTTTGGTATCGTGTGCATGGCGTCTGCTTTTCGAAGTAGCTGGCATTGCTTTTGCAAATACTGGATTACCAATGTTCTCTAATATTTCGTCGGGAATTGGATGAACATCACAACAATTTCTAATACACTCCAGACCTGCTTTGATGCATAGAATGCCACAAATACATCTTTAGACACCCTACTTATTTTGCTAAGAGTTGTCCCTCTTTTGCCATTTATCGACAGTGAAACTGGCTGACAGAAGTACAAGGTCAGGAATTTATTATCAACTCCTTACGAAAATGTTACAACCTGAAGTTCGTCCTACAAAATCCTCCGGATATCCCTCTTTTCTGGGGCAGATGACCCCATAAAACAAGAGTAATCATTCCTATATTTTATCCCGTCATTCCCTCTAACAGAAAAATAAAGTACCTTCAGATTCAGAGTATTGAGGACAAATTGCGTTGCTCCGGACTAAACTAGAAACAGAGCAGTAGAGTGACATCTAACTCTATCTCTAACACTACAGCAGCGGTTAGTATCATTCATTTGTCACTGAGCAGCCAAAGCCGTGTTATATTATTCAAGGAACAGTAAATCGCTCTCTGTATCGATCACGCTCTGTACAGCTAGTAATTTTATAGTAATGTACAGTCGACCAAACGAAGAATGAACACACTCTTGGTAGGTACACAGTATTCTTCTATTGTATTTATTTCTTGTTTAGTTCTCGAGCCCAGAACCAATACTTAAACGGTCACCCTTCCCCCACCTTTCATTTGTTCAAGAAGTGTGTTAATTAAGTGAATAGATAATTAATGTGATATTTCTTTCAGGTAAGCCTGATAACATATTTGTTACCCCACCCAATCTAATTGGGCACAAATTGGTGTTGACCGGCTAAAAATCAAATAAGTTAATAGTTATGTAATAGATCTTCAATACGACGCGCATTTTGTTCATGGGCGTCTATTTGAAAGATCTCTCCGCAGATCACACGACAATTCAGTTAATTAATTTGATTGACATTTATTTATTAATTTAATCATTCATTCATTCATTCATTTATTTATTTGCTTATTCATTTATTTACTTATATATTTATTCATTTATTTTTTTATTTTTTTATTTATTTGCTTATTTATTGATTGATCTATTTATTTATGCATTTACTTACTTATTTATTGATTTATTTGTTTACTTATTTATCTATTTATTTATTTACGTATTTATTTACTTATTTAGTGATTTATTTATTTATTTATTTACTATCATTTCAAATGATCTTGTCGACTTCATCGTCATGCTTAGGTCTACCGTTATGCGTCACGGTTACGGCGTGTATGACGTCATCATGTTGTTCAGTGCATATGCACCGAGTTTGAGTTCACTCCGGGGGTCTGACGTTATGCGATACGGAGACGGCGAGTGCGTGACGTCATGCAGTAGAGTGCACGGGAAGCCTAAGTTAATGGGCAATGGAGTCTGTTGAAAGAGTCCTTTCTAATATGTGTAGCATTTGTAGCATGCGTCATTTGAAATGATATAAAGTCTAGTCTCTCAGACTGACTGTATCTTTTTATTTGCTGATAGGAATTTAGCTGATTGTGTGTCCACGCTTCTGAGTTGATAATGTCTAAATTTCTCTTTGTTAGAAATATTCCAATGAACATTGAGAAGAGAGTTTTGCCACAACCTCCCATGTGGATGAGTACGGTCACTACAGTACGTGTCCATAGCGTGCATGGCATTATAAGGATTTAAATCCCCCCCCGTGTGTTTTAATCCTGGAATACAGTTGTATATTTGGATCTCTCAAGTTATTTCTATATTATTTACGGTCGGGTCAGATTCACCCATGGCGCCAGTTCTCGTGTGACAATTTTCGGCTTACGTTAATTGGAACTATCTGTAAAAAATAAAGGGCAAAATCTATCTATTTTGGTGCAGCACAATCACATAGCTCACGTTCTTGTTGATACATGTTTAGGGTCTAGGGATACCTTGGTCATCAGCTCCTTAGTTAACGCCAATTATACCGTTACGAAAATTATTGTCATTTTTCTGCAAATACAAATAAACCTAATTTTCAGTTCATAGGAAGACACCAGGTGTGAAATTACTTTAAAAACAAGTAGTTCCGTGAAGAACTATTCAGCCTATTTTCATATATCCTACTTATGTTAATTGCCACTATCAACATACACAATTTCAGTTTGATTGCTGTAATAGATTCGTAGATATTGAGAACCGACTAAATATTTCGGATGGTCGCCATGTTGGATTTTATATATGTAGGTCCTAGAGTTATGTACTGTTCCATGCAGATTATTGTGAACGTGTAGTATTCAAACTTCAATCGCATAATTAGGACACAAGAAAAAAAACAAGGAGATTTTAAAAAAAATTCACAGATGCCATCTTGAGGTTATGGAAACAATTGAAATAAATTAGATGCCAGTGGATTAACATTCGGATAAAGATTTACTGTACCAAGTTTCACTGCACGCGGATGGTTAAATTGCGAGAAACATCCATGTGAATATTTATAATTCGCGTCACCGCCATGTTGGATTTGTGATCACCAGGTTATTTAAAGTCCTATAGGTGAACTTAAGTTCATAGCCCCTATGAACATTAAAAAATTTAGTTTGATTGCTAAAATAGATTCGTAGATATTCAGTACCGTCTAAATATTTCGGATGGTCGCCATGTTGGATTGTTAAATGTATAGGCCATAGAGTCATGTACCATTAAAGGAAAATTATTGCGTAGGTTCATTATTCAAACTTTCACTTCGATCGCATGACTACATCACACGAAATAAAAAAAATATTTTAAAATTCGCACTGCCGCCATCTTGAGGTTATGTAAACAATTGAACTAAATTAGATACCAGTGGATTACAATGTGTGTAAATATTTCCTGTACCAGGTTTCAGTGCGCTTGGAACATTAAATCGCGAGAAAGGTCTATTTAAAATGTTCAAATTCACTTGGCGGCCATGTTCGTTTTGTAGTTAACCGGTTTTTGAAAATCTTATAGATGGACTTTCAGTAGTGCCCTTTGACTCCGTACAAAATTTTAGGGAGATACCGCTTATAGTTTCAGATATATAGAATATCGGTGAAATAATTCGCACATCCGCCATCTTGTGATTATGTAAACAAATGAACGAAGTTAGATGTCGGTGCATTACAATGTATATAAACATATTCTGTACCAAGTTTCATTGCGTTTGGTTGGTCAAATCGCGAGAAACGTCTATTTAAAAGTCGCAAATTCGCTTGGCCGCCATGTTAATTTTGTAGTTACCAGGTTTTCAAAAGTCACATAAGTGAACTTATAGTAGTTCCCTCTATCACCATAGAAAATGTCAGGGTAATATCGGTAATAGTTTCGGAGATATTGACTGCTGGTGAAATAGTTCGCACAGCCGCCATGTTGGATTGGTGAGTCCTAACAAAATTTGAAGGGCACGGTCGAGGTCGCCGGGAATAGTGCTATGAACTTTCCGAGTTTCATTGAAATCGCTCCTGCCGTTTAGATTTTATTAGGGGGGGGACACACACACGAATCACACACACACACACACACACACGCACACACACACGGACAAAAGGTGATCTCATAAGCCTATTTTTTCAAAGTTGAAAATAGGCTAAAAATCCGTACTACTACGACTAGCCTATAAGGGAGTAACACACTACGGGTCAATTTGACCCGGCGCCAGTCCTCATGTTATTTTTAGCCTATTTTCAATTTTGAAAAAATAGGCTTATGAGATCACCTTTTGTGCGCGTGTGTGTGTGTGTGTGTGTGTGTGATTCGTGTGTGTGTCCCCCCCTAATAAAATCTAAACGGCAGGAGCGATTTCAATGAAACTCGGAAAGTTCATAGCACTATTCCCGGCGACCTCGACCGTGCCCTTCAAATTTTGTTACGACTCACCAATCCAACATGGCGGCTGTGCGAAATATTTCACCAGCATTCAATATCTCCGAAACTATTACCGATATTACCCTGACATTTTCTATGGTGGTAGAGGTAACTACTATAAGTTCACTTATGTGACTTTTGAAAACCTGGTAACTACAAAACCAACATGGCAGCCAAGCGAATTTGCGACTTTTAAATAGATGTTTCTCGCGATTTGACCAACCAAACGCAATGAAACTTGGTACAGTATATGTTTATATACATTGTAATGCACCGACATCTAACTTCGTTCAATTGTTTACATAATCACAAGATGGCGGATGTGCGAAATATTTCACCGGCATTCTATATCTCTGAAACTATTAGCGGTATCTCCCTAAAATTTTGTACTGAGATAAAGGGCACTACTGGAAGTCCATCTATAAGATTTTCAAAAACCGGTTAACTACAAAACGAACATGGCGGCCAAGCGAATTTGAACATTTTAAATAGACCTTTCTCGCGATTTAATGTTCCAAGCGCACTGAAACCTGGTACAAGAAATATTTATACACATTGTAATCCACTGGTATCTAATTTAGTTCAATTGTTTACATAACCTCAAGATGGCGCAGTGCGAATTTTAAAATTAAGTTTTTATTCCTTGTGATTTTATTATTTATCGTATGATGATAACACAACACAATCACCTACATAAATACAGATTCATATAACACAGCAATAATACTAACAAATTATATAAATTATAAAGCAGATAAAAAAAATTATAAATCAACTTCCAACTCGTTGATCCAGTTGACAGCCTCAGTTGTAGCAGAATGCAGGTCCTCCAGACTTCCTGGAAATACTCGGAGAGGACATTCCAGTACTAAGTGCTCCATTGTCTGTGGAATGTCAGCGCAATCGCAATTCGGTGAGTCTTTCCAACCCCATTTGTGGAGAACAGAAGCACATCTTCCCAAGCCACATCTAATATGATTGAGTCTAGTCCAGGTATGTCTGGGCAGATTGAAGCCAGCAAGTTTTATGTGAGGATCCTCAACGTTCACGATGCCTGGTGGCGTAGATGTTGTCCACTCAACCCGCCAATTTTCATTAGGTTTAAAATTTCTGCTTGTTAAATCCAAGGCAGTTTTCCATGCAGGTTTACGGGATTTCAATCTAGATGGGCCAAGATGTTTCATGTCTTCATGTATTGGGAGGGCCTTGTTATTTTGCACTCTCGACCAAAGATGAACCAGATTTTTCTGCCTTCTGATATGAGGAGGTGCGATATTACTCAGCACTGGTAACCACTGGACTGGAGTAGGAAGTAGTGTTCCAGATACAATACGCATGCTCTGTCGGAGCTGAACATCCACCCGTTGAGTGTGGCAGCTATTAAGCCATACCCCAGAGCAAAACTCGGCTGAAGAATAGATTAGCGCAAGAGCAGTTGTTCTCAGAGTGTTGACATCCGCTCCCCATGATGTTCCAGCCAGGCGCTGAAGGAGGTTATTGCGGCTCTTCAATTTCGCAGCAGATTTACACAGATGGGTTTTGTAGGTCAGAGATCTATCCAAAGTCATTCCCAGATATTTAGGGGTGCTATTATACTGTAATTCTTTACCTCTAAAATTGACTCTAGGATGGTAATTTGCATGCCTGTTGTCCAGATGGAAAGCAGTTATCTCACTTTTCTGAGGATTTGGTTGTAAGCGCCATTTTTTGAAAAAGTCATCCAGGACTTTGAGGTCTTGGGTGAGAACGGCCTCAGCTTCTGCGAAATTAGCATGTTGAACAGTGAGGTTGATATCGTCCGCATACATGAACTTGCGGGCTACTGTTTTCGGAAGATCATGGGTGTACAGATTAAAAAGAATGGGTGAGAGAACAGAACCTTGCGGCAGGCCATTATTCAGTTTACGGAATCGGCTTTTGTTCTGCTCAGAATAGACTTGGAACAATCTGTTACTTAGCATGTTGTCTAACAAGTTCATAATCTTTAAACAAGGAACAGCCTTGATCAATTTCAATAGCAATCCCTCCTTCCAAACAGTATCATATGCTGCTGTGAGATCCAGAAAGGCTGATACGCTCTTCAGTTTCTTCTCAAACCCAGCTTCCACAAAGGTGGTCAGGGAAAGAACTTGGTCACTGCAATCACGGCCAGGTCGGAATCCTGCTTGTTCAATTGGGATCAGTGCCTCAATCGCTGGCGCTATTCTATTCAGGATCAATCTTTCCAGGAGCTTGAATGTCACAGATAGCAATGCTATTGGACGGTAACTTTGAGGTAAGTTCGGGTCTTTCCCTGGTTTTAAAAGGGCAATGATTTTGGTCTTCTTGAAGATTGCAGGTAACTTTCCTGATTCTAGTATACAGCTGAAAAACATAGCCAACCATCGTTTTGTAGCTGGACCACAGTTCTTTAATAATTCTGGATAAATCCCATCTAATCCTGCAGCTTTTCCATTTTGAAGAGAGATTAAACCTTCTTCCACTTCCTGTACAGAGAAGGGTCTCGAATATGTATCATGTGGCTGAGCTGAGCGTATGGCTTGCCTAAGCTTTGTTTTCACCAACCGGTTGAACTTCTTGTTCTTTGCTGTTCTAGAGGTTTGGACAATATGGTTAGCTATCGCATTTACATTAATAGATGTAGGTGTTTTCGATGGTATGGAAGCGGAATCTAGTTTCCGTATCAGAGACCACGCCTTCCTGCTGGAATGCGTGAAGTTTAAACCTTCAACAGTATTTATCCATCTCTCTCTTCTACCTCTGTCAAGTGATTGTAGAAGTTCAGTAGCTTTCTCCCTGCTGCTATTTTCATTATACTCATCTTTCAGTCTGTTGGACTCCTCATTCCATCCTGGTATATACTCCTTCCTGAAGCCTCTCGGAATAGATCGTTTGGCTGCTGCTTTTATTAGACCTATGAACCGTAAGTAGTTTTCAGGTACCGCTTGAATCCATCTAATGTTGGCATCTGAGTATTTTGCATAGGTTTCCCAATCTGCCTTCAGAAAGTTCCAGCGAGGACGAGGTGTGGAATGAATAACAGGAATCTGTACTCCAATTTTGTATATTACTGTGATGTAGTCATGCGATCGAAGTGAAAGTTTGAATAATGAACCTACGCAATAATTTTCCTTTAATGGTACATGACTCTATGGCCTATACATTTAACAATCCAACATGGCGACCATCCGAAATATTTAGACGATACTGAATATCTACGAATCTATTTTAGCAATCAAACTGCATTTTTTAATGTTCATAGGGGCTATGAACTTAAGTTCACCTATAGGACTTTAAATAACCTGGTGATCACAAATCCAACATGGCGGTGACGCGAATTATAAATATTCACATGGACGTTTCTCGCAATTTAACCATCCGCGTGCAGTGAAACTTGGTACAGTAAATCTTTATCCGAATGTTAATCCACTGGCATCTAATTTATTTCAATTGTTTCCATAACCTCAAGATGGCAGCTGTGAAAATTTTTTAAATCTCCTTGTTTTTTCTTGTGTCCTAATTATGCGATTGAAGTTTGAATACTACACGTTCACAATAATCTGCATGTAACAGTACATAACTCTAGGACCTACATATATAAAATCCAACATGGCGACCATCCGAAATATTTAGTCGGTTCTCAATATCTACGAATCTTTTACAGAAATCAAACTGAAATTGTGTATGTTAAATAGTGGCAATTAACATAAGAAGGATATATGAAAATAGGCTGTATAGTTCTTCACGGAACTACTTGTTTTTCATGCCATTTCCCCAGAGTTAAGGCCACAGCCGCTTCTTTCCATATACTAACCAGAGTTATAAATACACACACTACGGCAGCCATCTTAATGATACATAATATTAATTAAATTAATTGGTATTCTGCTCGAAGGCAGGTCCGAGCCTCCGAAGAGGCTACCCCCAGCCGGAGTTTACTTGCGGTAGGGTGGCCAAGGCCTTTCCACTCCTTATGTTGGCCAACAGCGCAGAACCGGCACACCATCCAAGTTCCTACTGCGCCCAATGTTGCTGAACTGCGGAGTTCTCATGGGATCCGGTGTTTCAACACGGCTAGGCCGTTCTAGTAATATTATTTTATTAATGCAGCCATTTATTTTAATTTCAGGAAGAAGATTGCCCATGGCCCTATTGAAAGGAACGATCCCAGCATTTGCCTGGTGGTGAAAATGGGGAAACCACGAAAAAACAAGTAGTTTTCCGTGACGAACTAAAGAGCCTACTTTTCTTAGAATTTATGAATTAATCTAAAATGTTATGATCTATTATTGTGCCAATTTTGTATGAAATCCATTTGTTAGTATATAAGTTACATGTATTTTAAAATTGGACCTATCAGCAGGCTTAGAGTCATGTTGGCAGCACTGACGTACATTAGTTACCCCAAATTAATGTTAGAATGTTAGGTACTGTACGTATGCAAAGTTTAGAGCTGTTGGCTTGCATATACTCTGATTTATAGATAGTAGGGTAAAAATATATAGAGAGAGCATTTATTTACAGTTGGCAGCCCTGCTGGCTCTTAAGAATACGGATAATCATATGAGTTATGGTACAAAAGTCACATACGAAATTTGGTTGAAATTCATTTGTTAGTATAGTAGTTACATGCATTTAAAATGTGGACCTATCAACAAGCTTAGAATCATGTTGGCAGTACTGACGTATACTAGGTACTCCCAATTAATGTAGGTGTGCAAAGTTTCGAGCTTTCGGTTTGCATACTTTCTGATATATTGGTTTTAGGATAAAATAACAGAGAGAGCATTTATTAAAAGTTGGCAGCCCTGGTTGCTCTTAAGAATACGCAGTAATATTTGTCATTGTTCACAGTACATACGAAATTTGGTTGAAATCGAATTGATAATGTAGAAGTGACATGCATTTAAAAATTAGACTTATCAGCTGGCTTAAAATCATGTTGGTAACACTGTCATGTATGGCCTCCAGGAAATTAAACTGAAATATTATTATCTATGTGTGTGCCAACTTTGGAATAGCTCCCCCCATGCATACCTTCCAGGATATCCAACATTGAGCTCAAATTTCAATTGCAATTTTTCAGCAGTTGGTAGCACTGATATCATTTTCAAATATGGCGTTGAGATATTCCGGCATACATCTTTACTCATACCAAATTTGGTTTCCATAGCTGCAGCCGTTTAGGAGTAGATAGGGGGGGGGGGGGGAAGGGACACACACACACAGCCAGACTGACAGACAGACACACATTTTCTCGGATCGATCTCATAAGTCTAACGTTTCCTCATTTTTGCAAAATGATAAAAGTAGGCTAAAAATCAGGTCAACTCTCCCGATTGCAGTGAGTCACGAGTTAGTGCGTAAGCGCTTTCGACCACCGTGGCCAGTAATGACACATTCCACATGCACCCAAGTACACGGGGCTACGTAACCCCGACGACAGAAAGCCCCTAAATGAATCAACAACAACGAAATGTGTGATATTTTGACTTGCATTCTAATTCAGAGACACCGGAGCACTTGGACAGAGTGCATAGAGCCTACTGTCGTAACCCCTCGGAGTAATGGGGGACGTTTCCCTGTGAAATGCAAATGTCTTCCCCACTTCACCTCATTATTACACCTCGCTTCGCGCAGATTCACTTTTCTTTGCTATGAATGACCCACGGCCCTGTATTGGTAATGTCGCTCTAGAAGATAGGAAAAATTCTTCACTCCAATTGACTTTTGAGGGGGAAATTTAAATACACTATTCGTAAAGAAATAATGTAAAACCCATAGGAATTGCTGCATGATTCTCTCGTGAGATTCATGTAAATTGAATTGCGGTGGTTTAAAGTGGTACTGTCTCCAAGGAAATGTGAGGGGTAATTTATTCGGAAAGCTTAAGTAAATGAACTCAGCGAGAATCTCTTACGTGGGTGAACCGTGCAAGGAAATTGAAGAGAGAGGTGGGAATGAAACCGCGATGTTGAAGGGACTATTACCAGCACCTTCCGAGTAAACAATAATCAAGTACTGAAAATAATTAGTCAACGAACGGCCTGAGACCGTTTTGTTTTGTCGCACTCTACTACTCAATAGCGGAAACTTCGGTGTAGAATACCGGGACAACAGAACAGAACGGAACGCAACGCAAAGCAACAATCGGACGATAATACTGCTATTATTATCGATCTGCTATTGGGCAAAATTAATTCTACTATCTGACAGCGTGGCACAGGGTCATTACGTGCTAGAGAGCCGTGTCAGTAAAATTTCTGGCACGTTAAAGATCCCCTTCAGGGCAAAATTCTGGCACCCTTGCGTCTTGAAAAGCCACAGCAGTTTATAAAACTATATCATCAGGAAAATAATTAATTACCATATACCACAATAATTCGTGTTCCACATGCTCGAAACAGTTTGTTTGTCCGTCCTCAGCGTAGTTATGTAAATGTGCTAGAAAATACACTTAATATACATTTTGCCATAACAGAGGATTCTAAAAATATTCTTGTCCCAAAAGCACTCAAATTAAAATGAAAAAAAAAAACCAGATCTGTTACAAAATGTGTTAAGAAAAATATGAAAAAGTCTTGATAAAAACAGCGTGGAATAGAAGAGATTCAAATGAATACATTTCTTGCCCATTCATAACATCACCACATAACACGTATTTCCAACGTTTTCATGACATTATTTCTCTACCTCGCAAATACATACCAATCTACCAGTTATAACCTAACTATTTCAACTAATCTATTTTTGGCCTACTTTTCACATTTTGCAAAAATGAGGAAAAAGTAGACTTATGAGATCGATCTGGGCAAATGTGTGTCTGTCTGTCCTTCTCTCTGCCTGTCCTTCTATCTGTCAGGCTGTATGTTTGTCCCTCCCTATCAACTCCTTAACGACTGCAGTAATCGAAACAAAATTTGGTAGGAGTAAAGATCTAAACCTGAATATCTCAATGCCGTATTTGAAAATTCTGTCAGTGCTACCAACTGCTGAAAAATAGCAATTGAAATATCAGCTCCATGTTGGATATCTTGGAAGATATGAATGGGAGCTATTTCAAAATTGGCACACGTATAGATAATAATATTTCAGTTTAATTTCCAGGAGGCCATACATGGCAGTGTTGCCAAAATGATTCTAAGCCTGCTGATAGGTCCAATTTTTAAATGCATATAACTTCTACACTATCAATTGGAATTCAACCAAATATCGTATGTGCTATGTGTACATAAACAGATATAACTGGGCGTATTCTTAAGAGCCATCAGGGCTGCCAACTGTAAATAAATGCTCTCAATTTATTTTTCCAAATAACAATATAACAGAAAGTATGCAAGCCGACAGCTTTAAACTATTGAACCCTTGCAAAGAAGCATATGAGACTCATTTTCTGGGGGTGTAACAGTCCATTTCGTTAAGTTGTTGTTAAGCGCTTCTTATAACATGCAGGGTACCATATAACAAAGTAACATGCAGGAAAAAGTGAATACCAAGGTTAAAACATATGAATTTAATAATAGATCAACTATTTACAATAAAACAAAACAAACAAGGTCTCCCAAATGACTCCCACTTGAATTAATAAACTGCCAAACTTAGGCCTAATCTCAGGAGAGATTGTAAACAGCTGGACCAAATGTCCCAAATTACTACAATGACAATGTGCGTGTGCGGCTGTTCTACATGCGTTACGATGTGTACAAATTAATGCGAGATTCGTCACCATCCAGTAAACCTTCAGAGGACGAATCTGCATTGTCTAGAGCTTGACAGACACGGGGAACCAACTAAACACTAATTAAATTAATCCGACACTTCCTACACTAAATAAAACAACAAATAATTTCCGCATGAATTGGAATCAAGGAACTGCCGTAGCAAACAACATTAACGCCTAAAACTAGGACTTTTCAAATCAACACAAGTAAATTAACACGTGACCAATCAAGAAAAATACACATATGGCCGCTTGCCATTTTTACAAGAAAAATACACAAGTACACCCAGTGGTGTCACAACAGACAAATCTAACATGAAATGAGTCATAGAAATCACTAGGCTCAAAGCCAACATTTACATCATAAAACAATATTTCATTCATACGATATGCGGTAATCCGTAACGGACATGGCGAACTCCCAATTAATTATGGTCCAATGACCATCACAAAAGAACAGGTTTGCTACTGATAGCTTACAGGGTCAGTCGATCAGCTGGACTGCCTAAAAGATGAATCACCAGACATAGACGTGCGCTAAGTGGAATCTACACATCTGTCAACCCACATGTCAATAACCTCGACCTGCCGTGGCACTGGTTCGAGTCTCGAAGAAGTGTGCTCCCAAAAGCACATAATATACGTGTGTGTGTTGTCAAAATAAAATATCTCAGCATTTCCCACGGAAATCCAAGAATCAGCACTGGACAAGGTACAGTAGCCTCTGAGAGTGCTCTGCCTTTCCATAAAATACAACCACAATATTTGAGGGCGGTAGCACCTTCTACCCCTCATCACGAAGAATCAATACACACACCTGACAAAAGAACACACACAGAATCACACGTATGGGTTTGACAGAAACCTGTAATAAAAGACATAAAATATTTTCCACCAACTTGCGCTCCCAATCTAGTCCGTGGCTAAAGAACCTGAAAAGGACTAAAAAAAATTAAAAAATAGAACTAAGGTGTTCTACGGTGACATCTTAATTTGTTGCGCTCGGCAACCCTAGTATGAATAAAAACCTGTTCGTAAAACATCTTACAATATTTACCCCCTTTTCCTACAAAAAAATGAACTTGAATAAAGCACCACTTGTCGACCGTGACGAGTTTCGCATTCGCATGGATAAAATCAAATACACACGCCGTGTATACTAAATATGACTCATAAAAAATATACAATCAAACAACTTTGGCCACGTACCAACGTACATTTAAATATAATAGTGTCGGCACACACAAAAAAATCTAAATACAAGAAAAACAATGAATAAAATATTTACAACGTTCCCGCGTCTAATCTAACTACATATTGAGTAAATCAATGGTTTGTACATCACCGTTGCAGCTTGTAGAACTTAACCTCCATCCCAGAACATTTCCCTGCGGGAAATCTACTCGTCCATAGTCGACGTATTGGTAGAGGCGATGCACTTCATTCCATCACACGACCTTTCAGCAGACATCTTGGCGTAGCTTCTTGGAAAGAAATGTTCAAAGTTATTAGTTTGCCTAGCTAGAATCGCTATGAGCTACTGACTTGCACTCACAATAAATGTCCTAGGCGATTACTTAACGTAGAACCGGGTGAGTTAGCCGAGGTCGTTGCGGCATGACTGTTGGCAGTCGCTCACATCCGGGAGGCGACGAGGTTCGAATCCCCCCCGGCAACCTTGAAGATGGTCTTCTGTGGTTTCCCATCTTCCTTCCAGGCAAATGCCGGGGTTGGTCCCTAACTATAGGCCACAGCCGCTACCTTCCAACTCCTCGACCCTCCCATCCAACATTCCTCCCCAACGGTACTTGTAGCTCACCCATTGGGTGTCTGTCTCGAAGCAGCTACAAAACTGGCGAGCCGAACATGTCCTCGGACACTCCCGACACTAAAAGCCATACGCTAAAAAAAAAACTTAACGCAGAACTGGCCCTATCTCAGCATTTGCTTATTCACACGCGCAATATATCACTCAACATATAACACAACAATTTACATAAATTACACTCTTCAATCTCAACGCAACTGGCTTCAAACAGGTCTCAAATATGTCTATCACGCAGCGCTTATCTCGACTAGAGATCTCCACCGCTAAACGTGAACTCTGCTCCCTTGAGCACAAAATGAAATGTTTGTCAAACAGACGTGAAGTATGCTCACTAGAGCTTGATAAATCGTGACGCGAACTGGCGTGAAGGTTGCTCCCCAGAGCTCAATAAAGTTGTGTCACAAACAGCTCATCACCGATCAATTTATTAGAAACTGACAGAACGGGGTACGGTGGGGGAAATTTGTGAAAACAATCTGTAGTTTTCACCTCACAAACTTGGGACTAGTATCAATCTTCTTCTTTTCATCCAAACGTCTCAATGGACTTATGCGGAATTATATCGTATCGGCGGTTCTTTAGATACGCGTTTTCGCGCCTTTTTCTAAGGTACGCGATCCACCGCGTGGCTTTGGCTTCCTCTCTTCTGATTTGCTGATTCAATCGTGGATCGGTTATAACTTCACTTCTGGCACACCCATAATGACGCCGATTTAGGTGCGCGTTGGTATAGAATTTGTCCTTGAACTCGGCTTAACCGGTCATCTTCAGGAATAACTACCAAGCTGCTTCTGTTGTAATCGTTGCAACACACAACCTGACTCCCCTTTGTCAACTTCCAACATGTACTGCCTGGGCATCAGTAATAATAATAATAAAAATCATGAAGACTTATTGATCGGCAAATCAATAAGGGTTCACTATGTTCACGTATAGTACCTGTCATTCTATATTAATTTGGTGTAACTTATATACGTCAGTGCTACCAACATGAGTCAAAGTCTGCTGAGAGGTCAAACTTTAAATACATGTAACTTCTATACTATCATTTGGATTTCAATCTCATTTCGTATGTGCTATTTGTATCATAGCATATATATATATATATATGACTATGCGTATTCTTATTAGCAACCAGGGCTGCCAACAGTTAATAAATGCTATCTCTATTTTTGTTACCCTAATAGCAATATATCAGAAAGTATGCAAGCCAATAGCTCTAAACTTTGCACACGTGTAGTACCTGGCATTCTTGATTAATTTGGAGTAACTAATATACGTCAGTGCAGCTAACTTGATTCTAAGCCTGCAGATAGTCCAATTTTAAAATGCATGTTACTTCTATACTAACTAATGGATTTCATTCAAAATTGGCACAACTATAGATCAGATTATTTCAGATTATTTCTGACCAATACATGCATGACATTGTTGCCAACACGATTTTACGCGCGATGTTAGATTCAATGTTTAACTGCATGTAACGACCATGCTATCCTTTGGACTTCAACCAAATTTTGTATTCTGTACCCTAAGAGATGGAACTAAGAATATATTCAGTCACCAGGGCTGCCAACTGTAGTGCTCTATTCGGCTACATTATGTCAGGTATACAGTATTTCGAACTAATTAGAAATATCGTTATTATTCTAAATAGATCCATATAGATTAATAATTGGCATGAATCTTAAATTTTAAGAAAAGTTGGCTGTTTATTTCGTGACGGAACTTCTTGTTTACTTACGCATCTCTTTATTCCTCGCTGTTTTTATCAAGACTTTTTCATGTTTATCTTAACACATTCTGTAACAGATCTGTTTTTTTTTTATTATTTTAATTTGTGAGATTTTTGAACAAGAATATTTTTAGAATCCTCTTTTATGGCAAAATTTATGTTAAGTGTATGTTCTTGCACATTTACATAATTACATAATTCTATAATTACTCTGAGGAAGGTCACAATGGACTGAAACCGGTACGGTTTTAATGTACAACGTATATTGTCGTATGGTTATAATTTTATTATGTAAATTTATAATTATACCTTTGGAGTAGGTTAAAAAGAGTGTTATATAGATTGTTATGAGTTGATTATATGGTTATATAATAGTACATTATGCAACGAGCCTATAATGACAATAATTAAGACACGAGTATGTTTATAAAACGAGCGTATGCGAGTTTTATAATTTTCATACGAGTGTCTTAATTACCATTATAGGCGAGTTGCATACGACTGTTTATGTTCGACGATAATTATTATTACTATTTTATGTTCGAACATAAATATTAATAAATATCTGTCGAGATTTCGCCAATTTTATGTACTGAACAGAGCGCATGAGACGCAGAGAATGCCTTGTATTTGACCATGGCCTCCTCGATTACCCTACTATGACACTAGGCAACGCAGTGAAATTTAAATTAGAAGGCCATGGAACTTAGCGCAGTTGCGATGCTATCGTTATCTAATTTGTCAAACAACTGTTTCTTGAGCTGTGATTGGTGAGAGAAACTGTTTCATAATGAAAAATTGTGTTATAATGACCATCATTATGATACAGTTTTCTGACATATAATAGTCAGGGTCGAACATAAACGTTTATTATAATTACATCGTCGGTAAGGAAGTGGGCTATCATGGTCATTTTTCTGTCATTTAATTCTCTAACACCCTGTATACATCCATCTCTCGTTATGAGCCACGAAGGGGATCCTAACTAGTATATGTAGTGGGCAGCTCTGCTTCCCACAGGAGTGTTCCAATTATTTAAATTGAACCATAAAATATGCTAACTAGGGAAACCACACCAGGGAACTGGTGAGCAGATCCCTACCCCTTGGTATTTCGAGAGCAAGGGGAGACGGATATTGCTCCAACGCTCAAGTAACACATGTACTGAAGGGACGCTAGCGTCACATATGTTCACTGCAATTCATCACTCAAGAATTCCAAGAATGCTCACGTTTACTCCAGGACTTTCCACCAATGTCCACACCAGCCCATGAAATGTCCCGTATGAAAAACGAGCCTGAATTCAGAATTATTTTTAGGAAATCTCAAATTGGTTTCTTCAAGTACCTATAGTGTAAATCCGTAAATAACAAAGAGTAATTTCTCTGAAGCGACCATACCCATATGTCACTACCAGTACTCCATAACTTAATAAAAGCAATAGCATGTTAGAAAAGGATAACTAAAGCGTTCTGAATTAATTCATTGCGTCTGCAAATCTTAATTTCCGAAAGGACATTTCTGCACTTCTCGCTACAAAATATTAAGAATTCAACAATGCATAAAATAATAAGATTTTTTTTTCCTTGTCGTGTAGCCTCCTGGGACACCGAATGCAGGTCTTTCTAGTGAACACCCGTAGGTGACCTACTCGTCCGAATGATAAAGTGATGATGAAGACGTCACATACACCCAATCCCCGGGCCAGAGGAGTCAACTCCAGGATATGAAAATCCTCGATGGCCCGTCTGAGAATCGAACCCGGGGCCTTTGGGCCAAATCCTAGTGCGATAACCAATTCACCATGGGGCCGGACGCATAATATTTTTTTCAGCCCGAGCCTAGCCACAGTATGTATTTCCGAGCCGCTTATTGGCTGTTATGTCATGCCATTCTCCTGGTTCCGAATCGAGACGGTAGATAGTAGCAGGGATCACATCCGATCAAACATGGAGGAAAGATGTGAGATGTGGATAATATTCGATGTTGAATTGCATTATTAACGTGAAACAGGCATGAAACTTGATTTAGATCAAGTTTAAAACAACCAACGCAGCAAATGAATGCGTTCCAATCAACATTTAAGTTCTAAGTGAAATCATTTGACATTTAACCACATGTATTAAGATCTGTGATAATACACTTCATTCGCGAGAGCAGATGTGCACAAGTGGTTTCGTGCGAGCTCGGTAACTTGGCGTCCCGGGTTCAAGACTGCCCTAGGACAGGAATTTTTACTTCTTTTGAATTATTTTATGTCGCCTCCGTAGCGTAGCGGTCAGCATGGTTAGCTGCCGCCCCGGAGGTCCTGGGTTCGATTCCCGGCTCTGCCACGAAATTTGAAAAGTGGTATGAGGACTGGAACGGGGTCTACTCAGCCTCGGGTGGCCCAAATGAGTAGAGGGGGTTCGATTCCCACCTCAGCCATCCTCGAAGTGGTTTTCCGTGGTTTCCCACTTCGTCTTCGGGCAAATGCCGGGATGGTTCCTACTTCAAGGCCACGGCCGCCTCCTTCCCCCTTCCTTGCCTCTCCATCCTAATCTTCCCCTCCTCCCTTCCCTCATGAGGCCCCTGTTCGCTTTGCAGGTGAGGCCGCCTGGGCGAAGTGCTGATCACACCTCCCCAGTTGTATCCATCCCGACCAGATGTTCCAAGCTCCAGGACACTGCCCATATAGGCGGTAGTGGTGAGTTCCCTCGCTGAGTCCGTGGGAACCACCAACCTAGAGGGTAAATTGACTAAATAAAAATAAAAAAATTATATTCTCCCTACCTGTTTTATGCCTTGTTTTATGGCTAATTGAAATAATATTGTTAGGCGGAAATCTTCCCTATTCTCACTTGAATTTATATTCCTCTGCTTACTGTTCAACGCGGCTTGCGTTCTTGGCTGTCTCCCCAGAGGTCCGGGTTCGATTCCCACCTCAGCCATCTTGGAAGTGATTTTCCATAGTTTTCCACTTCTACTCCAGACAAATGCCGAAATTGATCATAACAAAGGAAAGGCTGCAACTTATTACCCATACTTTTCAATCTTTACATTGAAAAAACAATGAATTAATTTAATAAGGCACACAAATTGTGTATATAAATATATTACGTTTCGTGTAAACATAAGTCTATTATAAGCCTATTTCGCTTTGTGGATTCCACAAAATGGTAACGAGGACAAATTGAATCACACAGTGCACACACACAACTATCGTCAGGTTCATGAAAGATCTTAGTTTTGCAGAAGGAAATTGGTGAAACATTTAAAATGGGAGTGAAGATTCAAGGAGACAAAATTTCAACTCTGAGATTTGCTGATAAAATCGTCATCTTGGCCGACACGCCTGAGGATTTGGATGCGTTTTTTAATGGTATGGACTCCGTCTTGAGGAAAGAGTTCACGATAAAAATTAATAAAATGTAAAACAAAAAATATTGGAGCGCAGCCGAAATAAATCAGAAACCTCTTTGACATCAAAATGGCAGGTGAAAAGCTAAAGGAAGTAGCAGACTTCTGTTACTTAGGAAGCAAAATAACCAGTGACGGTAGAAGCAAAGAGGACATAAATAGTAGGTTGGCTCAGGCAAGGAAAGCATTTCTGCTAAAAATGAATCTCTTGACATCGAATATAGATTTAGGTATTAGGGAGTCATTTTCGAAAGCCTCTGTCTGGAGCGTGGCACACTATGGAAGTCAAACTTGGACTATTGGTGCAGCAGAAAAGAGGAGAATTGAAGCGTTTGAAATGTAGTGTTACAGGAGAATGATGAAGATCAGATGGGTAGATAGGGTTACAAACAAAGGTATTAAGACGAGTGGAAGGAGAGATGTTTCTGGCGACTGCTAATGAAGAGAAGGGATAGGTTGGTAGGACACATACTAAGACATCCAGGAATAACAAGCTTAGTTATGGAAGGAAGGGTCGAGAACTGTACGGGTAGACCAAGGTTAGAATATGTTAAACATATTGCCTCGGATGTAGGGTGTGGTAGCTATGTAGAGATGAAAAGATTAACTCAGGACAGGGAGACATGGAGAGCTGCATTAAACCTGTCAAAAGACTCAAGACACAAACACACAATCTCGGGATCATTAGACACAGAACCTCCAATTTATTTAGAAACCAAAACTCAGAACGTGATAATTCCCTTCGTAAATCTCACGTAAATTGACCGGGAATCGAACCCTGTCCACCTTGGGGAGAGGCAAGCAGGAGTTGAAGCTGATGTTGCTCTTGTTCATTTGATCAAATTGGATATGGTGGTCATTGAGCCCACCTACTTGTAAATAAGTAAATAAATAAATAAATATAAATAAATACATTTCTCTGATAACCTGTGTTATTGTGGTGTCAGTAGTATGGTGAGTATTTTATATTCAGGTGAGGATTCACAAGGAGGCAGTCGTGGCATTGTTATGAACAATTTCGGCATTTGTCTGGAGTAGAAGTGGAAAACTATGAAAAATCACTTCCAAGATAGCTGACGTGGGAATCGAACCAACCTCTACTCAGTTTTGGCTCACGAGGATGAATGTACCCCGTTGCAGTCCTCACACCAGAATTGAAATTTCTCGGCAGAGCTGGGAATCGAACCCGGCCCACCTTGGTGAGGCAAGCAGCTTGACAACTGCAGAAGTTGACGCTGATATTGCTCTTGTTCATTTGAGCAAATTGGACATGGTGGTCATTGAGCCCACCTACTTGTAAATAAATATATAAATAAATAAATACATTTCTCTGATAACCTGTGTTATTGTGGTGTCTGTAGTATGGTGAGTATTTGATATTCAGGTGAGGATTCGCAAGGAGGCGGTCGTGCCTTTGTTATGAACAATTTCGGCATTTGTCTGGAGTAGAAGTGGAAAACTATGGAAAATCACTTCCAAGATGGCTGAGGTGGGAATCGAACCCGGACCTCGGGGGAGACAACTATGAATGCTAGCCGCGTTGAACAGTAAGCAGAGGAATATAAATTCAAGTGAGAATAGGGAAGATTTCCGCCTAACAACATTTATTATTTCAATCACCCATACAGATAATTTCAATAAAACAAGGCATAAAACATGCTGTAAAAGGTAGGGAGAATATAATAAAATAATTCAAAAGAAGTAAAAATTCCTGCCCTAGGGCAGTCTTGAACCCGGGACGCCACGTTACCAAGCTCGCACGAAACCACTTGTGGACATCTGCCCTCGAAAATAAAGTATATTATCATAGATCTTAATACATGTGGTTAAATATCGAATGATTTCACTTAGAACTTAACCGGGTGAGTTAGCCGTGGTGGTTACGGCATGACTGATGGCAGTCGCTCACATCCGGGTGGCGAGGAGGTTCGAATCCCCCCGCCGGCAACCTTGAAGATGGTCTTCTGTGGTTTCCCATCTTCCTTCCAGGCAAATGCCGGGGTTGGTCCCTAACTATAGGCCACAGCCGCTACCTTCCAACTCCTCGTCCTTACATTCCAACTTCCCTCCTTCCCTCCCCAACGGTACTTGTAGCTCACCCATTGGGTGTCCGTCTCGAAGCAGCTACAAAACTGGCGAGCCGAACATGTCCTCGGACACTCCCGGCACTAAAAGCCATACGCTAAAAAAAAAAAAAAAAAAACTTAGAACTTAAATGTTGATTGGAAAGCATTCATTTGCAGCGTGGGTTATTTTAAACTTGATCTAAAGCAAGTTTCATGCCTGTTTCACGCTAATAATGCAATTCAACATCGAATATTATCCACATCTCACTCGATAACTTTCCTCCATGTTTGATCGGATGTGACCCCTGCTACTATCTAACTTCTCGATTCGGAACCAGGAGAATGGCATGACATAACAGCCAATAAGAGGCTCGGAAATACATACTGTGGCTAGGCTCGGGCTGAAAAAAAAATATGCGGGCCGGACAATATGATGAAGAAAATGCCCTACTATATAGGCAATGCTGTAGTATGTATCCATGAAAATTAAAATCCACAGCCTGCTTCCAGTCTCCGACTGGGTCAGGAATGGAATGAATGAAGCCCCCATCTAGCGGCGAGGATATGAAGTGTGCCGGCTGCCGAGGCCTGACGCACTCCTCTGGGGCAATGATTAAATGAATGACAGATGAAATGAAATGATAGTGGAGAGTGTTGCTGGAATGAAATTTTGACAGGGAAAACCGGAGTACCCGGAGAAAAACCTGTCTGCCTCCGTTTTGTCCAGCACAGATCTCACATGGAGTGACCGGGATTTGAACCACGGACCCAGCGGTGAGAGGCCGGCGTGCTGCCGCCTAAGCCACGGAGGCTTAGTATGTATCCATATCATTTTGAAAAGTCTTTGGATAGGTTGCTGTCTTGAGAAATACAGTTTCTCAGCATGTGTCCGAATTGCAATATATATAACATAACTTACTATAAATGTCGGTTGGTTGGTTCCTCAGTTTAGGAGCTGCGACAACGCAGTCATGTAGCCCCTTGTACTTTGGGCGTTTGTAGAATCTGTCTGCAAACCGGTGTTAATTGTGATGGCTGTATTAGTGTGTGTTATCTGTAATTCAGGTAAGGACTGCAGACGATCAATTTCAAATAGTTCCTACTTTTACTACTAAATTCTACCATCTATGACACATAGCTGTGAACTTGGCTACTAGATGCCACCACAACCTGCACCTGGCGGCGAACGTTGGAACTTAATAGAGCGTTAATCTAATCTAACCTACTAATTTAGCTTCACACAGTTATAGTTAGTAGAACGTTCTTTTATATAAATCTATGACATTGACCGCCGGCTTTACTTCCCCCCCCCCCGAGGGAAGGCATACTGAGGGATTTTTAACGCTCTTACAAAATCCGACTACTTCGGCTGGGTTTGAACCCGTCAGCTTGAGCATAGAAGCTGAGCATGCTACCAACTACACCACCGTATCTGCCTCTATATATGTCAATTTGAATTATATCAGGTGGTGGGATTTGAAATCGCCCCTCATCCAAATTTACTCTTTATAGCTGCAATAGAGGGCTTTTCGACACTGAGCTATCGTGATCAGTCATTTTTCAGTGCCCCATTATAAAAGGTTAAAGATACTCTGTGAGCTGCCTGAATAGGATTGACATTCAGCCAAAATTCCACGTCAGTCATCACCCCTGCCTCTTGACCAATCCATGTTCGCATACTAGTTGATGCCATAATACTCTGCGTTGCAATATTACAGCCCACGTGCTTCAGTGCCTGGCCGGCTGTATCTTTGGCTTGTAGAGTTTGGCAACCTCGTTCTCAGACCACATGGCGAGGCGAGAGCTGCCAATCCCATTCTGGTAGCTCACAGAGTATAAGCTCACGCAATATTTCCTCACTACTCACTACGTTCGGGCGGAGTATGAAACCCACTCAACACGCTTGCATGGCGGAACAGCGGAGGTAAGGGGAACAGTGTGGCTTTTAGAAGCCAATGTATGCCTCAATCTTCCACGTAGCGCAATGCGAACAATAATTATTGACCGGACCTACAGAGGAAACATCATTGAAGATCACTGTAGCCTGTATACCATTTATTTCCCAATTTATGTCTGTCAAGGCTGGTTGGATCCCCTGAAAGCATTTTTACAGGTAGTGTCGGTAGGAACTTTAAAAAAGTCAACGCCAAAATGAGGCATGACAAAATCAGGAGTGCATTACATTGAATTGCTGTTATTGGAATTGTTGCTTTCTGTGTTTCAATGATTCTTGCATTGATATTTTCATACTACTATTAAGTTAAGTATTTGTTCAGTGTTCATGCTGAGAATTGTATTTAAACATTTCAAAAGCAATAACAATACATTTTGTAATTATTTGTGGGTTTTATGTGGAAGTTGGCATTCAGAGTTCCAAAGTTCACTGCAATACTAACATCTGTCATCTTTTCGTAATCTAAGATTGGATTTTGTATTTTCGTGCACTGAAGTGTGCATTAGTATTGGCGTCATGCACTGGCAGAAGCAAAAAACATAGACCTAGATCGACATTTTCTATCACCTACACAGTTTTTTCCTTCTTCTGTAAAATGTAGAAAGTGTCAGAATTCCCCTCTCAACATGAAGAGATTCACCTATGCTAGACACAGTTTTAACATTACGCGATAGTGTTCACTCAGATCCCGGGGGTGGTCCTGGCTGAACTAATAGATGTTGAGTGCTAGGCGATCTGGCCTGATCCTGTTTCAGTCCACCGGGACTCTGCCCACACCTCATATGCGCACTATCGAGTTGCGTCGCTCTGTTATCGGACTTCCGCTGCTGAATAACTCGCGCTGTTTTTCGCTGCTTAATCCTTGTAAAGCAGCGACCACAGCAGTGCTTTGCTACGGGTCTAGCGATAATCTATGTCAAGACTGGATTTAAAACTCAACAAATTTTCTCGGTTTATGCCGTGTCTTGTGTGGGGTTTCGCCTAAGAACACCAAACTGTCTCATCAGCGGGCTCTTGGTGCTCCCCGCTCGGACCCTCACAGGAGTAGTGAACGTGCGCTTCATGAGAAGGGAGGTAGTACACAGTTCGCTACTCCTGTGGGGGTCTGAGCGGGGAGCACCAAGAGCCCGCTGATGAGCCAGCTTGCTGTTCCTAAGTGAAACCTCACACAAGACACGGCATGAATCTAGAAAAATTGCTGAGATTTAATTCACGGGCTGTGAATGCCTTAGGCTTTTGTGGGTATCTACCTACATAACCTAACGGCGGTGCTTTTTGAAGATCCAACCAGCCTTCGGGCTGACTACCTAACAGACAGACGGACAGACAGACAGACAGACATCAAATATACCATCTTTTTGGAAGACTTGATTTGGTAATTGTTTAACATTCAACGAGGACTTATTCATAATGATGAATAGACCCCGTTCCGGCACTCAGACCAGAGTTGAATTCTTGGCAGAGCTGGCAATTGGAAACCGAACCTCTGCAGTGACGAACAAGAATGCTAGTCATTACGCCACAAGGTGGACGCAGAAATTTGATGTTTTTGTTCAGGTTAGGGGTTTGGGACGTCTTGGTTATTAGCCCCGTGCAGTTAGGGACGGGGATGAGGGAGGTGCCCCAGGACTTGCAATATGGTACGATCACAGCATGTGCTTAGGGGGGAGTGTGTGTAAATCATACTCAGGATAGCCACTGTCAGCGCCGAACTAAAACCTTGGATCTCTTGACTTGCTTCAGCTGCCCATGCGACCGTGGTGCATGATTAAACGAGGATGGCTAGGCCGCATTTCAAGTTTCGTGTTAACAGTAGCAATTGATATTGCAAATTTTCAGTCGGGTAACAGAACAAAAAATATTTAAGAATTGAAAATATAACCTTCTAGAAACTAAGTGCGATTAAATATATATAGGCCTATGTTATGGACTACAGAACAGGGAGAAGAATGGTATGACATGTCTCACTCGTCAAGCGAGCATCATCAGATCCAATTATAAAATACAAACTAGTTTTACAAAAACTACCAAACCAACAATGACACCCACAAACTGTCTCTGTCCTCCGAAAGATAAAAGCACGGCCAAAAACTTAGAAAATGTGCGAACTGTCAATAAAGCAACACAGAAGAATGGCTTCAAAGTTATCTATAAATAGGCTTGCCATATTTTTGGTGAGTGAAACCGGGACACATTAATATGGGATGGCCATACCGGGGGGTCTGGAGGGTATTGGGGGGAGGGGGAGGGGGCCGGGATTTTTTTAAAATTAAAA
This sequence comes from Meconema thalassinum, assembly GCA_946902985.2. NCBI lineage: Eukaryota > Metazoa > Arthropoda > Insecta > Orthoptera > Tettigoniidae > Meconema > Meconema thalassinum. Next base: position 1,907,699,246 of record OX336388.2, on the reverse strand, counting down.
GCAAAATGGAGAGTTTTAAGCCCTTTTTCTTATCGCAAGTGACGGGAGGGGAGAATCTGGCACCCTAAATCTACACACCTTATAAAAATTTAAAAAAAGTAATATTTGCTAGCTAAATATACATAATTTTTCCTTTTTAATGGTAATATTTTCTGGTCTACCATCTAGAAAGAAGTGTTAATAAAATACAATTTAAAATACTTCATAAAATTGTTTAATTGAACAATTAATAAGAATTATTATTTTTTGGAAAACTACAACTTTTCGTCTAACTACAAAAACAATTACAAAAAATATTATGTTGATTGTTGAAAAGTAACCGATTCATTAAAGATTCTTACACACAGAAATCTCGCAGCCGTTTTCCGGGACATTGATAAATCCGGACGGGACACCGGGACAAGAGAAAAATACCGGGACTGTCTCGGTCAAACCGGGACGTATGGCAAGCCTATCTATAAACCAAATCAGCCAATTTCCTGTGTTGAAGATTCGTTCAGACAAGGAGGCATGGACAGCTGCAACAAACCTTTTTCATGTGTGAAGACTCAAAGAAACTGGATAAAACAGAAACAAACAACCAATGATACAGATAAACCTATTTCAATATTGTTATTGCCATTCAATGGTTTTGCAAAGACCTCATCCACTAAAGTAGAATTTTGGCGTCCATACGCGTAGTCCACCTTTACAACGGGGGCGCTGGTAGAATATTTAAACATCAATGTTATTGTATATGTTCGTTCATTCTTTGTTCCCTGCTAGCTCGAGAAGTGTTGTTCATTATCCAGTTGAAAGGTTGTCATGTTTCTAGCACCAGCTACTCCAATCGCCTCGTTCTCATAACGTCAGCGATCAAGCAGAGTCAATGGCGGCATTGTGCGCCAAACGGAGAAGCTTCTCTTTTATTTTTGCTCGATTCGTCGATAACGTTCTGAGCACGTTCAAGTACCGTAAAGTAAAGATGAAATGTTTGATAGAGACATCTGGTGAACAGGTTATGCCCATACCTGTCAATAGCATGTTACACTGAGTGAACGATATTTATTGGAATGATAAATATCTGTATTTCTTGTCAAATAGTAAATGAATGTTGTACGACTGTTGATGATGGGGGAGTGGGGGAAACCAGAGAATGTCATCCAGCAAGATAAGATTCGAACTCATTTGTCAAAAGCAGCGACGCGTGAAACGGCAAGAGATGATTCGTCCTCGCAAATCGAATGTAATTTTTTTATTCTCCTTATCAATTCCATTCTGGGGCTATATTTTAACACGTGGAACTTCTACGAGATATTAATGGTGTGTTATTAATAGGAACGATTTTTTTGTAATTTAACATGTCATGTTACGGATTTGAAATATGAACTCCCTTTTTTATTTTAACCCACTCTAAAGTGGAAGCATTGATACGGCTGTTCAGGTCTAAATGCGAAGTGGTTAGATACATTATTTTCACATTAAAATTCTCAGATCATACTGTAGTTCTCGCAAATGTTTCCTAATTCCATAGCTCTGTCTTTTCTCATTCAAGCAGAAATGCCGTGTTGGTACATGGCGTAAATTCTATTAACTGGCTCTTATGATATCTTGTAGTGAAAATGGTATTATTATTATTATGATTATTATTATTATTATTATTATTATTATTATTATTATTATTATTAATATTATTACTACGTTATACCCCAATAGGGAGCGCGATTTAACCTATTTCACAAATGAATTTGAAAACCTCTACATTCTCTCACTATGATTTTTCTTCTTCTCTGCTCTCCATGCAGTGGTTAATCTCATTCGGGGGTTTTAAGAAAAATTATGTTCGTTCACCAACGATCTGTCCCATAAAAGTTTGTCCGTTACGTTGATATAATTAAGGTCATTTTCAATTTCTATTATCCATTTATTCTTGGTTTGTAATGAGGAGGCATTATTAAATATCCTCTTAGTAAGTTATTCTCTGTCCATTCTTTGAATATGTCCTTACAATTTTAAACGTCTATTTCTTATCATGTCTGATAATTTCTCGGATTGTTGGTATGACTCGTAGGATCTCTTTTTCATCCACACTCCCTCTATGCACTCTGGGACAAATATTTTCCTGAGGATTTTTCTTAGTTGTTTTTCTAAATTTTTAGTTAATATTACTATTATTATTATCATTATTCACTCATGAATTCTAATGAGTCTTTCTGTATTGTTTCAGGTAAGATTCTACTCATCGTCCGGAAGAATGTCTCCCTCGGCTGTTATCTCTACGCTAAGGTTCACCGTTCGCAGAGGAGCACGTGACCGTTGTGTATTTGTAATACAACATACTTCAGCAAGGGAACATTGTGCCTTGTAGTTGACTAGTAGTAGGTAACGATTAATTCAGAAGATGGGAGGAGAGAGGTCGAATAGTGTATGTAATCTTATTGCTGATTCGCCCTTTCTCCTCCCAGATGAATGGGCGACTATCGTATGTAACCTTATTGCTGACCCTGTCTCCTCGGAGTTGAAAGGGCGAATATTGTATGTACCCTTATTGCTAATTCACCCCGTCTCCTCCCAGCTGAAAGGGCGAATATTGTATGTAATCTTATTGCAGATTCTCCCTTTCTCTTCCCAGATGAAGGGTGACAATTGTATGCAATCTTATTGCTGATTCGCCCTGTCTCCTCCCAGCTGAAAGGGCAACTATTGTATGTAATCTTATTGCAGATTCGCCCTTTCTCCTCCCAGCTGAAAGGGCGACTATTATATGCAATCTTGCATATTAAGGCTTTCACGGCCCGGATTATTATATAAATAATTCATGCTTTTGGGCTAATGCCGTGTGTATTTTTAATTTGAACCATACGTTTCGGAGAAACCTTGCCTCCTTTTTCAATGGAAATAAACAATGTGGCCACAAAAAGTAAATCAATGAGATTACAAAAAAAAAAAAGATAAATTCTCTGTTCGTCACCAGAGAGCAGCTGCCAGAAATTACTGTATGAACCATGGTGGAACGGCGGACAGATTAGTAAGTAACGAGAAGGTAAAGAGGGCGGTGTGGAAATATTGAAACTCCTCGAAGAATGAGGAGGGGGGGGGAGGTGGGAGGGTTAGATGAATATATAGGGAAACATAAACAAAAGGGAAGTGTATCTGAACGATACCTAACGTCATACAGTCATCGGTGAAAAAACAGATGGAAACTCCCCCAGTGACGAACAAAGGAGATCAAATCCAGGCTCTGAGACCTAGAGGGAAAATGTACAATTTTAAATATGTGAAGAACAGAGAGACTGAGAGGAACTATCTCCCTAGATCCTTAAAAACTGGTAGCCAAGTGTCACTTAGCTGATATCCAGTGTCTCTGTTAAAATTATTGGGATTTTTACGAATTTCAACTGCCTCCCTTATAATTCTAGACCAGTTGTGCTTAACAAGGGCAAGCGCATGAGCATCCTTGAAACAAACATCGTGCCCTGAAGACAGGGCATGTTCAGCTATAGCTGATTTGTCAGGTTGGTTTAGACGGATGTTCCTTTGATGCTCTTTGATGCGAGTTGCAATGGACCGTTTTGTTTGTCCAATGTAGACTTTTCCGCAAGTACATGGGACTTCATACACCCCAGGTTGTAGTGTTGGGGACAATTTATCTTTGTTTAATGCTAAACGTTGACCAATTTTCGTCATAGTGCCGAAAACTGTTTTTATCTTGTGCTTGCGGAGAATCTTAGCAACGCGGTCAGTGGTGTTGTGCTTGTGTTCCAGTTATTTCTTGTGGGATGGTAAATATTACGAGCAGACTGATGGTGTGGCCATGGGAAGTCCACTCTCGCCTGTCGTGGCAATTTTTTTATGGAACATTTTGAGGGGGAGGCTATATCTTCGGCGTCTTTCAAACCTGTGATTTGGTGGAGGTATGTGGATGATACGTTCGTGGTGTGGGAGGAGGGTTCTGAGAAACTGAATCACTTTCTGAACCACCTAAATCAGCTGCATCCTTCAATCCACTTCACAATGGAGCTAGAGTCGGGTGGATGCTTACCTTTTTTGGATGTTCTTGTGAGGAGGAAGGAGGATGGCTCCATGGGTCACAGCGTCTACCGTAAGCCAACTCACACTAACCGTTATTTACATGCGGACTCCCACCATCACCCAGCACAAAAACAAGGAATTATAACAACTCTAGCCAAAAGAGCGGAACGTATTTGTGAGGCATCAACTCTTCAGGAAGAGTTACATGCCTTACAAACCATCTTTAAGGGTAATGGCTACAATGAATCCACTATATATAGGTCCCTACATACCATAAGGAGGGATAGACAACCTTCTCAGAGCTCCGGCGTGAGAGGAACTGCTTACCTCCCTTATATTCACAACACCACTGACCGCGTTGCTACGATTCTCCGCAAGCACAAGATAAAAACAGTTTTCGGCACTATGACGAAAATTGGTCAACGTTTAGCATTAAACAAAGATAAATTGTCCCCAACACTACAACCTGGGGTGTATGAAGTCCCATGTACTTGCGGAAAAGTCTACATTGGACAAACAAAACGGTCCATTGCAACTCGCATCAAAGAGCATCAAAGGAACATCCGTCTAAACCAACCTGACAAATCAGCTATAGCTGAACATGCCCTGTCTTCAGGGCACGATGTTTGTTTCAAGGATGCTCATGCGCTTGCCCTTGTTAAGCACAACTGGTCTAGAATTATAAGGGAGGCAGTTGAAATTCGTAAAAATCCCAATAATTTTAACAGAGACACTGGATATCAGCTAAGTGACACTTGGCTACCAGTTATTAAGGATCTAGGGAGATAGTTCCTCTCAGTCTCTCTGTTCTTCACATATTTAAAATTGTACATTTTCCCTCTAGGGCTCAGAGCCTGGATTTGATCTCCTTTGTTCGTCACTGGGGGAGTTTCCATCTGTTTTTTCACCGTTGACTGTATGACGTTAGGTATCGTTCAGATACACTTCCCTTTTGTTTATGTTTCCCTATATATTCATCTAACCCTCCCCCCTCCCCCCCCCCCTCCTCATTCTTCGAGGAGTTTCAATATTTCCACACCGCCCTCTTTACCTTCTCGTTACTTACTAATCTGTCCGCCGTTCCACCATGGTTCATACAGTAATTTCTGGCAGCTGCTCTCTGGTGACGAACAGAGGAATTTATCTTTTTTTTTTTTTTTTTTTTTTTTTTTGTAATCTCATTGATTTACTTTCTGCGGCCACATTGTTTATTTCCATTGAAAAAGGAGGCAAGGTTTCTCCGAAACGTATGGTTCAAATTAAAAATACACACGGCATTAGCCCAAAAGCATGAATTATTTATATAATATGCAATCTTATTGCTGATTCGCCCTGTCTCCTCCCAGCTCCTGAATTGAATACGGTATTGGTATCGTCTGCAGTTAGAGTGTACTGCTCGAGTCCAAGCTCTGTGAAACTGAGAGGAATGTGGATCTCACAGTGAGGATAGATGTGGCGGATTCCCGCTCCGTGCTTAGTAACAGAATCAAATACATTGGTCGATCACTCACTCACTCATTTGCAACACCACACTGGTATAGGCAACGGCTTTATGTTATCAATATTGGAATATACATGAATTCCAGATAACACAGCGGGCTGTTGACAGGCCCTTCTTTTCCCGCCTCCAGAGTCACCTCACCCGGCAAGTTACAGAGTTTGGACTCGAGCAGAAACACCTTGTTTGTCACCTGCTTGTAGTGGTAAGAATCATTTGTTTTCAAACAAAAGATATGACTCATTTGCTTATTTTCATTTTATGAAAAAATAGGCTTACTTATCAAGGATAAGTGCGCACAATGTGCATTAGATTAATTATTTACAAAATTCTGTAACCGATGACAACCTTTTAGTACACACGAGAGCCTGGTAAGTATCGCATAGGCTTAAGAGATCACCTTTTGTCTGTGTTTGTATATGTGTGTGCGAATGTGTGTGTGTTTGTGTGTGTGTCCCCCTCTAATATCTTCTAAATGGCTGCAGCGATTTCAATGAATCTCGGTAAAGTCATAGCACCATTTTGGCCAACCTTGGCCGTGCGTTTCAAATTTTTATTTCGTTTCACCAATCCAACATGGGCGCATACGAAATATTTCACCAGCATTCAATATCTCCGAAACTATTACGGATATCCCCCTGAAATTTTGTACGGTGATAAAGGGCACTAATGGATGTTTACTTCTGAGACTTTCGAAAATCTGGTAACTTTAAAACCAACAAGGCGGCCAAGCAAAGTTGAGACTTTTAAATAGACTTTGCTCGCGATTTAACCAGCCAAACGCAATGAAACTTGGTACAGGAAATTGTTTTACACGTTGTAATGCACTGGCATCTGATTTAGTTCAATTTGTAACCTATCCGCTCATAATTGCTTGTTATCAAAAGGATTAAAGTTCCGGGCACCTTTCGTAATACTTGACCCTCCTGCAATCATCAAACAGAAGTTTGCAGACAAATGATACACACAATTACACTGGGATGTTTACCACGAGTATCAAGTACATATAAATGCAACGGCTTTACCAACCTAAAAACATTGATCCTTATTAATTTACAATTACTGCAGATTCCTTCTGAACCAACCCCATGGAACCATAGTTCCTGGTTGGATAACGAATAAGTCGGTGAAAAGAAGAATCTACACTTTATCGCTCCCAGGTTGTATTGCAATTAAATCCTAGGGTTAATTTTTGCTCTCATTGGCTGCAGTTGGATTTGCGGACAGTTTTTTTTTTTTTCACAGACACTTAGCAGTGCGTACCATGGTTATTCTTCAGTTACGTTAGCCAGCCATCTCAGCGAAATATTCGTCTCTTTATTTAAGCTTAAAATGGATGAATAATGACTTTTCTTTAAAACTAATGCCACTCATAGGTTTTGCGAGGTTCCATAACGCATCGGTTGGTTCCCTCAGTGTAAACATATTAAAGGAACTCTGTTTGATTCAATCTGTGTACAAAAGTTTTGAAAAGATTTCATGTTTCATCCATGTTTCATTCATGTGGTCACTCTTACACCAAGCTCGATACGGATGGGTTGTTAAAACCTTGTTCAACTGCTTTTCATATCTATTCCATATTCTTATACTGTACGCTTTACTCCGCTCACAATCAAATGCACTTCAGTACAGTACTATTTATTTATTTAGCGTATGATGAATACAATATTATATACAATATATACAGTACAACTACCATCACAAGTTCATAACTAAAGTTCCATGTTTAAAGTTGAGAGCCAAAGAAGGGCTTCGCTTGAGACACAGTGTAAGTCTTCTATAGAGCCTCTGTATGCGCGTAAAGGACACTCGAATGTAATGTGGTCCACTGTCTGTTCCTCTTCTCCGCAGTCACATTGAGGTGATGCCTTCCATCCCCATTTGAAGAGAGTGGCTCCACATCTAGCTTGGCCGGTCCTAGTACGGTTTAGCGTCCTCCACTGTCGTCTGGGAAGGGAAAATCCATCAGGGCACTTGCAGGGGTTCTTAATGATGTGATGATTTGGTAACGAGGATTGCAGATGCCATTGTTCTTTCCAGGCGTCCGATATATTAAAGGAGGTGTCCTGTAGAATCATTGCAGTACGCCAAGAAGGGTGTCTGGATTTCAGTCGTTTGGTTGGAGAAGCTGCTATATCAGAATGAATAGGGAGGTGAGGATTGTTTTCTATTTTCTTCCATAAGTTAAGCAGTGACTGTGATCTTCTTAGGGATGGAGGGGGTATGTGGCTTAGGGTGGGAAGCCAGTGTGTGTTAGTAGGTCGGATGCACCCTGTAATGATACGCATTGCCTGGTTCAGCTGGGTGTCTACTAGTCCAATGTGAGCACTGTTAAGCCAAGTTGAGCAACAATATTCAGCGACGGAATAAGAAAGTGCAAGAGCAGTGGATCTCAATACTTGAGCATTAGCACCCCAGGATGTACCCGCCAGCTTTTGAAGGATGTTATTCCTGGTCTTGATCTTGGCTGACACATTGCAGAGGTGATTCTTGTAAGTCAGCGACCTGTCCAGGGTGACTCCCAGGTATTTTGGGTTACTACAGTATTGTAGATTCTCTCTTCTGAATGGTATGGTTGGTTTGTACCCAGAACGTCTATTCCGCAAGTGGAAGGTAGACACAACAGTTTTCTGCGTGTTTGGTCTAAGGTTGTTCTGACGAAAGTAGCTGTCTAGGATCTTCAAGTCTGATGTAAGCATCGACTCAGGCTCATCGAAGCGATGGTGTTGGGCGACCAATGCGATGTCATCTGCATAGATGATTTTTTTTTGATTTCGTTGCTGGGAAGTCATATGCGTACAGGTTGAATAGTAGAGGGTCCAATACAGAGCCCTGAGGGAGTCCACCATTTATCCTATGTACTTTACTCCTGGAGTCTTCGGAAAATATCTGAAAGTACCTATTACTCAGCATGTTACTGAGTAATGTGGTGAGTTTCAGGCAAGGGATGATACTGATAAATTTAAGAAGGAGCTTATCTTGCCACACGGTGTCATATGCAGCTGTCAGATCTAAGAAAACACCCGTGCTTACCATTTTGTTCTCAAAGCCATTTTCAATATGGGTAACTAGTGCTAAAACTTGTTCATCACATCCACGTCCAGGTCTGAATCCAGCCTGCTCGACTGGAATATGCTGATTGATTGTCGCAGAGATCTTGTTATGTATCAGCCTTTCCAGAAGCTTCATTGTGACACTGAGGAGTGCTATTGGCCGGTAACTCTCAACTTTTGTTGGGTCCTTAGATGTTTTTAATACAGCTACTATTTTTGTCTTCTTGAAGAGTGAAGGTAGGTGACCTGTCTCTAGGATGTTCGTGAAGAAGTTAGTAAGCCATTTGACAGCAGCTGGTCCAAGATGTAGAATGAACTCTGGGTATATACCATCAGCACCTGCCGCTTTCCCAGGTTTTAAACTTTCTATGGCCTGCTTAATTTCTGGTGGTTGAAATGGGACAGAGAATTCAGAGGATCGCAGAGCCAAACGTTTCTTTTCCTTGAAGAGTTGCTTTACGTGTCTTCTATGATGCTTTTCAACTGAAACCTTTGATGTAGAGATCATATGCTTTGCCATGTCATTTAGACTGATGCTTGTTTTTGGTCTAATTTTGCTGTTGGATGTGTCCAATTTCCTGATCAGGCTCCAAGCTTCCCTGCTGGAGTGAGTGAAGTCTAGTGACTCAACAGTTTCTTGCCAAATTCTCTTCCTGTTTTCATCTAGGGATTGTAAAAGTTCAGAAGCCGTATTTGGATCACCATTGGCCTCAAATTCTTTGAAGAGCCTTTCACTCTCCTCGTTCCAGCCGGGGATGTATTGTTTACGATATCCTCTTGGGATACATCGTTTTGCTGCACTTTTAACTACACCGATGAATCTGCTGTAGTTGCTATGGATAGGTCTTATCCATCGCAGGTTGGAGTCAATCTGTTTAGAAAATTCATCCCAATTGGCTTTTTTAAAATTCCATCTCTGTTTCGGGCAGGAGTGAACAATAGGCACAAGCAATCCAGACTGGAGAATTATTGGTCTGTGCTGACTGTGAGGAAATTTGTTGAGCACTGTGCGTCGTAAGTTGCTAAGTGGGTGTTGTGCCTGCGTTACAAAACAGAGATCCGGGGTGTATTCTTTGTTCCATCGTGCAGAAGAGAAGGAAGCCTTATCCTTGGCATCATAGATAAGTTTAAGGTTTTCAGCTTCCATCCAGTCAGTAAGCTTTTCCCCATTTCTGTCGTTCTCCTTGTATCCCCATAGTGTGTGATGGCTGTTAAAGTCCCCTGCAATTATACTTGGATTTTGCAACGTTGGGATTGGCGGAGATGGCCAGGGAGTTCCAGGAGGTTTATATACGTTGATTACTGTCAAATCACAGACTTTGATTGAGGTAGTAAATATTTCATTATCTGAGGAAGATGGCAAGACTTGATAGTGTGTGATATCGCTCCTCACATAGGTGGCAATCCCGTACTTCGCATGGTTAATTGCAGACACTAATTTAAATCCTGGAATCTTCCCTCTGGACTGCAGTTGGAGATCATTTTCGGTGTGGGTTTCTTGAAGCAGGATGATGTGAGTCTGATGTTCTTTGAGAACCTTTGCTAGGTTTTCACACTTTGCTCTGCTAATGCCTTCGACGTAAGCTGGCATATTTTCAATGAAGGGCCAATGTTACGAACTTGAGGGCCCTGAAAAGGGCCTCTAGGTGTGTTTCTCCTCCATATTCCTTGACCGAGAGGTCGTTTCCGACAGTTCGGTCTCATCTTATTACTCTTGCTTTCTTAGCACCACCCAGGGGACACGTGTAGGGCAGAGTGCTGGTTAAACCTACGGACGTGAAGCAACGCAGACCCCCAGTACTGCACCACGTAAACACAACCGGACAGCATGAGAGATAGAATATAGACAAAAGTTACTGTCTTGCAGCGACTTGTTTGTTTGTTCTTTTATATAGACTGATTACTGACATAGTCGACGTGCCCCACGCAGCGCACTAACCGCGTCGCGCATTTTTGGGTATGTTAGCCGTCTTAAAAGCGGCAGGCAAAAATTTCTGGCGAAGTTCATCTTGAAGGAGATAGTTGTTTGTGTTGAATGTGGTGTGAGTAATACCGAATGTTTAAACTACGTATAACCAGAATTGCTTATGTTCTTGAGATTTATTTTGTAAAATTTGAAGTAGAATAGATATTGAGCAATTTACTTTAAAGTAACGTATTTACCCTGAACAGTTTTAGGTGTAGTGTCACGCACGCCCGAGGAAAATTTTCCTCTAAATTCCATGGTGTTCAAGAGTTCCATGGAAATATGCGTAAGTCGGTAAGGAAAGTAAAGAAAAAACTGGGGCGTGTTCGATTTGTAACTACATACAATTTTAACGCTAAATTCCTACACTGGACAAGGTGGAGGAAATCCATGCTTTGGTTGAACGTACTCCTTGGAAAACAATCGTGCGTGTCGCTCAGCAGACAGAAATAAGTTCATTATTTATTTATTTATTTATTTATTTATTTATTTATTTATTTATCGTATGGCTTTTAGTGCCGGGAGTGTCCGAGGACATGTTCGGCTCGCCTGAGTCTGTAGCTGCTTCCAGCGGACACCCTTAGGGTCAGCTACAAGTTCCGTTCAATTTCAAGTAGTTCCAACTCTCTCCACCAGATATCAATGATACCTAGTGGTGAACGTTGGAACTTTGATAAAGCGTTCCGACGAAATCTAACCTAACAATTTAACTTCACACAAGTTTAGTCTGTGGAAGGATCATTTACATGCCATAAATCTATGACATGGGACCGCCGGCTGTACTTCTCCTCCAAAGGAAGGCATACTGAAGGATTTTTAACGCTCTTAAAAAATCCGACGACTTCGGTCGGGTTTGAACCCGCTATCTTGGGAACAGCAGTTCAGCATGCTGCCAACTACGCCACCGAAGCAGCTCATTCTTAAGTAAAATGTAAGTATTCGCCGTACATTTATAGTCTTTCTTTCTTTCTTTCTTTCTTTCTTTCTTTCTTTCTTTCTTTGCCACCAGTATGCAGCAAATAACTGTCGGCCAGCGAGCTGAATTAGATCCATCGACCACATAAGGTTTTGAATATTCCCGAAGGGAATATGATGTTGTTTCCATTTGAGCGGATGAATTATCATTAAATGATAAAAATGGTCCGGTTTGCTCAAACAATGCCTGCGTTACAAAACCTTATTTGGATTGCCAAGGTAAGACTTTTGTTTTTATGAAAGGGAGTTGACTCCCGTAGCACATTGGCATGCTCGTGACGTCAATACTGCTTGTATTTTGTGTCTTGCATGGCCTTCTCAGTATGTGCTAGCCACGCGTATTGGTAGGTGAGTCTGTACCAACTGACGAGCCCAACGGCACACTGGGGCGAAACGCTGGCATTGTTTGAGTTAACCGGACCATTTTTTATCATTTATTGATAATCCATCGACCACGCCAAAATCATACTGTGGTTGTGAAACACCGAATGAACGGAAGTGTTTCATCTCCGGAAAATGACCGGTTAAAGAGAAAGTAGGAAGTCTACAGTACATTGAAAAATAAAAGACAGCTATTCTACGAGGGGTGTTCAAATATAAAGGTACAAAACGATACTGTGGGTACAATTTATTCGTTATTCAAAAGTAATGTGCACAGGTGTCTCATTGCTTCACTAGCCGCAGGATTCCCTGTTCCCAGAAGTCTTGTGGTTGTGACAGGAGCCAATCCTGTACGGTGTCCTTTAGTCCGTCATCCGATTTGAAACGTTTTCCCTTGAGATGTTTTTTTTTAACGGACCAAAGAGATGGAAGTCGCAGGGTGACAAGTCGGGATTATAGGGCGGATGCTCAAGTTGCTCCGACTTGAACGTGGCCAATACACCTTGTGTGACGTATGGACGTGTGGGCGAGCGTTGTCATGGAGCAGAACCACTCCCTTCGTGAGCAGTCCAGGCCGTTTATTCTTCATGGACTTGCGTAGGCTACGGAGTGTCGCACAGTACACGTCACTGTTAATGGTTCATCTCAAGGGAAAATGTTTCCAATCGGACGACGAACTAAAGGACACCGTACAGGATTGGCTCCTGTCACAACCATTAGACTTCTGGGAACAGGGATTCCTGCGGCTAGTGTAGCAATGGGACACCTGTGCACAGGCCTGTGCTGATCACTTTTAAATAATGAATAAATTGTACCACAGTATCGTTTCGTACCTTTTCATTTGAACACCCCTTATAATAATGAGGCCAGAATGTTATTTTCTGCAACAATTTTAATGAGCGTAACAAAACCTGTCTATCACATCTCAGTTGTGGATCACGAGTAGATCAAGCTGTGACAGTGCGAATTATTGTGTGTGATGCATTACAGAGACTAACCAACTCGCAAATAACATCTCGTCGGCTACGTGGAAGAAGAAAATTCAATTTGTCAGTGCCTCCTCTTTACTTTACTAAGTAAAAGGTCACTCGTTTCTTTGAAATGTTTCACCGTCTCACTCTTTTCAAGCATCTCAGACGCTGTCTCTTACCAGATGAACTAGTCGACTACATTCTCTCTACTTCCTCCCTTATTTACTTTGTTACCATTGTCCTAAACGTCATGGGTTTGTTTCCTGGAAAATTACCCACTAGGCTGTAACTGAAACAAATGTTCCTGAATGTAATCTCCAGAGAATGTAACGACCTTCTTCCACCAATCAGCAAATCGTTTTGTACTTTTCTCGAAATGTTGACGTACATTGTATATTAATGTCTGTCAGTTACTAAACGGTTGCATCTATAAGAGGCAAATTAGGTTTATTTAGAGTTTTGTGCCAGAATTGGTTCAAGTTGTATTTGTAAATTACATCAGATTTGCCAACTGCTGAAAAATGCAATTGAAATTTGAACCAAATGCTTGATATCTCAGAACCTATCCATGAAAGCAATTCGAAACTTGGCAAATAAATTGGCCATTAAGATACAGATACTTTATGAACGACACCTAAAAGTACGTATAATAATTTCTGGTACATGAAATGTTAATGCATGTCCTGTTGCCTAAAGGCGTGAATAAGGGAGAGCTCTCATAAACTGCGTGTTCGTTTAAGTTGTTATTTGTTATTACAGGCTTATTTGTTTATTTAAATAAATCTCTGTGGCGTCTACCCCAAGACCACAGAAGGCAGCGGTCATAGGCCTACTAATAATGTACAGTCGAACCACTGTACTGGAAAGAAATTTCTTGGTACCGTCATTTCTACGGTGAAAAACTCTAAGCTATAACTTACAAGAAACTTTTGTACCTCTGTATAAGAAAGTTCTGTTGGACTATTTTACCTTTGTATAGGAAATAAAGTAGGTTCATGACCTCCTGTTGTTTTCCCTGTTTAATCTCTGCATCATACTATTGTCATCGTGCCAGGAGATGGCAGTTCAACACGCTGCTGTACGCATGCACGGCCCGTCTATTCACAACCTAAATATATCGGCTTTCCACATGCCAATGGTAGTCATAGCAGCAGACGACACGCAGCCAGGGAAAGAAAGAATGTGCAGAGTGAGTGGAGCAAGTAGTGACCAACTTAATGATTTTGTAATGCGCGATATGCAGTGAGCTGGAAGACATCTGCAGTTCAAACCCAACTGTCATCTCCTGGCGCGATATCAATACGTACTGTATTGTTGTGCATTTTTTCTATCGTCCGAGTTGAGTCTGTTTTAGGAGTAAACCCGCTACGGTATCATTAAAATGTCTACTAAGCGGAAACAACCTCCATATAATAAAGTGGCTTGGATAAACTCGGGTATAAGACAATCTGGGTTTAACCAAAAAAACTATATAAGAAAGAATAAAAATTTCCCCTTCAACTTGCTTGAGTTTTAATAAGACAAAATACACCACAAAGAAATACTGTACTGTCGCATAGGATTACTATGAAATAGTTTGAGTTTTTCCCACTTTAAACAACACACTTAATTCTTTAGCCGGACCTTTGTCATCCTGGTGTTCTTCAGTAACTATCCTCCAGTGTATCTTATGTTTAGAAGTCATTGTCACTGAATCACAGTACTGTACGTAAATAAATGCAGTAGACAGTAAAATGAACACCTTTAAAGATCACTCAAGTTCACCGTTTTCTTCTACTCTCATTTGTCATAAGGAAACTGTGTGTATTACAAGAGGGTTGGAAGAAGTAACGATACATTCCATTCAATTACAGATGTTGAGAAATGTAGCATACCTGCTGCATTCATGAGGAAGAATTATATTTAACTAGCAGGTACCCGCGGCTTCGCTCGCGTCATAGTCGTGTCATATTGTTATTCAATGAAATGCAGGTTTAACCCCGTTATCACTCCTTTAGAACCTGAATATCCAAATATCCCTGCTTAGTAGACGTTTTCGACACACAACACATATATCCCCAAAATATAATTCTTCTAATTTTAATAGTTTTGGTTGGTCGATGAGAGTGAATATACAAAAATCCTTTCTTAGTGGGCGTTTTTCTTGCAGAATTTCACCCCCTCCCCGTGGGCCCCTTAATTTGGATTTATGAAAAAACGGTCGAACACCTATTTATTTAATAATTTAATTATTTATTTTTTATCTGATTGTATTCCTCTGAGTTTCAAACTCCTCGCCTATGTCGTTTAAGAGATACACGCTCCGTTAGGAATCTTTCAACCCCCACTTTTCATCCCTTTCACCTCATAATATACACCACATCGAAAAACCATTCGACATGTGTCAGCTTATTAGCCTACTTTCGATTTTTGCAAAAAATGAAAGTAGACTTATGAGATCAACACAGGGCGAAAAATTGTGTGTCTGTCTGTGTGTGTGTATGTGTGTGTGTGTGAGTGTGTGAGTGTGTGTGTGTGTGTGTGTGTGTGTGTGTGTGTGTGTGAGTGTGTGTGTGTACTCTGAATGTCTGTCTCCCCCCCACCTATCAATTCGAACACGGTGAAACCGAATTGAACGAAATTTGGTACAAAGGTAGCACTAGCAAAGGGCACCTCAGTGTCATACTTTATATCGCCGCCATCTTTACCAAAACAGAATGGCGGCCACTCAAACGTTCAAAACGTAGAGTCAAATTACGGCTAACCTAATCATCCGATCTCTACCAAATTTGGTGACAACATACCTTTGTATAGGAGGCGTCTTTCACCCAAAATACAAGGTCATCGGCCGTGCCATTTCAGGATGGCGGCCGTGTGAATTATGCAATCATTTTAATCAATAGCTTAAGACCCACCAATTCCGATTATGGAGCCTAGGGTGGTTTAAGCTATCCTGAAAGTCGTGATCCGTTATTTATTATAATTTAATATTATAACATTATACTGTATGAGTGGCTTAAAAGAGCTGAGCTGTCTGTGTCACACGACAAGATGGCAGCTGTCCTCATGTGCCTGTCTTATTTTTCAGTAGTTTTAGTATGTTGTATGTGATATACCCTACTGATACAATAATATAAACTTTGAATGAAATGATCTTTAATGAAGATGTACTGCAGTGAAGAAATCGTTTATTTAATGTCGTTATTGGCCAACAGGTTGTATCTAATATGTCAGTTAAGAACACCGTGATTTTAATGGTAGGGTTAGCTCTGGGCTGGCGTGTTTGTCTGTCACGCAGTTGACTGGGGATCGAATACTGCTACAATTAACTTTTTTCTTGAATTCTTTTACAAATGATGTGCACGAGCTCTTTCCACAGATTTTGAATAAGATGCCATTTAGCTCAAAGGAGAGGCTAATGTATACACTCGTTTATTAATCAAATCACAGCCCCAGCATTGCACATAAACAGAAGACATTAGGAAAAGGAGAATAGAAGAACTAGATACACGTTGTCATTAACCACAGCCTTCTTAATGCCTCTGTACGGTGCTGTGCTCTTGTGTGTTATGTGGGTAATATTGTTCCAAACATAGCGCTGTGTAAATACCTGGCCTCCTGAAGTATGGCAATTTTGTAATACTGGTAGTTCAACTATTAGCCACGATCGCGCTCCGATTACCTTTAAACACTGCCAGCTGGATCGCCTCCCTCTTGGCTACTTTAAACTGCCTACTCATTCAACACCCATAGGCCACTGCCATCGTAGTACATTACGATGGCAGTGCATAGGCGTACAAGATAACGATTAATTCACTGATAGGTCGCAGCAACAACCTACTGTGATCGGCGCGGATTTTTAAAGGGGAAGATACCCAAAACGAAAGATTCTTAACTTTGCAGGCTATCATAATATAGAGATTAACGGACGTGAATGCATTACAATAAGTTAGTATTTTTGTTATTCAATCATCATAAAGTATATAATATTGATTTTGACACTTACTGGCTAATTATCAATATAAAAGAAAACGAACAATACATGGTGGTAGAGGTGATTGTGTTAGGGATGAGGACAAAGAGTCATAAATATACCCATACATTTAGGAGAAAGTAGGCTATATGTTCTTTGCTGAACATCTTGTTTTTAATGATTAGTTTATATGCCAAGTATCACATCCCCAAATAAAACCACTCCTTAGATATTGTTATCCATTGAAATGCACGTTTACCCCCTTAACACCCCTTTAGAACCTGAATATCCAAAAATATTTCCTTAGTGGACGTTTTCGACATACAACGAACATTTCCCCAAAATTTATTTTTTCTTAGAACTTTGGTGCAAGTACATTCGCACTCAAAATTTAGTACATAGCTTTGTATTATGGATAAGATAATCTGCCTTAGTCAGGTTATTTAAGCCTACAGTTCCGGAATTTATGTCCGCGTTTGGCAGTCTTCCGGTGTCATTTTACAAATGAAATATCTCCGTTCAAAATTTTGTTTTCCGTTTGTCCAGGTTTCCGGTATATACAGGGAACGGTTTTAAATAATTATAAAGTTTATTAGAAAAAGCTAATACACAAATCAATAAATATTTAAATACATAATGATAATTTATTGAACAAATTTTCAACACCTCATCCCACTGAAAGCACGCTCTTGTAGGCTGACTTTAACTGCTCATTCAATACTCATTTTAGTGATTCCTGATGACCACGGCTCCGATTTATTAACTGACAATCTCCACAAATTTGGACCACTTGCATCGATTGATCCTTACCTATATTAGAGTTATTATGAAAGTAATGTATCCCATTCTCAGACTCCTTCAAGAAGTTGCATCCTTCACTGTCAGCCATTATTCTCATGTAATTGATTGGCGATATTTTTCTTTGCTCTCAAGTTTCTTTCTCTGTATGCTTTCTTTTTCTTGTTTGGAACTACTTTCTATATGTTTCGAGTGGTCGTTATTTTAACCACAGCTTCTTCCATCTTTTCTAGATAGCAGCTTCCAACTTGAAATATAGTGGTAATGGATCTAGCCAACATTTCTATGGAGTGGCTCTTTTTGTTTAATCCGTGTGCAGTGAAGCGAGATTGTGCTTGTGAAGATACGCACTCCGTTGTGTGGAACTACTGAAGCGCTTCACGTCCATCGCCAATGAGGAACATAATATTTATTACTTGAGAAGGGGAAGACATATTGTCTATACTCGTACACCATCAACAATATGTGTAAATTACAATATGTGCATTGATTCTTCAACCCCTTGGCCGTATGCTGTCCTACAAGCTGCATATTTTGATCCAAAAACAAAGTTTAAAATCTCCGAGCAAATCTGCAGGTCAATAGCCACTAACAATAACATGACAAAACCCACACTAAATTAAACAATATTGCCAAGTTGTGCAAGTTGGTAATAAACTTCTGTAACTAAATAATTGTATAGAGGATTTCCAGGAGATAAGTATACATATCTTCTTCTGCTGATTGTTGGTGTGACCCTGAATACATGTGACATCGTCTGCAGTCCTTACTTGAATTAAAAACAGATAACACACACTAATACAGTCATCACAATTAACACCGGTTATCAGACAGGTTATACACACAACCAAAGTACACGGGGCTACATGACCGCGTTGTCGCAGACCGTAAACTAATGAACCAACCAACGAGATGTTATGTGGCTTTATCTATCTCGTTCTTAATTTTTGCACACCAATGTAGTTAATGATGAATGACTTAGGGCTTTGCTGACATACATTACAATATGTTCCTGTGTGAAACCATTTGCTGTTTGTACATAGAAAGTTTACATAGAATGAACGCATGAATACCTACTACCAGGAGCTGTAATGAGGTGATGTGTTTACGAAACGTGTCATGCAAAAAATACTTGATGCTTCTTTCTCGACAAACCGTTCGCTAACTTAACAGATCCTAGTTTACTAAATTCGGACATTCATGTATACCTTCAGTAAGATTGTTTGTACTCATCTACAAACACATGAGTTCACGGCAACACATCGACGTAAAAACAACAAAAAAACAAAAAACAACCCCTGGCACTATACAGCCCATGACGGGCTAAGGCAGACCAAGCGACCGCTGCCCAGCCATTCGGCCTGCAGATATTGGGGTGACGCGTGATCAGTGCGTCACGTCCCCTCAGCCGTTAATCTAGGTTTTCGTGATCGGGGCGCTGTCTGACTGTCAGACAGCTACTCAATTGTCCTCACGAGGCTGAGTGCACCCCGTTCCAACCCTCACGTCAGTTTTAAAATACCTGACGGAGCCGGGGATCGAACCCAGGGCCTTCGGGTGAGAGGCAGGCACGCTACCCCAACACCACGGGGCCAGCACACATCGACGTATGCATCCCTAATATGTATGAAACGTTTCGTAAGAACATCACTACATATTTTATATCCTCTGGTAATATGGATGCATAAATTGTACGGAAACATTCTAGGTACACGCAGCAAACGGTTTCAAAGCCCTACCGCATTCGTTATTATACTACAGGGAGTCCGGGAATGTTCTCCGCAGTTGCTACGTGTAGCTGCGAGTGGTTGCGTCATCAGTTTAGTTGGCAGCACAGTGTCCTTGATAGGGTAAAGGCCACATGTTTGGGCTGTGGGCTGTCGAATTCGTCAGTGTGTATTGCAATAAGCGAGCAAGTGTGTCATCAGCACATCTAGCATCAGTTATGAATGGCTGTGGTGAGTATAAAGTTTACTGTTTGTTTGTTATGATACAAGCGACAGCCGTGCTGCCAACGTAACTTGTGACGTAATCTCTCGCAGCAGCTTGTAAGCACTGAGGAGAGCATTCCCGGACTCCCAGTACCTTAGCTACAAACATCATACTTTCTACTTTCTTTTAATTTCTGTAATGTTTGAGACAGGAAATTATGTAGGCTACCCGGCATATGTTATCAGGGTCATGCCAACAACCGGCAGAAAGAATATTTGCATTTATGTCTGAAACACCCTGTATATTGTGAATAGCTTCTCCCACATACTGTATTTGTAGACCTAGACTGAGTGAAAGGGATAAGATGACGATTGCTTGACGCTCGAAACTAGTCATCCAAGTGAATGTAACTTTGTTCCAGGTTTAGGGCATAATAATGGAGTACAATCGTGTTGACCGATTGAAAAGCATAAATTTGTTTACTGAGGCAAAACTCAACAAGATGTTCAGTAAAGAACATATAGCCTACTTTCTCCTAAATGCATGGGTATTGTTATAACTCTTTGTCCATTTCAAGGAGTATGATTGAATGTTGGTTGTAGGAGCTTGTTGAAATACAACGTGCTATAGGGATATTAAACATGAATATGAGGTGCCCTTTGCTAGTGCTACCTCTGTACCAAATTTCGTTCAATTCGGTTTCACCGTGTTTGAATTGATAGGGGGAATCGATTTGCACACATACTTGGCCACCATCTGCAAACTATTGGGCTGATGTTCTTGCAGTTTGGTCAGAATATGTTTCCCACATAAAGATATGGTGTTGCAAAATTAGGTAGAGACTAGATTTTTGGTTGGTCGTAATTACATTTTAGCTTTTAACATTTGGGTGGCCGCGATTACGTTTCCATCAAGATAGCGGTGATATAAAACATGACACTGAGGTGCCCTTTGCTAGTGCTACCTCTATACTGTACCCATGTGAGTAATCTCGATGGTAAATATGCATCTGCCTCCAGCTAGCATCAGGTCTCAGGCGTGTACCGTCTCCCCAATTGAGCAGTGCATATTTTGGATCTGAGGCTATAAGGTATCAACTCTACAATGATAAGGCACAACTCTATTCTAAAACTTTAATTCAGTAAATAAAATCATGGCTTCAAACACAAAAACAATTCCAAAACCATAAAAACAAAGCAAACAAAAATTTACTTCCACAATCCACAAATAAACAAAAATGAAATCAATATAAAGTCAGATTAAACTACAAAGCTGTACCCTTATGTGAACTTCATAAAGATATTCTGGTGCGCTGATGCACCTACGACTTCAATACAAACTGTACATTGAGATAACAGTCATACAATGTGACTTCTTTAATATCACAAATTAATTATTCCTTAAACCTCTTTAGTTTTAACAATTATGTGTGCCGTGCGTGTTTTGATTTTTCTCTTCTCACCAAACAAATGCTTGACATGCATTTACCTATTCGGACGTTGCACCGCAATCAACGTGCAACTCCATAATTATGTAAGCTACCCCTCCACTTCCTCTATTTATATGGTTCCACTGCATGCTGTCTGTGATTCCTCCATAAAACGTTACGTTATAGCTTGTGTCGGATGGTACAATTAGACTACCTTGCGCTCGTCGCCTTTGGCATCTAGTAACCAACTTCATAACTTGGTTTCAGTGACAGTACAAATACATCGTCTAACTATTCGTCAGATAGCTAACATAATGAACCATCAGGATGATCTATAATTATCCATGTGTTCCTAAACCACATGGCTACATTACTCAACATAACAATCTTTCAATACATGTCAATTTACCAGGGTCTAAAATCTTTTCCTTTCAACTTGCCTTGACGGTTCGAGTGCCCGCCTGCAGACCCTCGGCTAGAGGAGTCGGTACACAATAGAAAGTGGGATGGGTGTTCCACCAATTACCTCGACCCTCCTTAAAGGTTTGAATGCTTTCCTTTCTAAGCAGTAAAGATTTACAAGACAAATACGGTTGTCTGAACGACACACATATCCCAAAGGATCTTAATTGACTATTATGCCAACAGGTATTGAATGAGCTTTTATAATTACTCCTACACAGAGGATATAATAATTACTGGCCTAACACGGGTCCATTCAACATGAAGGTTCGGGGTTCGTAATGCATTAGTCTGACGGGTGACCGATGTCTCAAGTAAAATATAGGCGCTCAGTCCAGGCTGTCGCCATGAGTTTCGCTACCACGAGCGGAATAACTCATCAATAAGTTCTCGGGAGACCATAGAGTTTCGAGGTGTCCTCGTTTTCCTCGTCTCTATCACAGGATTCAAACCCGGAACACTTTCATATCCTTCCTCAGAGCTAGGGTGCACACTACAACTCTGGCATAAATTATATCTCCACTTATGCCCATGACATAGGAGATTTCATACGTAGAATAGACCACCTGGCCCCTTTACTCAATGCTACGACCTCCGACCTATATTATTAAGAGAAATCTATCATTTACTCTATAAGCTTCTCATATAAGCTGCAAATTCAATTCACTAAAAGCTCTTTCATTACTGGCATCATTATTGAATATATGCAATATTCTGATATAAAACTTCTTTCCTTAATTACTGTAATGTAATCTTACTGTATCATCTTACTGCTTAGATTGATAAGTCTTGCAATTAGCGTAACTAATTCTCGCTTACAACATTTATTTGTTTCCTGATGTGTTCATTCATACTTTTAATATTCATTATTATTATTACCGTTAATCTCACTGACATAAATGACCAAAATCATTACTTTATTATTCTTATTAATCTCACTGACATAAATGACCAAAATCATTCTTTATTATTATTCTCACATAAATTACCAAAAAAATCCGACATAGCTAAACGTCTTAAACCTCGAACAATCGCGTTCGTCACATTTACATAACTGATTGCCATTCTTAATTCATAGTGGAAATAATTACTCCACTTAATGATGCAAATTAACATCTCAACTCTATAAAAATCAACACAATAATGATTAAACATGGAGGATCTGCCTCCTAAACTGATTTTTACTGGCATCTTTACGGAATCACAACATGCAGTGGCCCATATTTCTACATAATCATAACTTGTGGGGTACTTACATTTCTATAGGCGTCTTATGGTGGCTCCGACCAATCATATTTCTCCATGTCGCCCGCCATTAGCAGGTTTAACGCGACATATTCATCTTGAATACACACATTTTATAACGCATAATTTTCATCAACAACACGACACGTTGCATAACTCTCAGGAAGCTATTGCTCCCAAACATGTGAAACACTTATCTAATCACTACTTAAAAGGATATTTTACATATGCTGTACACTTAACACACGTCACTTTATACACTTTTCAATGCTGAAATTCCCTAGCAAAGATCGAAATTGCAGGTGTCGACGGCATCTCCCGTGCTCCTATCAACTCCTGATTGAAAGTCTGGTTTATCTGCTCTCGGAATTCACCAACAGTTTTTATTATTTCTTACTCCTACGGTAAGCGTCCTGCGTTGCATAAATATGCTAGCTCCCGTCCTGAGTGTTATCATCTGGTACTCTCATGACATTACCAAACGCTTCGTAGAGCTTCATTAGCGCATTCCATCGTAATTACACATATACGATCAGTCAATACTTTACACATTGCGCTTAACACTGTCCAATACTTTACACAAATAATTATTTACAATAGTTCTGCCATTAGTCTACACGGTGCTTCGTAACTGAACACGGCATAGTTCGTACTGCTGAGTATGCCTATAGCACGACTATTATTCATACAAGCTTATTAAATGCTTCATTTACATGTACCAGTCTTTGTTCGGCGTCTATTATGAGTATAACCGCCATGCGTTCCGCCTTGACGAACTTGCTTCAAACTGGCTGTAACTGACTGAAGATTCACTTGAAGACTGCTCGTAACTTACGAGAAGACTGCTGTAGACTGCCTACATACTGTCTCGTACTGCCCTCGTACTTGCTGCATACTAATTGCAACTTACTGCAACTGAGCTACAACTGGGTAACTTCTAACGTAAACTGAGCGTGAAGACTGCGTAAGACTGCAACTTGCTCGACTGTAACTGGCTGTAACTGGGCGTAAACTGCACGTGAACTGCGCGTAGACTGAGCTTGAACTGTGTTGAGACTGAGCTTGACTGAGAGCTCCTCCAAGGGTCTCCTTCCTTATATCGGATTCCCACGGAAAGTAGGGCGAAATCTTCCCGCGTAATCTTGGCTCCTCTCCCAGCATGATTCTGGTCTCCAAACCATGATCATTGGGTTCCTCTTTCTTCACAGATCCCAAAACTATCTGCGTGCAAAGGAATCGCTCGTCCAATTAATTAATATTAATTCCTTTCTCCATAGCGTGGGACGCTATCTTACGGGTATTCCCCGGCAACATTCTCAAATCTATCCGCGAACAATGGCAGTTTTACAGTCCTTCCGCACTTCCTTAAATATGCCTCAATTTCGCATGTAAAAGGCTCTAAAATTAGCCTCCTGCCAAAAGATTCACCTGTGAGCAACTCTCAACTCAATTCGTTACTCCAATCGCGAGTAATCAATGATTTTCATGGGCATCTCTCCGCCCCCTCCTCAAATCTATTCTCCGTCGGGGAATAACTGGGTCATTATTCAGGCCTCCACCCTGCTCCAGACGACAGAATGGGGTCACAGAGATGGACATGGCTCCACTGGGGCCCTCCCACAATCCTGGGCTAATTTGTAAAATGTCAACTCTGCCCTCTCCGTGCTTCAAGCCTCGTATAGCCTACACCAAATAGTCTAATAATGCTGTAATCTGCTCATTTTTCCCTGCATTATTTTTATAAATAATGTCATTGCACCAAAATCACACCAGTGATTAAATATACACTTCTTTCGAGGGGTTTTTACCATGAAACTGCCTCTACAGATCTCTGGTTCGTTCCCTGGTGGAACCTTTATACTGAGATCACAGTCTCTGAGAACCACGTTCGATTCCAGTCAGCATAACCTCCTCGGGTTCATATTCCCCTTGCGAAACTTATAAAAGTCAATTGCAAGTGGCTTATATAAGTAACCAGCTGACTGTCTACCACTGTCTGTGTTTACATCTGGGGTCCTTCACCTCGTCTGGCTACGAGTAGGTTAGTACTGTTCCCCCTTCCACACTCGGCCTTCTTCCTAAGCTGTTCATTCTCCATGCGGAGGGTCGCGTTTATTGCCTCAACCTCTCTCGCCACTCTGACCATTTCTTCATAGAATTCTCGCAGACACTGGCATCCTTTTGCTCTTCGCTTACACTGGGTAAACTGTCTGCTTCTCGTCCCGTCTTGCTGTTCAAACTTTCAGGTCTGACTGCTTGGCTGACTTCACTCTCCCCGTTGAGTTGGGTGTGCGTTACCAATACTTCTTCTTGTTCGTCGAATTCTTCGGGCGAGTAATAAACTTTTAGGTTGGCTGCGTTCATAACGACCTCGTTTCCATTTTCTAGATGCCTTAACCTGTATGCATTGTTCTGGAGGTCTCTTATCACCTCGAACGGGTCGTGATAAGCAAAATTGAACTTTTTATACTTGCGTGCCTCTGGATCTGAACTGGCGGGTTTCTTAATTAAAACTTTCTCTCCCACGAGAAGCGGTCTATGATACCTCTTCGCACGATTTCTTCTCTGACGTCTCTCCGCCTGTGCCTTGAGATATTCAAAGGTTCGTTGGATCCTCAATTCTCTACCGGGCTGTGCGTCTACTGGCAATGGAATAACACCAGTCCACGGTCTCTCCGGCCTTTGATCCAGATGTAGAGTCACGGGAACCTGACCTGTCGCCTCATGTACAGTATTATTTATACAGTATTCAATGACTTCTAGAAATTCAATCCAACGCCAATTCGCTTCAGAGCAGTAGATCTTCATGTATTTCTGGATCTCTCTCATTACTCTCTCCACTGGACTTGCCTCAGGATGGCGAATGGTAGATAAAATCTGCCTAATTCCTAGAGTTTCCAGTTCTCGACGAAATTCTGCACTCGTAAAGCAACTTCCGTGGTCCGAGAGAATGTTATCCGGCTTCCCAAGAATCGGAATAACTCTCTCTTTCAGGCGCTTCAAGACCTGTTTTGAACTTGTCTTTTGTATGGGGCATAACACCACCATTTTCGAAAATACATCCATGGCTACAAAAATGTGTCTATTGCCTCTACGTGCTCTAGGCAATGGTCCAAAGTTGTCTATACTCAATAGCTGCCTTGGCTTCTCCGGTAACAACGGGATAGGTCGTTGTCTCATTAAAAAGGGATTTGGCTTTACCCTCTGGCATAGATCACATGTCCTAATAGCATTTCTCACCGTTTCTCTCAATTTTGGCCAAGTAAATGCTTCCTTCAACAGAGCACAAATTTTATCTATTCCGGGATGTCCAAATGCTCTGTGGGCTAGCCATACCAATCTTCTCTGCAAAGATGCAGGAATTACAATCCTTTGACGTGTATGATCTACATCGTCCCACTTGTGTAATATCTGATTATACCATACATAATCTGTTGCCAATGCCTCCGCCTCTCTGTATACCGCAGTTCCCCTTGCTAAGCGTCCCTCAAAGTAATCGATTATCATCTTCAACCATGGGTCTTCGCGTTGTAGGTTGGTAAGATTCCTTAAGTCATCCAACGTCTTCTGATCTCGATTCTCAATCTGGACCGCTAGCGCTTCCTCTTCTCTAGGGTAACGACTTAATATGTCCGGTATTACATTCTCTTTCCCTGGACAGTATTCTATTTCCACATTAAATTGCTGGATATACAGGGACCATCTTGTCAATCTCTGGCTAGACAAGTCTGTTTTTAACAAAATTGTTAAAGCTTTATGGTCTGTTCTGAGGACTATTCGGAAGCCATACACGAGTTTATGCCATGATTGCAACGCGTACAAAATCGCGAGCAACTCTATCTCTGTGATCGTGTAGTTTTTCTCATGGGCTTTCAGTCTCCTGCTTATAAAGGCGATAAAAACTTTCTTCTCAGGCTGGTCAACATTTTCCTGGAATAGCATCGCTCCAATCCCAATAAGTGATGCATCCGTCTGTATGATGAACTTCTGGGTATAATCCGGGTATCCCAGCTTCACATATTCCAAAAGCATTTGTTTTGACCTCACGAATGCTTCCTGACATTGCTCCGTCCAATTCCATCTGCCGCCTTTCTTCAATAGGTCCTGCAGGGGTGCTACTGTTGTGGTATAGTTTGGGCAGTGGTTCGAAAAGAATCCAATTACTCCCAAATACTGTCGGACGTGCTTTACTTTCGTGGGTCGAGGGAAATTTCGAATTACCTCCAATTTATCTGGGTTAGGCTTCACTCCATTTGCATCAATAACATGCCCTAGGAATTTAACTTCCCTCTGACAGAAGTGCGATTTCTTGATATTAACCTTAAAGTTAGCTTCTCGAAGGTCATCTAGCAACTTCTTCAGGTCTCTCATGTGCTCCTCCAGAGATTCTGATGTGAGTAGAATGTCGTCTACATATCTGATGGTACTCTCTTTAACCTCATCTGATAGATTGCGATCTAACGCTCTTATCAGGGCTGAACCAGCTGTTTTCAACCCAAAAGGTAGCCTTAAAAATGTAAATGTATGTTGATCAAACATAAATCCTGTCAACAGACTAGTTTTCTTCTCTAATTCAAGATGATGGAAACTGGATGTGATATCCAAATTTGTGAATATGGTTTTCCCTTTAAACTTCCTGAGGATCTCTTTAATAGGTGGCACTTGGTCAAACTCCGGAATAACTCTCAAATTTAAGCGTCTCAGGTCCAGGCAGACTCTGACAGATCCGTCTGTCTTTGGTACAATTACCAATGGACTTACATAAGGCGTAGGTGTCTTCTCAATAACACCGGCCTCCAACATCTCCTGAATTGCCTCTTTCACTTTAGCATAATGCTTTTCAGCTATAGGGTAGGGTTTCTGCCTAAATGGTGTCCAATCACTGACTTGAAAAGCATAAGTGAAGTTCTTTATCCGACCAGGTCTCGAATCAAAGACTTCCTTCTGTTCCAGTAATAACTGCTTTAAATTTTCCTTCTCTTTTAGCCCAATTTTCGCTTCTTCTAGCTTTTCCGAAATATATTCTTCCAATTTGGGTTCCAGATCTTTTTCCAAGTCTGTGGCTAGTGTTTTAAGCTCTTCTTCTAACTGCTCAATAGCTAACACTCCTTCCTCAGCCACGTCTCTGTATGTATGCCATACTTGTTCACTTGATCCTGGTTCAATCTCATTGAGTGCGACCTCTAAGCCTTCAGCTTCTTCATTCACATGGAACATAACCCTGTCCTGTGCTAGGTCGATTATCACTCTGTATTCCCTTATAAACTCTGCCCCAATAAGTAGGTTATAAGGCAGTTTGTTTACTAACAGAAAACTCTGTGAGAAAATAGAGCCTCCTATCTGTAAATCTAGGAATACCTGGTATTTACATATCATTGTTCGGTCTGGAATTACCCCTTTAATTTTGACACTAGAGATCGGTATTTTCAAAATGTTCTCTCTCCGGGCTATTTCATTATATAGAGCTTGTGTCATAAGGCTCACTGTTGACCCCGTGTCTAGCAGACTTCTGATTTTTAATCCTGCCACTCTTACAATTATAATAGGCAATTCTCTCTTGACCATGACCTGTGGTCCTCCTGTATCCTCAATTAGTTCTTCTGGTTTGGCTATCCAATTGATGATGATAATAGACTTCCATCCATCAGTCTCAAACTCTTCTAATTTTGGCGTTTTTTTTTCTTCCGCGCCCGCCCCCTTGGAGTTTCTTCTCTCCTGTTCGCTGCGCTGTAGTTCCAAACTTTTAGCTCCATCTCCATATCTGTCTGGCGATGTCCTGTTCTGCATGACTTCTTGCCATCGGACTTGTTGTTTCTGGGGCTCATCTCCCCTCTCTTCGAGGTATCGCAAAGAAGCA
This sequence comes from Meconema thalassinum, assembly GCA_946902985.2. Lineage (NCBI taxonomy): Eukaryota > Metazoa > Arthropoda > Insecta > Orthoptera > Tettigoniidae > Meconema > Meconema thalassinum. The sequence goes on along the minus strand of OX336388.2, from coordinate 1,907,670,716 downwards.
TGATATCGTTCTTCTACCTCGTCATCGAAGTTACTTCTTCTTTCTTGGGGTCTCCAATTTCTATTGTTGCCTTCTTGGCCATTGTTACCTCCATTGTTATGGTACGGTTTACCCCTGTTATTCTGCTTATTCCACGAACTTCGACCTCTTCCTCCTTTATTAGCATTTCCTTTGTACTTTGACTGCCATCGTCTGGGTTCCTGTTCCCATTGCCGTCCATAGGAATCTAATGTTTCTGTGCTCGTAGCTTTGTTGTTCCTTGGAGCTTGCTGTTGGTCAGTCTGTGCGTTGGTCACGTGTACTTGTTCCACGTTTCGACTCTGACGCATTGTATTTGCTGTGGTGAGGTCCAGTTGCCTTAGAACTGTCTCCATTTCCATAGCAGTTTTCGCATTAGCCGAAATTAGTAGCCTTTGGATCTCGTATGGAAGCTGTTTGGCGATAGCAATACATAGCTCCAGTTCGCTCGGTTTTTGATCCATCTCTTTAAAGCGACACATCTGCGATATGAAGAATTCTGCGTACTTTGTTGGATTATTAGTACTGTATTTCTTTGCATATAAATCCAACCGTAAATTCTGTTGAGTCGCGGCGTCCCAATATCTTTTCAAGAATGCCTCACGGAACTCCTCAACAGTATCGAAAGTATAACGGAAGCTGCGAAACCATAATGCGCACTCCCCCTCTGTTAATTTCTCTATAGCACGTAGCCTACGCTCCTGCGGTATTCGTGCATCATTTAGATATTCAGTCACTTCCTTTAACCAATATTTTGGTGTCAGACTACAGTGGCTACCTGAAAATTTCCTTGGTTTTTCTTCGCTTGCCCTAATGACGTTTATCACCTGGGTGTGCATAGCATTTTCATGTGGCGTCGATGCCGCAATTGGTACACCTGGCGTCATATAAGGACTTTCCCTTGAGCCTGTAGCATTCCTGCTTATAGGTTGGGTTTCCAAGTCTGCCCACCTTGTTTTCCTCATATCCTCTATGCTGCCTTCACTTGACTTAGGATCTTTCAGAAGCGTTTCCTCCTGTGCTATTATCCTAGTCTCCATTTGATTGTGGCGCATCTCTGCTCTTTCTAGGCGAGTAATGACTTCTTTCTCTATTCTTGTAAGTCTATCTCGGTTTTCCTCGGCTACTTGAAATATTTTCACCTTGTCTTCTTTCAGACTGTGTTTGATATGGGATATTTCATCCTCTACATCTTCTTTAATTTGAGCAAGGGTCTTGTCGCTTGCCTCTGTTTTCTGGCCTTCTCTTATTTCGAGTTCTTCTCTCAACCCTTTAATTTCATCTTGAATGTGTCCATTGACTTTAGACAATTCATTCCGGACCTTGGTGATCTCACCTCTATTCTCCTCTTGCCTTTTGTTAACTATGACAATGTCACTCTGAACTTGGTCCAGTTCTTGATGAACTTTGCCCATCTGACTTTCCACGTTGCTTACCAGCTCCTTACTTTCATGAGCGATAGCCTTAATTTCGCCTATTTCCTGGCATTGACCTAATATATTCTGGTCCTGTTTCTTGAGGTCACCGTTAATTGCTCTAGCATAGCTTTTCAATTTCTGGTCCCATTTGGAGTCGTTCTCCTCTAATCTCTGGTCTACCGTTTTTGTAAACTCTGCGAACTGTTTCGCTTGGCGTTCGAGATTCGCCTCATTTTGGATTTGAATATCCTTAATGTCGTTAGACAACGCATCTAATCTACTGTTGGTTTCCTCCTGAGCATGCTTACACGCTTGTAAATTACCCTCAAGTTTGGCTTCTATAGCCTCGAAACGTTTATCAGTTCTAACCTGCATTTCCGATACAATGCTTACAACAGTATCTGTTACTTCGGTCTTAATTACCTCTTGCATTTGACCTAACTTATTGTTTAGTTCAACCTGGGTTGCATTAATTGCCTCCTGATTGGCATCTAACCTGTTATTTAACTCACTCTGGTTCTCATCTAACCGATTACTCAGTGCAACCTGATTGGCATCTAAACGAGTGTTTATGCTCTCCTGGAAAGCCTTGGCTTCCAGTTTATTCTGCTCGTTAGCAGCATCAAAATGCTGTTTCAATCCTGCAATAACTTGCAAGATCTCCTGCGTACCTAACATTTTACAATAACACACTTAAATATGCAGGCAGGCTTCCTGGAAAAATATGTGGATACGTTCCGAAGAGAAACATCAAACACTGCACACATATTGTGAAGTCGTACAAAACCAGATAATATTAAGGTAGATTGTGGATCGGGTATGTAGCGCTCGTACCCTTGGGCAATTCTCTTCTCAATAGAGAGATTCTGCGTTACATAAAAAGCCTACTGAATTCAAAAATCAGTCAAACACAGTTTGAGGCAAAACAATTACTATGGTTTTCCCCATGAAATACCATAAAAATCTATGGGTTTTCCCTAAATCCCATAAGCTCCACGTACCTGGGCGCCATGATAAATTAGATGATATAATCGTTATGTATGGCATGCATGTGCAATGCCAAGATCGCTCATATTGCACTGACGCAGGCGGTTCCATAATGAATTAATACCGCTCCACGTTGCTTGGGCCATGATAAATTATATGATAATTACAAAGGAGTAGTACTTGTACTTACACATCTATCAAAATTTATATGTACGTATCGGAACTTATCTAGGGATAGGAGCGGTCATTCCCTACTTCGTTAATTCTTATTTTAATAGAGTTGTGTGCACTAGATCTGACCGACTTTAGTCGTACCTATAGCTCAAATCACAGTATAGGACATCAAATCCCATGTACCCATGTGAGTAATCTCGATGGTAAATATGCATCTGCCTCCAGCTAGCATCAGGTCTCAGGCGTGTACCGTCTCCCCAATTGAGCAGTGCATATTTTGGATCTGAGGCTATAAGGTATCAACTCTACAATGATAAGGCACAACTCTATTCTAAAACTTTAATTCAGTAAATAAAATCATGGCTTCAAACACAAAAACAATTCCAAAACCATAAAAACAAAGCAAACAAAAATTTACTTCCACAATCCACAAATAAACAAAAATGAAATCAATATAAAGTCAGATTAAACTACAAAGCTGTACCCTTATGTGAACTTCATAAAGATATTCTGGTGCGCTGATGCACCTACGACTTCAATACAAACTGTACATTGAGATAACAGTCATACAATGTGACTTCTTTAATATCACAAATTAATTATTCCTTAAACCTCTTTAGTTTTAACAATTATGTGTGCCGTGCGTGTTTTGATTTTTCTCTTCTCACCAAACAAATGCTTGACATGCATTTACCTATTCGGACGTTGCACCGCAATCAACGTGCAACTCCATAATTATGTAAGCTACCCCTCCACTTCCTCTATTTATATGGTTCCACTGCATGCTGTCTGTGATTCCTCCATAAAACGTTACGTTATAGCTTGTGTCGGATGGTACAATTAGACTACCTTGCGCTCGTCGCCTTTGGCATCTAGTAACCAACTTCATAACTTGGTTTCAGTGACAGTACAAATACATCGTCTAACTATTCGTCAGATAGCTAACATAATGAACCATCAGGATGATCTATAATTATCCATGTGTTCCTAAACCACATGGCTACATTACTCAACATAACAATCTTTCAATACATGTCAATTTACCAGGGTCTAAAATCTTTTCCTTTCAACTTGCCTTGACGGTTCGAGTGCCCGCCTGCAGACCCTCGGCTAGAGGAGTCGGTACACAATAGAAAGTGGGATGGGTGTTCCACCAATTACCTCGACCCTCCTTAAAGGTTTGAATGCTTTCCTTTCTAAGCAGTAAAGATTTACAAGACAAATACGGTTGTCTGAACGACACACATATCCCAAAGGATCTTAATTGACTATTATGCCAACAGGTATTGAATGAGCTTTTATAATTACTCCTACACAGAGGATATAATAATTACTGGCCTAACACGGGTCCATTCAACATGAAGGTTCGGGGTTCGTAATGCATTAGTCTGACGGGTGACCGATGTCTCAAGTAAAATATAGGCGCTCAGTCCAGGCTGTCGCCATGAGTTTCGCTACCACGAGCGGAATAACTCATCAATAAGTTCTCGGGAGACCATAGAGTTTCGAGGTGTCCTCGTTTTCCTCGTCTCTATCACAGGATTCAAACCCGGAACACTTTCATATCCTTCCTCAGAGCTAGGGTGCACACTACAACTCTGGCATAAATTATATCTCCACTTATGCCCATGACATAGGAGATTTCATACGTAGAATAGACCACCTGGCCCCTTTACTCAATGCTACGACCTCCGACCTATATTATTAAGAGAAATCTATCATTTACTCTATAAGCTTCTCATATAAGCTGCAAATTCAATTCACTAAAAGCTCTTTCATTACTGGCATCATTATTGAATATATGCAATATTCTGATATAAAACTTCTTTCCTTAATTACTGTAATGTAATCTTACTGTATCATCTTACTGCTTAGATTGATAAGTCTTGCAATTAGCGTAACTAATTCTCGCTTACAACATTTATTTGTTTCCTGATGTGTTCATTCATACTTTTAATATTCATTATTATTATTACCGTTAATCTCACTGACATAAATGACCAAAATCATTACTTTATTATTCTTATTAATCTCACTGACATAAATGACCAAAATCATTCTTTATTATTATTCTCACATAAATTACCAAAAAAATCCGACATAGCTAAACGTCTTAAACCTCGAACAATCGCGTTCGTCACATTTACATAACTGATTGCCATTCTTAATTCATAGTGGAAATAATTACTCCACTTAATGATGCAAATTAACATCTCAACTCTATAAAAATCAACACAATAATGATTAAACATGGAGGATCTGCCTCCTAAACTGATTTTTACTGGCATCTTTACGGAATCACAACATGCAGTGGCCCATATTTCTACATAATCATAACTTGTGGGGTACTTACATTTCTATAGGCGTCTTATGGTGGCTCCGACCAATCATATTTCTCCATGTCGCCCGCCATTAGCAGGTTTAACGCGACATATTCATCTTGAATACACACATTTTATAACGCATAATTTTCATCAACAACACGACACGTTGCATAACTCTCAGGAAGCTATTGCTCCCAAACATGTGAAACACTTATCTAATCACTACTTAAAAGGATATTTTACATATGCTGTACACTTAACACACGTCACTTTATACACTTTTCAATGCTGAAATTCCCTAGCAAAGATCGAAATTGCAGGTGTCGACGGCATCTCCCGTGCTCCTATCAACTCCTGATTGAAAGTCTGGTTTATCTGCTCTCGGAATTCACCAACAGTTTTTATTATTTCTTACTCCTACGGTAAGCGTCCTGCGTTGCATAAATATGCTAGCTCCCGTCCTGAGTGTTATCATCTGGTACTCTCATGACATTACCAAACGCTTCGTAGAGCTTCATTAGCGCATTCCATCGTAATTACACATATACGATCAGTCAATACTTTACACATTGCGCTTAACTCTGTCCAATACTTTACACAAATAATTATTTACAATAGTTCTGCCATTAGTCTACACGGTGCTTCGTAACTGAACACGGCATAGTTAGTACTGCTGAGTATGCCTATAGCACGACTATTATTCATACAAGCTTATTAAATGCTTCATTTACATGTACCAGTCATTGTTCGGCGTCTATTATGAGTATAACCGCCATGCGTTCCGCCTTGACGAACTTGCTTCAAACTGGCTGTAACTGACTGAAGATTCACTTGAAGACTGCTCGTAACTTACGAGAAGACTGCTGTAGACTGCCTACATACTGTCTCGTACTGCCCTCGTACTTGCTGCATACTAATTGCAACTTACTGCAACTGAGCTACAACTGGGTAACTTCTAACGTAAACTGAGCGTGAAGACTGCGTAAGACTGCAACTTGCTCGACTGTAACTGGCTGTAACTGGGCGTAAACTGCACGTGAACTGCGCGTAGACTGAGCTTGAACTGTGTTGAGACTGAGCTTGACTGAGAGCTCCTCCAAGGGTCTCCTTCCTTATATCGGATTCCCACGGAAAGTAGGGCGAAATCTTCCCGCGTAATCTTGGCTCCTCTCCCAGCATGATTCTGGTCTCCAAACCATGATCATTGGGTTCCTCTTTCTTCACAGATCCCAAAACTATCTGCGTGCAAAGGAATCGCTCGTCCAATTAATTAATATTAATTCCTTTCTCCATAGCGTGGGACGCTATCTTACGGGTATTCCCCGGCAACATTCTCAAATCTATCCGCGAACAATGGCAGTTTTACAGTCCTTCCGTACTTCCTTAAATATGCCTCAATTTCGCATGTAAAAGGCTCTAAAATTAGCCTCCTGCCAAAAGATTCACCTGTGAGCAACTCTCAACTCAATTCGTTACTCCAATCGCGAGTAATCAATGATTTTCATGGGCATCTCTCCGCCCCCTCCTCAAATCTATTCTCCGTCGGGGAATAACTGGGTCATTATTCAGGCCTCCACCCTGCTCCAGACGACAGAATGGGGTCACAGAGATGGACATGGCTCCACTGGGGCCCTCCCACAATCCTGGGCTAATTTGTAAAATGTCAACTCTGCCCTCTCCGTGCTTCAAGCCTCGTATAGCCTACACCAAGTAGTCTAATAATGCTGTAATCTGCTCATTTTTCCCTGCATTATTTTTATAAATAATGTCATTGCACCAAAATCACACCAGTGATTAAATATACACTTCTTTCGAGGGGTTTTTACCATGAAACTGCCTCTACAGATCTCTGGTTCGTTCCCTGGTGGAACCTTTATACTGAGATCACAGTCTCTGAGAACCACGTTCGATTCCAGTCAGCATAACCTCCTCGGGTTCATATTCCCCTTGCGAAACTTATAAAAGTCAATTGCAAGTGGCTTATATAAGTAACCAGCTGACTGTCTACCACTGTCTGTGTTTACATCTGGGGTCCTTCACCTCGTCTGGCTACGAGTAGGTTAGTACTGTTCCCCCTTCCACACTCGGCCTTCTTCCTAAGCTGTTCATTCTCCATGCGGAGGGTCGCGTTTATTGCCTCAACCTCTCTCGCCACTCTGACCATTTCTTCATAGAATTCTCGCAGACACTGGCATCCTTTTGCTCTTCGCTTACACTGGGTAAACTGTCTGCTTCTCGTCCCGTCTTGCTGTTCAAACTTTCGGGTCTGACTGCTTGGCTGACTTCGCTCTCCCCGTTGAGTTGGGTGTGCGTTACCAATACTTCTTCTTGTTCGTCGAATTCTTCGGGCGAGTAATAAACTTTTAGGTTGGCTGCGTTCATAACGACCTCGTTTCCATTTTCTAGATGCCTTAACCTGTATGCATTGTTCTGGAGGTCTCTTATCACCTCGAACGGGTCGTGATAAGCAAAATTGAACTTTTTATACTTGCGTGCCTCTGGATCTGAACTGGCGGGTTTCTTAATTAAAACTTTCTCTCCCACGAGAAGCGGTCTATGATACCTCTTCGCACGATTTCTTCTCTGACGTCTCTCCGCCTGTGCCTTGAGATATTCAAAGGTTCGTTGGATCCTCAATTCTCTACCGGGCTGTGCGTCTACTGGCAATGGAATAACACCAGTCCACGGTCTCTCCGGCCTTTGATCCAGATGTAGAGTCACGGGAACCTGACCTGTCGCCTCATGTACAGTATTATTTATACAGTATTCAATGACTTCTAGAAATTCAATCCAACGCCAATTCGCTTCAGAGCAGTAGATCTTCATGTATTTCTGGATCTCTCTCATTACTCTCTCCACTGGACTTGCCTCAGGATGGCGAATGGTAGATAAAATCTGCCTAATTCCTAGAGTTTCCAGTTCTCGACGAAATTCTGCACTCGTAAAGCAACTTCCGTGGTCCGAGAGAATGTTATCCGGCTTCCCAAGAATCGGAATAACTCTCTCTTTCAGGCGCTTCAAGACCTGTTTTGAACTTGTCTTTTGTATGGGGCATAACACCACCATTTTCGAAAATACATCCATGGCTACAAAAATGTGTCTATTGCCTCTACGTGCTCTAGGCAATGGTCCAAAGTTGTCTATACTCAATAGCTGCCTTGGATTCTCCGGTAACAACGGGATAGGTCGTTGCCTCATTAAAAAGGGATTTGGCTTTACCCTCTGGCATAGATCACATGTCCTAATAGCATTTCTCACCGTTTCTCTCAATTTTGGCCAAGTAAATGCTTCCTTCAACAGAGCACAAATTTTATCTATTCCGGGATGTCCAAATGCTCTGTGGGCTAGCCATACCAATCTTCTCTGCAAAGATGCAGGAATTACAATCCTTTGACGTGTATGATCTACATCGTCCCACTTGTGTAATATCTGATTATACCATACATAATCTGTTGCCAATGCCTCCGCCTCTCTGTATACCGCAGTTCCCCTTGCTAAGCGTCCCTCAAAGTAATCGATTATCATCTTCAACCATGGGTCTTCGCGTTGTAGGTTGGTAAGATTCCTTAAGTCATCCAACGTCTTCTGATCTCGATTCTCAATCTGGACCGCTAGCGCTTCCTCTTCTCTAGGGTAACGACTTAATATGTCCGGTATTACATTCTCTTTCCCTGGACAGTATTCTATTTCCACATTAAATTGCTGGATATACAGGGACCATCTTGTCAATCTCTGGCTAGACAAGTCTGTTTTTAACAAAAATGTTAAAGCTTTATGGTCTGTTCTGAGGACTATTCGGAAGCCATACACGAGTTTATGCCATGATTGCAACGCGTACAAAATCGCGAGCAACTCTATCTCTGTGATCGTGTAGTTTTTCTCATGGGCTTTCAGTCTCCTGCTTATAAAGGCGATAAAAACTTTCTTCTCAGGCTGGTCAACATTTTCCTGGAATAGCATCGCTCCAATCCCAATAAGTGATGCATCCGTCTGTATGATGAACTTCTGGGTATAATCCGGGTATCCCAGCTTCACATATTCCAAAAGCATTTGTTTTGACCTCACGAATGCTTCCTGACATTGCTCCGTCCAATTCCATCTGCCGCCTTTCTTCAATAGGTCCTGCAGGGGTGCTACTGTTGTAGTATAGTTTGGGCAGTGGTTCGAAAAGAATCCAATTACTCCCAAATACTGTCGGACGTGCTTTACTTTCGTGGGTCGAGGGAAATTTCGAATTACCTCCAATTTATCTGGGTTAGGCTTCACTCCATTTGCATCAATAACATGCCCTAGGAATTTAACTTCCCTCTGACAGAAGTGCGATTTCTTGATATTAACCTTAAAGTTAGCTTCTCGAAGGTCATCTAGCAACTTCTTCAGGTCTCTCATGTGCTCCTCCAGAGATTCTGATGTGAGTAGAATGTCGTCTACATATCTGATGGTACTCTCTTTAACCTCATCTGATAGATTGCGATCTAACGCTCTTATCAGGGCTGAACCAGCTGTTTTCAACCCAAAAGGTAGCCTTAAAAATGTAAATGTATGTTGATCAAACATAAATCCTGTCAACAGACTAGTTTTCTTCTCTAATTCAAGATGATGGAAACTGGATGTGATATCCAAATTTGTGAATATGGTTTTCCCTTTAAACTTCCTGAGGATCTCTTTAATAGGTGGCACTTGGTCAAACTCCGGAATAACTCTCAAATTTAAGCGTCTCAGGTCCAGGCAGACTCTGACAGATCCGTCTGTCTTTGGTACAATTACCAATGGACTTACATAAGGCGTAGGTGTCTTCTCAATAACACCGGCCTCCAACATCTCCTGAATTGCCTCTTTCACTTTAGCATAATGCTTTTCAGCTATAGGGTAGGGTTTCTGCCTAAATGGTGTCCAATCACTGACTTGAAAAGCATAAGTGAAGTTCTTTATCCGACCAGGTCTCGAATCAAAGACTTCCTTCTGTTCCAGTAATAACTGCTTTAAATTTTCCTTCTCTTTTAGCCCAATTTTCGCTTCTTCTAGCTTTTCCGAAATATATTCTTCCAATTTGGGTTCCAGATCTTTTTCCAAGTCTGTGGCTAGTGTTTTAAGCTCTTCTTCTAACTGCTCAATAGCTAACACTCCTTCCTCAGCCACGTCTCTGTATGTATGCCATACTTGTTCACTTGATCCTGGTTCAATCTCATTGAGTGCGACCTCTAAGCCTTCAGCTTCTTCATTCACATGGAACATAACCCTGTCCTGTGCTAGGTCGATTATCACTCTGTATTCCCTTATAAACTCTGCCCCAATAAGTAGGTTATAAGGCAGTTTGTTTACTAACAGAAAACTCTGTGAGAAAATAGAGCCTCCTATCTGTAAATCTAGGAATACCTGGTATTTACATATCATTGTTCGGTCTGGAATTACCCCTTTAATTTTGACACTAGAGATCGGTATTTTCAAAATGTTCTCTCTCCGGGCTATTTCATTATATAGAGCTTGTGTCATAAGGCTCACTGTTGACCCCGTGTCTAGCAGACTTCTGATTTTTAATCCTGCCACTCTTACAATTATAATAGGCAATTCTCTCTTGACCATGACCTGTGGTCCTCCTGTATCCTCAATTAGTTCTTCTGGTTTGGCTATCCAATTGATGATGATAATAGACTTCCATCCATCAGTCTCAAACTCTTCTAATTTTGGCGTTTTTTTTTTCTTCCGCGCCCGCCCCCTTGGAGTTTCTTCTCTCCTGTTCGCTGCGCTGTAGTTCCAAACTTTTAGCTCCATCTCCATATCTGTCTGGCGATGTCCTGTTCTGCATGACTTCTTGCCATCGGACTTGTTGTTTCTGGGGCTCATCTCCCCTCTCTTCGAGGTATCGCAAAGAAGCATGATATCGTTCTTCTACCTCGTCATCGAAGTTACTTCTTCTTTCTTGGGGTCTCCAATTTCTATTGTTGCCTTCTTGGCCATTGTTACCTCCATTGTTATGGTACGGTTTACCCCTGTTATTCTGCTTATTCCACGAACTTCGACCTCTTCCTCCTTTATTAGCATTTCCTTTGTACTTTGACTGCCATCGTCTGGGTTCCTGTTCCCATTGCCGTCCATAGGAATCTAATGTTTCTGTGCTCGTGGCTTTGTTGTTCCTTGGAGCTTGCTGTTGGTCAGTCTGTGCGTTGGTCACGTGTACTTGTTCCACGTTTCGACTCTGACGCATTGTATTTGCTGTGGTGAGGTCCAGTTGCCTTAGAACTGTCTCCATTTCCATAGCAGTTTTCGCATTAGCCGAAATTAGTAGCCTTTGGATCTCGTATGGAAGCTGTTTGGCGATAGCAATACATAGCTCCAGTTCGCTCGGTTTTGATCCATCTCTTTAAAGCGACACATCTGCGATATGAAGAATTCTGCGTACTTTGTTGGATTATTAGTACTGTATTTCTTTGCATATAAATCCAACCGTAAATTCTGTTGAGTCGCGGCGTCCCAATATCTTTTCAAGAATGCCTCACGGAACTCCTCAACAGTATCGAAAGTATAACGGAAGCTGCGAAACCATAATGCGCACTCCCCCTCTGTTAATTTCTCTATAGCACGTAGCCTACGCTCCTGCGGTATTCGTGCATCATTTAGATATTCAGTCACTTCCTTTAACCAATATTTTGGTGTCAGACTACAGTGGCTACCTGAAAATTTCCTTGGTTTTTCTTCGCTTGCCCTAATGACGTTTATCACCTGGGTGTGCATAGCATTTTCATGTGGCGTCGATGCCGCAATTGGTACACCTGGCGTCATATAAGGACTTTCCCTTGAGCCTGTAGCATTCCTGCTTATAGGTTGGGTTTCCAAGTCTGCCCACCTTGTTTTCCTCATATCCTCTATGCTGCCTTCACTTGACTTAGGATCTTTCAGAAGCGTTTCCTCCTGTGCTATTATCCTAGTCTCCATTTGATTGTGGCGCATCTCTGCTCTTTCTAGGCGAGTAATGACTTCTTTCTCTATTCTTGTAAGTCTATCTCGGTTTTCCTCGGCTACTTGAAATATTTTCACCTTGTCTTCTTTCAGACTGTGTTTGATATGGGATATTTCATCCTCTACATCTTCTTTAATTTGAGCAAGGGTCTTGTCGCTTGCCTCTGTTTTCTGGCCTTCTCTTATTTCGAGTTCTTCTCTCAACCCTTTAATTTCATCTTGAATGTGTCCATTGACTTTAGACAATTCATTCCGGACCTTGGTGATCTCACCTCTATTCTCCTCTTGCCTTTTGTTAACTATGACAATGTCACTCTGAACTTGGTCCAGTTCTTGATGAACTTTGCCCATCTGACTTTCCACGTTGCTTACCAGCTCCTTACTTTCATGAGCGATAGCCTTAATTTCGCCTATTTCCTGGCATTGACCTAATATATTCTGGTCCTGTTTCTTGAGGTCACCGTTAATTGCTCTAGCATAGCTTTTCAATTTCTGGTCCCATTTGGAGTCGTTCTCCTCTAATCTCTGGTCTACCGTTTTTGTAAACTCTGCGAACTGTTTCGCTTGGCGTTCGAGATTCGCCTCATTTTGGATTTGAATATCCTTAATGTCGTTAGACAACGCATCTAATCTACTGTTGGTTTCCTCCTGAGCATGCTTACACGCTTGTAAATTACCCTCAAGTTTGGCTTCTATAGCCTCGAAACGTTTATCAGTTCTAACCTGCATTTCCGATACAATGCTTACAACAGTATCTGTTACTTCGGTCTTAATTACCTCTTGCATTTGACCTAACTTATTGTTTAGTTCAACCTGGGTTGCATTAATTGCCTCCTGATTGGCATCTAACCTGTTATTTAACTCACTCTGGTTCTCATCTAACCGATTACTCAGTGCAACCTGATTGGCATCTAAACGAGTGTTTATGCTCTCCTGGAAAGCCTTGGCTTCCAGTTTATTCTGCTCGTTAGCAGCATCAAAATGCTGTTTCAATCCTGCAATAACTTGCAAGATCTCCTGCGTACCTAACATTTTACAATAACACACTTAAATATGCAGGCAGGCTTCCTGGAAAAATATGTGGATACGTTCCGAAGAGAAACATCAAACACTGCACACATATTGTGAAGTCGTACAAAACCAGATAATATTAAGGTAGATTGTGGATCGGGTATGTAGCGCTCGTACCCTTGGGCAATTCTCTTCTCAATAGAGAGATTCTGCGTTACATAAAAAGCCTACTGAATTCAAAAATCAGTCAAACACAGTTTGAGGCAAAACAATTACTATGGTTTTCCCCATGAAATACCATAAAAATCTATGGGTTTTCCCTAAATCCCATAAGCTCCACGTACCTGGGCGCCATGATAAATTAGATGATATAATCGTTATGTATGGCATGCATGTGCAATGCCAAGATCGCTCATATTGCACTGACGCAGGCGGTTCCATAATGAATTAATACCGCTCCACGTTGCTTGGGCCATGATAAATTATATGATAATTACAAAGGAGTAGTACTTGTACTTACACATCTATCAAAATTTATATGTACGTATCGGAACTTATCTAGGGATAGGAGCGGTCATTCCCTACTTCGTTAATTCTTATTTTAATAGAGTTGTGTGCACTAGATCTGACCGACTTTAGTCGTACCTATAGCTCAAATCACAGTATAGGACATCAAATCCCATGTACCCATGTGAGTAATCTCGATGGTAAATATGCATCTGCCTCCAGCTAGCATCAGGTCTCAGGCGTGTACCGTCTCCCCAATTGAGCAGTGCATATTTTGGATCTGAGGCTATAAGGTATCAACTCTACAATGATAAGGCACAACTCTATTCTAAAACTTTAATTCAGTAAATAAAATCATGGCTTCAAACACAAAAACAATTCCAAAACCATAAAAACAAAGCAAACAAAAATTTACTTCCACAATCCACAAATAAACAAAAATGAAATCAATATAAAGTCAGATTAAACTACAAAGCTGTACCCTTATGTGAACTTCATAAAGATATTCTGGTGCGCTGATGCACCTACGACTTCAATACAAACTGTACATTGAGATAACAGTCATACAATGTGACTTCTTTAATATCACAAATTAATTATTCCTTAAACCTCTTTAGTTTTAACAATTATGTGTGCCGTGCGTGTTTTGATTTTTCTCTTCTCACCAAACAAATGCTTGACATGCATTTACCTATTCGGACGTTGCACCGCAATCAACGTGCAACTCCATAATTATGTAAGCTACCCCTCCACTTCCTCTATTTATATGGTTCCACTGCATGCTGTCTGTGATTCCTCCATAAAACGTTACGTTATAGCTTGTGTCGGATGGTACAATTAGACTACCTTGCGCTCGTCGCCTTTGGCATCTAGTAACCAACTTCATAACTTGGTTTCAGTGACAGTACAAATACATCGTCTAACTATTCGTCAGATAGCTAACATAATGAACCATCAGGATGATCTATAATTATCCATGTGTTCCTAAACCACATGGCTACATTACTCAACATAACAATCTTTCAATACATGTCAATTTACCAGGGTCTAAAATCTTTTCCTTTCAACTTGCCTTGACGGTTCGAGTGCCCGCCTGCAGACCCTCGGCTAGAGGAGTCGGTACACAATAGAAAGTGGGATGGGTGTTCCACCAATTACCTCGACCCTCCTTAAAGGTTTGAATGCTTTCCTTTCTAAGCAGTAAAGATTTACAAGACAAATACGGTTGTCTGAACGACACACATATCCCAAAGGATCTTAATTGACTATTATGCCAACAGGTATTGAATGAGCTTTTATAATTACTCCTACACATAGGATATAATAATTACTGGCCTAACACGGGTCCATTCAACATGAAGGTTCGGGGTTCGTAATGCATTAGTCTGACGGGTGACCGATGTCTCAAGTAAAATATAGGCGCTCAGTCCAGGCTGTCGCCATGAGTTTCGCTACCACGAGCGGAATAACTCATCAATAAGTTCTTGGGAGACCATAGAGTTTCGAGGTGTCCTCGTTTTCCTCGTCTCTATCACAGGATTCAAACCCGGAACACTTTCATATCCTTCCTCAGAGCTAGGGTGCACACTACAACTCTGGCATAAATTATATCTCCACTTATGCCCATGACATAGGAGATTTCATACGTAGAATAGACCACCTGGCCCCTTTACTCAATGCTACGACCTCCGACCTATATTATTAAGAGAAATCTATCATTTACTCTATAAGCTTCTCATATAAGCTGCAAATTCAATTCACTAAAAGTTCTTTCATTACTGGCATCATTATTGAATATATGCAATATTCTGATATAAAACTTCTTTCCTTAATTACTGTAATGTAATCTTACTGTATCATCTTACTGCTTAGATTGATAAGTCTTGCAATTAGCGTAACTAATTCTCGCTTACAACATTTATTTGTTTCCTGATGTGTTCATTCATACTTTTAATATTCATTATTATTATTACCGTTAATCTCACTGACATAAATGACCAAAATCATTACTTTATTATTCTTATTAATCTCACTGACATAAATGACCAAAATCATTCTTTATTATTATTCTCACATAAATTACCAAAAAAATCCGACATAGCTAAACGTCTTAAAACTCGAACAATCGCGTTCGTCACATTTACATAACTGATTGCCATTCTTAATTCATAGTGGAAATAATTACTCCACTTAATGATGCAAATTAACATCTCAACTCTATAAAAATCAACACAATAATGATTAAACATGGAGGATCTGCCTCCTAAACTGATTTTTACTGGCATCTTTACGGAATCACAACATGCAGTGGCCCATATTTCTTCATAATCATAACTTGCGGGGTACTTACATTTCTATAGGCGTCTTATGGTGGCTCCGACCAATCATATTTCTCCATGTCGCTCGCCATTAGCAGGTTTAACGCGACATATTCATCTTGAATACACACATTTTATAACGCATAATTTTCATCAACAACACGACACGTTGCATAACTCTCAGGAAGCTATTGCTCCCAAACATGTGAAACACTTATCTAATCACTACTTTAAAGGATATTTTACATATGCTGTACACTTAACACACGTCACTTTATACACTTTTCAATGCTGAAATTCCCTAGCAAAGATCGAAATTGCAGGTGTCGACGGCATCTCCCGTGCTCCTATCAACTCCTGATTGAAAGTCTGGTTTATCTGCTCTCGGAATTCACCAACAGTTTTTATTATTTCTTACTCCTACGGTAAGCGTCCTGCGTTGCATAAATATGCTAGCTCCCGTCCTGAGTGTTATCATCTGGTACTCTCATGACATTACCAAACGCTTCGTAGAGCTTCATTAGCGCATTCCATCGTAATTACACATATACGATCAGTCAATACTTTACACATTGCGCTTAACACTGTCCAATACTTTACACAAATAATTATTTACAATAGTTCTGCCATTAGTCTACACGGTGCTTCGTAACTGAACACGGCATAGTTCGTACTGCTGAGTATGCCTATAGCACGACTATTATTCATACAAGCTTATTAAATGCTTCATTTACATGTACCAGTCTTTGTTCGGCGTCTATTATGAGTATGACCGCCATGCGTTCCGCCTTGACGAACTTGCTTCAAACTGGCTGTAACTGACTGAAGATTCACTTGAAGACTGCTCGTAACTTACGTGAAGACTGCTGTAGACTGCCTACATACTGTCTCGTACTGCCCTCGTACTTGCTGCATACTAATTGCAACTTACTGCAACTGAGCTACAACTGGGTAACTTCTAACGTAAACTGAGCGTGAAGACTGCGTAAGACTGCAACTTGCTCGACTGTAACTGGCTGTAACTGGGCGTAAACTGCACGTGAACTGCGCGTAGACTGAGCTTGAACTGTGTTGAGACTGAGCTTGACTGAGAGCTCCTCCAAGGGTCTCCTTCCTTATATCGGATTCCCACGGAAAGTAGGGCGAAATCTTCCCGCGTAATCTTGGCTCCTCTCCCAGCATGATTCTGGTCTCCAAACCATGATCATTGGGTTCCTCTTTCTTCACAGATCCCAAAACTATCTGCGTGCAAAGGAATCGCTCGTCCAATTAATTAATATTAATTCCTTTCTCCATAGCGTGGGACGCTATCTTACGGGTATTCCCCGGCAACATTCTCAAATCTATCCGCGAACAATGGCAGTTTTACAGTCCTTCCGCACTTCCTTAAATATGCCTCAATTTCGCAGGTAAAAGGCTCTAAAATTAGCCTCCTGCCAAAAGATTCACCTGTGAGCAACTCTCAACTCAATTCGTTACTCCAATCGCGAGTAATCAATGATTTTCATGGGCATCTCTCCGCCCCCTCCTCAAATCTATTCTCCGTCGGGGAATAACTGGGTCATTATTCAGGCCTCCACCCTGCTCCAGACGACAGAATGGGGTCACAGATATGGACATGGCTCCACTGGGGCCCTCCCACAATCCTGGGCTAATTTGTAAAATGTCAACTCTGCCCTCTCCGTGCTTCAAGCCTCGTATAGCCTACACCAAGTAGTCTAATAATGCTGTAATCTGCTCATTTTTCCCTGCATTATTTTTATAAATAATGTCATTGCACCAAAATCACACCAGTGATTAAATATACACTTCTTTCGAGGGGTTTTTACCATGAAACTGCCTCTACAGATCTCTGGTTCGTTCCCTGGTGGAACCTTTATACTGAGATCACAGTCTCTGAGAACCACGTTCGATTCCAGTCAGCATAACCTCCTCGGGTTCAATACCAAATTTCGTTCCATTTGGTTTCAGCGTGTTTGAATTAATAGGGGGAATCGATTCTGACACAAAGATGTCCGCCATCCGCAAACTATTAGGCGAATGACCTATTAGATTGGTCAAAGGATGCTCCCTCCATAAAGGTATGTAGTTGCAAAATTTGGTAGAGATCGGATGATTAGGTTAATCGTAATTTGATTTAAGCTTTGAACATTCGTGTGGCCGCCATTACGTTTCAGTCAAGATGGCGGCGATATAAAACATGACACTGAGGTGCCCTTTGCTAGTACTACCTCTGTACCAAATTTCGTTCCATTCGGTTCCACCGTGTTCGAATTAATAGGGGGAATCAATTTTGACATAAAGATGGCCTCCATCCGCAAACTATTAGGTGAATGACCTATTAGATTGGTCAAAGGATGCTCCCTCCATAAAGGTATGTAGTTGCAAAATTTGGTAGAGATCGGATGATTAGGTTAATCGTAATTTGATTTAAGCTTTGAACATTCGTGTGGCCGCCATTACGTTTCAGTCAAGATGGCGACGATATAAAACATGACACTGAGGTGCCCTTTGCTAGTGCTACCTCTGTACCAAATTTCGTTCCATTCAGTTCCACCGTGTTCGAGTTAATAGGGGGAATCAATTTTGACATAAAGATGGCCGCCATCCACAAACTATCAGGTGAATGACCTATTAGATTGGTCAAAGGATGCTCCCTCCATAAAGGTATGTAGTTGCAAAATTTGGTAAAGATCGGATGATTAGGTTAGTCGTAATTTGATTTAAGCTTTGAACATTTGTGTGGCCGCCATTACGTTTCCGTCAAGATGGCGGCGATATAAAACATGACACTGAGGTGCCTTTTGGTAGTACTACCTCTGTACCAAATTTCGTTCCATTCGGTTGCACCGTGTTCGAATTAATAGGGGGAATCGATTTTCACACAAAGATGGCCGCCATCCGCAAACTATTACGCTGATGACCTATTGGTTTGGTCAAAGGATGCTCCCCCCATAAAGGTATGTTGTTGCAAAATTTGGTAGAGATCGGATGATTAGGTTAATCGTAATTTGATTTAAGATTTGAACATTTGTGTGGCCGCCACTACGTTTCCGTCAAGATGGCGGCGATATAAAACATGACACTGAGGTGCCTTTTGCTAGTACTATCTCTGTACCAAATTTCGTTCCATTCGGTTGCAGCGTGTTCGAATTAATAGGGGAATCGATTTTCACACAAAGATGGCCGCCATCCGCAAACTATTACGCTGATGACCTATTGGTTTGGTAAAAGGATGCTCCCCCCATAAAGGTATGTCGTTGCAAAATTTGGTAGAGATCGGATGATTAGGTTAGTCGTAATTTGATTTAAGCTTTGAACATTTGTGTGGCCGCCATTACGTTTCCGTCAAGATGGCGGCGATATAAAACATGACACTGAGGTGTCCTTTGCTAGTGCTACCTTTGTACCAAATTTCGTTCAATTCGCATTCACCGTGTTCGAATTGATAGGGGGGGGACAGACATTCAGAGTACACACACTCACACACACACACACAGACACACACACACACACACTCACACACATACACACACACAGACAGACACACATTTTTCGCCCTGTGTTGATCTCATAAGTCTACTTTCATTTTTTGCAAATATCGAAAGTAGGCTAAAAATGTCTTCCAACACGATAGTGTTTTAAATTCCCATAGTCTTCACAATATGCAAATGTTACTGATTTATTTGCATTATACATTATGGCGTTTGAAGCCATTTTCAGTGTTGCCTTAGTAAAGTAATCTCATGTAACTTTTTTAGCCTATTTTCAATTTTGAAAAAATAGGCGTATGAGATCACCTTTTGTCCGTGTGTGTGAGATGTGAGTGTGTGTTTGTGTGTGTGTGTGTCCCCTAATAAATTCTAAACGGCTGGAGCGATTTCAATGAAACTCGATTAGTTCATAGCACTATTCCGGACAACCCCGACCGTGCGCTTCAAATTTTGTTACGTCTCACCAATCCAACATGGTGGCTGTGCGAATTATTTCACCAGCATTCAATATCTCCAAAACTATTCCCGATATCACCCTGAAATTTTTTACGGTGATAAAGGGAACTACTAGAAGTTCACCTATGTAACTTTTGAAAAACTGGGAACTACAAAACCAACATGGCGGCCACACGAATTTGTGACTTTTAAATAGAAGTTTATCGCGATTTAACCAACCAAACGCATTAAAACTTGGTAGAGTATATGTTTATACACATTGTAATGCACCGACATCTAACTTCGTTCAATTGTTTACATAACCACAAGATGGCGGATGTGCGAAATATTTCACCGGCATTCTATATCTCTGAAACTATTAGCGGTATCACCCTGAAATTTTGTACGGAGATAAAGAGCACTACTAGAAGTTCATCTATGAGACTTTCGAAAACCGGTTAACTACAAAACGAACATGGCGGCCAAGCGAATTTGAAAATTTTAAATAGTCCTTTCTCACGATTTAATGTTCCAAACGCAATGAAATCTGGTACAGGCAATGTTAATACACATTGTAATGCACTGGTATCTAATTTAGTTCAATTGTTTACATAACCTGAAGATGGCGGCTGTGCGAATTTTAAAATTAAGTTTTTATATCTTGTGTCGTAATCATGCGATCGAAGTGAAAGTTTTCATAATGAACCTGCGCAATAATTTTCCTTTAATGGTACAAGACTCTATGGCCTATACATTTAGCAATCCAACATGGTGACCATCCGAAATATTTAGACGGCTCTGAATTTCTACGAATCTATTATAGCAATCAAACTGATTTTTTTTTATGTTCATAGGGGCTATGAACATAAGTTCACCTATAGGACTTTAAATAACCTGGTGATCACAAATCCAACACTGCGGCGACGCGAAGTATAAATATTCACATGGATGTTTCTCGCAATTTAACCATCCGAGTGCAGTGAAACTTGGTACAGTAAATCCTTATACGAATGTTAATCCACTGGCATCTAATTTATTTCAATTGTTTCCATAACCACAAGATGGCAGCTGTGCGAAATTTTAAAATCTCCTTGTTACTTCTTGTGTCCTAATCATGCGATTGAAGTTTGAATGCTACACGTACACAATAATCTTCATGTTACAGTACATACCTCTATGACCTACATATATAAAATCCAACATGGTGACCATCCGAAATATTTAGTCGGTTCTCAATATCTACGAATCTATTACAGCAATAAAAGTGAAATTTTGTATGTTGATAGTGGCAATTAACATAAGTAGGATATATGAAAATAGGCTGTATAGTTCTTCACGGAACTACTTGTTTCAGGATGAGGGAATAGCCCATCTCATTTGGGTACAATCGTGTTGAACGACTGGAAAACCATCAAACGTTCCTTTGCATTATAATCCAAAACATCATTACCGGTTGACCAAGCGACGTAACTGTGTGCGTTAAATCACTCACCACGACCGTGACGCGACGCAGCAGGAAGTCTGGAGATCAGAGGTTTGAATCCTGGTGCTAACAACGACCATCCTAAGTAAGTTGTCATCCAAATTAAGTATCCCTCCACCTTTTTTGTATGAAAAACCCGTGATAATTTTCTCACGTAATATTTCTTCTGGTTAGGGGGTTAAAATACTTGTTTCCTGCCTAATGTAATTCGGCACAATTTGTGTTGAACGACTGGGAAGCTTTCTATAATTGAACTAGGCAACACTGAAAAATGGTTTCTAATACTTCAATGACACTTATGACCAAACATGATAATTAACAAACAGAGAAAACAAGAAATAATGATATAATTTAACATGTCATTCGCAAAGATCAATAATAATAAAAAACAAAATGCAATATGTGAAGTTCTGAAACCATTTTTCTTTTTGAGTGATGCTTGTACAAACTGTTAATTTATACTTTGCAGTCGGTCAACATGCTCTTAGCCCGATATTATTGGGTGGGGAATTCACCGTTATTTATCAGATAAATATAGAAATTAATTTTTTCTGGAGTTGAGTTATATATTGTGTGTACCCCCGCCCAATCATATTGGACAAAAATCGTGTTGGCCGACTGTAAAGTTAAAATAAACAGTAAAATACAGTAACTAAATAAATAAAAGTCCTATACCCAATGGATCAATTAATGCTAATGTTAAAACAATTTACAGCATATTAAAAAGACTATGAATCATGATGTACGTTAGCATTAATACAAACATACTGCGAGATAATAAACTATGTGCACATAACTTACTGCAAAAGTGACTTGATTTTTCTAACTAGTATCAATTCTACGGAAGTTATAACCTGGGAGCAATATGCTATAAACAGCGGTGTGTGGTGCGGATATATAGTCAATAATTTCGTATGAAATACGTATATTTTCGATTGAGATGCACATTCATGGTGCACACATTCAACATCAAGGATGTTTTGTAGGCCTACTCCTTCAGGATTCTAGGTATTTCTTGAGTTGCCCAGTGTTGTCAGAGTTCGTAAATGAATTAAGAAAGAGCTCCACCTAAACCTAGGATCACTTGTTGATAATTTTACATGTACAGAAACATTGTTCTCCTTACTTTGGTGTGATCACCTAAAGCAGATCTGCTCATTGAAACTATTTCGTTGAACTCACCATCTTTAGGCCCGTATCACACGACACTTGGTGGCAAGGAACCTGTTGTGATGGCTGGTGCAATATCCTTTATATTTCTGTTCATTTTCGTCAGTACACCTGCTTTTATGACCGAAGAATATCACACGCTAGCATTTTGTACGCCAAGTTGTAAGAAATAAAACATACAGGACGGATGTCGTTATAAAAAAGAAGACTTGAATATAAACTGTCTCGCTTTTGCAGATGACATTGCTTTGTTCGCTAATTCAATGGAAGAGGCCACTGACCAACTTAATAAACTACGAATCATAGCTGCTAAAACTGGACTTAATGTAGCCTTCCATAAAAATAATTTTATCACAAATGTCAAAGATGCCTCAAAATTCATCACGATTGGTCTGCAAAAAAATTTTAAAAGTCCGAAAATTTAAATACCTAGGGGAATGGATTACCCCTAATAATTCAGAACTAGCTGCCATAGAGAACAGATGTAACAAATTGGAAGGTGCCTTTCAAACCTGCAAAAACATTTACAAAAGTAAAGGCTTGTCCCGGAATGTCAAACTTTGTCATTATAGCACAGTAATTAGGCCGTCAGCACTGTATGCCGCAGAATGCTTACAGATGACAAACAAAGGCCCATTGAGAAAATTAGAAATTAAGGATCGGAAAATGCTAAGGAAAATATCAGGACCTGTTAATGATAATGGTACTTACAGACGAAGACATAACAATGAATTATTTGAACATATAGAAGATTTGGTGATTGTGATGAGAAAAATGAGAATGTCTTTCTTTCGACATTTGGAACGGATGGAGCATCATCGACTTTCATATCGAATACACTCATCAATCTCTAAAAAAAATCCTATTGTAAATGGTCGATGCAAGTTAAAAAGGACCTAACATAAGCTCGAATCAATCAAGCTCTGGTTTGGGATAGAAAACCTGCTCAGAAAGGCGGTTAAATCAACCAGTATTCTACACCCTTTAACATCTGTGATGCCTCGCCCTCACTGCAAGTGGACGGAAGAAAGGAGAGCTGAACATTCGTCAAGAATGAAGATCTACGGACAGACAAGAAAACAAGCATTACAGTGATTATATGAGTGAAGAACATCGTGGTCCATTGATGGCCGAAACGACTAAAAAAAAATTGCAGTTGATTCGCATTATTAACGCAATGCTTTACGTAAATTTGTAAACAGGCCAGGCACTGAATGAATGTACTTATATTTCAATCAATATGTAAATTGTAACTGTAATACAGTAGAACCCCTCTCGTCCTCCCTCGGCTAGTCCGCCACTCCGGTTGTCCGACCGTGCACGAGCCGAATTTGCCCCGACTCGTAGCGGTGACTCGATACCCGTCGCGCCATTGTTGTTTACAGGTACTTGTTATCGCTTGTCCGTTTTTTAGTGCTCCGTCATCTCTCGTATCGTTTCTGCCGTTGTCCGTGTTTTGTACAGTACGTACTGCACTGTGAAATTTTTAGTGCTTACTGTTCGTTGGGTTTACGACATAATTCGTCTGTGTTCGATACAGTACTGTACAGTAATTTGTTTTATGCATATTGAGTGTAATGTACAGTTGTGTGCGGTTTTTTTTTACATGACAGAAGTGAAACGTAAACACGTTACTCTTTCATTAAATGAAAAATTAGTAGTGCTACGAAGACTGGACAAAGGGGAATCGCTCCAAAAAATT
This sequence comes from Meconema thalassinum, assembly GCA_946902985.2. Classification (NCBI taxonomy): domain Eukaryota; kingdom Metazoa; phylum Arthropoda; class Insecta; order Orthoptera; family Tettigoniidae; genus Meconema; species Meconema thalassinum. Next base: position 1,907,646,718 of record OX336388.2, on the reverse strand, counting down.
GCCAAGGGACTCAATGTAGGTGCTACGACAATAAACGAGAGGAGATAAAATCTGAAAGGCATTGAATCATGTACAGTGGCGATAGATGGTGAAAACGCTCTTAAGAATCGCAAAAACATTGAAAAAGCATCAACTTGAACTGCTTGACAACGCATTGTGGATGTGGTTTACCAAGAAAGAAGGAAAGGAACCCCGATATCTTGAATTCAGAGGTGGTTTATTTTAATGTAAATCCGTATTTTTCTGTACTTTCTGATAATCCGACCCTTTTTGCGTTCCGACCATACCCTCAGTCCCAAAGGTAACGGATTACAGGGGTTGTACTGTAATTGGATATTTAACCATACGCGTAAATAAGTTGTGCAACAATGAGTTCCAAAGTCCGTTGGAAAAGTATGTGAGTGGTATCGCGCCTGCTCACTGTTTGAAGGATCCCGGGTTGAAGGCTATCCAGCGGCGGATAATTGTACTTCTTTTTAATTATTTCATTATATTCTCCCTACCCTGCACAGCAAGTTTTCAACTTAGTTGTATTCACATGGTCTACGAGGACGATTTAAATGATAAACATTACTACGGAAAATTGTTACTCTCATTTAAATTTGTATTTTCCCTCCTTCCAGCTCAAAACCATGTATGGATACTATTCGTGATAGCTATTAGAATAATTGTAATAGCTCGGTATTTACTCCAGAACAATAATAATAATAATAATAATAATAATAATAATATGACACGTTCTGTGTTTACAGTATGTGTATAGGTACTTGTACTCAATCTTCCATGAAAACAGCCGGGGAAAATGGCACCTGTTCAGTTTCGTGAGTTGTATGGAAGCTATCATGGAAGGCAGAACCTAGCATATAAGGTACAAGCTAGACGCGTCTATACCAGCGTGCATGCCCGTACTGATGGAAGTTTCCATGTTATCGAGTGTCGTGTGATACGGGTCTAGTCTTTCCGCGAATACAAGAGATTGCATTCTCACTTGTTAAGGTATAGATTATTATAGGTATTTAAAAAGCGTTTGCTGTAGCCATCAATTGAACGATATGCTGCTGACATAACCCGTGTTTGCGTATTTCTATGCTTGGATAAAAATTAAGAAGAAAGACTTGAACGGCCTGAAGTTTGTGTTGTTATTATTATGAGAGCGCATCGCATCCCCCTCGTTGAAACCAATACCAGCCTTATTATTCTCTCTTTTATCGAAAATAGCTCAATTTCCTTTATTACATTCTTCATTATTAATATTTGTAAGAAAACCACAAGGTAGAGTATAAGGTAACTTCATAAGGGAAAACGTTCGCATTTTCGGCCCGCTTTACCCTACAACTGGATCTGGATCTGATCTTGGCGTAAACATAGATAATTATTTTCTTATCTTTCCCCTTCCTCTTTTCTTCTTCCCTGTCTTGTATTTTTTTAATTTTATCCTTTTATTTTAAGCCTACTTGCGATCTACACGGGTCAAAATTTGTCAATCTGTCTGTGTATATCTGTCCCCTCCCTCCTATCAATTCAAACATGACGAATCCAAATTGAACCAAATTTGGTACAGAGGTAACAATAATAAAGGACACCTCAGTGTCATGTTATATATCGCCGCCATCTTGACGGAAACGGAATGGTGGCCATCCCAATGTTCAATGCTTAAATCAAATTACGACTAACCTAATCACCTGATCTCTACCAAAGTTTGCATCAATATACCTTTGTGTGGGAAGCGTCATTTGCCCAAACTACGGGGTTATCATCTAAATAGTTTGAAGATGGCGGCCGTATATGTGTGCGAATTGTGCCACCCTATCAATTCAAACACGACGAAACCAAATCAAACCAACTTTGGTACAGAGTAATTTATCACCGCCATCTTACCGAAAAAGAAATGGCGCACACCCAAATGTTCTACGCTTAAATAAAATTACGATTAACCTAATCATCCGATTTCTACCAATATTTTCAACAATGAACCTTAATGTAGAAAGTGTATTTTGCCCAAACTACAAGGTCATTAGCCAAATAGTTTCAATATGGCGGATGTATGAATCATGCAAGTATTATAGCCTAAGTGTAACTTACGATTCAACAAGACCCGGCCTCACTAAATCCACTTATCGTACAGAGGGTGGTTTAAACTGTACTCATGGAGGTGACCTGTAGGACATTAGCATTTTATAATAGAATATTATTCCGTAGTAGTGACTAACAGTTCAGGCTGCCCCCGTTGGTTCATAATGGAGGCTATTGTTTGCTCGCTACTCCATATTTCAGTAGATGGATATTTTTTTGGAATGTACTGAACAAAATAATACAAATTTAGCATCAAATGGTTTATAAAAATGGCAGAAAACGCTAATGAAATCGTTTTCTCTTTGTCCTTGATCCACGGTACAGACTGTTGTTGTTGATTCTTTAAGGGTTATGCGACATTATAGTCATGTAGCCCCGTGTACTTGAGTGTGTGTAGAAGTTGTCTGATAACCTGTGTCACTCTGTTGTCTCTACTAGTGTGTGTACTTGTAAATGAGGAAGGATTTGTGTAGGAAGCTGTCCTTGATCCGCGGTAGAGTCTGTTGTTGTTGTTGATTCTTTAGGGACTTTGCGACATAGTGGCCATGTAGCCCCATGTACTTAGGTGTGTGTAGAAGTTGTCTGATAAACTGTATCAGTGTGATGTCTGCACTAGTGTGTGTACTTTTATCCGAGGAAGGATTTGGGTAGGAAGCTGTTGTTGTTGTTGTTTAATTTGAGAGGCTTGGACATCATGGTCATTTAGCTCCATGTACTTGGGTGAGTGTTGAAGTTTGTCGGATAACCTCTGTTATTGTGATGTTTGTATTAGTGTGTGTATTTATAATTCAGGTAAGGATTCAATTAATCAACGTATTATACAGCACGTTGTGTTTCAACAAGCTACTGCAACCAACATTCGAAAGGACAAAGAGTTATAACTATACCCATGCATTTAGGAGAAAGTAGGCTATATGTTCCTTACTGAACATCTTGTTTATATTTTTAGTCGATAGTCCACTGCGAAACGTAACATCTTTCAAACTATCCGTAATCGTCTCGATCTTGTATCTGTATTCCTCCAATTATTAGTGTCCATTGTCCTCCCATTTTCCCTCGCCCATTCCACCTACCGGTATCATAAATGAAAACCTACTGATTAGCAGTGGCAAAATGAGTAGGAATAACTTTCGGAGGGCTAATTTACAGAACTTCAAAAACTCTTCCCGTTCACTACACAAAAGCCTGAGGAACAAAATTACATTATTGGCTGCTAACCTTGAAAGAGATCTATGCTTTCAGTTTGACGATGATGATGATTATTATTAGTATTCGTATTATCATCATCATCATCATTGTATCAACTGTTGACGATCTAATAACACCCGCAACAATGTCTGTGAATTTTGAAAGAACAGAACGCATGTATGATGAATTGGACAATCGTGATGCTAAGTCGGATATGCTAGCCGTTTGTGCCAACGCATTTTATTTACAGAAACGTGGCAGCCCTGAAATTAGCCACAGTTTATACGCACATTCTGATTGCGTGAACATTCTGTATAAATGAAAGCCGAGACTATCCATAAAAATGTTTGTCACACAAAGTACCAAAACACAGTTGGTGGCGTATTACAATCAGGACTGTGTATTTGGAGACTTCCACAACTTCAATGCTCGTACTTTGGACGCCTCTCTCACCTAATGCCGTATGCAAAGCGCGTGCTGTCGTATGTAAATTAATGAATTTGTGCCACTGTGTGTAAAATCAGGAAGGTCTGTGAATTAGTTTTAATGCTGAAACATTTCAAGATTTGTATTAATAATAGTATACAAGGATGGATTTTGAAAGAGTCAACCAACGAATGTGAACTTTAAATAAAACTTAAGTTTTAGTCACTGTGTAGATACAGTGATTGGGAACTATGCAGCAACACGGTACACATTGTTCATCCATCATGAAGCCTTACAAACTGACGTTCCTTGCAGCGTGGAAGGGCGGTGGGGGAGTTGGAAGTACGGAGATCGTAGGTTTGAATCCCAGAGCAGACGGTGGTCATTTTGAGTGTGATATTTTTTCCGTTTTTTCCTCATCCCCTCCACGATAATGACAAAAGAAAAAGGAAGGAGGCTTGTAGTTTAATGTGATCGTTAATCTTGCGATCATGAGCCATGGGACCTCCTTTCTCCGCGGAATCCGAACCATAGTACATGGCATTTAACTTCGAAAATCTCACATGCATTGGCGGCGAATCGAACCCGGTCAGCCGTGGTGGGAGGATAACAGCTTTACCGCTGCACAATCATGCCCCCCTGACAAGATGGTACCCTATTTCAAGTCCCGAGGTACTTACCTCAATACTAGATCCTAATAATAGAACATATCGTCGGGTTACTGGCAAAAATTGGTAAGTCACAATTAATATAGAGTTACTGAGAAAAATGGGTTTGAATGTTAATTTTGCTCTGATAAATCATTTTTTCAGATAATTATCACACAAATATCTTATATGGATTCTTAGTTTTGTTGATAGATGGAGCTCAACACAGTTCAGAGCAAAACGTTGTAAGATAACTTCCCATTATTTATTGCTATATAAAGTACTCAATAAGGACTTATCAGGAAGGGAAATTGTTGAAAAGGTCATTAAATGGTATTTTGGAAGTTATAAAGTTAACAGTCAAAGATATATTCCCACAGATCCAACATAGGGCTATGTGACAATTTTTTTAAAGTGGACCTACCAACCTTTGCCAGTAACCCAACGATATGAGTACGTACACTACATATATTTTCATTTCAGACTGTTTTGCCTTTCAGCATCCAGACCAGTCTGCAAGTCTCTGTTTGCGAACAAGTTGTCTCCATGATCCCCTATTAGCAGTTAGCACCGCGGCCTCCTGTGCTTCTGCACCTCTCACTTTGAAATCGTTCAACACTGAATCTAAACAATGCCTACTAGGACTACTGTACCTCTGCATCTCTTAGTCTCTACAGACAAACTCGTTAACCTCTTAGGTAATCTCTCCTCCCCCATTCTTCACATGAACCCACCATCTGAGTCGGCTCATACGAACAGCTTCATCTAGCGTGTTAATTTTAGGTAGATTTCATTAGAAAGCTAACTATTGCAATGGGTACCATGTTTCGACTTCCGGAAAATTTCGACATATCTTCGCGTTTCACATCCCCCAGACCCCAAAACCACCGTCAGTTCAAAAGTTTATACATAATTTATGTATATATGTATCTATCTATCTATCTATATATATATCAGTTTCTTGTGGACACGATAACTGCCGTAATTTTGCACCAATCACTTTGAATTTTTTACATAATATGTATCCCTATAAAATCTCGGTCGAGTTCGTTAATGGGCAAAATCGGTCGAAGGGGGTTAAAATGGGGGGCTTTTTTCGAAAAAGTGAAATTTCGCTATAACTCTCTTAATACGTGAAATATCGAATCCATTCAAAGTTCATAATATGTGCTGGATAAGTGCCAAAAATTTATGTCAAATAAGTTTTTTGATAGCACCAACCATTGACCAAAGGGGTGGAAAAAAGTGGGTTTTTCGGGAAACAATAATCATATCTCTGTTAATAGGCACAATATCAAAACCGTACAAAATGGAAAATATTCCTCTAATAATTACCTAAAACTTTTGTCTGAAAGAATTTTTGATATGACCCACCATTACGCCAAGGGATGAGAAAAATGATTTCGGAATTTTAAAAAAAGCCAAGTGCCATCAGAGGTTACCATAACAACGCTTTTAAATTGATAAGGGATGATCTCTCAGAGGTTGCCATGACAACGCCATTGACGAGATCACATTCATTTTTAGCCTACTTTTCACACTTTTCAAAAATGAGGAAAAAGTAGACTTATAAGATATATCCGGGAAAATGTGTCTGTCATTCTGTCTGTCTGTCTGTCCTTCTGTGTGTCTGGCTGTGTGTCCCCCACCCTATCAACTCCTAAACGGCTGCAGCTATCGAAACCAAATTTAGTATGAGTAAAGATGTATACCGGAATATCCCAGGCCCATATTTGAAAAAGATGCCAGTGCTACCAACTGCTAAAAAAACGCACTAGAAATTTGAGCTCCATGTTGGATATCTTGGAAGGTATACATGGGAGCTATTCTAAAATTGGCACACATGTAGATAATACTATTTCAGTTTAATTTCCAGGTGGCCATACATGACAGCATTGCCAAAATAATTTTAAGCCTTCTGATAAGTCCAATTTTTAAATGCATATAACTTCTACACTATCAATTGGATTTCAACCAAATTTTGTATGTAATATGTGTAAATAAACATATATGACTGAGTGTATTCTTAAGAGCCACTATGGCTGCCAACTGTTAATAATTGCTCTCTATTTTGTATCCAAATATATCAGAAAGTATGCAAGCCGACAGCTTTAAACTATGCACACGTAAATTACCCGACATTTTACATTAATTTCGAGTAACTTATATACGTCAGTTCTACCAACATGATTCTAAGCCTGCTGATAGGACCATGTAACTTCTATACCAACAAATGGATTTCATCCAAAATTGGCACAAAAATATATAATATTTCAGATTATTTCTGACCAGCACTCGTATGACATTGTTGCCAACATGCTTTTACGTGTACTAATAGATCCAATGTCTAAATCCATGTAACGTCCTTTGGACTTCAACCACATTTTGTATTCTGTACCTTAGGAGATGGAAGTAAGAATATATTCAGTCACCAGAGCTGCCAACTGTATTGCTCTATTAGGCTACATTATGCCTAGTATACCTTATTTCGAACTAATTAAGACATTTCGATATTACCCACTTAATTTCGTCATTATTCTAGATAGGTTCATATACTGTAGATGAATCTATGGCATGAATCTTAATTTTAAGAAAAGTAGGCTCTTTAGTTCGTCACGGAACTTCTTGTTCCATCTGACTATGAGGGAAGCGGCTAACTGGTAGCATGCTGAACTTCTATGCCCAAGGTGCTGGTTCAAAGCCGGACAAAGTCGCCAGATTTTCTAAGAGCGCTAAAAATCCGTCAGCATGCTTTCCTTCGGAGGGGAAGTTACAACGTTCGTGGCAAGTTGCTGGTTGCTGTGGCATCTAGCAGCCAAGTTCACAGCTAGGTGTCGTTGACGTTAGTATTTGGTACAAAATTAGGTACTACTACTTAAAATTGACCGTCTGCAGACCTTACCTGAATTACAGACTAATACAGTCATCACAAATAACACCGTTTATCAGACAGATTCTACACACACCCAATGTACACGGGGTTACATGACCACCTTGTCGCAGCCCCTAAACTGAGGAACCAACCAACATCTCTGCGGGAGATAAAATTTTGCGTGAAGAAGTAACAGACTGTTAGATAGTTACACATTAGTTCCAAACCTTGCATAAGGACAGTGTGATCACAAGTATAAAAATTAACCCCAAATGACAAGAAGGTTACCCATCCCCATAAGACAGCAAAATGTTAAAAGTATGCATAGAAAGACGAAAAAATGTTAACTAACCTCCAATTGTAAAATACTTTCTCGCAATAAATGAGGTCTGATCCTCCTACGAAAACCTGCATATTTTGCCTATTATAGCCTATCCCCTAGTTTGCCCGGTGAAATCTACCTCCGCCTTCCGGCGTGCCGAGAGGATTTTTTAATCTAGCATTTATCTGTTCCTCCCTGCTATTGTTCCCATCTATTTGTCCTAGCAATCATTCGTGCTACCGTCACATCAGATACCTGTAACGTTTCTTTTGATATCCTGAATCTACCCAGCTGTTGCGGCTTCGGTGGCGTAGTGGGTAGCATGCTGAACTGCTGTGCCCAAGATAGCGGGTTCAAATCCGGCCGAAATCGTCGGATTTTTTCAGAGAGTTAAAAAGCCTTCAGTATGCCTTCCTTCGGAGGGGAATTAAAGCCGGCGGTCCCATGTCATAGATTTATGGCATGTAAAATATCCTTCCACAGACTAAACTTGTGTGGAGCTGAATTTCTAGGTTAGTTTTCGTTGGAACGCTCTATCAAAGTTCCAACGTTCACCACTAGGTATCATTGACATCTAGTAACGAAAGTTGGAGCTACTTGAAATTGAACGGAACTTGTAGCTCACCCTCTGGGTGTCCACTGGAAGCAGCTACAGACTCTGGCGAGCCGATCATGTCCTCGTACACTCCCGGCACTAAAAGCCATAGGTAAATAAAAAAAATACCCAGCTGTTACTTCCATACAGCAAGGTCGGTCTAAATACTGAGCGATGTAGGGAGAGTTTCTTCACTACACTAACTCCCTTCTTGCAGAATACTGTAGATCAGATGATTTCATGGCGTAGTCACGTCCTAGTCATGATCCATGGGCACCGGCTGAGTGGCCTAGTAAGTGGTCCTGACAGTCCGGATAACAGTTACTATGGAAAAGGAGTGGGCATCTGAGCCGTGGTCCTCCTTGTGCTCAGGCGGCTTGGACTACCAAACTCACTTGTTTGTTCCCTGATGTGAAATTCATAGGGCCTTGTGAAAGTAAGGATGGCAACCTGCTTCCCTTGTACTTTCTAAACCTGCTGAAAATGGCAAGAGCAAGCCTAATAATTGAAGAAGCTCTCGTATGTGTAGAAACAACCCGCCTTGGTTTAGCGTTATGCAGGCTTCCATAAATATGTTCATTTGTTGAAACACACTTTTTAAACAAATTTTTGATATTTATGAAATCAGAGAGCAATTTATTCATCACTGCTGCTGGTAGCACAATGGGTTGTGTGCATCCCATGTGTACAGACTACCCGCCCGGGTCTAGTGCTATGCGGGCTGTACGCAATACAGTTCTGATAGGGTCTATCGTCTTGTTTATTTGTTCTAACGCATTGTATAAACAAATACATAAATTTCCGTTGACTTTTCAAGAAATGTAAGATTTTTCCTGTATTATTGAGACAATTTGGAGGATTTGGTACAAACCACACCTTCTAACTTCCTCTGGTTTAGGAGCTTGAGTTTTGTGAAACATACACCTTAGCGTCATGACATTCCTTTTTTCAAATTCACATTTTTGTTGTCATATGTCTTTTCATGGTACACTTCTCTATACCCCCCAGGGTCTCACATCTAGTGGGACGTGGGTTGGCGACCACGGGGCCCCAGCTGAGTCCGGCATTGCTTCCACTTATTTGTGCTGGCTCCTCTCCGTCTTCTTTCCTGTCGACATCACATTGTAAACTCTTGTTCTCTTCCGACCCCGACGTTATTAGGGTGTCCGAGGCCTAGGGAGTCTCTTCCTTTCCCGCCTTAATTGGCCCTTGTCTTATATTTTCTGATCCCCTCCTTCTGCGAGGGGTCAGCCTTCTTTTTATTTTCCTGTTCTCTCCTGCCTTCTGCTCAAGGCCCTCAAGGAGGCAGGGTGTATGTAGCCCCACCACTTCTGGTGCACCTTTGATATTGCTACACCCTCGGGGGCTCACGGCTGGTGAGTTCGGGAGTTGGCGATCCCGAGGGATTCCTGAGTTGGGTCCGGTATTCCCCCTTTTATCCATTCCCTGTGGGGCGGACCCTCTCCTCTTTCACTTTCCTATCTGCCTTTCATGGCTCTCCTTCCTTCCAAGTCCCTCAATCCGCATTCTTCGAGGGTTGAGGGCATTTCTTTTCCTCCTGTCCTTTATTTGCCTTATTCTCCTTTTGTTTTCCATTTCTTCTTCTAGTATACAAGTTAGTAGTTAGTTTTAGTTATAGTTAACATTTCATTATCATCTTCACGATCGCTCAAATCACTGGGGCCGATAACTTAGAGGTTAGGCCCCTTAAAACAACAATTATCATCATCAACAACACTTCTGTATAGGCTAATATCCCAGAGGAGACCATATACTGAACAGATGAATTGGGCTGTTGACTACAATATCTCAAGCCTGTAAATTAATGACAACCATAACTAAATACCAGAACATGTTTTCATTAGTATTCATTCTCCCCAACTTGGCTGGTACATCTTTCCTGCGAGTAGGGTTTTTCTCGACAACTTCTTAAATTGCTTCTATCTTTTTTATCGTTGCAAACAATTCCTCTGTTCTTGTTGTGAACACAAAATTGCGTATACCTCTCTATCACTCCCCTCCATCTCCAGCAGCTAATTGAAACTGGTATTGCCTAGCGCCGATCCTTTAAAAACTGATTTGCTCAGGTTATTAAAAACTTACAAATATAATACACTGCGTAATGCTGAATACAGCTTGGTGTATTAATTTATTTTTACATTTTTCTTCTCTTTTCTTGATGGAATCTTGCTTTTGTTATTATTAAAACTTAATTACGAAACCTCTTTCTGTGACTCTCGCTTTCGGAGTTTGCTTCGTTCAGAAATATGCCGCCAGTGGGCGGTTAATATTACCTCACTTGTTATGCACCGAATGTGGGTGTATTCGAAGAGGAATGTAGAATTCCTCTTTCTTGGACTATTACCTTTGTACAACAATTGATTTACGTACAGGGTTATTATAACATCTGTCCACCACGTGGTGTAGCGGCTTCGATTCCCGGCTCTGCCAAGAAATTTTATTTCTGGTGTTAGAGCTGAAACGGAGTACAATCAGCCTCGTGAGGCAAAACTGAGCAGAGTAGGGTTATATTCCCACCTTGATCATTCTGTAAGTGGTGTTCCGTGGTTTCCATCACTTCTACTCCAGGCAAATGCTGAGATTGTTCCTAAATTGAGGCCACGGCCACCTCCTTCCCAATCCTCACATGAATTGCAAATATACACACTAGTACGACCATCACAATAACATTATTACAGAAATTCCACACACTCTCCCAAAATACATGGGACCAGGGCTAGATTTGTGACGGTACGCACCGGTACGCCGTACTGAAACCTCTGATCGGGGGAAGAGTCGAATCAAAATTAGATTTCTATTTTGTCCACTGATTCATTTTTAAAGGTATTCAGAAGAGCGTAAAAATATCGTTTTTAGAACTCTATATTTCAATATTCCTTAATGTTAGTTAAGACTTTTAATTCAGGTTAAGTCTGTTTTACGTTTTTTATTGTGTCATCTATTCTATTGTTCACTATGCCTTATTTGTTGTATTGTTTTTTTCCATCCGCCTTTTATTATTTTTATTCAAATAAGGCATAATCGTTGGGCCTCACTGTCTGTTTTATATACACCATTTTCGTTTCATCCATGGCAGTGAGCTGTTTTTATCTTCATCCTTTCATTTTACGCCATTTCATTACATTAGGGGCCGATAAACTAGATGTTAGGCCCCTTAAAACAACAATTATCATCATCATTTCAATATTCCATAAAGCCCCATCACCACCCGGTAGCCCACAGTACCGGAACCTCTGTTGTTACAAATCATGCACTGCAAGGGACTATATGACCGCGATGTTGCAGCTAATTCGTTATGTATGTTCTAAATTAACCGTTCCTATTAAAACTAGCCCATTTTAATGTGGTTATAATGTCAATGTAAAAATCAGCTACGGTCTGAACATTATATGGGAGAATCTCACGAAAAACAACATGTAATACATAGAAAGAGTCAAGGCCACTTTCATGAAAAAAGTCCTGTGTATCTCAAAGTATACCCCATCGTGACTGTGCTATGAAATGCCACGAGAGACCTACATCGAAGATTTAAGGTGTTAACTATTGCTCCCATCGACCGCCCAGTACGAGGACCTTCTAAAAGAGCTCAAAAATAAGAGGATGCAAATATGGAGTGACTTTTATTTAACAGCCGCAATGACGTCCGATGAGTGGAAGGGTCCATGTTACGACCTGAGACATACAATCACTCGTTTCGCAATACATGGATTCCATTTCAAGTTATGCAAAATGGAAGGGTATCATGAGCCAGTATGGAATGCATTTGCAAATTGTGTGGAAGTGTCTGTGAAAGGTATCATGCCATGACGTGCGGACGGAGGGTTGAGTCACTTAATGGCTTTTGTTGTCAATGAGAGTTGAATGTGATCTTGAATATTTTGGGTTTTTATTATTTTTATGTTGCCTCATGTCCATTGACTGCAATAAATACCTTATTATAATGGCAATGTGGATAATAGGCAAATAATACACTGCATTATATTCTGAAGTTAGAATTCCTTCAGAATTCTGGCGGACAAAATAGCAGATGTTTTTTGATGTTGTGTGATTCAGCCAGAGGGTTTGTCAGACTCGTTGGTGCCACTTGACGGCAATACTGTTAGCCACGTGCCACCCCCACTGCTTCACCCTCTCGCCGTCACAAAACACCGACAATTGCGTGTGTGTACGTGCGTGTGTTTATACCTGCCGCCATTAACTTCGAAGCAGTTGCGGCTAAGTGGACCATGGTATGTATGATTCAAGAATGGCTCAGAGACACGTGTCCTGAGTAATATTTCATGACCTTAGGGTTTGTTGTTTGCCGGCCCCGTGGTGTTGGGGTAGCGCGGCTGCCTCTCACCCGGAGGTGCCGGGTTCGATTACCGGCTCCGTCAGGGATTCTAGAAACTGACGTGAGGGCCGGAACAGGGTGCACTCAGCCTCGTGAGGACAATTGAGTAGCTGTCTGAGAGTGAAGCAGCACCCCGATCACGAAAACGAAGATTGACGGCCGAGGGTACCCGATGCACTGATCACGTGTCACCCCAATATCTGCAGGCCAAATGGCTGGGCAGTGGTCGCTTGTTAGGCATAGGCCCTCCACGGGCTGTAGTGCCAGGGGTTAAAGTTAAAAGTTTTTGTTGTTTAAGGGCCGGAACAGCGAGGTGGTTGTTGTTGATTTTGTTGATTCATTTAGAATATTTGGTCCATCATGATCATGCAGTCCAGTGACGTACCTAGGGCTTGCTTTTGAAGGGGGATGAGCTGAATTAAAATTACATTAGCCTCTGAGAGCTTAGACATAATGAGCCATAACAACTGAAAGCAAATATACAATCCCGAAGTTTCATAAAAGTATCTACAGTACATTTGTTTCCGTGTTTGATTTAATTAGTATTTGATACGTTGTATTTTCACTTGTTAATGTGCTAATGATCGAAAATTAACAATTTATTGATATTAAATTATAAAACTCAGCAATGTTTCTGGGTTTATGCCGTGTCTTGTGTGGGGTTTCATCTACGAACACCAAGCTGGCTCATCAGCGGGCTCTTGGTGTCCGTGCCTGGACCCCCACAGGAGTAGCGAACTGCGCGCTACCTCCCTTTTTATGAAGCGCACCTGCGCATCATTACTGCGAGAGCTAAAAGCTCAAGCAGCCTTAAACTCCCCATGAAGGCTTCCAAGAAGATAGTACTGTATATTGGCTTTCACGGACACCAAGAGCCCGCTGATGAGCCATCTTGGTGTTCCTAGGCTAAACCCACACAAGACACGGCATAAACCTAGAAATATTTGCTGAGTTTTAATTCACTGGCCGTGAAAGCCAATATACTATCTTAAATAAAGTTCAGTTTTCTTTGTGAAAACATGTGATCCTTTCTATTACCCAACATTGTATACATGTTAACAAATTACAGACCCAAATAAAGTTTAAATTAAAACATCGATAAAACTTAACAAAATATTATTAACTTTCCAAACTAACACTCTCGAATACTAACACTACTGAGAAGTGCTGAATCATTGTAATGGGATGAGTAGAGTTAGTGCCACAGTAATGACACAGAACAGCCGATCATCTGGCTCATTCAATACGCTGCTTCGGTGGCGTAGTCGGTAACAAGCTGAACTGCTAAGCCCGGGTTCAAGTCCGGCTGATGTTGTCGGATTTTAAGAGCGTTAAAATCTTTCAGTATGCCTTCCTTCGGAGGGGAAGTGTGTCATAGATTTACCACTGCAATTAGTAATGTGTAGGTTATATTTGGCTATTAATAAACGCTCTATCAAATTGCAACGTTCACCGCTAGGTGTTAGTGACAGTAGCATCTGGTAGCCAATGTTGGAACTACTTGAAATTGAACTTGTTTGGAGCCCTCGGGCGTTCAATCAAAATTACCCAGCTATGGCCATTGGCTGCAATTCATATATAATAATAATAATAATAATAATAATAAGTATTAAGTTACAATAACGCTAAAAAACAAGAAGTTCCGTGACGAACTAAAGAGCCTACTTTTCTTAAAATTAAAGATCCATGGCAATGATTAATCTATATGGATCTATCTAGAATAATGACAAAATTAAGTTTGTAATATCGAAATTTCGAATTATTTCGAAATACTCTATACCTGGCATAATGTAGCCTAATAGAGAACTACAGTTGGCAGGCCTGGTGACTGAATATATTCTTAATTCCATCTCGTAAGGTACAGAATACAAAATTTGGTTGAAGTCCAATGGATAGCATGGACGTTACATGCAGTTAAACATTGGATCTAACAGCGCACGTAAAATCATGTTGGCACCAATGACATACATGTATTGGTCAGAAATAATCTGAAATAATATGATCTATTGTTGTGTCAATTTTTAATGAAATCCATTAGTTAGTATAGAAGTTACATGCATTTTAAAATTGAACCCATCAACAGGCTTAGAATCATGTTGGCAGCACTGACGTTTATAAGTTACTCCAAATTAATCTAGAATGTCAGGTACTATACGTGTGCAAAGTTTAGAGCTGTTGGCTTGGATACTTTCTGATATATTGATATTAAGAAAAACGAATAGAGACAGCATTTATTAACAGTTGGCAGCCCTGGTTGCTCCTAAGAATGCGCATAGTAATGTCTGTTACGGTACACATTGCACATAAGAAATTTGATTGAAATCCAATTGATAGTATAGAAGTTACATGTATTTAAAGTCGGACCTCTCAGCAGGCTTAGAATCATGTTGGTAGCACTGATGTATATACGTTACTCCAAATTAATATAGAATGTCAGGTACTATACGTGTGCATAGTTTAAAGCTGTCAACTTGCATACTTTCTGATATATGGGTATTTGGATTTAAAAAAATTGAGAGCGTTTATTAACAGTTGGCAGCCCTGATGGCACTTAAGAATACACTCAGTCATATCTGTTTATGTACGCATAGCACATACGAAGTTTGGTTGAAATCCAATTGATAGTGTAGAAGTTATATGCATTTAAAATGTTGACCTATCAGCAGGCTTATAATCATTTTGGCAACACTGCCATGTATGGCCTCCTGGAAATTAAACTGCAATATTACTATCTATACGTGTGCCAAATTTGAAATAGCTCCCATTCATACCTTCCAAGATATCCAACATGGAGCTCAAATTTCAATTGCGATTTTTCAGCAGTTGGTAGCACTGACATCATTTTCAAATATGGCCGTGAGATATTCAGGTATAGATCGTTACTCCTACCAAATTTTGTTTCGATTGCTGCAGCCGTTTAGGAGTTGATAGGGGGGGGGGGGACACACACACAGCCAGACAGACAGACAGAAGGACAGACAGACAGATACACATTTGCCCGATCTCATAAGTCTACTTTTTCCTCATTTTTGCAAAATGTGAAAAGTAGGCTACAAATGAAAAATGTGAAAATAATTGCTTTAAAATTAGTACATATAAACTTACATAATCCAATCATTTGGCATAAATCCGAATATTGGTTTTACTCAAAATTAAAAGCTTCAACAAATTTCATACTTTTATTATTTGGCTGTGGGGATGGGGGCTGAGGGATTGATCACCCTCATAACCCCGTTTACTTGGAAGTTTGTTAGTGGAATCTGATTGATAACCTGAGCATTGTGATGGCTGTATTAGTACCGCATTTCAAGATACGAGTGCCACTGAACTTGGCTACGTCAGTGTTATTAGCCTACTTTCTATTATTGCCAATAATGATAGTAGACTTGTGAGATCTATAATGGCCAAAAGCTGTCAGTCTGTGTGTGTGTATGTCTGTCTCCCTTCCCCTATCAATTCAAACATGACGAAACTGAATTGAACCAAATTTGGTGCAGAGGTATCACCAGCAAAGGACACCTCAGTGTCATGTTTCATATCACCGCCATCGTATAAAACAAAATGGTGGCCATCCAAATGTTCAAAGCTTAAATCAAAATACTACTAAACTATCAATCCTATCTCTACCAAATTCTGCAAAACTATACCTTCATTTGGGAAGCGTATTTTTTTCCAAACTACAAGGTGATCAGCCAAATAATTTTAGATGGCGGCCGTGTGAATCAGACTTATCCGTAACTGATCCAACAAGGCCCAGCCCCACCAAATCCGCTTATCGTACAGAATATGGTTTAAACTCTTAGAACTGTTAGAATATTATACCGTAGGAGTGCCTAGTTCCAAGACTGGTCGTGCCGTATCGTGTTGTACGGTGACGTGGCGTCAAAATGGAGGTATAGCTTTTTCGCTGGTCCAGAGCCTAATTCAATTGCTGGAAGTTTTTTCATGAAATGTACTGAACAAAACAATATAAAATTAGTATGAAATTGGTTATAATGAAGGCATATACCATAATACACTAAAGGAATCGTTCATTTCAAGACATTATATGCCAGGCAGCTATACTAAGACTCTTGTTAACAATCATACAACCAGGCATAAGTAGCCGACTGGCAGTGTCTCAGCCTTGACTGACAGATCCAGGGTTCAAATCCCCGGAGGACTAACTTTTTACTTTTCTTTTACATGTATTGTTTTATAATCACTCATACGTTAGAATGGTTAGCATATAGTGTGTATTTGCAATGGAAAATATTTTACTGTATATATGGGTACTTGTAACACCATATTTCAACATGCTATTTCCAATCGTAGTCTTTGATCAGCGGTGGCCTATGACAGCCAAGCGTCTCGACCACTCGACCATAGTGCCACATTGAGTTACGAAGTGGATGATGGTTTCAAGACGTACCGTAATATTTGAAAATAACGACAATCTTTCACAACACATGTAACATATAGGCCAAAAACTAAGGAATGTTCAGCTCTCATCACAGTCAGCCTTTGGAATTAATTCACCAGTTCACACCTAGTGATTTGGCGATTTATATTTGATTTCCTATTTCCAGAACAGCTGATCATTTGGCTCATTGAATAAGCTGCTTCGGTGGCGTAGTCGGTAGCAAGCTGAACTGTTAACGAATTCAGCACCTATAAGGTTCACTAGAAGGTAAATCAAATCATAACATGTTTTTTGGATATGCCAGGCAGTTATAGTAAGCCTGTTGATAACACTATTTTATTTTAAGCGTGGTCCCAGTTAGCCAAGAGGTTGGAGTGCCAGCCTGTCGTTCTAAGCTCCAAGGTTCGATTCCGAAAGGGGGTAACTATTTTACTTGTTCTTTTTATAGTTATTGTTTTATAATTACTCAAACATTTTAATGTTAAGCATATATTATAGTGTGTATTTGCAATGGAAAATAGTATATATACTTATAATACCACATATTTCAACACGCTACCTCAGCGTTTTCAAACGTTGCCCTTGAATTACGGTAGCCTATTACATCCAACGTAGCAGGTAATGCACTCGTATTTTTTGGCAAAGGGACGGGTTTAAGCATGAACTAGATTCTTTGTTGTGAAAGCTTGCAATAAACACGCCAATTAATTAATTCGTATTTATTTTCCATTAGAAAATACGCACTAGATGTAATTATATGGGTAATTATAAGACAACAAATAAAATACAAGAAAAACAAGTTGTACATATTCGTACTCAACTCAGTGCGAAGAATCTAGACCACTCGACTAAAGTACCACATATGATTTATTATAACTATACCCATACATTTAGGAGAGAGTAGACTATATGTTAATTACTGACTATCTTGTTTGATAATAACGTTGTGCTGTTGTTTCATTTGAGGGGCTTGCACATCGTGGTCAATTAGCCCAGTGTTCTTGCGTGTGTGTGGAATTGTGTCTGATAACCTGTGTTATTGTGATGGTTGTTTTATCGGGTGTATCTATAGTTAAAGTGAGTAATAAGAAGGAAGCTGCCGTGGCCTTAAGATAGGAACAATCCTGCCATTCGCCTGGAGCAGAAGTGAGAAACCATGGAAAACCACATCCAAGATGACTGAGGAGGAATTCGAACTCAACTCTTCTCAGTTTTGCCTCACGAGGCGGAGTGGACCCCGTTCCAGCGCTCAGACCAGAATTTAATTTCTAAACAGAGATGCGAATCGAACCCGGACCTCGGTTGACAATAGCACCTGGAGCCTTGCAGGACGAGAAGGAGGGCACCGTGATGACGAAGTGCAGTCTGCAAGTAAGTGAAGCAGCATTGAGCGCGCTACTTGCTTTAGACAGACGTTATATTGTGAATTGTGAACGGAAAAATATCTTTCTCTCTCTCTATATATAATGAAAGTTTGTCTGTTTTTTTCTGAATTTCTTCGGAAATTTGCGTTATTAACGTGTTTCAGACTGTTTCATGACGGATGCGCGCAAAAATAAAGTTTTTGTTTGTCTGTCTGTCGACAACTTTTTTCCCTTATAACTCGAGAATGGCTGGGTGGATCCGATTTCATTTCTTCCAACAATCTCCATTTAATTAAACTACTAGCTTTCGGGGACAGTTTGCGAACTAGATATGGAGCGATCCTATCATCCCAGTTTCGGCCTTCGTTCCGCAGAATACACTGTCAAGTTTAGATTGGACGGAAGGGGGATTTGCGTTTCATGCACCTCGTCTTTCTTAATTTACGTCTGACGAGAATTCGTTGCACATGCTATTCCATGATAATTGATAGTCCAGTCAGTGATTTTAATACATCATGCCGAGACGAAAAACGGATATAGGCCGTTGTTCATTGAAATCGAACAAAAATACACCTTTTAAGCTTACACAGGCTAACGCGTTAAAAATACTGGGCGAAGCCGGCGTGGGTGAATTAAGAATGGTGCGTTTCTAATTGTTTAACAGCTCAGGCGTAACAGGAGCTCATATCACCACAGAGCGTGAAACGTTGATTGAGTCATATCCTAGTTGCTTAGTCAATCAAGTAGGCTTACAACCTGACAACGGTAAACAAAGAATATCCCTACCTCGTCCACCAGCACGTGTGCGTATCTTGAAAGGCTAATACTAGTGTGTACATTTGTAATTATGGCTTGGTTTTAAGCATTAGCTGGCCGTGGTCTTAAGTTTAGGCATCATTGCGGAACCATGGAAAAACATTTTCTAGAATGGCTGAGATAGAATTCGAAACATCCTCTTCTCAATTCTGCTTCACAAGACTGAATGAACCACGATCAAACTTTCAGACGAGAATTAAAAAATTATTGGCAGAACCAGGAATAGAACCCAGACCTCCGCGATAGCAGCCAACAATGCTAGTCACTACGTCAATTTCATGACCTTACTGTTAGCATTGCGCATTCTGGAATCCTCCAACAGTTCCATAGGTAGGATAATCAACTAGTAAGACGTTAACATTTAAAACAAGTAGTTCCGTGAAGAACTATACAGCCTATTTTCATATTTCCTACTTGTGTTAATAATTGCCTCTATCAACATACAAAATTTCAGTTTGATTGCTGTAATAGATTCGAATAAATATTGCGGATGGTCGCCATGTTGGATTTTTTTAAGACTTAGAGTTATGTACTGTTACATGAAGATTATTGTGTACGTGTAGTATTCAAACTTCAATCGCATGATTGGGACACAAGAAGTAAAAACGAGATTTTAAAATTTCGCACAGCCGCCATCTTGAGGTTATGTAAACAATTAAACGAAATTAGATGTCGGTGCATTACAATGTGTATGAACATATACTGTGCCAAGTTTTATTGCGTTTGGTTGGTTTAATCGCGAGAAACGTTTATTTAAAGTCGCAACTTCGCTTGGCCACCATGTTGGTTTTGTAGTTACCAGGCTTTCAAAAGTCACATGCGTGAACTTCTAGTAGTTCCCTCTATTACCGTAAAATATTCCAGGGTGATATCGGCAATAGTTTCGGAGATATTGTATGCTGGTGAAATATTTCGCACAGCCGCCATGTTGGATTGGTGAGACGTAACAAAATTTGAAGGCCACGGTCTGGGTCTTCCGGAATAGTGCTATGAACTTCCCAAGTTTCATTGAAATCGCTCCAGCCATTTAGAAGTTATTAGGGGGGACACACACCATCACACACACACACACACCATCGCACACGCACACACAGACAGACACATGGACAAAAGGTGATCAAATAAGCCTTTTTTTTTCATAAAATGAAAATAGGCTAAAATAACTATACCCAATATGGCATTTACCAGGATCAGGTCTACTTCATGTTGGTGGTACTGCATGATAATGCGCTCTTCCATGAAGCGGAGGAAAGAATGCGTCGTCAGATAAATTGACACTTGCCTCACAAAATGGACGGTGACTTTAACCCTACCCCTACGGTTTTTTAATTTCTTTTCTAATGTTATAATATCGTGCCCGCCCTCCCTCTGTACTGTAGATAATCACATTACATGACCCGCCCCTTGCTCTTGGTCGGGCTGGCTATTGTCTCTATGAAATGCCTCTAGGAGCATACGATAAACCGGGATAACGTGACTCCGTGATATTTACACTCCATCTACCGTATTATTATCTTGTGTTTGGAACGACAAGAATTAAATTATCCCTTCACCCTAATTGTAATCCATTGCCCATCAATATGTTTGTATAATTAAATCTGTGACGCCGTTCCTTAAGGATATATGTCAGAAAGCGCGCTTAAAACTTTGATAAAATATTTAAACCAATTAATTTACATTAGAGAAGCCTCCGTGGCTTAGGCGGCAGCACGCCGGCCTCTCACCGCTGGGTCCGTGGTTCAAATCCCGGTCACTCCATGTGAGATCTGTGCTGGACAAAACGGAGGCAGACAGCTTTTTCTCCGGGTACTCTGGTTTTCCCTGTCAACATTTCAATCCAGCAACACTCTCCACTATCATTTCATTTTATTGGCATTCATTTAATCATTGCCCTAGAGGAGTGCGTCAGGCCTCGGCAGCCGGCACAGTTCATATCCTCGCCGCTAGATGGGGGCTTCATTCATTCCATTCCTGATCCGGTCGGAGACTGGAAACAGGCTGTGGATTTTCAATTTACATTAGAAGTCGGTCTTCCTTGTTCATAAACTGGCTTGCAAACTAGTGCAATGATGTTTTGCGTAAACTCTTCATAATGCTAATCTCTACATACAGTAGTTGTATAAAACAAAGTCCCTGATTCTTGGATGTAACGGGTAATCTCGAGAACCACTAGATGGATCTCGATGCGGTTTGCACCATTCTATAAAGAATTTCTAGAGGATGGTTTCTGTAGAAAAGCATTCATTTATGACCAAAGGAAGCCAGGCAGCAACGATTTTAGTGAATCGAGTCGAAGAAAAACCTGCCGTCCGTGTTCCTTTTAAGCTCACGCTGGGAAATCCTTTAATAGTACATTATGCAACGAGCCTATAATGGCTATAATTAAGACACGAGTATTATTATAAAACGAGCGTATGCGAGTTTTATAATTTCCATACGAGTGTCTTAATTACCATTATAGGCGAGTTGCATACGACTGTTTATGTTCGACGATAATTATAACTTTATTATATGTTTTACCATAAATATTCATAAATATCTGTTGTGATTGTCACTAGAATTTTGTGATCGGGTGCTGCGCAGGGTAGGATATCTCTGATTTCCAAGCTCTCCGACCGACCAACGCATGCGCTCTCTGTGCTTCAATGCCATATGTTCAGATTGAGCACCAGTATTCAGTATAAATGTCACCGAAATCGTTTGAAAACAACCCGCTGTGTATAAATAGGATTTGGGGATATTAAGGTACTGTGTCTCATATTCACCAGTTTATTTACGCGAACATATGGACGGTGCACTTTCGGTAATTTATATAGACATGTTGGATTTTGAGCGCATGCGCGAAGGTATCCTTATCTAATTGGTCAAACAACTGTTTCTTGAGCTGTGATTGGTGGGAGAAACTGTTTCATAACAAAAAATAGTGTTATAATGACCATCATTATGATACAGTTTTCGGACATATAATTGTCAGGGTCGAACATAATAGTACATTATGCAACGAGCCTATAATGGCTATAATTAAGACACGAGTATTTTTATAAAACGAGCGTATGCGAGTTTTATAATTTCCATACGAGTGTCTTAAATACCATTATAGGCGAGTTGCATACGACTGTCTATGTTCGACGATAATTATAACTTTATTATATGTTTTACCATAAATATTCATAAATATCTGTTGAGATTGTCACTAGAATTTTGTGATAGGGTGCTGCGCAGGGTAGGATATCTCTGATTTCCAAGCTCTCCGACCGACCGACGCATGCGCTCTCTGTGCTTCAATGCCATATGTTCAGATTGAGCACCAGTATTCAGTATAAATGTCACCGAAATCGTTTGAAAACAACCCGCTGTGTAGAAATAGGATTTGGGGATATTAAGGTACAGTGTCTCATATTCACCAGCTTATTTACGCGAACATATGGACGGTGCACTTTCGGTAATGTATATAGACATGTTGGATTTTGAGCGCATGCGCGAAGGTATCCTTATCTAATTGGTCAAACAACTGTTTCTTGAGCTGTGATTGGTGGGAGAAACTGTTTCATAACGAAAAATAGTGTTATAATGACCATCATTATGATACAGTTTTCTGACACATAAAAACATTTACAGTATATACTATGAGTGTACTGTTCAACGTGAAAGGTTTTACAAAATAGTCAGTGACAGCATATCTCTATCTTTAATATATCACCCACTATAAGTGTTTTTATGTTTTCATTTCTTCCAACAATCTCCATTCAATTACTAGATTCTGGGACAGGTTATGAGCTATCGAACGAGCCTATATCTTAGCTTCAGTCAGCATCAAACTGTCGAGTCGAGTAGAGTTAAAACTTCAGAGAAGAGTATATGTGTTAGGAATTTCGCAGTTCGCAGTTCACCTCGGCATTTCTGAATTGCGTCTGGTGCCTGCCATCCGTGCGCCTTTTAAGCTTACGCTGGGTAAACCGTCAATGAAACCAAGCGAAGCCGGGGCGGGTTGCTAGTAGATTATATTTTAATGATGAGGGAGCAAATTCTGAAAACGCTAGTAACTGTAGACCAAATTTTTGAACATTTTCAATTGATCCTTCTTTCTTTATTTCTTTATTTATTTATTTATTTATTTATTTATTTATTTATTTATTTATTTATTTATTTATTTACAGTATATTTTCTTTCTTTTTTACCCTCTTTCTTTCGTTCATTATTTATTTTTGTTTGGTTTGAAAAGGCATATACGAGCTTGATAGCTATTCGTAAAAAATGTTTGCAAATTAAGATATCGCATCTTTTAAGACCCCTTCTGTGGTTGTAGGGTTTGTTTTGAGACTGTAACGGCTACCTTTGTCGTTGGATATCGCTCTACAAGTTGGGCGATCATTTATAACGTTTCTACAGATATTACACTCAAGACTCCTTAAAACCACCTCATCGTTCTTATTTAGCATTGGCCTGTCTAGACAGACGACATACACTTTATTAATTTAGATTTACTGGGCGCCAGTTATCGTAAAGATAACACATTAAAATTTTATTTAGCCACGGCCGCTCCCTTCCTTGAGCCAAGATCTATCATCGGAGCGTAGGGCAATAAACTTGCTCTATGAGATACTCTTTGCATTCCAACTATCCTATATATTCAACTCCCAATGAACAAGACATTTTAACTAATACTGGTTTATTTACAACAAAATTATTAACATTTGATCTGAGGTTTCGAGCTGTGTACAATATGTGCATTAATATTCCCTAATTGCGGGGCAATATTGACTGTCTTCTCGCTAGCGCTGATCTTCTGTGTTGATAATAACTCGGTCCACATACCTGGTGCCTTGTGGTTCAAAGTCCATCTCGTTGGTCTGCTTGCAGTCTAATTTGAGATCTTACGCCAACACACGTTTATTGACCTTTGAAAACATATGTTTTCTTCTTCTCGTTGTTGTTGTTGCTGCTGCTGCTGCTTGTTTCTGAGTTTGATCACCATGGTAAGCAAATTTGAACAAACCAGGCTAATTGAATTCACTAAGTCCCATCTTACTGAGGGACTGGCAGAGTCTACGACTCACAAAGTCAGTGAGTGAGTGCGTGATCGAATATGTGAATGACAGAATAGAATCTATAGAATAGCCAGTGCTGAAGTCGCGCTGGGCTTTTATACACTCTGAATGGTCCCGATGTTTCGCGGCATAAATTTGCCCGCGACCCATCAGACCAATTATAGCAAAGCATTTCTCAGTCCTCAAGCGACGCTAAAACTTCTCCGAGCGGGAATACAGGCCCGCGTACTTCAAATATTCCACTCAGAACCCGCTATTCCTCTCGTTGCGCATCTATATATTCCGCCGAAATCTTTCTCCAAGCCCTTGTCTCCAGTCAGCGTGGCTTCGTTCCAGAAATACATTTTCTTGCAATATGTTGCTTCACCGTCCGTAACTTCTTCCAATCATGCCCGTCCTGTCTTTACAATTTAACTAATAAAACAGCCCGAGACCTCTATAAAAACCCTGTTTCTTAATCTAAGCACTTGACAATATTATATATGACTATGGTAATGACGTGAATATGGTATGGCCCCTCCCTTGATATTAATGGGTGAATAAAACGATATAACTTTGATATTTCAATAATAATAATAATAATAATAATAATAATAATAATTACACAATGATATTAAAAATAATAATAATAATAATAATTTGTACCGTAATCAAGATTACGTTACAAAACGTCCCCATGGTTTCATAAAGAATGTAATGAATGATGAAATCACAAATCTTCCCTTTAAAACTTAACAGGAAATACACTGAATATACATATATGACCCTTCAAATTACATACATAATGATTATACCCTTTTCATTTTCCTTGATTGATCTGCACTCTTCTTGCAATGTTACATAAACATTCTTATTGTCCTGTGCAGTCATACAGGATTTACATGCTACATTTGTTCTTGTAGTCCCTTACAATAACAGAACACAATATATATTGCTTCTTGTTTCACGCAACACAAGTGATTTATCTCACTTCCACCAATTCCTTAGAGCCACGACACGACTCTAATTATAAACACACGGCAGTCTGCCCTTCTTGCAGCACTTGCTCTTTTCTATGATATTTCCTCAGATTGTAAATGTTATATGAACCAATGACACAATTTTCCTGATCTTTCAATAAGTAGGCATTCTTTCCTATCCTCTTCGAAACGACATAAGGTCCAGTAAACAATAAAAACAGCTTTGACATTTTCCCTTCCAATGCACAAGATGGCAACGGCTTACGTAATAATCGTTGCTACAAACCTCCATGTACTTCCTACCTCTCAACAAAACACTGGCTAGCCTGAATAACGTCACATGAGTCAACAAAACATACCTGAAACAACTACCTAGTGTCCTACCTAATTTCCTCACTAACGTTGAGCAACTACTACTAAAATCTACTTTTGAGAACCACTTCCGCCCCTGAAAACGTTGAACTAAATCCTCCACTGCTTCAGTTCTCAGCTGGTCGCTTTCGACCCTAGTATTTAACATTCTGCCGTCTATGCACAGTCTCACTGAATTATCTTTCTTGGCTACTACAACTAATGGATTTAAACAATGGCTAGCTGAAGGCTCAATTATGTCGTTTTCCAACATTAATTCTATCTGTTCTTCGACGGCTTTCATATATTTAGTTGCGACAGGATACCTAGGCCCTACGAAACTACTTGTGTCTTTAACGACGAAACTATGCTCATATAAGTGTGTTGCTCCGGGTTTTGAGCTGAAAATTTCCTTATATTTTATTAATACCTCATGTAACTGATGACCTTGCTCATCATCCAGCTTACACTGTGACAATGCATCATGGATCCTACTCTCAAGTTCAGACTCCATTGCAACCTGACACACCTTAAAAACTTTGCTCTCACTAGCATCTCCGCGGTCTACCTCATTTACTTCAGGAAACTCATCACTCACAACCACGTTGCTTTCTTCCTCAAACATACACACTTTCATCTGTTTGTCAGTCTTAGACACCTTATACGTAACCTGAACTTCTTTATCCTGCCAAAATAAACATATCCTGCCAAAATGAAAATCTAATTTAACTTGATATAATGATAACCATTCCGCACCGAGAATCACCGGATATACTAAATTTGGAACTGCCAAACAGGGCTGAAATTTAACTAACTCACTAATGTTAATTGGAACTGCGACTTGCTTAGATATTTTCTGAGACCTACTACCTACAGCTGTGACAATGAAAGTGGACTTAACTGGAATTATATCAACATGAATACCTTTTCTCATTACATCTTCCAAAAATCTTAAATTTATACAAGAGTTTTCGCTTCCACTGTCCAATAAAACATCAACTTCTTTACCCCACACATTAAGTTTAATTACTGGTGACATAATCTCATTCTCAACATTATCTAAATTTCCACCATTTAGGTCATAAAGCAGTTCTTCTCTAACATCTATATTAAAATCTCCTAAATACTCAATATTCCTAGGACATTGAACTGCAATCACTTCGGGCTGTCTGTTGACCTCACTGCAACCCGTTATTCGTTTAAATTAGGCCTACCTGCCCCTGATGTACATTGTTGTTGTTGACCTGTACGTCTGTCTGGCCTAGTACCTTCCCCTACTCTGTTCAAATTCTCGTTCCTCGTATTTGCTGTGCGTCCCCCATTGTCAAGTCGTCTTTCGTAATTCGCATTCCTGCCTTGTTCTCTTCCCCTCTCTCTCTCACCCTGCCCGAAATTATCTCCTCTACTTATTGGCTTGCGTTCGGTCCTACTATTTTCAAGAGAGTCAAAGTTTTCCAATAGCTTCTCGAACCCGTCAATAGTAGTAATATTCTGCATGAAGAATGCTTCTTTAATTATATCAGGAAAATGCCTTAATAATGTTTTAATTACCTGTGATTCAGTCTCTAAACCTTCTAAATTCTGGCATATAAGTACATGCGCTAAGAAATACTCTGTGTACGAAACACCATCTCTCCTTTGGTACTTCCCAAAAATAATGTTACATCTTTCTCTTTCTTGCACATTTTCATTCCAGTACTTGGCTATGAACTTCTCTTTAAATTTTCTAAAACTAGTCATCTGGTATTTATACACACTGAACCATGACCTTGAATCCCTAACAAAAGATTTATCTAGCATCTCAAGTACTTGTTCCCATTGAACGATCCCCTCTTCTAAATCTTTAGCGAACTTCTTTTCTACTGTTTTTAAGAATTCCATTGGGTTATATGCCTTGCCTGTGAATACTGGCAAATCTGCCTCTTTAGTTAGAAATCTACTTAAATTTCCTATTTGTACATTACCGCTATTTGTTGCTATTTGCTTCTGACATCTCTGCAATTTCTCCTCCATTTTATCTGTTTTACTCGCTACTTCTTCACTGATACTGTTAAATTTACTGTTAACCTCTTCCCTAATTTCTTGATTATCGCTCTCTAGTTTATTTTCTAAATTACCTATTTTAGCAATATTATTATCACACTTGACCTTCATACTGTTGACTTCGCCTTCTAAGTCAACCCTAACTTTACTACATTTAATTTTCACTTCCTCGTCAATTTTGTCAACTCGCTCCGACACTTGTTGCATTCTGGCATCAACCTTAAGTGACCATGATTCCTCCACCTCACTAATCCTGTTTTCTAACTTATTGTGAAATTCTCGGCCTACTTCTTTAATTTGTCTATTGAAGTTCTCTGTGGCTTCATCAAACCTCTTACCTTGTTCATCTAGCTTCTTACTCTGCTCAGAGAACTTAAGATCTA
This sequence comes from Meconema thalassinum, assembly GCA_946902985.2. Classification (NCBI taxonomy): domain Eukaryota; kingdom Metazoa; phylum Arthropoda; class Insecta; order Orthoptera; family Tettigoniidae; genus Meconema; species Meconema thalassinum. The sequence continues at coordinate 1,907,618,875 of OX336388.2, read as the reverse complement.
TTGCTTTTTCTAACTGATCACTACGCACGTCAAATTTCTTACTTTGTTCCTCTTGCTTTTTACTCTGTTCAGCTAACTTAAGATCTATTGCTTTTTCTAGTTGATCGCTACGCACGTCAAATTTCTTACTCTGTTCCTCTAACTTCTTACTCTGTTCAGTTATGAGCATCGTCAGGTTTCGAAGCCAGGAAGGATTCTCCCCCTCATTACTCTGGATGGTTGTAGCCCCGTCTTGTTTATTTTCCTCAGTTTCCTGATTTTCGCTTACTTTTGACATCTCATCATTGGTACCCTGCACATCTAATTTTGACATTTTAACTGATCTTATAATACTACGGTTTCTCAAATGTATATTCCCCAAATTATCCCTGTTACTCATTACCCAAAAAACAACTCATCAAAAGAACACTCCTAATTTATAACCGTAGTTCCCTAACTTGATATATGCCTCTTTATTGAAAAACTCGGAATGAATGCAAAGAGTACTCGTTTATATCGTACATGAAAACAACTTTAAACTTAAACATACTTGAAATAAACTGGATTTATACATAATATCCATTCACTTCAGTACGATATTTCGTAGCCCCACATTGGTTGTGCCATTTGTAACGGCTACCTTTGTCGTTGGATATCGCTCTACAAGTTGGGCGATCATTTATAACGTTTCTACAGATATTACACTCAAGACTCCTTAAAACCACCTCATCGTTCTTATTTAGCATTGGCCTGTCTAGACAGACGACATACACTTTATTAATTTAGATTTACTGGGCGCCAGTTATCGTAAAGATAACACATTAAAATTTTATTTAGCCACGGCCGCTCCCTTCCTTGAGCCAAGATCTATCATCGGAGCGTAGGGCAATAAACTTGCTCTATGAGATACTCTTTGCATTCCAACTATCCTATATATTCAACTCCCAATGAACAAGACATTTTAACTAATACTGGTTTATTTACAACAAAATTATTAACATTTGATCTGAGGTTTCGAGCTGTGTACAATATGTGCATTAATATTCCCTAATTGCGGGGCAATATTGACTGTCTTCTCGCTAGCGCTGATCTTCTGTGTTGATAATAACTCGGTCCACATACCTGGTGCCTTGTGGTTCAAAGTCCATCTCGTTGGTCTGCTTGCAGTCTAATTTGAGATCTTACGCCAACACACGTTTATTGACCTTTGAAAACATATGTTTTCTTCTTCTCGTTGTTGTTGTTGCTGCTGCTGCTGCTTGTTTCTGAGTTTGATCACCATGGTAAGCAAATTTGAACAAACCAGGCTAATTGAATTCACTAAGTCCCATCTTACTGAGGGACTGGCAGAGTCTACGACTCACAAAGTCAGTGAGTGAGTGCGTGATCGAATATGTGAATGACAGAATAGAATCTATAGAATAGCCAGTGCTGAAGTCGCGCTGGGCTTTTATACACTCTGAATGGTCCCGATGTTTCGCGGCATAAATTTGCCCGCGACCCATCAGACCAATTATAGCAAAGCATTTCTCAGTCCTCAAGCGACGCTAAAACTTCTCCGAGCGGGAATACAGGCCCGCGTACTTCAAATATTCCACTCAGAACCCGCTATTCCTCTCGTTGCGCATCTATATATTCCGCCGAAATCTTTCTCCAAGCCCTTGTCTCCAGTCAGCGTGGCTTCGTTCCAGAAATACATTTTCTTGCAATATGTTGCTTCACCGTCCGTAACTTCTTCCAACCATGCCCGTCCTGTCTTTACAATTTAACTAATAAAACAGCCCTAGACCTCTATAAAAACCCTGTTTCTTAATCTAAGCACTTGACAATATTATATATGACTATGGTAATGACGTGAATATGGTATGGCCCCTCCCTTGATATTAATGGGTGAATAAAACGATATAACTTTGATATTTCAATAATAATAATAATAATAATAATTACACAATGATATTAAAAATAATAATAATAATAATAATTTGTACCGTAATCAAGATTACGTTACAAGACACTGGATCCAGATATCTTGGCTTCGAACGAGACTCTACCAATAAATTTAATTCTAGTTTCAGGGTTTGAATGGAGCACACTAACCCTCGTGAGGCAAATCTGAGAATAGGTGCCTTAGATTCCGATATCAGCCATATTAGAAGTTGTTTTCCGAGGTTGCGCACGTCCACATAAGCGAATTCTGGGATGGTTCTTGACCTAATGCTATGGCCGCTTCCTTCCAAATCTTATCCTCAATTACAAATACAGTACGTTGACTACTAAAGCTATCACAATGACACAGATTAAGATTCGACAAACACCTAAGTGCACGAGGCTAAATTACCACGATGTCACAATAGTACATTTTGCAACGTGCCTAAAATGGCAATAGGCTAATTAAGACACGAGTATGTTTATAGAACGAGCGAAGCTTTTTTTATAATTTCCATAGGAGTGTCTTAATTGCCATTATAGGCTACTTGCATACGACTGTTTATGTTCGACGATAATTATAACTATATTATAAGTTCTAACATAAATATTCATAAATATCTGTCGAGATTCTTCAAGATGACCTCTTCCTGGGAATTGTTTGGGCTCAGCATTTGCTCTCTACCCAATAACGAATTCCAAAGCTTTGAAACATAGTTCATCCTGAAGTAGCACCAACAGATAGTGCATAGGTACTATGTGGGATCATTTTGTTATTTTGGTCAAATAACACACAATATGGTGCCACAAACGCTTTAAAATTAAAATGTATCGTATTATCAACGAGTTATTCTTCAAATTCGATGCATATAGAATGTCAACGGAAGGCAAATCAATGGAGTCCCAAATAGAACAGTCATGACATCTGGCGGAAAAGTTTCGCATAAGAAATCTCTTTACTGAATAGAGAGCTGGGTTGTAATTTCCGTGGATCAAATGGCATATGCTTGCTGCGTTCATGACATTCTAGTGTGTTTGTATTAACAGCAACATTCACTAAAATTGTCGGCGAAATGCTCTGTGTAGAAATTGGAGTTGCGGATATTAAGGTACAGTGCTATTTATTTTGCAACATTCCGCAGTTTGTTTATGCAAACATTACGGACGGTGCACACTTTCCATGTCGGTAATTTATATAGGCTAGGGTAGAAGGATGGTATGTTGCAAACTTCTGGACGTAGATTCCTCAATTTCTTGCATATTTCATAGTATTTTAATGATACCGTAAAGGTTCATGCTGATTTTGTCTTTTTGTTTGGGATTGTAACTAAAATGGTTCATCCGATATCCTTTACATTGTCAACTTTGGTTGGTTGGTTCCTCAGTTTAGGGGCTGCGACAACGCGGTCATGTAGCCCCGTGAACTTTGGGTGAGTGTAGAATCTGTCTGATAACCGGTGTTATTTGTGATGACTGTATTAGTGTGTGTTATCTGTTTTTTAATTTAAGTACTGCAACTTATAATTTTTCAAATAGTTCCTACTTTTGCTGCCAAGCGCCACCGTCAACGACTACTAGGCCAAGTTCAGAACTTAGCTACTAGACGCCACCGCAGTCGGCTCTTGGCAACGAACGTAGAAACCTAAGAGCGTTGTTGTTTACCTATCCAATTTAGTTTCACGCAGGTACAATTAGTGGAAGGTTCCTTAACATGCCATAAATCTATGACATGGGACCGCTGGCTTTACTTCCCCTCCGAAGGAAGGCATACTGAGGGATTTTAAACGCTCTTAAAAAATCCGACGGTTTCGGCCGGGTTTGAACTCGCTATCTCGGGCATAGAAACTCAGCATGCTACCGACTACGCCACCGAAGCCGTGTAATGTCCGACATGTTGCATTTTGAGCGCATGTGTAAAGCTATCCTCACCTAATTTGTCAATGAATTAAAATCTTGAGCTCTGATTGGTTGGAGAAACTGTATTATACTGAACAGTAGTACTTTAATGACCCTCATTATGGTACAGTTTCCTGACATATAATATTTACAGTTCAATATCTTCGAACATACAGTCTATAAATGAATAGAAACAACTGTGAGATTCTACGGAATTAGCTCTTTTTTCTAGAACTGAAACAAACATATCCCTGGAGCGAGGACTGAAAAGTAAACACAACGGATACCGATCCATGACATTGTTTACCACATACGGCTCGGGACACACCAACTGTTCTGCAGGAGTCAGGCGCGGATCTAGTGTTTGGCTTTGGCAGGGGGGGGGGGGGGGGTCACAGAATCGAAATTGTTGAGAAAAATGGTATCACTAACAACGCAATTACAAAATAACCAAACGTACAAAACCAGACCAATTTTTTGCAAGCTACATAGATAGAAATTTGATGCGTTTAGCGCACCAAAAATATTTGTACAAATTGCAAATATGTCGAGCTTCGAGAAAAGTATCAAGGTACGTTACAGTTTCGGCAAGTCGAGTTGGTACCAACAAAGGGAGAAAGTCACAGCTTAAATTGCCAACTAAGCTTGCAGTTTGGACGTGGGCAAAATTATTTGGTGCGAAGGAAGCCCCAAATTCCTATCGTGACATCACTATAGACATCGATTCGGTAATCACAAGGTTTGCTAAACAAGATAGACGAGTTGATTTTGTTAAATAAATAATCGTTTTTATGTTCGACCCTCACTATTATGTGTCAGAAAACTGTATCATAATGATGGTCATTATAACACTCGATCATTGACCAATTAGGTAACGATACCTTCGCGCATGCGCTCAAAATCCAACATGTCGGACATAAACACAATATCGAACTATAATAAATTACCGACATGGAATACGCACCGTCCATATGTTCGCGTAAATAAACTGGCGAATATGAGACAAGAAATAGCACTGTACCTTAATATCACCAACCCTAATTTCTACACAGCGCATTGCCTTCAAACGACTCCGGTGACAATATTACTGAGGGGCGGCAGATGTAAACATATGGCCTGCATATGGCATTGCAAGCACACAGAGCGCATGCGTCGTTTGTTCAGAGATCATGAAAGACAGAGATATCACACTTAGCGCTCGCTCTCCAATCACAAAATTCAAGTGGCTGACTCTCAACAGATATTTATGAATATTTATGTTAAAACATATAATAAAGTTATAGGCCTAATTATCGTCGAACATAAACAGTCGTATGCAACTCGCCTATAATGGTAATTAAGACACTCGTATGGAAATTATAAAACTCATATACGTTCGTTTTATAAAAATACTCGTGTCTTAATTATAGCCATTATAGGCTCGTTGCATAATGTACTATTATATAACAGGTATGAAGTTGTAAATATGTACAGTTGTAACAGAACATAATAATTGCAATAAAGATATTTTCAGTATTGAATAAAATGAAAAGATCTGTTTTTCAGTTAAAATTCGTTAAGTTTTATTTGTCTGGTTATTGTGTTTTCATTTTTTGAGTTTGCAAAAAAAATCTCACAAGGATCATGACCCCCGCCCCTTGAATCCCCCTTGTATTGTACATTATACTATGCTAATGATTTTCCTTATTTCCACTCATTAAGGTACTTACTGGACCAATTATCGTCTGCGTAACTCAATGTGGTACTTTTGTCGAGTGGGCGTACGGCACCGTGGCTAATTGGTTAGCATGCCAGACGTTGGTCCTAAAGGCTGTATCACATGACACTTTTGGTATGGAAGCTTCTGCCAGTATGCGTATACACGTTGGTAAAGACGCCATTATTGCCGTGCGAATTGTACCTTCTAGGCTAGGTTCTGCCTTCGATGATAGCTTTTATGCAGCTCACGGAATTAAACAGGTGCCATTTTCCCTGGCAGTTTTCATGGAAGATTCAGTACAACAACCAATCGAATTACTTTTCTTGTTCTAGTCGAAATCCTAGCAGCAATATAAACTTCACTTTCTTTAAATGGCGTGTGTGAGAAATGCCCTTGCTATATACAGTCAATACAGAACGTGTTATTATTATTATTATTATTATTATTATTATTCTGTGGTAAAAACTATGCTATTTACATTCTAATAGTTATCACAAATAGTATCAATCCATGGTTTTGAACAGGAAGTAGGGGACATACAAATTCTAATTATAGAAGAAAACAAATTTCATTGTCAATGTTTATAATTTAAATCGTCATTATGTGAATAGAACTGCGTTGAAAACTTGCTGTACAGGATAGGGAGGATATTATAAGATAATTAAAACGAAGTTAAAATTCCCGCCCATAACCCGGGACCTTCAGATCAGTGGGCAAGCGCGATGCCATTCGTACACCGTTTCGCTAGGTTTCTCAAATAATTGTTGCACATCATAACCCGTATGGCTAAATATTCAATGAATTCAGTTATATGTCTTAAATATTGATTAGAATACATTCATTCAGTGTCTGGAATGTTTCTAACTTTATTTAAAGAAAGTTTCTAGCCCGCTTTGCGTTCATAATGCGGATCAACTGCAAATATTACTCTCGGACGACAACACTCCTCCATATTTGGTTTCCTACACTTTTGCGAATAATATACCTAGGTATAATAATAAATATTGCCTTCAATGTGCAAAGTATGTGCATTACATGATACGAAACTCAGGAAGAGCAAAATTGGGTTAGTGATGCTCTTCTTTCCTTGCACTTCATCGCATGGTAAATATCGCACTGTTCACTGCTTAGAACATTTATTGACTTACACTCCTGATTGGCTTGGTGAAAAGATTTTCTGGCATAAATATGATGATGAAAACCGTGGATTGCAAAACGTGTCATCTGGTGTCTTACTCGTATTCCTCGTTCATCCACTCCTTATGTACTATAGCAACGGTAGTACAGGGACTTTCCTCGATCAAGTCCCTTATCTCCTCTAGTTCTCGTAATAGTTCCTCGCAAGCTCAAGTTTGCTTCAGTTGCATTTTTTAAGTCCTCGATCAGAAAGGTTTCCCTGTCTAGGACATTATATGCATCGGGATCTGACATATTGTGATACCTTTATAACCCGGTAGGAGCCATTAGTAAGCAAGGATCGACTTCTGCCAATCTTATACAAGGAACTGCGCACTCTTCTTTACGTCACTTAAAGGTAATCGGAGCGCGGTCATGGCTAGAAGTTGAACTATTACAAGATTGTAATATACTTTAGGAGGCCAGGGTTTTACAAAACCACCCGCTCTACCTCAGTAATTTCTGGTCTGTGATTATATTAACACTGCTTATTCGCAGAAAGTGCTACGTATTCTTAGGATCTTCTAGGTAACGACGATATGCAAAATCTGTGATCGAACATTACTGCTCAATACGGTTTCAGCCACCATCAAAATCCAGTTTCTACAGCCCGGACTTTTAATAATATATATATTTTCCATTGTAAAATGCACAATATAACGCTAAATTTAATAACGTCTGAGTAGTTATAAAACAATAAATTTAAAAGAATTCAAATAAACAAAGATTATCTCTAGTAGATTTCGAACATCAGCCGACCGGGTGAGAGATCAAGCCAAACATGTCCATAATACCTCAGTGTTATCAACCGACTTTGATACGTGTTAGCAAATAATGAATGAAATAAACAATTTCTTCAGTACAGTACATCCACATTATAAATCATTTCATAAAAAGTTTATATTATCTCTATAAGTAGGCTATATCACATACAACTTACTTAAACCACTGAAATATAGATCAGTTACGAGAGGTCAGCTGCCATCTTGTCATGTGACAAAGACGGCTCAGCTCTTTTAAGTCACTGCTAGTATAATATATATATACACCGCGGACAGGCCAACAAGGACCACGCAAATATCACTTCTTTATAGGTCTAGTTTCCTTCTTTCTCTTCCAGAAGTCTTTCATCCTGGTCGACTGTGCAGCTCTTCTTTCAGCAGTCCATTCTCCTCTGTTGAGATTTTTCTTCTCCCCGACAAGAATTTTGAGACCAAAAATTTTTTTTCTGTACTCTATTCGATTTAGACAATCTTCTTCAGTAATTTTGAATTTTTGAAGTTCTTCTTTCATTTGTTTTACATAGCCTCCTTGTCCTTTATAGTTCCAGATTTTATCAAAAATTTGTTTGTTTAACCTTGAGCAATCCATGCGGACCATATGTCCGTAGAACTGAAGTCGCCGTTTTCTGATCATCACTTCAAGGTTGTCGATTTTACTATAAATTTCTGCATTCGATCTCAGTCTATAACCTTCCTGTGTTTTCCTAGGACCATAAATCCTTCTTAAAATTCTTCTTTCTATCTTGAGCAAATTCTCCATTCCGGTTATATTTGTAGTTTCCATGCCGTACAAGATGACTGGTCTAACAACAGTATTAAAATGTCGTAATTTTGCATTGATAGACAGGTTCTTTTTATTGTATATATTTTTTGTACAAAAATTTAATCTTTCCAATTTCCCTTTTTTGTTCTCGATTGCCAATTTATCCGTCCCATTGCTACTAATTATTTCTCCAAGATATTTAAATCGGTCAGTGACCCTGGTGCTCCCATAATTTGTTTTTATCATTTTCTTAGTGTATTTCTGATCACTTGTCATCATCTCTGTTTTTACCAACGAAATCTGTAAGCCCGCTTTTTCCGCCGTTTCTTTTAACTGATCAATTTTGTTAATAGCTTCTTGTTCTGATTCAGCAAACAACGCTACGTCGTCAGCAAATGCTAAACCTTTGACTCTGAGGTTCTTATTCTTTGTACCAATTTTAGCACTTGAATCGTTCTTCTCCCAAAACGTCCTCATGACTTTATCCAAGACCAAATTGAAAAGCAGTGGTGATAGACTGTCCCCTTGTCTTAGCCCAGTTTTTACCTCGAAGGGCTCGCTAACTTCATTTAAAAATTTGACTCTGGAAATCGTATTAGTTAATGTAAGTTTTATTAAATTTATGGTTTTTTGATCAACTTGGTATTCCTTCAATGTGTCAAAAACAGTATCCCTATCCACTGAATCATACGCTTTCTGAAAATCAACGAATGAGATAAAGATATTCTTTGGCCTGTTGTTGTAATATTTTAATATCAATTTTAAACTAAGAATTTGTTCTGCACACGATCTATTCCTTCTGAAACCTCCTTGGAACTCGCCAAGCTGTGGTTCGATCTGTGGTTCAAGTCTGTTTAAAAGTAGTTTGGCAAATATTTTATATGTGACAGACAACAATGAGATCCCCCTATAACTATTGACATCAATTTTTGAGCCTTTTTTATGTAGTGGATGAATTAAGGCGATTAACCAGTCTTCTGGAATTGCTTCCTCAATCCAAATTTTCTGGAATAGATTTGTCGTCGCTATTAAAAATAGTATAATATTATATAATACAAAATTATAATAACCAACGGGTCACGTCCTGTAGGATAGCTTAAACACCCTCGATTTGATAATCGGAATTAGTGGGTCCTAAGTTATGGATTATAATGCTTGCACAATTCACACCGCCACCATCTTTAAATAGTACGATTGATGTCCTTGTACTTTGGATGCAAGACGCGTCCCATATGAAGGTATTTTGTTACCAAATTTGGTAGAGATCGGATGATTTGTTTAGTCGTAATTTGATTTTACGTTTTCAACGTTTGAGTGGCCTCCATTCAGTTTTGGTAAAGATGGCGGCAATATAAAACATGACACTGAGGTGTCCTTTGCTATTTCTCCCTCTGTAACTAATTTCGTTCAAATCGGTTTCGTCAATTTTGAATTGATAGGGGGACAGATATACACACACACAGACAGACTGACAACTTTTGGCCCGTGTAGATTTCATAAGTCTACTTTCATTATTTTCAAAAATCGAAAATAGGATTAAAAAAATAGATCAAATATCGCTGTATCTAGTGACAATACAGTTTTTCATGTAACTATGTTGTTTATTGAATAAGTGGGGAAATTTAATTTCTGGATGGGCGTGGTAATAATAATAATAATATTAATAATAATAACAATAATAATAATAATAATAATAATAGCGACTTCGGTGGCGTAGTTGGTAGCATGCTGAACCGCTGTGCCCAAGAAAGCGGGTTCAAACCCGGCCGAAGTCATCGGATTTTTTAAGAGTGTTAAAATCTTTCAGTATGCCTTCCTTCGGAGGGGAAGTAAAGCCAGCGGTCCCATGTCATATATTTATGGCATGTAAAAGATCATTCCACAGACTAAACTTGTTTGAAGCTAAATTGTTGGTTAGATTTCGTTGGAACACTCTATCAAAGTTCCAACGTTCACCACTAGGTATCATTGGCATCTGGTAGCGAAAGTTGTAATTACTTGAAATTGAACGGAACTTGTAGCTCACCCTAGGGGTGTCCGCTTGAAGCAGCTACAGCCTCTGGCGAGCCGAAAATGTCCCCTGACGCTCCCGGCACTAAAAGCCATACGATAAATAATAAATAATAGTAATAATAATAATTTAAAAAAGCCTTTTTATTATTTTACTCTTGGAGCCCTTGTACTGGATCAGAGTATTAAATGGCTCTAGTAATGCGTTTGAACTTTCCCTCTCCCATCTTCACTTTAATTGCTGTTGCGAGAAATGTGGTGATCTCGTAATGCGTCGGAACAGTACCGTGGCTCAGTCATTATGGGAGCTAGCAGCTTCTCGTTAAACCATTTGCGTGGTTGGTTTCTGCTCAGCAAGTTGAACAAACTTACTTCCCTCCCAACTTCTCCCGACCGCATTGTTGTTGCGACTTTCTTACGACCATGGTGGCCAACTCCCCCACACCCACACACTATTATTGCAGCTAATATTTCTCCTCTAAGAAAGAAATCTTGACCATTATCGAAACTTCGCAGTGGAATTTTTCTCGAGAAGATAGCGTGGTTAGCCACTCATAACGAAGCCCTGTTTTATGAATGTTATGGTTAACCTTCTGTACGTTGATTTAGAGATGGTAGATTTTCACAATCGTGACAAATCCAAAATGGGACAAAAATACTGACAAAATAAATAAGTATTATACGGATTGTATACAAATCGGGTGGATTGATGTTTAGCCCGGACCGCAGCATTTCTATGGATCAAAAACAGTGCATGTAACGCCAACCTTTATTTACACTTCGGTTTACCATAATAATTAATGTTAATAAAAGTGTACAATACTGTAATTAGTTACGTTGTACTGTATTTACGAGGGCACATTATTTTAAACCTCCAATGGTCCATAAAAAAGAAAAGTATAAATTAGCAAAATGAATTTATTGCCAAATATTGTGTATAAACTTGGTTACTTGTGGACGTAATCACTGTGAAGATTGAGGCATTTGTCATATTTGTGGACAACTTTCTAATCTCCTCTTCATAGGATGTCGCTGCCAGTGAATTGACAAGCTCGTATGTCGGAAGCCTTTCAACGTGACGACATTATTGTTACTCCAAGATTAGCGCGTTTCAACGGCAGATAGCGATTCTTAAACAATATTTGCATAAACATTTGAGAATCCATGGCCTTCTGAACATAATTCTTAGGGGGCATTGGCCAGGCAATCCGTGGAATATACCGTATATCGAGCAGTGTGTTTACAGCGGGAAGGCGCACGCAAATGAAGTAAGGGCTGTCCCGATATTAGCGCGATTGTGAATGATTTGAATTCAAGTAAAGAATAATGTTTTTAAATGCTCGATTCTAGATGACTGGGTAACTTACAAGCCTACTCATGCTGATGTTATGTAATTCCCGCATGCTTTGTTCTCCGGTTTCCAACCACAACCTGGTTAGTCTCTTGCAACATCGATAGGCATTTTCACGAACGAAATACAAAAAGAGATATTCGATGGAACACAAAAGGTATGCTAAAGACATATAGTAATAGAGTGATGGTCTCTCCTGTATTCTCTTCAACTGTGTACTGGAAAAGATCATTAGGGAATGGAGAACGATGCTACCACCGGGAGCTGGACTGAAGCTTGGTTACAAGAGAGACAACCTCTTCGTCCCTTGCCTAGCCTTTGCTGATGACCTCATTCTACTGGCAAATAACATAGAGTAGGCTACCTACAACTTACAGAGTCTTTATAGTGTAGCAGTTAAGACTGGTTTGAAGAACAACATCCAGAAGACTGAATTTATGACCAATATCAAAGAGACCCCTTCTAATATTCCTCTCACAGACACTACCATACGAAAGGTACCTGCAGTTAAGTACTTGGGAGAATGGATTTCTGCGAATCAGAGCGAGAACCTAGCCGTAGATGCCAGATGCACCAAGTTTGAAAGGGCTTATCATTCCTGTCGTAGTATCTATTCATCTAAGTGCCTCTCCAAGATCCTCAAACTCAGACACTATAACTCTGTCGTCAAGCCATCTGTTCTGTATGCTTTTGAGTGCCTTGTAATGACCAGAAAGGGTCCACTCAGAAAACTGGAGTTAAAAGAGAGGAAGATCCTGAGGAGGATATTAGGTCCAATTAGAGAGGAAGGAGGCATTTACAGAATCCGTCATAATGTTGAATAGTATGAACACCAGGAGGACATCATCACGTCTATAAGGAAAAGACGCCTGACCTTTTATGGACACTTGGCACGTCTGGATTCTTAAAGACTCACCAACAGGATATTCACAGTAACAGGAAGAGGCAAGGCTTCTAAGAACAAATGGATTGCGTCAGTTAAGTCAGATATGGAACAACTATATATCCCAGTGGAACAAACTCGTGACCATCTGCTGTTCTGTCAGGTCATCCGACGGGGCGTTTTCCCAACGTCCCTTTCAAGTAAGAAGACAACAGGAGCTAAGTGGACAGAAGAAAGAAGACTGACTCACAGTCAGAAAATGAGGGACTATTGGAGGAAGAAGAAAGCAACATCTTTACCGAAGAGTAGATACGAGCCCCGTGGTCCTAAGTAGACCTAAAAGATAAAGAAAGAAAGAAAGAAAGAAAGAAAGAAAGAAAGAAAGAAAGAAATAGAGTCATACATTTCCAGAAAAATAAATGGAAATTGAGGCATGTGACCAGCTGAACAAATTCGAGTGCTTAGGGTTAACGTTGGTTTGAAGCTGGTCATTAGTCAAGCCACATTTTCTGTTCATGGAAGGAGTGGAAGTCATTCGACGCTAATAAGGGACTATATAGCGGGTATTCAAAAACGTCCCATCAAAATTGTTGAAGAACCATTTGGGTTACAGCTAGGGTTGGAACTTTCAATCGATTATTTTCAGTTATCGATTAATGGAAACAGAAGAATCGATTAAATGTTACAAATAATTATAAATTAGTACATTCAATCGATTAATCAATTGTTCGTTTAATTGATTAATTGTTTTGTCGATTAATCTATGTACTTCGTTCCGTTCAGTACGCTCCCACAGAAGCAAAACAGACATTGAAGTATTGTATTTATTGTATTATTATTATTATTTAGTATTGTATACTATACTTTTAAATAAGGTACTTTCTTTGTGAAAACAAGACTAGTCCCATATCGACATCACTGGTGTCTATGTCGATATTAAAGTCCTGTGAACTACTCGGTCAAACTTCATCCTATTAACCCTGCCAAAATTGCATAATTCGCTCAACAAAAGAAACTGTTGACTATCTTGATGAGAAATGTTATATAAGTTCAATTTTCCTCCGGAACCTATCAACGATATGGTTCTTGGTTTTAGGATATTTTGAAATTTCTTACAGTAACGTCCAATGCACAAAACGTTTAGTAAAAACCAACGCTAGATAAAATGTTGTTTATAACAATTTTCCACTTTTATGATACCGGTATCACTGTAGATTACTGAAAATGAAACTCAGTATTTAGATTCAGAAGAAAGGGTAATGCAACATAGGCTACAAATGATTGGTGTGGGAGTTGATAGGAAACTCGAAACATAGAAACTCAAATCTCTCCGTTAATATCAGACATAACATAATTAAACGTTAGCTAGCGAAACATTCTGGAACACATCTATCTTACTCGTAACGTAGCCTACTACACACATGATTTTATTTTTCTCTCGATTTTATTCTTCAAAGTTTTGTCGCCCATATTAGCCAACTCTATTGTTGTAAGAAGTGGGCAAACGGAGTTGGCAATTTGTTTTGTGTTTTATGTGTACGGCAAGGTTTCTCAATTGTGTACGGAAACTATAGCAGTATTCTCTCATTTTTGTGAAAGAGTTAATTAATGTACAATTTTCTTTTCAGATAATATGGGAGTTTCAAAGACTATAAGCCCCTATTGGAAATATAGTGCACATTCATTCATCTTAGGATGCCTATTGAACCCTTGCAAAGAAGCATATGAGACTCAGATTCGGGGCGTAACAGGTCATATTCGTAAGTTGCTGTCAGGGCGCTTCATTAACTTGCAGGGTAACATATAACAAAATAACATGCAGGAAAGAGTGAAGCCAGGGTTAAAAACAACTGAATTTAATAACAAATCACCATATTTACACATAAACAATTAACAACAAAAACTCCCAACTGACTCCCGCTTAATAAAAATGCCAAAAGCTTAGGCGATATCTCTGGAGAGATTAATTACCTGGACCAAGTGTCCTTAAAATAAAGATACAAAAAGTTACCATATAAGTGCGTACGCCGTTCTACATGCATCACGATGTGTACTTTGAACGCGTGATTCGTTATCATCCAGAATGACCCTTCAGACAACGAATCCGCATTTCCTAGAGCTAGACCGACACAAGGGAACACAACTACAATACATTAAATTAAACCGACACTTCCTAAATCTACTATAAACAAACACAAAATTTCCGTGTGAAATTGGACTTGAATTGCCGTAGCAACATTTACTGCCTAAAAACTTAGGACTTCTCACACAAATCAACACAAGTACATTAACACGTGACCAATAGAAAAATACTCAAATGACCGCTGTCAAAATTTACAAATACTCTACCACTACACCACACGGGTGTGACAAACAAAATTACATGAAATCGAGTCATCAACAAAGCAATAGGCAAACAGCCAACATTTACGTTAATCACAATATTCTTATCCATACAAGGTACAACAATCCGTTACACCCATGGCGAACTCCCCAATTAATTATGGCTTAAAATTAGCCATCACAATGAACAGGTTTGCTACATGAAAGCTTACAGGGTTCAGTCGGACAAAAGGACTGCCTATCAAAATAAGTCACAGGCAAAACGGGCGGTTTGTGGAACTCTGCATGTCTGTCAACCCACGTGTCAATAACCTCGACCTCCCAGAACATGGGGTCGAACCTCGAAGAAATGTGCCCCAAAGCACAATAATACGTGTGTGTCAGAAAAACATATGGACAAGAATCAGCAGTCTCCCAAGAGCACTCTGTCTTTCCATCTAAAAAATACAACAGCAGCAAAAATATATAAGGGCGGTAGGACAACTACCCCCTCCTCACGTAGAATCAACACACACAAGACACATCAACACACACTGAATCACACGTATGGGTTGTGACAGACCCTGAAATAAAAGACACAAATAATATCCACATGCTGGCGCCATCGTTCTATGCCGTGACTAGTCACCTGAAAAGGACTCAAGAAAAATCTATCAAAATTAGAACGAAGGTGTTCTATAATTACTTTTAAGTTGGTGCACTCGGCTACCCTAACATGAATAATAACCTGTTCAGCAAAACGTGTTTTACAATCATTTCCTCCCATTCCTATTTTAAAAATATTAACGTTAATAAAGCACCATTTATCGAATGTAACGGGTTCCGCAATTGCAAGGATAAAAATCACGCACGCACGCCGCGTACATTACATATGACTCAAGAAAAAAAATCAAAATATCAACAAACACATTGGCCACGCGCCAACGGACATTTAAACATATAGTGTCGGTACAAGAAAAACAGCTATAAAACAAGAAAGAAAAACATGACTATTTACAAAGTTCCCCGGCCAAATCTAACTACATAATTGAAATAATCCAATTTTAGTACATCACCGCTTCTGCATGTAGGACTAAGGACATCCTCCTCAACCCATTGCCCTATGGACAATTTAGCACTCCATAGTAGTCGTCTGCGTTGATTTCTTGAAGCTCATCCCAACTTCAAACCACGTGCTGATCATCTTGGTCTCGACTCCTTGGCAGAAAAGTTCAATGTTAAATATTTGCCTATCTATAATCGCTTGCAGGCTACTCAGTTCACCCGCAATTGTCCTACTGCGATTAATAGCGAAGACTGGCCCTAATTATATCGCACATACGCACTATAAAAACACATACAATACACACAATTTATACATAAAATATACATCTCGAGTCCGCGCCACTGGCTCGTTAACAAGTTCAAAATCCTGGCTGCACTCGCAGTCGCTATCTCGTCCGGTATTTCCGTCCCGTCTTATGGACTTCGGTTCTGGTAAGCGCTAATGAGGGTGATACGATACTTCCCCCTTAAAGTTGAACTCGTCGTCTTTAAAAGAATGTTACAGTTTATCACGCGCTGGCGTGAAATATTTAGATCACACAACTTAGTTGATTTTAGAACAAATGTATTATAGCTTATAAAATTCGATACTGCAAACGCTGCGACTTTAGCTTCCCAGAGCTCAGAAAATAAAATTAGCTTCACTGATTTTAGAGCGTAAAAATCATATTTCGAACTGGCGTGGAGTATACCTCTGAAGGCTCCACACAATAATACTCAGATAAATTCGAGCGTCAAAATCACACCTCAAACTGGCGTGGAGTATGCCTCTGAAGGCTCCACAAGATAATTACTCAGATAGGCGTCAGGCCAGACTATTTATGAGAAACTGACAAGGGCGGCGGAGTGGGGCGGAGTCGGATAAAAACTTCCAGAGTTTTTGTCTCACAAAGATGGGGCTAGTGTCATTCTTCTCCAAATAAATCCAACGTCTCAAATTACTCGAGCGGAGATTAATCCGTTCGGCGGTTCCTTAGATACACACTTCCGCGGGCTTTTTACTACTGACGCCGTCCACCTCGTGGTCACGGCTTGGTCTCTTGCGATTGGCTGATTCAATCGTATGTTCGTTGAGAGGACCTCGTGATTCTCCCTTTATGTCTCCAATTTTGGTACAGTAGTTGCACAATTTGGCCTTGAACTCGACTAATTCTGGCCGTCCCCCAGGAATAGCTACCAACTCAGCTTCTGTTGCAATCATTACGAAATGCTGGCCTCCCTAATATCCAAGTCGACTTCCTTATGTGCTGCCTGGGCCGTAGTAATAATAATAATAAATATGAATACTTATTTATCGAAGATCAATAAGGGTTCATTTATCCTCAGCAAGGTTTTGAAATTCGAAACAATTTATTGGTTTGGATTTCAAAAACAAAATCCACTGTAGTAACAACACATCTCTTTAAATCTCACTCAGCTGCTCGAGTGTATGCCCCTCTGACTCAATTAGTGTGCTCCCTTCTCGCTGGAATGTCATTCATATTTTCTCTAGGTCTCCCCCTTCTCCTCCCGTAGTTGCCACTCCCGTCGTCTCAGCTGCTCGTTGTTTACAAACAAAGTGCGTACTCACGCGCTCCCCGTGGATTTGAGTGTTTGCTTTCAAAAAAGAATTAAATTTTTGGCAATACAGATTCTGCACATATCATCTTTCCTAATCATCAAATGGTTCCCTTCTGTAGTACGGTTTCAAATTGGCGCTATTAAAAACAGATTTTGCACCAGTGCTCACTTCTTCTAATCTGTAGGCATTGTTACCCAGATTCTTAATTACCCGGAACGGGCCAATGAATTTCGGACAGAACTTGGCGAAGACTTTGTTCTTAGGGTCGGATATCGGTGGTCTACGAACCAGCACTAATTCTTGTTCTTGTAACTCTCGGTGAAACTTCTTTCCTCGGTACCGTCTCAGCCTTCGGTCCACTTGGTTCCTCATGTGCTCTCTTGTTCGCTGGATTCGCAAATCATGCGCTAATAATGGATCCCTTGGGCAAGAAATGATCTTGTCCCAAGTTCTTTCCGGCAATCTGTTGTGGTGTACAATCAGTGGGACTTGACCCGTCGACTCGTGCTTAGTAGTGTTCATGCACATCTCAATTTCCCCTACTTTGTCTACCCATTTATTGTGTTCGTTAGGAATCATTACTCTGTAGTATTTAGCGACACAGCGAATTGTTCTTTCGCTCGGATTTCCACAAGGATGACGAATACTTGAAAATATGTGTTTGATTCCTAGGCTCTCCAAACCTTGCCTAAAAACATTGCTTGTGAAATAGGTACCGTGATCTGATAGAATGGATTCCGGCTTCCCAAGCATCGGAATGACTTTGTTCTTAATTCGACTAAGGACTTGTCCTGATGTCGTCTTCTGAATAGGACATAGCACGACCATCTTCGAAAATACATCGACACATACCAAGAGGTGTCGGCATCCACGCTTTCCTTTTACTAAAGGACCAAAGCAATCGATCGCGAGCATCTCGCATGGTTTCTGCGGTAATAGTGGTCTTGGAGGTTGTTTCAGAATAAAGTTGTTCGGCTTTGTGCGCTGACAAGCGTCACACGTTCTAATTACTTCAACAATGGTGAATCTCATCTTGGGCCAAGTAAAGGTCTCCCCTATCGTAGCTTCAGTCTTATCCGTGCCAATATGTGCTAGACTCTCGTGAACATGCCAAGTTAATCCCCTCTGTAGTGATGCTGGAACTAAGATCCGCAGTTTAGTATGATGCTCATCCACGTACTTATGTAACAAGTTATTCAAGTAGTGAAATCTCGCTTGTTTAGCACTGGCTTCCCGGTACTCCGGTGAATTTGGTTGTAACTCCTTCCTATAGAATTTTATCATCATCATCATCCATGGGTCAGCTTCTTGCTCCTTCCGAATATCCTTCAATCTTGCCAAAAACTCACGAGCCTTAGGTGTCAAGGTAATATTGTGAACTTCCGCTGTTACTTCGTTTCCGTCCTCAGGGTTTCTACTCAAGGCATCTGGTATGACGTTCAATTTCCCAGGACAATGCTCTATTGTGATGTCAAACTGCTGTATGTAGATGGACCAGCGCGTAACTCTCTCACTTGCTATTGTTGTCTTAAATAAAAATGTCAGTGCATGGTGGTCGGTCCTAACAATGATGGAATAACCATAGATCATCTTGCGCCACTGTTGGAGAGAATATAGAATTGCTAGTAGCTCAAGTTCCGTAACTGTGTAGTTCCTCTCATGTTTCCGTAATTTACGACTCGTAAATGCCAAATAGGATTTCTTCTTGGGTTCTTCAGCGTCCTCTTGGTACAGCATAGCACCAATCCCAATTAACGAAGCATCTGCTTGAATGATAAATTGTTTCTCAAAATCCGGATATCCAAGTTTCACACAGTTTTCCAATAAATCCTTCGTTGCTTTAAAAGACCTGTCGCACTCCTCGTTCCACGACCATCGATTCGCTTTCTTCAACATCTCCTGCATAGGCGCTACTGTTTCTGTGTAACCAGGGCAATTTTCTTTGAAGAAACCCGTCACTCCCAAAAATGCTCTAACATGCTTGACTTTGGTAGGTGTGGGAAATTTCTTAATAGCATCAATCTTGGCTGGATTAGGCCGCACGCCCTCGACATCAATTATATGTCCCAAATATAAAATTTCGCTCTGGCAAAAATGTGACTTTTTTAAGTTGATCTTGAAGTTCATGGTTCTCAGGTTGTCCAGCAGTTTATTTAAATTTATCAAGTGTTCTTCCATTGTCTCAGAAGCGATTAATATGTCATCAACATATCTCGTGGTGAAGTTCTTGACCTCCTCAGTCAGATTTCTATCGAGTGCTCTAATGAGTGCACATCCCGCAGTTTTCACGCCAAAGGGCATTCGACACCAGATATAACTTTGATTATCGAATAAAAATCCCGTCAACAGTTGGGATTTTTCTTCAAGTCCAAGATGGTGGAAACTATTCGTCAAATCAACACTTGAGTATATCTTCTTCCCGCGGAAGCCTTTCAAAACATCTTTGATCCTCGGTGCTTGGTCGTGCTCAACTAGCAGTTTGCTATTTAAAACTCGCGCGTCTAGGCACAGCCTAATTGATCCGTTTGGCTTGGTCACAGCCAATATTGCGTTCAGATAAGGAGTTGCAGCTTTCCTTATCATGCCAGAATCTAATAAGTTAGTAATGATATCCCTCACCTGAGAAAAATGCTTCTCTGGGATCGGGTACAATTTACTTTTAAATGGGGTCCAATCTGTTACCTGCATCGCATATTGAAAATTTAAAACTTTCCCAGGTACGGTGTCAAACGCTCCTTTATGTAATCTTAAAATTTCTTCCAATCTTCTTCTATCAGATTCCCCTACGATGGCTTCCTTAAGTCGCTCCTGAAGTAGAATTTCGAATTTGGTTCCGCCCATTTCTTCTTCCGCCAAATGCACCCAAAGTTCCTGCGAAATATCTCGGCTGTCCATTTCTAGCACTGCTGTCTGGTTGACTTGCTATCCCCTCAAGATCTTATCTCCGGCCTCATTAGTGCATTCCTCAACAACCCAAGTATTTGCCTCTCTCTCCAGCGGGTTCTCTTCCATATTTAAACCCACATGATCCAATCCTTCTAATTGTTTGAAGCTTACAGTATTGTTATGTAAATCAATTACAGCATGAAAATCGCAGATGAAGTTGGCTCCTAAAATTATATTGTAGTTCATATTTGGAATAACAATGAATGTTTGTGAAAAAGTATGGTTCAATATTTCCAGATCTAGAAATGCTTGCTGTTTACAATTCATAGTTTTGTCAGGAATGACACCTCTGACTTTCATTAGCGGTACCGGCATAATAGGAACAGTCTGTTTTCTTGCTATTTCTTTTATCAAAATTTCAGTGACTAAGCTCACCTGGCTACCTGTATCAATCAAACATCTCACCCTCATACCGCCAATATGCGCGTAAATAATTGGTAGCTGTCTGATAACATTTTCACGGTTCTTCACCACTTCCTCCAGGCAGTCGTCTGGGAATGCTACCCACTCTTCTATATTGGCCACTATCATCTCTTCTTGCTCCCTGGCGATCTCCGTTTCTAGCCTGTCTCCTTTCAGTTCATTTGGTTTTTTTTTATCCCGGGCCCCATTAGATGTGTTTCGCCGGTTATCATTCTGTCGCTCCTGTTGCCTCAGTAAACTCTCTGCCCCCTCTCCTTGATGGTTGTCTGGGCTCTGTCTGTTCGCCATGGCACGCCCCCACTTCTCCTTCTCCGCTTCTTCATTACTTAATTGATCCAAGTATTTACGGGATTCAATATATCGTTCGTCCCAGTTATTCCTATAATCCCCTCTGTTTTCTTGGCGATAGTCCCTGCCGTTACTCCATCTACCATCTCCATTTCTTTGGTAAGGTCTACCTTGTCTCTGGTTTCCCCTCCAATTCGTGTATTCCCGCTGGTACGTCCACTGATTATTTTGATTTTGGTTATTCTGATAATATCTCCCGCGGTTATTCTGATAATTCTGATTGTTGTTACGGAACTGGTTTTGGCCGTCAAAATCTTGTCTTCTTGGCGTGAACTGTGTCCCTGTGGACTGTGTCTTACTTTGGTTCCCCTGGCCGTGGTTATTTTGGAGTCCCTGAACTACCTCTGCCGTGTTGACACATTCCAAATTCCTTCTTCCTGTCTGTGGGCTTACCATACTCGTCTCATCTAAGTGTCTGAGTAATTCTTCGGCTTGGACTGCGGTCTGAATATTTCCTGCGACTAATAATTGTTGGATATGCATTGGGAGTTGTTTTCCGATGGTTAGAACCATATTCGGCTCGCTAGGCGGGTCATCAAAATCCCTGAATTTTACCAATTGCTGACTGAAGAATTCTGAAAAACGGGTTGGATGTGTACTGTGGTATTTGCGCGTGTACAGGTCCATTCTTAACCCTTGCTGTAACGAAGGACTCCAAAACTTCTTCAAAAACGCCTCGCGGAATTGAGCCATGTCTGTAAACGTGTACTTGAAACTTAAAAACCAGGTCAGGCTAGGTCCTTCTAAAAATTTCTCCACCATTCTTAATTGTTTCTCCGGGCCGATGTGTTGGTCATTAAAGTAGTCAGTTAATTGCCGTAGAAATGCTTTGGGAGTGGTTCCTGAATGTTCTTTAAACTTATCGGGCTTAAAATCATTACCCCGAATGACTTGGATGACTTGGGCTGGTGCCAAGTTCGGTTGCGGAGTTGAAGTCTCCCCCCTGTACTGCTGGAATGCATTAGTCGTTAGTCTGGGACTTTGACCCCGACTCGTGTCCTCAGCCAACTTCGAACCTGCCGGACTTCCAATACTTGTTTGCTTTTCCGGAATATTTTCGTTTGAAAATAATGTCGCATTCTCTAACGATCTAATCTCGTTTTTTATGATTAATTCTGAGTGTTCCTGTAATTTCGACTTCATATTTTCCTCCAGTGCCTGCATTCGCTTTAAAACTGCCAGCCTGTCTTCCTTATTCGCATGAGCCTGCTGGTCCCAATCTCGCCGGATCCTACTTTTTAAGCTATTTATTTTCTCCTCGTTCCTCTCCTGATTTTTCTCTAGCTCTTCACTTATCCGTTCCTGCGTTTTCACTAGTTGTTCCCCCACCTCTTCTCTTATAGCCTCTTGCGTTTTTATTAGCTGACCTTCCAAATTATCCTGAGTTTTGACGAGCTGCTCCCCTACTTCTTGTCTTATGACCTCTTGTGTGTTTATTAGCTGGCCTTCCATCTCTTTTCTTATGATCTCTTGTGTTCTGCCTAATTGCTCCTCTAAATTTTCCCGCAAGTGTATCCGCTCGGTTTCAGCCTTAACTTCGACTTTATCTATTTCCTTTATTAATTCCAGCACGTTGTTATCTACCGAATTAATTTGCTGCTGTAGTTTCTCTTGGGTCTTCTTCACTCCCGCGGTGTTACTGACACATGCTGCCTCTATCTGCTTGAGTTTATCTGCCACCATCTCGTCAAATTGTACTAATTTGTTATCAAATTTCGCCTCCAATTTCTTCATTTCGCCTAACTGTTTGATGTTGTTTTCCGCAACCTCGCCTGCCAGTTTCTCTACTTTTTGAACGCTCTGATTAATATCGTTTGTGATTTTTCCTAACTGTTCGGTTTGTGTTACCGCCTGTTGTGACAATTTGTGGTTTAGTTCATTGAATTATTTGTCAGTGTCTAATTTCTGGACTTCTAACTGGACCGAAATGTTACCGCTCATATCAAGTAATTGTTTTTCGCAGTTCTTTAATTGTTTATCTAATTGTTCTTCCGTTTTCGCGGACATTTGTTCTAATTGTTTTTCACTATGCTCACGCTGAGCTTCTAATTGTTCTTTTAATTGTTCTTCCGTCTTTACGGACATCTGCACTAATTGTTCTTCCGTTTTCGCGGACATTTGTTCTAATTGTTTTTCACTATGCTCACGCTGAGCTTCTAATTGTTCTTTTAATTGTTCTTCCGTCTTTACGGACATTTGGATCGACATCTGTTCTAACAATGCCTTTATCTCCTCAACACTCGCCATATCACACACACAAATATATTCAGAGAAAAACAGGGTTATGGGCTAAGGTTTCAGCCCTATACGCACATACATGTCACACATTTAAATATTACTGGCTCTAATTTAATGAAAATTTCAGTAACAAAATTTACTGAATACAATGACACTTATTCCCAAACAACAAATAACCCCTAGTGATCTGCTTTTAAATTCCTAACCAACAGAATTTACGAAACACCAATTAACCGAAGTCAATTAAATGTCAAATATAAGGCAACATCTTCCTGCTTTGACTGAGTTCATTAATAATGCAAATTTCTAGTTTTAATGTGGGCGCCAGAACAAGTTTATAACAAATACCAAATCAAATTCTAACCTTGTTCAATATTTCTAACTTTTAGGAACTCAGTGATTTTACTAATGCACATGGCGGTACAACATCGCCTCCATTTACTGAATTTACGTGTCCGCTTGACCTGGCATCATTTCTCAACGAAATAAATATGAGATCAGCGAAGCAACAACAACAACAATCCCCACTTGGGCAGCCATTTTTGTTTTATGAACCCTTGCAAAGAAGCATATGAGACTCAGATTCGGGGCGTAACAGGTCATATTCGTAAGTTGCTGTCAGGGCGCTTCATTAACTTGCAGGGTAACATATAACAAAATAACATGCAGGAAAGAGTGAAGCCAGGGTTAAAAACAACTGAATTTAATAACAAATCACCATATTTACACATAAACAATTAACAACAAAAACTCCCAACTGACTCCCGCTTAATAAAAATGCCAAAAGCTTAGGCGATATCTCTGGAGAGATTAATTACCTGGACCAAGTGTCCTTAAAATAAAGATACAAAAAGTTACCATATAAGTGCGTACGCCGTTCTACATGCATCACGATGTGTACTTTGAACGCGTGATTCGTTATCATCCAGAATGACCCTTCAGACAACGAATCCGCATTTCCTAGAGCTAGACCGACACAAGGGAACACAACTACAATACATTAAATTAAACCGACACTTCCTAAATCTACTATAAACAAACACAAAATTTCCGTGTGAAATTGGACTTGAATTGCCGTAGCAACATTTACTGCCTAAAAACTTAGGACTTCTCACACAAATCAACACAAGTACATTAACACGTGACCAATAGAAAAATACTCAAATGACCGCTGTCAAAATTTACAAATACTCTACCACTACACCACACGGGTGTGACAAACAAAATTACATGAAATCGAGTC
Source organism: Meconema thalassinum (assembly GCA_946902985.2). Taxonomy (NCBI): domain Eukaryota; kingdom Metazoa; phylum Arthropoda; class Insecta; order Orthoptera; family Tettigoniidae; genus Meconema; species Meconema thalassinum. Next base: position 1,907,594,264 of record OX336388.2, on the reverse strand, counting down.
ATCAACAAAGCAATAGGCAAACAGCCAACATTTACGTTAATCACAATATTCTTATCCATACAAGGTACAACAATCCGTTACACCCATGGCGAACTCCCCAATTAATTATGGCTTAAAATTAGCCATCACAATGAACAGGTTTGCTACATGAAAGCTTACAGGGTTCAGTCGGACAAAAGGACTGCCTATCAAAATAAGTCACAGGCAAAACGGGCGGTTTGTGGAACTCTGCATGTCTGTCAACCCACGTGTCAATAACCTCGACCTCCCAGAACATGGGGTCGAACCTCGAAGAAATGTGCCCCAAAGCACAATAATACGTGTGTGTCAGAAAAACATATGGACAAGAATCAGCAGTCTCCCAAGAGCACTCTGTCTTTCCATCTAAAAAATACAACAGCAGCAAAAATATATAAGGGCGGTAGGACAACTACCCCCTCCTCACGTAGAATCAACACACACAAGACACATCAACACACACTGAATCACACGTATGGGTTGTGACAGACCCTGAAATAAAAGACACAAATAATATCCACATGCTGGCGCCATCGTTCTATGCCGTGACTAGTCACCTGAAAAGGACTCAAGAAAAATCTATCAAAATTAGAACGAAGGTGTTCTATAATTACTTTTAAGTTGGTGCACTCGGCTACCCTAACATGAATAATAACCTGTTCAGCAAAACGTGTTTTACAATCATTTCCTCCCATTCCTATTTTAAAAATATTAACGTTAATAAAGCACCATTTATCGAATGTAACGGGTTCCGCAATTGCAAGGATAAAAATCACGCACGCACGCCGCGTACATTACATATGACTCAAGAAAAAAAATCAAAATATCAACAAACACATTGGCCACGCGCCAACGGACATTTAAACATATAGTGTCGGTACAAGAAAAACAGCTATAAAACAAGAAAGAAAAACATGACTATTTACAAAGTTCCCCGGCCAAATCTAACTACATAATTGAAATAATCCAATTTTAGTACATCACCGCTTCTGCATGTAGGACTAAGGACATCCTCCTCAACCCATTGCCCTATGGACAATTTAGCACTCCATAGTAGTCGTCTGCGTTGATTTCTTGAAGCTCATCCCAACTTCAAACCACGTGCTGATCATCTTGGTCTCGACTCCTTGGCAGAAAAGTTCAATGTTAAATATTTGCCTATCTATAATCGCTTGCAGGCTACTCAGTTCACCCGCAATTGTCCTACTGCGATTAATAGCGAAGACTGGCCCTAATTATATCGCACATACGCACTATAAAAACACATACAATACACACAATTTATACATAAAATATACATCTCGAGTCCGCGCCACTGGCTCGTTAACAAGTTCAAAATCCTGGCTGCACTCGCAGTCGCTATCTCGTCCGGTATTTCCGTCCCGTCTTATGGACTTCGGTTCTGGTAAGCGCTAATGAGGGTGATACGATACTTCCCCCTTAAAGTTGAACTCGTCGTCTTTAAAAGAATGTTACAGTTTATCACGCGCTGGCGTGAAATATTTAGATCACACAACTTAGTTGATTTTAGAACAAATGTATTATAGCTTATAAAATTCGATACTGCAAACGCTGCGACTTTAGCTTCCCAGAGCTCAGAAAATAAAATTAGCTTCACTGATTTTAGAGCGTAAAAATCATATTTCGAACTGGCGTGGAGTATACCTCTGAAGGCTCCACACAATAATACTCAGATAAATTCGAGCGTCAAAATCACACCTCAAACTGGCGTGGAGTATGCCTCTGAAGGCTCCACAAGATAATTACTCAGATAGGCGTCAGGCCAGACTATTTATGAGAAACTGACAAGGGCGGCGGAGTGGGGCGGAGTCGGATAAAAACTTCCAGAGTTTTTGTCTCACAAAGATGGGGCTAGTGTCATTCTTCTCCAAATAAATCCAACGTCTCAAATTACTCGAGCGGAGATTAATCCGTTCGGCGGTTCCTTAGATACACACTTCCGCGGGCTTTTTACTACTGACGCCGTCCACCTCGTGGTCACGGCTTGGTCTCTTGCGATTGGCTGATTCAATCGTATGTTCGTTGAGAGGACCTCGTGATTCTCCCTTTATGTCTCCAATTTTGGTACAGTAGTTGCACAATTTGGCCTTGAACTCGACTAATTCTGGCCGTCCCCCAGGAATAGCTACCAACTCAGCTTCTGTTGCAATCATTACGAAATGCTGGCCTCCCTAATATCCAAGTCGACTTCCTTATGTGCTGCCTGGGCCGTAGTAATAATAAAAATAAATATGAATACTTATTTATCGAAGATCAATAAGGGTTCACTATTTAAAGGTTAAAATGTTAATATTCGTAAATTGGTTGTATTATTTTGACAGTACCTGCCTTATGTATCTCCTTAGTTGATTTTATCCAAAGTAACTTGCGATTGAGAAACAGGTGGTGCTCAGCCGTGTTGGAATTCTGCAACAATGCTCTTAGCCACGAGATATTTCTCTTCCTACAGTGTCTTGAGTTGGTTGTCGAGATGTGGCATTTTATTCACTCTCTCCTGTTCAAACTGACAATTAGTCACCAAGATAAATCAACATACTTGCGAATTAATATCGTTGTGATCATCAAGGATCACCAGTATTACGAGTTTCCCGTCAGTCGAGCAACTTGACCTGTGGCTCCTAGAAATTCCTTAATTGCTGATGAGAGACCATGTGAATTGTGAATGAGGGAGAAGAAGGAACTCGGTGCTAATTATAATGTAGCATAGCTTATTGAAGAATTTAATAATTTAAAATGAGAAAATAGGTAGGGCTTTAACGAGCTACGAGATGTGTGCACTAAAAGATGAAATGTACAGTATGTGTAGTTTGATGTAAATAAACACAGGAATTATTTTCTCTAAAGATCACTGCTAGGAAATTCAATTCTGCCAAATTCCGAAAAAAATTCTAGAATTACGCTTGAATGAGGAGTGAAATTAATGATGAATTACATGTAGATTTTGTAGTCTACCAATTAGAGGGGTGAAATTATTATTATTTTTACATGTATATTTTGCACCGATTACAAGGGGTGATATTAATAATTAATCACATGTAGATTCTGCACGGATTGCAGGGGTGTAATTAATAATGAAATACATGCAGATTTTGTACCGTTTGCCAGGGATGAAATTAAAAATTAATTTCGTGTTGATTTTCCACCGATTACAAGGGGTGAATAATTATTATTTACTTGTAGATTTTGCAGCGACTGAATGGCGTGAATGGTTAATTAATTAAATTTAGGTGGAATCAAATATTTACGACCCAATTTAATTAGGCATACACTCCTGTCGGGCGGCTTCGGTTGCGTAGTTGGTAGCATGCTGAGCTTCTATGTCTATGATCGCGGGATTAAACCCGGTCGAAGTCATCGGATATTTAAGAGCGTTAAAAATCCCTCAGTATGCCTTCCTCGGAGGGGAAGTAAAGCCGGCGGGCCCATGTGCATGTAAAAGAACATTCCACTAACAACAATTGTGAGGATCTTTTTATATTAGATTTGATTAACTCCCTATAAGTTCCAACGTTCGCCACCAGGTGCCGGTTGTGGTGGCATCTCGTAACCAAGTTCACAGCTAGTTGTTGTTGACGTAGCATTTTGTAGTAAAAGTAGGAACTACTTGAAATTTATCGTCTGCAGTCCTTACCTGATTTACAGATAACACACACTATTAGAACCATCATTATTAGGCCTAATACCTGTTATCAGACAGATTCTACACACACACAAAGTACACGGGCTACATGACCGCGTTGTCGCAGCCCCTAAACTGAGGAAGCAACCAACACTCGTGTTGACCAACTGAAAGCTACTCTGCAGTAATTACACTGCTTATTAATTTAAACGTTCTGTATATGTCGTCCCATGCCCACATAGAGAGGCTACAGGTGTTTTAAAAAAGTGTCCGATATTTTAGGAGGCATGGATCAAAACATGAAGTAAATGTCTGATAAACACGGGACGTACAGCGCCTAATTTTTGAGATCTGAACACTAGGCGCAGACCACCAGATAGCCATAGTGGACACCCCTGGAATGGAATACTGATACGTCACAAGGAATAATGGAAACAAGAGTATGGTTGTGAATACGAGCAGAGTCGTTGTATTCGCGCTTCACCAAACAAGATCAGTTGTGTAGTTAGTATGACCTCTCTAGTTTCCAGAAATATAAGTTTTTACTAGTTTTGTTGTTGTTTAGCTCATTTATATTCACTTTAATAATCGGTGTGCACGCTTTTCAGCAGCTGTCACTTTGACGCATATGTGCAGCAGATAAAGCACACATTAATCTGGCTTTGAAACAGTCTACTCCAGAACTAAAACAATGTAGGAGATACTCTCGGGTCGGAGAATGCAGAAGATTGACCTAAAATCCAAAGAAAAGGCAGTTTTTTGGAGTTGTAAATTAAGATTCTTTACTCTAAATGTATACCTCAACTTTAAGTTACGATTTCTCTCACTTCATTTTTTTCAATATTTGTCTTGACTTGGGCAGTTAAAATGTCCACTTAGAATGAAGATATTAGTTTCATTCAAGAACTAAAATATAGACAAATAATGCAGCTATGTTGTAAAGCAGAATGAAGCTGTCAAATTGAAAATAGAGCTCGCCCCCCCCCCCCCCCAATTTTTTTTTTTTTTTTTTTTATCAAAATAGCGTAAATTGTAAAACAAAGCTAATATATTTGCCTCAATCAATGATACAAAAACGATTCTGCTATAAAACATTCTGAACATACTGCAGATCAATTTGCGACAACTATGATTCAATGAAGTTGAAAAAGAGCAAAGATATCGCGTCCTAAAAATGCACGTTATTAGCCTACTTTCGATTTTTGCAAAAAATGAAAGTAGACTTATGAGATCAACACAGGACGAAAAAAGTGTGTCTGTCTGTGTGTGTGTATGTGTGTGTGTGAGTCTGTGTGTGTGTGTGTATGTGTGTGTGTGAGTCTGTGTGTGTGTGTGTGTGTGTGTGTCTGTGTGTGTGTGAGTGTGTGTACTCTGAATGTCTGTCCCCCCCTATCAATTCGAACACGGTGAATGCGCATTGAACGAAATTTGGTACAAAGGTAGCACTAGCAAAGGACACCTCAGTGTCATGTTTTATATCGCCGCCATCTTGACGGAAACGGAATGGCGGCCACACAAATGTTCAAAGCTTAAATCAAATTACGACTAACCTAATCATCCGATCCCTAGCAAATTTAGCAACAACATACCTTTATGGGGGGAGCATCCTTTGACCAAACATATAGGCCATCAGCGTAATAGTTTGCGGATGGCGGCCATCTTTGTGTGAAAATCGATTCCCCTATTAATTCGAACACGAAGCAACCGAATGGAACGAAATTTGGTACAGAGGTAGTACTAACAAAAGGCACCTCAGTGTCATGTTTTATATCGCCGCCATCTTGACGGAAACGTAATGGCGGCCACACAAATGTTCAAAGCTTAAATCAAATTACGACTAACCTAATCATCCGATCTCTACCAAATTTTTCAACAACATACCTTTTTGGGGGGAGCATCCTTTGACCAAACTAATAGGTCATCAGCCTAATAATTTGCGGATGGCGGCCATCTTTGTGTGAAAATCGATTCCCCCTATTAATTCGAACACGGTGCAACCGAATGGAACGAAATTTGGTACAGGGGTAGTACTAACAAAAGGTACCTCAGTGTCATGTTTTATATCGCCGCCATCTTGACGGAAACGTAATGGCGGCCACACAAATGTTCAAAGCTGAAATCAAATTACGATTAACCTAATTATCCGATCTCTACCAAATTTTGCAACAACATACCTTTATAGAGGAAGCATTCTTTGACCAAATGACTAGGTCATTAGCCTAATAGTTTGCGGATGGCGGCCATCTTTGTGTGAAAATCAATTCCCCCTATTAATTCAAACACGGTGAAACCGAATGGAACGAAATTTGGTACAGAGGTAGCACTAGCAAAGGGCACCTCAGTGTCATGTTTTATATCGCCGCCATCTTGACAGAAACGTAATGGCGGCCACACAAATGTTCAAAGCTTAAGTTAAATTACGACTATCATAACCATCTGATCTCTACCAAACTTTGCAACAACATTCCTTTATGGAGGGAGCATCCTTTGACCAATCTAATAGGTTATTAGCCTAATAGTTTGCGGGTGGCGGCCATCTTTATGTCAAAATTGATTCCCCCTATTAATTCGAACATGGTGGAACCGAATGGAACGAAATTTGGTACAGAGGTAGCACTAGCAAAGGGCACCTCAGTGTCATGTTTTATATCGCCGCCATCTTGACTGAAACGTAATGGCGGCCACACGAATGTTCAAAGCTTAAATCAAATTACGATTTACCTAATCATCCGATCTCTACCAAATTTTGCAACTACATACCTTTATGGAGGGAGCATCCTTTGACCTATCTAATTGGTCATTCGCCTAATAGTTTGCGGATGGCGGCCATCTTTGTGTCAAAATCGATTCCCCCTATTAATTCAAACCCGGTGAAACTGAATGGAACGAAATTTGGTACAGAGATAGCACTAGCAAAGGGCATCTCAGTGTCATGATTTATATCGCCGCCATATTGACAGAAACGTAATGGCGGCCACACAAATGTTCAAAGCTTAAATCAAATTACGATTAACCTAATCATCCGATCTCTACCAAATTTTGCAACATCATACCTTTATGGAGGAAGCATCCTTTGACCAATCTAATAGGCCATTAGCCTAATAGTTTGCGGATGGCGGCCATCTTTAGGTGAAAATTGATTCCCCCTATTAATTCGAACACGGTGGAACCGAATGAACGAAGTTAGGTACAGAGGTAGCACTAGCAAAGGGCACCTCAGTGTCATGTTTTATATCGCCGCCATCTTGACGGAAACGTAATGGCGGCCACACAAATGTTCAAAGCTTAAATCAAATTATGATTAGCCTAATCATCCGATCTCTAGCAAATTTAGCAACAACATACCTTTATGGAGGGAGCATCCTTTGACCAAACTAATAGGTCATCAGCCTAATATTTTGCGGATGGTGGCCATCTTTGTGTGAAAATCGATTCCCCTTATCAATTCGAACACGGTGAAACCGAATTGAACGAAATTTGGTACAGAGGTAGCACTAGCAAAGGGCAACTCATATTCATGTTCAATATCCCTATAGCACGTTGTATTTCAACAAGCTACTACAACCAATATTCAATCATACTCCTTGAAAAGGACAAAGAGTTAGAACAATACCCATGAATTTAGGAGAAAGTAGGCTATATGTTCTTTACTGAACATCTTGTTTTTGTGATTAACCTTTGAAGAAGACCCCCCCCCCCCCCCCCCAATTTAGTTAATTTTTCTTTTTTTGGCAAAAATCCACTAGTTTATATTCTCGGAATCAGTGATATCAATTTCAAAAAAATAAAATAACTCGTAATGAAATGTCTTCGGTAGTGTCGATGAGTACCTTAGTGAGCGTTAGTGTACGTCACTCCGGACACGTTCCGTGGTGGCTTACTTATTTTGGAGGGCAGAGGGATGGATTTTAATGAATGGTCACACTGAGCACTTCCTATAAAGAAGTGTTCAGATCTCAGAAAGTAGGCGCTTTAGGACTCATGTTTTTTAGACATTTTACTATTGATTTCATGCATACTTTCCCAGTAAAAAATATCGCACACATTTTCTAAACATCCTGTATATTGAGAGGCTCTGTCAAATACTGTAAAATATAATCTCGATAATGACGGGTGTATGCACAGATAGTTATTGTTTGAGTCTTCAGTCTCTTGACCGGTTTGATGCAGCTCTCCATTCCTTCCTGTCCTGAGCTAATCGTTTCAGCTCTACATAGAAACCACGTCTTACATCCGAGGTAATCTGTTTAATATATTCTAACCTTGGTCTACCCATACAGTTCTCGTCCTCAACCCTTCCTTCCATAACTAAGTTTGCTATTCCTGGGTGTCTTAGTATGTGTCCTAGCAACCTACCTCTTCTCTTCAATAGCAGTCGCCAGAAACATCTCTCCTCACTCACTCATCTTAATACCTTTTCATTTGTTAGTATATTTGTCCATCTGATATTCATCATTCTCTTGTAACACCACATTTCAAATTCTCCTATTCTCCTCCTTTCTTCTGCACCTACCGTCCAAGGTTCACTTCCATAGAGTGCCCTGCTCCAGACAAAGGCTTTCAAAATAACTTCTTAATGCCTAAATCTGTATTTGATGGCAATAGATTTGTTTCCTGTAGAAATGCCTTCCTTGCCTCAGCCAACTTTCTTTTTATATCTTCTTTGATTCGTCCATCACTGGTTATTTTGCTTCCTAAGTAACAAAAGTCTCCTGCAGCTAGTGAACAATTTATAAGTTATAATGAAATAGCAAAGAGTGGACGTCAATTAGAAAATATTATGTTCTATGAAATGTTTGATAATGAGGGTGTAGGTGAGTTCAAAATAAATATGGAAATAAAATCATCCCTAGGAGCCGCTGTTCCGTCCCTTAATCGTACATTATGCAACGAGCCTATAATTGCAATAATTATGGAAATTCTAAAACTCGCAAACGCTCGTTTTATAAACATACTCGTGCCTTAATTACCATTATAGGCGAGTTGCATACGACTGTTTATGTTCGACGATAATTGTTATAACTATTTTATGTTCGAACATAGATATTCATAAATATCTGTCGAGATTTCACCGGTTTTATGTACTGAAAAGAGCTCATGGGACGCAGAGAATACCTTGTATTTGACCATGGCCTCCTCGATTACACTAGGCCACGCAATGAAATTTAAATTAGAAGGCCTTGGAAAACAGCGCTGGTGCGATGCTATCCTTACCTAATTGGCCAACCAATTGTTTCTTGAGCTCTGACTGGTGGGAGAAACTGTCCCATAATGAAAACTTGTACTATAATGAGCCTCATTATAATACAGTTTTCTGACATATAATATTTACATTTCGACATCGTCGAACATAATACAACAGAGTAAAATCCTCCCTTTGCTCTCCATAGTTCACATGTTTGGTCTTTGGTATCGAAGGTAATGTTACTCCCTTTACTGCTTCACCGTAGCTTTATTGTCCCAATCGAGCTTCGGTAAAGAGGTCTCATTTGTTTCATTGCCTCGGGTATCATTAAACTCGAAGCCATATTGCAAGCAAACAGCAAGACCTCCACATAATGGGCGTGGCAATTGCGGCGATACACTTGTTTGTTAGCTAATGGCTAACTTTTCGTCCTGTTTTCTGTAATTGATTTGGTGTTACGTAATACGTTGTTCTAGAGCTAATGGTCTCATTCTACTTTGTCGTTACATAAGCCAAAATTTACTCAGTGGTTTCATGTACAGTAGATCTGGTTCCACTCTGAGGTCACCTTCATGAAATCAGACTTACTTTGATTTTCTTCTTTGACATTCACATGTATTATAGGTAGACAATTGTATTCTGTTCTACACAACTATTGCATTATAAACTGTGTTGTGTTGTTGATTCATTTACGGTCTTTGTAACATCGTGGTCATGTAGCCCCGAGTACTTCGGTGTACAGTATGTTGGTGGAATCTGTCTGTTAATCAGTGTCATTTTGATAGCTCTACTAGTATGTGTGGCTTTTTTGTTTGTTTTTGTAATTTTGTTTGCCTGGATTAAAATGGAAAACCACCGAAAACCACTAGCTGAATTCAGAATCGTACCTACCTCTTCTCAGTTCTACCTCTCGGGGCAGAGTGTATCCCGTTCCAGACAAAATTAAATTTCTTGGCCGTGCCAGGATTTGAACCTATAACCTCAAGGTGTGACTCCCAAGAGTGCCGTTTTGTTACCCTTTTGATAATGATGATGATGACGATAATGATTTATCAGCGAAAGTGCAACGTTTAGTGGAGGGGAGTTAAAGTCTGTCCTAGAGAGCGTAAGCTCTTCTCGGCTTGCAACATACAAAGGCATGGGGACCAGTCATGGGGCAATGACGTCAGCCGGCAGGTGATTCCCATATACTTGCTATAATATACCTTTTGTTTATGGCCACCAGATGCCATTAAACATTTGGGACAAACTGGAGCAGAGGGAATCCACTGAGTGCTAACCTTGATTCAGGAGTTACAGTAAACTCATTTCAGCCACACAAATAAAAGCGAAATATATCTCTGTTCTCTGTTCTATCTCTGTTCTCAAGGGCCACGCCTGAAAATAAAATTGTAAATATTTTTTGACATACAAATATTAACATCCTATACTCGGGGCTAATGACTAAGTGTCCTAAGACCCTGAAATGAGTTGACAAAAACAACAACAACAACAACAACAACAACGGGCTCATTCTACCCAAATTTCAGAAAATGGCTGCATTTAGTGTGTGTGTGGTTTTTTTTTACATTCTCTTGTATTAGGGTGAAATAGTATTAACGCAGCGTAACTAGAAAGTTTGTAATGATCTTCTATTAATATATTTTTCTCGTTCCTTGTGTTGCTGTGAAACAATGCGATTTCACTTTTCTCAAGATTCTTGTGGTCTTATTTTCCATGGCAATTACAATTAGCAGAGGCAGACACACGCTCAGCCCATGCCACGTAGAAATCCGACAGTTGCCTGTCACTCAAGCTTAGCTGCTGTGTCAAGATCAGGAGAAGAGCCAGCGGGAGGCAAAGATGGTACACGGAACTCCTCTCTGAGAACATCCACGGCGTCAAGTCTCCGTGGGGTGATGGAAACCGCCGGCAACGTCAGTTGTTGTTAGACCATTCAATTTGGAAATCTAGCAGTTCCTTCCTGATATATTGACGTGGTTTGTTCCCCCTTCTCACTCTCCTAACCAGGAAGACACGTTTCTACCGTAGTTTTCCTATTACTCATAACGGGTCGATGGGGCTTTGTAAACTTCCGTGTAAACGAATACTCAAGAAAAAGACAAGTTGCAAAATTATACTTATTCATTCTTGTTCGTTCATTCATTCATTAACTTTATTTGCAAATGGAGGGTTATTCCCCGGTGCAAATTGTACAATTACAGAAAATTACCAGGAATAATATCAAACAAAATTTCAGTCTTCTCTTAAGCACATCAATATGTTCGGGAAAGTCTCTTAAGACCATGGCAGGTAATGGGTTCCAATTATCAATACCACGACTTTTTTAAAGAATATGGTTGGTTGGTTCTTAAGTTTAGGGGCTGCGACAACATGGTCATGTAGCCCCGTGTACTTTGGGTGTGTGTAGAATCTGTCTGATAACCGGTGTTAATTATTGTGATGACTGTATTAGTGTGTGTTGTCTGATTTTAATTTAAGTACTGCAAATTAGAATTTTTCAAATAGTTCCTACTTTTGACGCCAAGCGCCACCGTCAACGACTACTAGGCCAAGTTCAGAACTTAGCTACTAGACGCCACCGCAGTCAGCTCTTGGCAACGAACGAAGAAACCTAAGAGCGTTGTTTACATTCTTAACCTATCCAATTTAGCTTCACATAGGTGCAATTAGTGGAAGGTTCTTTAACATGCCAAAAATCTATGACATGGGACCACCGGATTTACTTCCCCTCCGAAGGAAGGCATACTGAGGGATTTTTAACGCTTCGGCCGGGTTTGAACCTGCTATCTTGGGCATAGGAGCTCAGCATGCTACCGACTACGCCACCGAAGCCGCTTTAAAGAATATTTCCCATAATTTGTACGCTGTGGTCAGCCCTTAACTCTATGCGGATGATCTGCCCTGCTCAGCTAAATGGGATTTCCCAGACGTTTGCATAGTTCTCCCCATGCTAGCCGATTAGTGTAAGTGTTAAACATAGAATAGGGCCTATAGTCTGGATTTCGACCATCTTCCAAAGATTCCCACCCTAGTTTTTCTATCATTCGAGTTACACTACTTCTAGGATTAAAATCGTTGAGCACAAACCTAGCAGCCTTCCTTTGTACCATCTCCAGCTCATTGATAAACCCTACTTGATATAGGTCCCAAACCGCTGAGATGTATTCCAAGATTGACCTCACCAGGGCCAAATATCCTAATTCTTTCGCGGTGGAACTACTACCTTTCAATACCCTCATTACAAAATGAAGTGATAATGTACACTTTGAAGACGACACAACCAACATGTGTGCTCCATTTCATATCATTCCCCACACGGATGCCCAAGTCTTCTTTCTCTAGTATTTCTGAGCCGATATTACGGTATATTGAAAATCATGGCTTAGCCCTCTTGTTTGCCAAATCTAAGTCTTCAAATAATGCAAAATTGTAGTTGTAAGTTGTATATAAAACATCTTCCTTTAAACAATTTTGTAACAAATATAGCCAAAAGTTTTGAAAGGAAACTGAATTGAAAACAAGTTGTTCCGTGACAGCCTACTTTTCTTGTGTGATTCATCTATATAGATCTATCTAGAATAATAAATTTAACTACGAAATTAAGTTGGTAATACCGGCATTATGTCGCCTCCGTAGCGTAGCGGTCAGCATGGTTAGCTGCCGCCCCGGAGGTCCTGGGTTCGATTCCCGGCTCTGCCACGAAATTTGAAAAGTGGTACGAGGACTGGAACGGGGTCTACTCAGCCTCGGGTGGCCCAAATGAGTAGAGGGGGTTCGATTCCCCCCCAGCCATCCTCGAAGTGGTTTTCCGTGGTTTCCCACTTCGTCTTCGGGCAAATGCCGGGATGGTACCTACTGTAAGGCCACGGCCACCTCCTTCCCTATTCCTAGCCTATCCATCCCAATCTTCCATCCGTTCCCATCCCTCATGAAGCCCCTGTTCGCTTTGCAGGTGAGGCCGCCTGGGCGAAGTGCTGATCACACCTCCCCAGTTGTATCCATTCCGACCAGATGTTCCAAGCTCCAGGACACTGCCCATAGAGGCGGTAGTGGAGAGTTCCCTCACTGAGTCCGTGGAATCCACCAACCTAGAGGGTAAATTGACTAAATAAAATAAATAAATAAATAAATAAATAAATACTGGCATTTACGATTTATTCGAAATAAAAAAAGCTTGTAGTTTAACGTGACCGTTAATCTCGCGATCATAAGCCACGGGACCTCCGTTTTACGTGGAATCCGAACCACAGGACATGGCATTTCATACTCGAAATAGAGTGCGTAATAGAGCACTGCAGTTTGTTTGAAATAGCTTCCTTTCATAGATTCTTAGATACTGAGTGTCTACGGCTCAAATGTTCAGAGATAATTATTAGGTAGTTGGTAGGACTGCTGCATCATATTTGCAAAATGTGAAAGTAAGCAAATTATATGTCAAATATACAGGGTGTATTTGATATGATGGAAGTCCGTTACACTGGTGATAGAAGAGACTATTCTAAGCTTCCTAGGTAAAAAATTTGTCACCTATCTTGAAATTGATAATTAATCATTAAAAAGTCAATGTTTTTAGTTATTTCAGAAACTAATCAGGCAGAAAGTGGTGCGGCAGGCTGGGGAAACGAGGCGGAGCCCGATGTGACGACGCGCGAAGGGGAAGTTGTTACGTAATCGGAGCATTGACCTTACCGGTTGACTTGAGGGGTGGTAGGCTATCAGCTGTTTGAGCTCTACCGTCTCGTAAGAAAATGTGCATTGCCGTTGTTCTTGTTGTTGTTGTTGACAACGCACGCAATGGCGTGGGACGTCAGGACCGGTAGTATTGTGTAGCCTACTTTGTAAGTGTGGAATTCATTGATTGATGTTCATGTATAAAATAATTTCGATACTCAGCCCTGATGTATCATTGGCGTCCGTGTCGGACCTTCTGTTGACTAGTTTCTGAAAATACTAAAAACATTCTCTTAATGAAATGCAGTGTGACAAAATTTCGACATCCCGCAGTCTGTTCAGAACTAGGCATTTAGGACGGAAGTAAAAAACTTGATGTTTTGTTTGAGAGGCTTGGCGATTTTGGTCATTTAGCCCCATGTAGCTGGGTGTGGGTAGAATTTGTGTGATAACCTGTGTTTTGTGGTTTCTGTAGAAATGTGGGTATTTGTAATTCAGGTGAGGATTCGGAAGAAGGCGCCGGCCCTGTGGTGTTGGGGCAGTGCAACTGCCTCTCACCTGGAGGCCCTGGGTTCGATTCCTGGCTCCATCAGGGATATTAGAAACTGACGTGAGGGCTGTAACGCAGTGCACTAAGCCTCGTGAGGGCAATTAAGTAGCTGTCTAACAGTGAGGCAGTGCCCGAGTCAGGAAAATCAAGATTAATGGCCGAGGGGACCCGATGCACTGACCACGCGTCACCCTAATATCTGCAGGCCAAATGGCTGGACAGCGGTCGCTTGGTAGGCCTAGGCTCTTCATGGGCTGCACTGCCAGTGGTTATGATTATTGAGAAGAAGGCGGCCGTGGCCTTAAGTTAGGAACAATCCCGACATTTGCCTGGGGTAGAAGTGGGAACCCATGGAAACCTACTTCCAAGATTTAATACTAGTATGGTACCACATGTTCATATTGTGAATTGTCCCATCCCATCTCCAGCCCTCGGGTGGCCATTAACTGGAGAGGGGGGGGGGAGGATTGATTTATTGGTCCATCAACAATGTAAATACATATGAAAATACACGAAAATGAAAATAAAATACAAATACATTGTTATAATACAGTGTTATAATAATAATAATAATAATAATAATAATAATAATAGTCTAATAATAATAATAATAAGAGTCAGCATGTGTAGTTCTGGTGGTAGAGTGCTAACCTTCCCGAGGGTGCGATCTACGTTCAGTCATGTAGTAAATGAATGGGATCTAATAAGATCATCTCCATGGATTTCATGGCACATACAAGAAATCCTACGTACATTAAAGTCTGGCAACTCGACATACCAAAAAGAAACATAAAAGAAGTTAGTGTGTCTAAAAGCCTATTATTACTATTATTAGTATTATTAATAAGTTTATTACAGTTGTTGCACTATCTTCACACAAAGATAAACCAACAGTTCCTTAAATTAATTTACTAAATCTTTAGGATTTCTATTTTCTATGCATAGTTCATGAAGCTGGAAAAATCCTAGACAGATCCACCATCACTAGTCATGTAGCCACTCCCCATGAAGGTGTGAATCAGCTGTTCATAGGCTCGGTTTGTGTATTTCAATGTCATTGGCAGACAAGGCGAGGAGGTCACTCAACTGCAGACTCTGGTCAACATTCCTCAGCGTAGGAGGGGAGGGAGACGGGGAGAAGTCAGCTCTGCTGCTGAGGGGAACGAAGTGAAAGCCCGTTTCCAAGATATTGACCGACGATTTTTGTGATTTAATTCCACCTACACTAATTAAGATCCGACTTAATTTCATGAAGATATTTGCTTAGAATACCATCTTCTATCACCAGTGTAAAGGACTTCCATCATATCAAATACACCCTGTATATTAAAACTTACTGTGCATTTAACAGCTGGAAATTCTAAAACTATGATTTTTCTGACTGATGAAAATGTGGCGATTTAATCCTCACGGGTGCTCCTGTGCAATATTGCTTAAAAATGTGCCCCCATGGCGCTTTTGTAGCGCGCCTGCCCCTCACCCGAAGGCCCCGGGTTCGATTCCTGGCCTCATCAGGGATTTTAGACACTGACGTGTGGGCTGGAACGGGGTGCACTTAATCTCGTGAGGACAATTGAGTAGCTGTCTGTCAGCGTGGGGCAGGTGACCTCGCTGTTCAGCTCCATTAAACTCCAATAACTAACTAACTAACAACTCTGTCAGTGAGGCAGCGCTCCGGTCAGGAAAACGAAGATTAATGGCTGAGAGGACCCGAAGCGTTAACCACGTGTCGCCAGGCACTCAGTAGGTCAAATGGCTGGACAGCGATCACTTAATAGGCCAAGACCCTTTATGGGCTGTGCTTTCACAGGGTGTGGTATTTAAACATGTCTATCAGGCTGATCGTATGCCCTATTATTTTGTGTTTGCAGTATGTTGTACATCGTAACGAAATAAAGGAATGATGTCAGGGATGGATCCCGTACTGTGAATTGTTCTCCCAAACATCCATGTTACAGCAATCACTTTATGGGAGACCGTTCTTTGAAATCAGTACAGCAGATGACATTGCTGTTCCACCAGTTAAAGCAACAATATTGCCAATTGAAAAGCCTTGTAATCAGTCTGGCAACAACGCTTCAAGTGTGGCGTGTATGGAACTGAAATCTGGTTGGACGGATCCCTTCCCACTCCACGAGACCGGCTTTCTATTGCCCTGACTTCATGGCCTTCGCCTGAATAGCTGCTGGCTAAATGTCTGTTACATGTTATCTTGTTGACGTTTCTCAAGCTTCTTGATGTTTGCACACAAAACCCCTTTGTCACGTCTCGCATTCTGGTTTCTAGGTTTTTGCACAGTAATAGACTTACAAGCGGTGTAACCAAATGCGACTTACTTGTTCTCTTATTTTCTATCAATCCACGCACCTTTTACTACTGTTGACCTGTATGGTTTTCACGTCTTTAGGCACAATTTGACCTGGGGAATCGAGGAGTCGGTGGCGTAGTCGGTAGCATGCTGAGCTTATATGCCCTAGATAGCGGGTTCAAACCCGGCCGAAGCAGTCGGATTTTTTAAGAGCATTAAAATCCCTCAGTATGCCATCCTTCGGAGGGGAAGTAAAGCCGGCGGGCCCATGTCATAGATTTATGGCATGTTAAAGAACCTTCCACTAAGTACACCTGTGTGAAGCTAAATTGGATAGGTTAAGAATGTAAACAACGCTCTTAGGTTTCTACGTTAGTTGCCAAGAGCCGACTGTGGTGGCGTCTAGTAGCTAAGTTCTGAACTTGGCCTAGTAGTCGTTGACGGTGGCGCTTGGCGACAAAAGTAGGAACTATTTGAAAAATTATAAATTGCAGCCTGTACTTAAATTAAAAAACAGATACACACACTAATACAGTCATCACAATTAACACCGGTTATCAGACAGATTCTACACACACACAAAGTACACGGGGCTAAATGACCGCGTTGTCGCAGCCCCTAAACTTAAGAACCAACCAACTAATCGAGGAGTAGATATATTCCGATACCTTGCACAACAAAACTCCCGTGGACACAAAATGGCGGCATCCACGAAGTCTTCGACGATACTCAAGTTAGAAACGATGCATTTAATGTAAAATTCTATGTTTTAATAACGCTTTAAATACAAACACAGACCTAACCTGGAGCTCACGCCCCAGACCCACCTGTTTTTAGTACAAGCAGTAATTTTCGTACAGACAGTGGTCTAACCTAGTAGCGGCCGATGGTTTGTCCAGACAGTGGTCTAACCAAGTAGCGGCTCATGGTTTGTCCAGACAATGGTCTAACCTAGTAGCGGCCGATGGTTTGTCCAGACAGTGGTCTAACCTAGTAGCGGCCGATGGTTTGTCCAGACAATGGTCTAACCTAGTAGCGGCCGATGGTTTGTCCAGACAGTGGTCTAACCAAGTAGCGACCGAAGATTTGTCCAGATAGTCGTCTAACTTAGTAGCGGCCGATAGTTTGTCCAGACAGTCGTCTAACCTAGTAGCGGCCGATGGTTTGTCCAGACAGAGATCTAACCTATTAGCGGCCGATGGTTTGTCCAGGCAGTGGTCTAACCTAGTAGCGACCGATGGTTTGTCCAGACAGTGGTCTAACCTAGTAGCGGCCGATGGTTTGTCCAGACAGTGGTCTAACCTAGTAGCGACCGATGGTTTGTCCAGACAGTGGTCTAACCTAGTAGCGACCGATGGTTTGTCCAGACAGTGGTCTAACCTAGTAGCGGCCGATGGTTTGTCCAGACAGTCATCTGACCTAGTAGCGGCCTATGGTTTGTCAAGACAATCTTCTAACCTAGTAGCTACAAATGGTTTGTCCAGACAGTCGTCTAACCTAGTAGCGGCCGATGGTTTGTCCAGACAGTGGTCTAACCTAGTAGCAGCCGATGGTTTGTCCAGACAGAGGTCTAACCTATTAGCGGCCGATGGTTTGTCCAGACAGTGGTCTAACCTAGTAGCAGCCGATGGTTTGTCCAGACAGTGGTCTAACCTAGTAGCAGCCGTTGGTTTTCCAGATAGTCGTCTAACCTAGTAGCGGCCGATGGTTTGTCCAGACAGAGGTCTAACCTATTAGCGGCCGATGGTTTGTCCAGACAGTGGTCTAACCTAGTAGCAGCCGATGGTTTGTCCAGACAGTGGTCTAACCTAGTAGCAGCCGTTGGTTTTTCCAGATAGTCGTCTAACCTAGTAGCGGCCGATGGTTTGTCCAGACAGTGGTCTAACCTAGTAGCGGCCGATGGTTTGTCCAGACAGTGGTCTAACCTAGTAGCAGCCGATGGTTTGTCCAGACAGTGGTCTAACCTAGTAGCGGCCGATGGTTTGTCCAGACAGTCATCTGACCTAGTAGCGGCCTATGGTTTGTCAAGACAGTGGTCTAACCTAGTAGCAGCCTATGGTTTGTCAAGACAATCTTCTAACCTAGTAGCTACAAATGGTTTGTCCAGACAGTGGTCTAACCTAGTAGCGGCCGATGGTTTGTCCAGACAGTGGTCTAACCTAGTAGCGGCCGATGGTTTGTCCAGACAGTCATCTAACCTAGTAGCGGCCTATGGTTTGTCAAGACAATCTTCTAACCTAGTAGCTACAAATGGTTTGTCCAGACAGTCGTCTAACCTAGCAGCGACCGATGGTTTTTCAAGACAGTCTTCTAACCTTGTAGCGACCAATGGTTTGTCCAGACAGTGGTCTAACCTAGTAGAGGCCGATGGTTTGTCCAGACAGTCGTCTAACCTAGTAGCGGTCGATGGTTTTTCCAGACAGTCATCTAACCTAGTAGCAGTCGATGGTTTTTCCAGACAGTCGTCTAACCTAGTAGCGACCAATGGTTTGTCCAGACAGTCGTCTAACCTAGTAGCGGTCGATGGTTTCGTCCAGACAGTCGCCTAACCAAGTAGCGATCAATGGCTTTGTCTCACCATGGGTGTAGAAGAGTACAGTGCAACTTTTCAATTAAATTGAACAACTAACATACGTAACTCACCACTAAACCTCGCACTTGATCACACGTTACTACATCTGCATGAAACGACGCACTGTTTGAAACCCAATACTTCTCAGTAATATGGCGGTAATTAAAGCCACATTATCAATCAAACTAACATCAACGTCCGCACGTCTTCTATGACTACACTAAAAAATTCCCCTAGGCACGTAAGAATCGCGGTGTATACTTGAACCGGGAATCTTTTGTTCCAAGCTGCCTAGCATTACCCCACTCATCCTGTATAGTGAATATGTGACTAGATCTAGTGACTCAAGGTATTCTAAATTTTCTGTTGTAGCCTATAATAGGGGTTGGTGACTTGTTACGACCCTTCGGCACCTAGACTTTGTGTATTGTTATTTCTTTTGAGAGACATGGGTGTGTGTAGAATTTGTCTGATAACCTCTGCAATTTTCGGTGTTTGTAGTAAGTTAGTGTGAGTATTTTAATTCAGGTGAGGATTGGTTAGGAGGCGACTGTGACTAGCTGTCATTTCTGAGGTCCGGGTTCGATTCCATGCTTTGCCAAGAATATTAACTCTGGTGTGAGGGCTAGAACGAGGTATATTCAGCCTCGTGAGGCAGAACTGAAAAGAGGTAGATTCGATTCCTACTGCAACCATCCTGGAAGTGTTTTCCCATGTTTTTCCACCTCTACTCCAGGTAACATGCCGCGATGGTTCCTAACTGAAGACTACGGCCGCCTCCATCTCAATCTTCACCTCTTACTAAAACACATAGGCTACTACTACAGACACCACAATAACACAGATTATCATCCGAATAATATTTATTTCAATTTATTTTATTTTTTATAATTGTTTTATTTATTTTATTTTTTTATTTTTATTTTTTTATTTTCCTTTTATTTGTTATTTTTCTTTGTACACCCAAAGAACATGAGGCAAAAATGACCTTAATGTCCAAGTCCCTAAAAGGAGAATCGACAACAAATAATGAATCAATTTTAAGGTTATCAGAGATTACACACACCCAACAACACTTGGCCAATGACTAGGTTGTCCAGTCTCTAAAGGAGAAAACATTTTCCTCAAATGAGAACTGACTGTGCTAGTACAGTAGTAGAGTAGATCCCTTCAACCTCGGGCACAGGAGACGGGTACTTTACCATCAGCTCCTCACAGACGTTAATCTATATAATTTTTGTGCTATTTTGTGTTCAGTCTACTAGTCTCAAGTTACGAGATACGAGATCCCCTGTTTAATGTTTACTATGAGGTCTCATGTGCTGTTAAGCTCCACGCCCCCAAATCATTAAAAACTGAGTCTTCTTTTTAAGGCTATTACCGCACCGCACAAGGCTTCCCCAATAAGAGGCAGTGGCCACGTCTTTCAAGGAGAGGAGCCAGGTGAGTTAAAATATTGAAGACTACCTATTAACGTGCGAGGGAGGGGTGCTGCAATAAGCCAAGGCAGGCGGTAACAAAGCACTCCGTCTTCCATATTGCCTCGGCGCCATGCGGGGACCGAGCGAGGGAGTTCAAAGATTCATGGAGCCCTCTATAATCTATAGACCTTAGTCTTCTCCAAGTTCCAATGATAGTAACAGGTAGGGGACGGGAAGACATGAGCCCTTGGGGGCCGCTAAAGCTGGGAATCTCTTTGGGCGAAAGTGGCAGAAGCTACACTCCACAGTGTCCATAGCCTGTTTACTATGTGTTCACTTCAACACCAATACCTGACCTGTCTGACCAGAAACACAATACAACTATCTACTTTCACAGGGCTAATACATTCCTTTAGTTATAGTTACCGGTAGTTATTGTTTTTGGGGCGGAACGGTGAGGTCATCTGTCCCTCTTAACATAGACACAATTAAGTTACATACATTTTGCTTGATTAGAATTTAAAGGTGGACCCCGCGGCTTCGGTGGCGTAGTTGCTAGCATGTTGAGCTTCTGTGCCCAAGATCGCGGGTTCAAACCCGGCCGAAGCCGTCGGATTTTTAAGAGCGTTACAAATCCCTCAGTATGCCTTCCTTCGGAGGGGAAGTAAAGCCGGCGGTCCCATGTCATAGATGTATGGCATGTTAAAGAACCTTCCACTAATTACACCTGTGTGAAGCTAAATTGGATAGGTTAAGAATGTAAATAACGCTCTTAGGTTTCTACGTTCGTTGCCAAGAGTCGACTGCGGTGGCGTCTAGTAGCTAAGTTCTGCACTTGGCCTAGTAATCGTTGACGGTGGCGCTTGGTGGCAAAAGTAGGAACTATTTGAAAAATTCAATGTCTGCAGTACTTACGTGAATAAAAATCAGATAACACACACTAATACAGTCATCACAATTAACACCGGTTATCAGACAGATTCTACACACACACCCAAAGTACACGGGGCTACATGACCGCGTTGTCGCAGCCCCTAAACTTAAGAACCAACGAACCAAAGGTGGACCTCCAAATATGAAAAGAGCCTAATATTAATACAACAAAAGTGAAATAAACTTAACAATTATAATATTTAAACACAAGTAATTTCGTAAGGAACTAAATAGGCTATTTTCACATATCTTCATCATTGGTCGTTTGGGCAAACTATGGACCACGGTGCTTGTGTTTTAGCCAATGTCTGCCACTTCTGGTGTTCTAGATGAATTGTTTGGTGGCTGCTTTTATGCTGAAATATTGAGCCTTTATATCAAACCACAATCACCAGACACACAAACCACCACAGCAGAGTCAACAAATAAACACAACTATCGATACGAAACCAGATCACTATCAAGCATAGAATGGCCGGGACTACCCAACAAAATTATCAACCGTGACACTACAACACAAGGAGAGACGAGAAGACCAGACAATACAGAAACAATATATCAGCAACAGAATCAACCACGAAATAGTCAGCAATACCGATCACCATCTAACACAGTAATCGGCACTGGAACAGAGAACGACGATCTACAAGCGGAAGGGAAAACGGCATGGCTATTTATTGGGAAGCTGAAGAAAGAAACGACCTCGGAGACGGTAATAAACTATCTAAGAAAGAAAGGAATCCGAGGGGACGTCAGCTGCGAAGAGACCGCCATAAGAGGAGACTCCAAAGCGTACAAAGTTGGCATCCCTTTTGACTGCCTAGAAATGACATCCAACCCCGAATTTTGGCCAAATAGAGTAATTGTGCGTCGATTTCGATTTCGCCTCCGCAGAAGAAGCGAAGGCGCATCTCTCGAATAACTGCATTAACATGCTCCTGTGGAACGTAGAAGGGTTTAAAGGACTACTGAAACTAACCCCAGGAAACACATTTGAAACATCTGACATACTAATCTTCACAGAGACATTCCTAACGACACCTATTGATATAGAAGGTTTCTACTCCATCCACTCTCTAGCAAGAAAACCTACAGAAGGAAGGCCATCAGGAGGTGTATCTATCCTCTATAAACCATGGATAGGACCCTTAAAGACCTTACATATAGAAGAAAACCTCATAATAGCGAAAGCAAACAACTTCACGATAATAGGCACTTATGTACGCCCCAACACTGATACCGAGGAAATAATGGAACTCCTCACGCTCTCCCTACGGAAAGTTGCAAACCCAGAAGAAACCATAATACTAGCAGGAGATATGAACTGTAGACTAGACAAACCCGATACGAAATGTAAAACTGTCCTTACATTCCTTACAGAAGAAAATTTCAAAATAGTAAATGACCCAAGACGCAAAACTTACTTTGCCCATAATGGCAGTAGCACAATTGACCTCGTGTTCCACAAAGGAAACGATATTGAAATTTTAGAACAAAAGAGTCTATGGACTTCACCAGTAACCCCACTAAGAAAACACATCCCAATACAGACCAAATTCTTACTCAAAACTCCAAAGAAAGTTGTTCCGAATTGCGTCATGACCATCATATCCAGACACCTTAACATGGCAGCACTACAGCGACAACTAGGAAAAGTACCTGAAGCAGAAAAGTCAATCAAGGAAAACGACCTAAATTCAGCCCTAACAAGAATTAACAAGATACTAGGAGCAAGTATAACCCACAAACAGATTTCAAGGAAAGCTCAACCGTGGTTTGATAAGGAATGTTATGCAGAAAGACAAACTACACTAAAGGCGCTACATATAGCTAGGATCACGTCAACACCAGAGGACCTAAGAGTATATGGGGAAACACGGAGATATTACAAGAATCTCCTAAAACGTAAACGCTTTCAATACATAGAAAAAGAAGGTGAGAGGATCGCCAAAGAAGCATTGAATGATCCATACATAGCCATCAGACCAAGGAGATCGTCAAAATCTAGCAACGTAGAAATAGGAATATGGGAATCGCACTTCACTCTCATCCTCAACGGTACAGGTCAACAAGCGGCATATGAAATTGAATGTAGAGATCAACACGAAGAAATACTCCCCATCACTAAAACAGAGGTTTTGGACATAATCAATGCTACGAAATGTAACAAGGCTGCAGGACCAGACGGGTTTTTCAACGAACATCTAAAGGAATCGGCACAATACCTATCAGAACTATGGTCCAAGCTCTTTACCAAATGCCTAGAAACAGGAAATATTCCCGAAGAATGGAGAAAATCGACCATTAAAACTCTCTATAAAGGAAAAGGTGAAACCAACGACCCCAACTCGTACAGAGGAATTGCACTGGAAAGCAACACCTTCAAGTTACTGACAAGAATTCTAACCAACAGGATAGTATATGAAGTCGACTCCAAGATACCGGAGGAACAATTCGGCTTTAGACGAGGAAGAGGAACCTTGCACGCAATTCAAAATCTGTTAAATGACATAGAGGAAGCAAAACGACTCCAAAAGGGAAAGTTTTATGCAGTCTTTATAGACTATACAAAGGCCTTCGACCTAATTGACAGAAGAAAGCTCACATCGAAACTTCAAAATATCATCGGAAATCACAATCCTTTAACAATCTTAGTAAAAAATATCCTGGCATACAACCAGATCACCATAGATGACGCAGTAAGCAAAACAAAGGAAATCACCCAAACTAATGGAGTGTTGCAAGGCGACCCCCTCAGTCCCATACTGTTCAATATTGCCACAGCCGATGTAACAACAGCAATCCGAGAGAAATCAAAGGACGCGGTGATCTACATATATGCGGACGACATGGTCCTAGGATCACCAAATAAGGAAGAACTCCAACAAGCCTTCTCAGCACTGGTAGAATGGGCAGGAAATAACAGTCTGAAAATAAACTGGACAAAAACCCAACAGATGGTTTTTCGGAAAGGTGGGCGTGTAGCAGCAAACGACAACTTGCAATATGAAGAGGTCAAAGTGGAAATAGTAAATGCAGTTAAATACCTTGGGATCACTTTACAGACTACCGGAACATTCAGACTACACATCCAAGACAGAGCAGTGGCTTGCTTGAAAGCCATGTACGACATTATCAATCTACAGCAGCTATCCTTAAAAACAGCTATGCATCTGTTTGACGCAAAGATCCTACCAATTCTCACGTACGGGATCCACTTGATATGGGACCGACTAACGAAGAGAGATCTGGCCACCATCGAAAGAGTTAAAGCCCAATTCCTGAAAACCTTAATGGGCATCTCAAAATACACGCGCTCCCGCCTAACATATGAATTAGCACGGGAACCCTTCCTCGTCGAAGAAATAAGAACAAAATTACAGCTTCCATCAACAAAGAATGCTGAAGCGCACCTAGCAGAGAGAAGAGATAAGAGAAAAGGCATTCCGCTAGAATTTTACAGCATGGATGCCATGATCAACCGGAACTGGACCAGCGCCAATCAGAAACTAAGACATGTGGTGATAAAGTTAGCAGTGCATGGGTACCACCATAAAATATGTAAAAACATGTCCTACCACGCCCCAAATGAACTCTGCGTGTGCTCGTTATGTGACCAGTTCTGTGACACATATCACATCACACGATGTAAAAATAACCAGAAATCACTCTGTGATTATAGCAAGGACTAACATTTAAAATGAACAAAGCATCATACAGTGTTGCTCTATTTCACAAATAACATTCAATTCACAATATAATGACTGGTCATGAATGAATGCTTTAATGCCCACATTCCTGATTGATTACTGGATCATGATGTTTTTCACATCAATTAACTCTTTATAGCATGTTTGTTTCACTAGTGTAAATCTATGTTATGCACATTCGTGCGCTTTTCTGTTAATAATATTGGACCAGTATTCTTTCATTTCCTTGCTGAACTCTACCTTACGTTCCTCGAACCATTTCCTGGACGCGTTGTAGTGAGCTTCTGTAATGCGGTGTCTTCCTGATTGCGGTCATTCCAGATTGCGTTCACCTCATTAGTAGTCCAGATTGCGGTCACTTCCATTTTAGAGAAGAGATATAAACATTCCAGCGTCCAGATTGCGATCCCTTTTCTTGGGAGACCGGTCCGGACTCTACGCACTTGCAGGAGTACCCTACCTTGACCACATCATTGAAGGCAAGGTAGGGGGAAAGCTTCCTCCAAAAATAATATCTTATAATTTGAGTTGTTTTGACAGTGAACTTATTGATTTTGACTTATCAAAAGTCACAGATTTCAAATCTGGAATGTTAATAAACCTAAAACTTCAAATGTTTGATTTTGTGTGTAGGAGGGGACG
Source organism: Meconema thalassinum (assembly GCA_946902985.2). Taxonomy (NCBI): domain Eukaryota; kingdom Metazoa; phylum Arthropoda; class Insecta; order Orthoptera; family Tettigoniidae; genus Meconema; species Meconema thalassinum. The sequence goes on along the minus strand of OX336388.2, from coordinate 1,907,568,611 downwards.
GGGACAAAAATTGGATTACAAAGGGGATTTAGAATCAAACGCTGAACAAATTACTTTTAGGATACGAATTTTTCGAGGTAATGAAAAGAATGTTTTTCACGATATACAGTACCGGTACCTATTATAAAAATAGATATCTCGCGCCTCAAATGGGAGAGGAGGGGCAGAAATTAAAAATTGTACCCTGCACTGTAAGTATAAAATTTCCCGTTACAACAATTTTGTTGAAAGTGAAGGTCGTTGATTATGATCCTGAAACCTTTCTATTCTTAAGACTGTAAATGTTATAATAATTGCTTTACGAGGTGCCGTCAGATTGGGAGGGGGCTTGATTTTTTAAGCGAAGTTTTATGGGGTGTGCTCAGCTGAACACTCAACTGTATTCTTTGGTTAGGTAGAGAAACATCAGTTTCCCCTTGTTATCCACAAAACTTAAGGAAGGTATGAATCAGTCGGGAAGAACCAAGAACCAAGGACCGGTCTCCCAAGAAAAGTGATCGCAATCTGGACGCTGGATTGTTTATAGTTCCTCCCTAAAATGAAAGTGACCGCAATCTGGACTGCTAATGAGGTGAACGCAATCTGGAATGACCGCAATCTGGACACAACCTGTAATGCATGTGAGGAAAGGCCTGGTTTCAATTGTCAGATAGTAGCGACTCCTGCCATATATCCTATTAGTCATTTCCAATGAAAATTATCCCGCCTCTTATAAGGATTTTCCATGTACTGTACTAAATAACTTTTGGTACAAGACCTATGTCTCCACCAACACCATCACATTGACAAATGATGTGCTACAATGTATAACTTACAGTATCGGTAATTAAGACTCCTCCAGCGAGATGGCATCTTTCTGTAACGAGTCACTGGAATTTATTTTAAGAAAATCAAAATACTCGGCTTCTATGATTTACGAAAAGTAAGCTACAGAATGCATTGCCATTAGATCATGATTATTATAAAAGATACGAAACTACTCTTCAGTCGCTCGAATAAGAAACAAGAAATTTTAAAAAATAAGGTTTTAAAATTTCGAGCTGATGTCATTTTAATTTTTGAAAACAATTGAACATGGGATGTATCTATACTAAGCTCTGAATAAAGATTCTTTGTTCTTATTTTCATTGTTCTCGGGTGATTAGATCGCCAGAATATACATTCGTCAGATTTTAAAATCACTTGGCCGCTATGTTCTTTTTAGGTTTCTCATGATTTTGAAAGTCACATATATGTGCTTAGTTAATAATCCTCTATAACAAAAAAAGATTTGAGTTTGTTTGTTTAAATAGATTAGGAGATATTGTGAACCAGTGAAATACATTGCATGGATGTCATGTTGGATTGTTAAAACACAACAACTACAGAAGTGCTTCAGACCACCTGAGCAATATTATCTGTAAATAAGATTGACACGATACTCAAGTTTTTACAAACTTTTGTAATCTAGAGATTGTATATATATTTGTACGTAAGTGTAATACATAAGAATCGTACCTTATTTAATCCTAAGTCAGTAAGATCTGATGATAATCGCGTGACGATCAAACATGACATCAAATAAGTATCCCCCTCTCAGTTCTGTACACAGAATCGTGTTATTTTGCGATAAATATCTCATGCAATATTTCTTTCAGGTTGGGGTGTTTAAGTGCTTGTTTTCCAGCCTAATGTAATGGGGCACAATATGTGTTGAGCGACCGAAACATCTTCTATAATAATTCAAATCAGTCTCATTACGTAATTTACACACTTCATATAGACTAGATTAATTTGCAAATAGAAAGCACCATTATATTATTCGTATGCTGTGTATCACCGCATTTCCTGAATGAAGTACACGCACTTCGATTTGAGTAAAGCTTTTTTTTATTTTTATTTTTTATGTGTAACATCTTTCCGCTCGGTTGATGGATTTATTTATTTATTTATTTATTTATTTATTTATTTATTTATTTATTTATTTATTTATTTATTTAGCGTATGGCTTTTGGTTCCGGGAGTGGATATTTTTGTAGGAGTGATTTTGAAAAAAGAACGGAAGTGGGATTGACGGAAAAGTGTAATAGGAAACTTTTTTGACCGCACTTGGCGGCGCAGATTGGTACCACGACGTACTATAGCATACGGTTTACTTCAATGTTTGGAGGCCCCATTACAGCTATTCCGACAATAAATTATCTTCAAGTTGTCATTCTTTGGTGTGAAAATATTCATTATATCATATTTGCTGGAAACAATTATGATTTATGAACGGTCTGTTTTTCAATCTCTGGATAAAAGTGATGGATATCCACTCCCCCGAGTAACATGTTTTTCAATGCAAAGTTATGCGAACTCAGGTGTCAACTGATCGAAACACAAACCACGTGGTCAAGGTCTTCGTATCAGTATTTAAATGATGATATGCTTTAATATGAAACATTGTAAATAGTCGGCAATGCCGGTATTATGATTCTGCACAATGGCTATTCAGGTATTAACCCACATTGCGGTAATGCAGTTATCAATATAATATATATCGATGTGTTTATATGGGAACTGCGCTAGCCTTTCATGGCGGTACGTGAAAATAAGTAGCCGTTGTAATAGCTGAGATGATAGCGTCTTGGTCTGCGAATCATGAGTTCTCAGGTTCGAACTCCAGTCCCGGCAATTATTTGTGCTACCAGATTATCGATTTAAACGATATTTATCATATAACAGTATGCGTCATTTTAACAGAATCTACATGAAATTACGATTTATCTAATTTTTATTACAATATTTTGCACCAAGCAGGAGTTAGGAAATTTGATTGTATTGAACATTCTTCCTAGTAGTATATAGATAGGCTAGAGACTATGGTTTCATTCCTCCTCTTAATTTACAGTATAATATGTGATGTTTTTTGAAACAAGTGTGACAGTAGCATATCACCAATTCAATCTATACATACATCATAGTACCAGTATGAAAACCGCGCGTAAATTAACATGTTAAGAATGTCCAAGCTGTGTAGTATACGAGTAGGATAACATGTCAGATGACTTCACTTATATTTCATCTCAATTTCATTGTAGAATAACATGTCAGATGTTACAAATCATGCGACTACTGTAAGGCTAGTATCTTTTTATTTTTCTCTTTCGCCCTACATTCTTTCTGTAAACGTAAACGGGGAACGTAGTTTTAAGAATTACTGAGGGCGTTCTATTTATAGTTCATGAATCATCCATGTCCACACTCTAAGCTGCGGGGGATGAGAAGAGGAAAGCTAAATGAATACACTGAAGCACATAATCTGGTCTTGGAAATTTGGAGGCAACGAATGTTTAGAATGCTGTGGACACTGTCCAGAAGAACGTACATTCCGCTCCATAGCTCGATTCTCAGGAGACAAGAGGGTCTCTAGAGAACAGAACCTGCCACTGTCAACCCTTTCTCAGGTCGGTAACTTTATTTCCGCCCGAGCATGGTGCTTGTCACACAGTCCGCTACCGTAAAGGAACAAAAGGTTTGGGATTGCTTCTGACCAATTTACCAATTCTCTACAGACTATTCTGCTAGAACTATATGGCCCTAATTCTCTTTATTGCTCTTTCTTTGGAATGACAGGAAATGCAATTCTGTCCGACCTCTCGGCTTTCGTGCGACTCTAATAGTCTGCGTGAGCATTAGAATCATTCTTTAGATCAAATCTCTCATTTCCGGTCAGCACAGAACGACAAATCAGATGCAATTATAAATTATGGTGCAAGCGTTAGTTTAACCTGTGATACACTCTTGAAATATAACGTTGATAGAGTTGCAAGTGCCTTAATGTAGACTACGTATAATTTGTACTGTATTATACCGCTAACATCACCTATTAACAGGAATGCATCGAATTGCAAGCCATCCTATGTAGTTTTCCGGGCCAAACTTTTTAAAATAATTTCAGAGAATGTGTGAGCCCCCTCTTGGAATCCCCTCTGTATACGCCACTGAACTCCCAACCACCAACCACAGGGTTGTAATAATGAGGCTGTAGGATGTTGAGTGGTGACGTCTCTATTAAAAGCACATTTTAAATGTGTGTATTGAACGTGCGGTTCCCTATAATAGGTACCTTCGACAGACTAAGGGAAAACATTCACTTGGTAAACACGCTGTACATTAAGGCACTTGAAACTCTTCAATTAGATTATGACTCCACTCTCCATGTAGCTAGACTGTAAATGGATAGCAAAACTCCTCCAACTCGATTTTCAACACGCTTATAAGTATCTTAATTATCAGGAACTTGTCAAGTACTTGCTATATTGAGCCTGAAAGCTACTGCAAGACTCGTTTGTGGCTCCGCAATGCAACACGGCTAGATTATTATACTAAGGGAACCTTCCGAAAACAAAAAAAGTCCTCTCGGCACCCCGGAAGGCGGAGGTAGATTTCACCGGACAAACTTGGGGATAGGCGAAAATAGGCAGAATATGCAGGTTTTCGTAGAAGGATCAGACCTCATTTATTGCGAGAATGTATTTTATAATTGGAGATTAAATGACTTTGTTTTTCGTCATTTTATGCATATTTTAAACATTTTATTGTCTTATGATGACGGTAACCTTCTTGTCATTTGGAGTCCATTTTTAGCCTACTTTTCATATTTTGCAAAAATGAGGAAAAAGTAGACTTATGAGATCGCGCAAATGTGTGTCTGTCTGTCTGGCTGTGTGTGTGTGTGTGTCCCCCCCCCCCTCCCTATCAACTCCTAAACGGCTGCAGCAAAAGAAACAAAATTTGGTAGGAGTAAAGAACTCTACCTGAATATCTCACGGCCATATTTGAAAATGATGTCAGTGCTACCAACTGCTGAAAAATCGCATTTGAAATTTGAGCTCCATGTTGGATATCTTGGAAGGTATGAATCGGAGCTATTTCAAAATTGGCACACGTATAGATAATAATATTGCAGTTTAATTTCCAGGAGGTCATACATGGCAGTGTTGCCAAAATGATTATAAGCCTGCTGATAGGTCCAAATTTTAAATGCATATAACTTCTACACTATCAATTAGATTTCAACCACATTTCGTATGTGCTATGTGTACATAAACAGATATGACTGAGCGAATTCTTAAGACCCACCAGGGCTGCCAAATGCTCTCAATTTGTTTTAATCCAAATACCCATATACTGCATCAGAAAGTATGCAAGCCGACAGTTTTAAACTATGCACACGTATAGTACCTGACATTCTATATTAATTTGGAGTAACTTATATACGTCAGTGCTACCAACATGATTCTAAGCCTGCTGAGACGTCCAACTTTAAATTCATATAACTTCTATACTAACTAATGGATTTCATTCAAAATTGTCACAACAATAGATCATATTATTTCAGATTATTTCTGACCATACATGCATGGCATTGTTGCCAACATGATTTTACGCGCGCTGTTAAATCCAATGTTAAACTGCATGTAACATCCATGCTATGCATTGGACTTCAACCAAATTTTGTATTCTGTACCCAAAGAAATGGATCTAAGAATATATTCAGTCACCAGGGCTGCCGACTGTAGTGCTTTATGAGGCTACATTATGCCAGGTATACAGTATTTCGAACTAATTAGAAATTTCGATATTACCAACTTAATTTCGTCATCATTCTAGATAGATCCATATAGTTTAATTATTGGCATGAATCTTAATTTTTAAGAAAAGTAGGCTCTTTAGTTCGTCACGGAACTTCTTGTTATACTTGTGGTCACACTGTCCTTATGCAAGGTTTCGACACTGATGTGTAACTATGTAACGGTCTGTTACTTCTTCACGCAAAATTATATCTCCCGCAGAGATTTTGGTTGGTTCCTCAGTTTAGGGGCTGCGACAACGCAGTCATGTAACCCCGTGTACTTTGGGTGAGTGTAGAATCTGTCTGATAAACGGTGTGAATTGTGATGGCTGTATTAGTCTGTAATTCAGGTAAGGACTGCAGACGGTCAATTTCAAGCAGTAGTTCCTAATGTTGCTACCAGATACTACAGTCAACGACACCCAGCTGTGAATTTGGCTACTAGATGCCACCGCAACCAGCAACTCGCAACGAACGTTGAAACTTCCCCTCCAAAAGGAAAGCATACCGAGGGATTTTTAGCGCTCTTAGAAAATCCGACGACTTTGGCCGGCTTTGAACCCGCGACCTTGGGCATAGAAGTTCAGCATGCTACCAGTTACGTCACCGAAGCCGCTTCACACTTAGTCTAGTCAGATGGAAATCTGAATCTGATCTCGTGCAAGTGCGTTGTCATGGCAACGTCTGATGGCTCATCCCTCATCAATTTAGTAGTGTTGCCATGGCAACCACTGATAGCTCTTGGCATTTTCTTATAATTCCGAAATAATTTTTCTCATCCCTTGGCGTAATGGTGGGTCATATCAAAAATTATTTCAGACAAAAGTTTTAGGTAATTATTAGGGGAATATTGTCCATTTTGTACGGTTTTGATATTGTGCCTATTAAGAGAGATATGATTAATGTTTCCCAAAAAACCCTCTTTTTCCCACCCCTTTGGTCAATGGTTGGTGCTATAAAAAACTCTTCAAACATAAATTTTTGGGCTTTATCCGACACATAGTATGAACTTTGAACGGATTCGATATTTCACATATTAAGAGAGTTATAGCAATATTTCTCTTTTTCGAAAAAAGTCCCCCATTTTCACCCCCTTCGACCGATTTAGCCCAGTAACGAACACGACCGAGATTTTATAGGTATACATATTCGGTAAAAAATTCAAAGTGATTGGTGCAAAATTACGGCAGTTATCGTGTCCACAAGAAACTGATATACATATATATATACATAAATGATGTATAAACTTTGGAACTGACGGTGGTGTTGGGGTCTGGGGGATGTGAAACGCGAAGATATGTCGAAATTTTCCGGAAGTCGAAACATGGTACCCATTGCAATAGTTAGCTTTCTAATGAAATCTACCTAACAGAGCAAGTGACTTGATATGTACATACGTACATAGCAAAGCAAAGCTAACTCCGCACAGGCCATGGAGTTCCTGAGAGTAATGGAGGGTAGAGGCTTTCACTTTTTGTGACATCGGTTATCTTCGCTCCCAGGAGTTATCCTGGTACTCATTTCTAGTGTAGGCTGAGTGAACCCCAGGGCTATTAGCGGTTTCCGAAAGTGGTGGTTTCGTTTCTAAAATACACTACATGGTTGGGGATCGAACCCACTCCCTTTCAGTTACAAGCTCAGCGCGTCTACCGACTGCTCCACAGAGCTCCCACATACGTACATATGTACCATTAATATCATTAATATTGGAATAGAATCCTAGAAGAAATATCCCAACCAACTTACTTATTTACAATATTTTAATGTATTTCATTTCTTTCTCGGTTTGCTAATATCTGATGGGAATTATTATAGGTTAATATTCTGAAATTCTCTGTTCTGAGTATGTGTAACAATTTGGAGATCATTTGGTTGAAAAACAACTGCGATTAGTGTCCCTGAATTTATTAATCAATCATCATCATCATCATTTCCCCTTATCCAGCTCCTGCCGGGTCGGGGTTTTTATGGCACTTCTCCACTTTCCTCTTTCCTTCCACCATTCTTCTTCCACGATCTTGTCCCAGTCCAGATTTATTTTTCTTACGCTGTTCTTCACTGAATCTATCCACCTTGTTCTAGGTCTTCCTCTTGCTCTCTTACCCTTGCACTTCGCCTCCAGCATCTGTCTTGGTATTCTATTTTCCTCCATCCTCTTTACATGTCCAAACAACCTTAGTTTATTCTTCTCAATTCTCTCATTTAGTTTTCCCATCCCAACTTCCTTCCTAACATCTTCATTCCTCACTCTGTCTTTCCTTGTCTTTCCTATCATACTTCTTAGGAATTTCATTTCACTGGCTTGGATTCTACTCTCTTGCCTGCTTGTCAGGGTCCAAGTCTCAGCTGCATAAGTTAATATGGGAACATAGTACACTTTATACATTACCTCCTTGCTTTTCCTTGGTACTTCCTTATCCCAAACAAGTTTTCTTACACTTTGATAGAATGCATTGCTCTGCTGTACCCTCCTGCCAATCTCCATGTCCAACCTACCAGTTTGCATCAATTCACTTCCTAGGTATTTGAACGTGTCCACAAATTTCCAAACTCTGACTTCCAATTTTCACAGTGCCCTTTCCTTGTCTTTCCCCTCTTGTCATCACCATGGTCTTGCTTTTCTCTATACTGATTTTCAGGCCGTACTTCTGAATATTTTCGTTCAGTGCATCTAGTTGTTGTTGCACTTCTTCGGTGTTCCTTCCCCAGACCTCAATATCATCTGCAAATAACAGTAACTTCATTTCTTTATGTCCATATGCTTCCTTTGTTTCCTTTACAATTTCATCCATCACCATTATGAACAAGAGAGGTGACAGCACACTCCCCTGTCTTAGTCCAGTCTTGTTCGTAAACCAATCTGTCTTTCCAACTGGGGTCAGTACCCTGCTAACACAGTTGTTGTACATTGCTTGCACCATTTCCAACATTTCTCTTCCCAGTCTCTTCTTAACCATGGTTTCCCATACCTTCTCTCTGGGGACACTATCATATGCCTTTTCTAGATCTATGAAAGTCATGATCAAATCCTCTCCATATTCCCAGTTCTTTTCCATCACCTGCCTCAAGCTAAATATTGGGTCCACTGTGGATCTTCCACTCCTGAAGCCGTACTGTTCCTCTTGCAACTCTCCTTCCACCTTTCTTCTCATTCTTCTTTCTAATATCCTTTCCAGTATTTTTACTATCTGTGATATGAGGGTGATCCCTCTATAGTTTTCACACACCTTCTTGTCCCCCTTCTTAAACACTGGTATTATTAGCCCTTTCACCCAGTCTTCTGGTACACATTTCCGTTTCCACACACACTTTAGCAGTCGATATAACCATTGCATACCAACAGGTCCAGCAGCCTTTATCATTTCTACACTGATTTCATCCACCCCTGTTGCTTTTCCCATCTTCATTTTCTGTACTGCTAATTCCACCTCCAGCATTGTTATATCATCTTCTGTTATAGAGTCGTCAGGTTGTGTCACTTCCATCTCACAAGTACAATTGCTCACATTCAATAGCTTATCGAAATACTCCTTCCATCGTCCCTTTATCTCTTCTGGGTGTGTTAACAACTCTCCATCTTCCTTTTTCACTAGCTTTGTAGTAACTCTTTCTTTCCTCTTACTTCTTAGAAGCCCATACAGCATCCTTTTACTGCCACTTACATCTGTTTCCATTCTTCGTGTAAATTCTTCCCAACTTTTCTTCTTTTCTTCTCCTACCACTTTCTTACACCTCCGTTTGCTGTCGTGATACTTCCTTTTGCTTTCTTCTGTTTGATCTCGGTTCCATTCTTTCCATGCAGACTTCTTTTCTTTCACTGCTTTCCTCACTTCCTCATTCCACCACGGTGTCTCCTTCTCTTTCACTCTTGTTGATATCCTACCACAAGTACTCTCTGCTGCACCAACAAATGCCTTTTTAAAGTGGGACCATTCCTCTTCTATGTTTTCCACTTCAGTAACTGGGATTTGTTGCTTCAATCTCTCCTGAAAATCTTCCTGTACAGTTTTGTCTTTCAATTTCCATACTTTTATTTTACTTTCTCTGATCTCCTTTAGGTTTTCCAATTTTTCCCATCTAAATTTTGCCATCACAGCTCTATGGTCCCCATCAAATGCTTCTCCTGGTAAAGCTGTCACATCTATCAGCTTTCTGCGATTAGTCCTTTCCACCAGAAAGTAGTCAATTACTGATTTTGTTCTTCTATCGCCCCAACCATATCTCGTAATTTTCCTGCTGTTTTTCTTCCGAAACCATGAATTACCCACTATCAGTCCATTCCTTTCACAAAAGTTTACAAGTTCCTCTCCTTCCCGGTTCTTTTTCCCATATCCATATGGTCCAATGACTTCTTCCTTTCCTTGTCTCTCGTTTCCGACTTGTGCATTCATATCTCCCATGATCACCACTTCTACATCTGAAATTACTCTTTCTACATCCTCCAGGAATACTTCAATATCTTCTTCTCTGTTTCCAGTCTGTGGTGCATACACTTGTATGAAGTCCATCACGTCATTTTTCATCTTCATTCTAATTTTCATTATTCTGTCACTCACACACTCGACCACTTCCACATACTCCTCCAGTTGTTTCGAGGTTATCAGTCCCACGCCATTTTTTGTCTCTTGGCCACCACTCTAGTATAATGTATATCCTTTCCTCAATTTCTTCCTTCCTTTACCTTTCCATTTCACTTCACTCAGCCCCATCAATCCAACATTCTCCCTCTCCATGAAGTCTACCACCTCCTCCACCTTGCCTGTCAGGGTCATGACATTCATGATTCCCACTTTCATTTCGGTTACTGGTCGCCCATTTCTCACAGTTCCCCCAGTACCAAAAGAACTGCACGTCGCCTGCAGGGTACGCCCTAACCTTCTCCGAATCATTTGAAGTGCCATTTCCATTTTAGGCTATTATTACGATGGGGTCGCCACTCCCAAAGGCATTTTATGAAGCTACTGCCAGCTGTTATACAGGCCGCCCCTAACATGGGAAACAGACGCCCTTGCAGCCGCCCCTAACCTGGGAAACAGACGTTGCCGATTGATGCTGTACTCATACTATTCCCTGAGTACTGGGTTGCCTCTTCCGCAATCTCCACCGTTCCGAAGTCCATCTTCTCCGCTGCAGATTCCCGAGGTCTTCGCACGTAGCCCTGTGCACGGGGCCTATGTTATACCCCATAGGACTGGGTCCTCACCAGATCTTAGCCGGTACTGTAGTTCCATGGTATATTACAGTACCTTTGCCCACCCCCGCGACGTGGACGCGCCTGGCAAGAATTATCCATGTAGCCAATTATAATTGCCTCATGGACCGGGTTAAGGAGCTGTCTAAATCCAGCCCCCCAGGCTGGAATTTTCTTTTGTTTCAATTTGTATCAATTTTCTAGATATTCTCTCAAAATCTCATCATATGGTTATCATCCAATTTAGAATAAGTTATTTTTTGCACGTTACAAGAATATTAGCCAAGGCTTTACCACAAAACGACAAAATGCTTATTATAATGATTGCCACCGTGGACTGGCCAGCGTGAAAGGGCCTACTTACCTTTTATTTAAAGGTCCGCCTCGCTTCAGCAACAAAATCACCTCCAGATGACATGTCCCAACAGAAGAGCTCCAAAGGGGTGGAAGGAAAGTGGAGAAGGGGAACGCACAGGCTATTCTACAGACACCCCCCAATAACCGACAGAACTGCTGCCGACGAAATAATGCCACAACAGCTGCTTAAAATTTTAAAATAAAAATTTAATAGTTAAAATTTAAAAGAGCACCTCCACCAGAAAACAGTACATGCATCCGCCAGCATAAATTACAATAAAGGCAAGAGACGGCATAACATGCTTGCTTGCAAAGCAAAAAAAAAGGAAAAGAATTAAATTAAAATTAAAATGTTAAAGCCCAAAGATTTAAAAAAAAGAAAATACAGGCATAATTAAATGAGAACGGGCTTGATAATTTACAAGGGACTGCAATACCAATCCGACATGTAGAGATCCAGGCCACGATGAAACGAGAAATTTAAAATTAAATTAATAAAATAAAATAGGATCAGAAAATAAATCCATAATTTGCATGACAAAAAAACACAGGAACATTTACCAAAAACACAAGTTAAACCAAAAAAGTTAATAAAAAAACATATTAAGCTAACACCACAACACGTTTTAGTTTACCGCTTGACGCCAAGAGACTGACCACGAGACCAGAATGCATCTCGGCAAAACAAAAAACAAACATGGCCACTAAAAAAAGGAGACCGCATGTCAAATCGAAATTACGGCAAACAATTAGCATTAAATTAATTTAGAATCACCAGAGAGGAATGAAAGGAGGAAAACAATTACATCTAAAAACTATTAACACTAGTCGGTTTATGTTGCTACGGATCTTACATCCGATTAATAATTTGCCAATCCCAAGATTGCCAAAAGAAAATAAATAATAATTTAAAACGAAAGATAAACTAGAAATGTGTCTCCAGAAGGTACGAAGAAAAATATAACAAAATTAATATATATCTGGTAACATTATTAAAACATTTAAAAAAATTAGGCCTTCCAGGCGAAACAAAACAAGATCAAACATTCATACAAGGCCACATTGGAGCTCCCAAAAATAAAATAAATAAATAAATAAATAAATAAATAAATAAATAAATATATAAAATAATAACGTACCTTAAAACTTCTCTGTGGAGACACAATGAAAATAAAATAATTAACACATTTTAAATAACATAAAAGATATGAACTGCCTGCACATTGCTTCGGTAGAACACAGAATCCGCTTCGATCATCCAGGAGGCTTTCCTTGGTGTAGGCAGTAAAATACCCAGATCACACGTCATCTTACAAGCAAATTATAAAATAACAGTCTAGGAGCACATGCATTTCCTTAGTTGAATTAAGTCATGTTTCGTAGAGGCTGGGGGCCACCGCCCCCAGCGCGACGGAGAGATCCTCTTTTTCCAACAGCAGGCTAGTTACTTCTTAGACGACAATCAACTCCACAAGATGGCGGAGAATCGCGCGTCAGATACCGAACTGCATTCATGTAAATATTCATCGTCCAATCAAGGCTTGACACATCAATCAACAATGTCATTATTAAGTAAATAATTTGGCGGTATCATGAATACACCGTCCTTCGTTTCATGACGTATAATATAATAAATGCCCTCAAACATGACTGGAATAGGATGAGTTTATTAGGCACCCCAACACACTCTATCGGAGAAGAAGGATCCACGTGAAGATACCCCGAAGTCCGACAGCAGCTACCATCTCGTGTTCACAAACGGAATCAAGTCACCAGGCGGTCGATTCAAAATGTCAAGAATTCCATCCAGGGGTAGATACATGTTTGAAACGTTGGGACGGGCTCTTGCACGTAACAATGATGCATGATATGGTTCACAATTCAAATGCTCAAGAGTACACTGTATCCTTTATTGGTTTGCAGATGACACTCGCACTTATATTAAACGATGACGTGATGGCTGTTGATCTCCTCATCCGCTATATAAGTGAGAGTGGGTTAGGGCCAGCAATCAAAATTCTCCAGTGAACATTGACTCAACGACTTGTTCGTTTTTGAAAGATGATTTTTCCCCGTATTTTTTGTTTATTTTTTATCATTATTAGTTTTATTTAATTTTTAAAATTATTATTATTATTATTATTCAAGCCTCCGTGGCTTAGGCGGCAGCACGCCGGCCTCTCACCGCTGGGCCCGTGGTTCAAATCCTGGTCACTCCATGTGAGATCTGTGCTGGACAAAACGGAGGCAGACAGGTTTTTCTCCGGGTACTCCGGTTTTCCCTGTCAGAATTTCATTCCAGCAACACTCTCCACTATCATTTCATTTCATCTGTCATTCATTTATTCATTGCCCCAGAGGAGTGCGTCAGGCCTCGGCAGCCGGCACAGTTCATATCCTCGCCGCTAGATGGGGGCTTCATTCATTCCATTCCTGTCCCGGTCGGAGACTGGAAGCAGGCTGTGGATTTTCATTTCATTTTTCAGTTTTATTTAATTTTTTGTTTTATTTTTTCGGTCTTTTCAAATTTAGGTAACTTATCCACCTCTAAATTTTAAATTCCATTCCAACAATAACTAACACAGTATCCTTAAACAAGACAAACCGAACGTGTGCGGCATTACATTAATTTGGCTTTACTGCAGTTTCGTTAGGGTAAGCCAACTGGACTGGCCCGCGAGCTGCAAGAAGACTCAAGTATTTATTTAGGAACCAAAGATGCCGCCTCGCGGAAGATAAGGTTGAAATGTTAAATGTTATCTGTTTTACCAGTGCTGTGTTCTGGATGTGAGACCTTAACATTGCGTTCTGGGATTGATTTTAAGCAGACTTTTTAATACAGGAAAACCTGCCTAAAGCGGAACGCAATCGTTCCGCATTTATTTTCCGCTTTCACAGGTTTCCGTTTTACAAAGGGTTGAGTTTTAATAAGACAAAATACACTACAAAGAAATACTGTATTATTGCATACGATTACTATGAAATAATTTGAGTTTTTTCCCACTTTAAACAACACAGTTAATATTTTAGCCGGACATTGTGGGGTTTGAAGCCATTTTGAAGTGTTGCCTTAGTAAACAAAAGTTTGGTTCTTTTCGGTCGGTCAACACGAATGTAATTTTTTCAGGATTAGGGCATAACCCAGCTCTTTTGGGTACATTCGTGTTGACCGACTGATAAGCACCAAACTTTTGTTTTTCATTAGCCGGACGTTTGATCTTCTCTCCTGCAGTGTGTCTTATGTTTAGAAGTCATTGTCTCTAAATTACAGTAGACTACATAAATAAATGCAGTACAGAGTAAAAGAACACCTTTAAAAGATCACTCAAGTTCACTGTTTTCTTCTACTCTCATTTGTCAGAAGTGTATCACAAGAGGTTTGGAGGAAATAACGGTACATTCCATTCACTTACAGATATTGTGAAATGTAGCATACTTGCATCCTTAGAGGTAATGTTTCCCAGAACTTTGGTGCAAGTACAGTCGCACTCGAAATTTAGTACATAGCTTTGTAATATAGATAAGATAATACATCTTGGTCAGGTTATTTAAGCCTACAGTTCAGGAATTTCTTTCCGATTCCGAGTTTGGCAGTTTTCGGTTTACAGTGTCACTTTACATGAGAAATACCTCCGTTCCGAATTGTGTTTTCCGTTTGTCCATGTTTCCGGTATATGAAGGACCCGGTTTAGGCAGGCTTTACTGTACATGACAGTCTAACACGAGTGGATTTTGCGTCGTAATATATGATGTAAAATTGGTTTTGGTAATGTTCGTATGAATATTTCCAATTAAAATCTGCACCTAATCTCCTTAGCTCTAGTTATCAGACAGGTTCAACATGCACCCAAGAACACGGGGCTGATTACAACGATGTTGCAAATCCTTAACTGAAATAACAGAAAAAGAATAAGCTACATTAGGGACTCTCTTTAAATTAAATCGTCATGAAATCATATGTTGGTTGGTTGGTTGGTTGGTTGGTTTCTCAGTAGAGGGGCTGCAACAACGCTGTCATGTACTCGGGGTGTGTGAAGATCTGTCAGAAAACCGGTGTGAATTGTGATGGCTGTATTAGTGTGTGTTATCTGTAATCCAGGTAAGGACTCTAGACGATCAGTTTCAAGTAGTTCCTAATTTGGCTACCAAATACTACCGTCAACGACACCTAGCTGTGAACTTGGCTACTAGATCACACCGCAATCGGCACCTGGCAGTGAACGTTGGAACTTAATAGAGCGTTTATCATATCTAACCTACAAATTTAGCTTCACACAATATTGTAGTTTGTGGAAGGTTCTCTTACATGCTATACATTTATGACATGGGCCCACAGGCTTTACCTCCCCTTCGAAAGAAGGCATACTGAGGAATTTTGAAAGCTCTTTAAAAAAATCCTATGACTTCGGCCGGGTTTGAGCCCGAATCTTGGGCTTAGAAGATCAGTATGCGACCAACTACGCCATGAAATCATATGTTATGAATCCCAAAGAAGGATTTAGTCTGTGTGGGACGCAGCAGGAGTTCCCAGAACAACTGAACCACCCACCACCTCCTCCCAGATCCGCACTGTGTGAGAATGACGCCAAGAAATACTTTAAAATCTATTATCGTTTCAAGTTCGCACCTTTCAATTACCACCTGAACTCTTGTAATCTTGATCTCCAGTGCGGCTGACGAAGGGGCCTTGTTTTCTCTCTCTCTCACTGATAGCCAAGCATGGCATCCGTCCTTCTCTTAACCGCTGCACCTCTCCATTGTGATGTGACAGGCAAATTTATAGTTCAGTGCCCACTTGGCGATAGCATTGTGTACAGAGCGAGCCGCAAGGTTAGCGCTGGAGTACCAGCGAGGTTACGCGAACATTGGGTTGGGCAACACACACGAGAACATTATTATTGTTATTTTTATTGTTTATTTTGCGCATGCACTTACCCATTCTCAGCATATTTGCTGTAAAGAAAACATTTATAATCCCAGATATGCATCATGCATTTATTTATTTATTTATTTATTTATTTATTTATTTATTTATTTATTTATTTATTTATTTATTTATTTATTTATTTAGCGTATGGCTTTTAGTGCCGGGAGTGTCCGAGGACATGTTCTGCTCGCCAGACGCTGTAGCTGCTTCAAGCCGACACCCATGTGGTGAGCTACAAGTTCCGTCCAATTTCAAGTCGTTCCAACTTTCGCTACCAGATGTCACTGACAACTAGTGGTGAACGTTGGAACTATGATAGAGTGTTTCAACGAAATCTAACCTAAAAATGTATCTTCGCACAAGTTTAGTTAGTGGAAGGATCTTTTACATGCCATAAATCTATGACATGGGACTGCCGGCTTTACTTCCCCTCCGAAGGAAGGCATGCTGAAGGATTTTAACGCTCTTAAAAAGTCATGAGCAAATTTTCGGTGACTGCATTCCGTTGTAGATTTACACTTTTCCTTCACTCCTTCAGGCTTGATCAGCCAAGGACAGCCTTACTATGTGCCACGTCACAAGTATGGCTGTCTTCTGCATAATATTAAAAGGGCATGGGACTTATTTCAACTCTGTCAGAGATTCCTTTAAGTTGTTCGGAATCACGCCAGTGCTGGAGATGATCATAGGAACTGTCCTGACTTGTGCCATGTGCCATTGTTTCCTGATCAGTTCTGAAAGCTCTGTATACTTTGACAGCTTTTCAACATGTTTTGTTAGCATGTTGTCACTGTTTGGGATTATTATTATTGTTATTATTATTATTATTATTACCGGCCGCGGTGGCCGAGAGCGCTAACGTGCTACCTCGTGTCTCGCTGGCATCGGGAGAGTGTGGGTTCGAATCCCACCTCCGCCGTCTTGAAAATGGTTTCCGTGGTTTCCAATTTTCACCACCAGGCAAATGCCGAGACGGTTCCTTTCAATAGATCCACAGCCGATTTCCTTTCACAATACCTTCCCTGACCCGTCCTGGAAAGAAAAATACATGGCCATTGGCTGCATTAATAAAATTATTATTATATTATTATTATTATTTTCGGTTTATACAGTACATATAACAACACATTTCTGGTATATTACAACGTAACTATACGGGCTTCAGTGAACCAAAGTGTAGCTACGGAAAAAGCAAATTCTAAGCTAGAATTTCGCTACCCATGAACTTCCGAACGATTATGTTGTTGATAGAACTACTGCCTTCTGCATTAGTTTGTACAGCCGAGTATCCAGATCTAGTTCTTTAAGGCCTTGGAGCAAGGTATTTGGGATCACGCCCGTACTCGAGACAATGATAGTTATGGTCTTCACTCGCTCGACATGCCATTGTCTTTTGATAGGGCCGACCAACTCGCTGTATTTGCTGATCTTTTCAATGTGTTTTGACTGGAGATTCTTGTTGTTAGGAATCGCAACATCAATCTATGTAGTTTGCTTGGTTTTCTTGTTTACAACCACCAGATCCGGCCTGTTGTGTGATACCGACTGATCAGTCAAAATAGTTCGGTCCCATTACAGCTTGTATTCATTGTTTTCAAGAACACACTCTGGCTGATATTGGTGGTACGGAACTTAATTTCCTTTCAAAAGCTGAAACTTATCAGCCAACTCCTGATGCAAGATTTTAGCAACTGCATCATGCCTTTGTTTGTGCTCTGTTGCCAGGAAATATCTACATGCAGATGTAATATGCTGTATTGTTTCTGACTGTTGACATCCGTAGCGGCACTTATCATCTGGTACAGCGGGATCTTTTACAATGAACTTGAGGTAGTTCCTTGTAGGGATGACTTGGTCTTGAATTGCTAGCATAAAACTTTCAGTTTCTGGAAAGTTCTGTCCTGAAGTGAGCCAGTAGTTTGACGCAGTTATATCAACATTTGCTTGACTCACCTCATTTGGATGTCTTCCGTGCAAAGGTATTGCTTTCCATGCTTCCATCTTCTGAAGGTCAGTATGTAGGAGGTGTTGAATCTCTTGCTGACACAAGACCAGTGACGTTGATCTGTCCGCCTCACTGATGGCTCTGTGAAGTACAGATGACCTCGCTTCTGAGTAGAAGTACTCCCTAAGGCTGACTATCTGTCGTTTCATCTGATTATCAATGTCAACGAACCAACGTCCACCTAGGCTTCTGGGTAGAGTCAATCGCTCTATTGAAGACCGTGGGTGGTGTTTCCTACCTTTTGTGAACATCGTTCTCATTTTCGCTCAAGTCCTTCGATGTCCGTTTTACACCATTTGAGTATGCCAAAGGAGTAGCTCAGCACAGGTACAGCATACGTGTTAACAGCTTTCACTAGGTTTTTGCTGTTCAAGTGCGTTTTTATGATTTGTTTTAATCTTTTGACAAATTCACAGGACAGATCTTTCTTTATTGACACATGGTCAATATGCTTAGCATGTTTTACTCCTAAGTATTTGTAGGTGTCTTCTGCCAACATAGCTCTAATATGCTGTCCATCTTCCAGCTCATACCCGGACTTCTGTACTTTTCCTCTCACCACCTTTAGTGTCCGACACTTGTCCAAACCAAATCCCATTTGTATGTCTCGTGAGAATGCTTCAACTATTCTCAACAAGTTTTCCAGATGCGACTCGGTTTCGGCATAGAGTTTAAGGTCGTCCATGTATAGCAGATGATTTAGCCGAGTACCAACTCTCTTTCAAATCTTGATGGAAAATCCGTAGTGAGTAGAGTTAAGCTGGGTAGATAATAGATTCATTGCCAGGACAAACCATAAGGGGCTATTATTATTATTATTATTATTATTATTATTATTATTATTATTTATTATTATTATTGTTATATCACAAATTGTTCATTAAACACAGTTCTTCTGTTCTTCAGCAAAACATCGGTAGGTTTTACACAAGAAACTTTGCTGGCTTTTCAGTCATTATTCAAGAATAGGCCTACTCTCAGAATTGCCCCTATTCCAGCCAAAATGAGGAAGACTCGGTTGCGTAGGTACGGGCATGTAACCAGAGCAAATACAGAGTCCATTGTAAGGAAGTCACTTGCTCTCGTGCCTGATGGATGAAGACCTCCAGGACGACCAAAAAGACGTTGGATGGATACCCTATACGACGATATGGACATCGTAGGTCTTCGTCCTATAGATGCAGCAAATCGCAACAAATGGAGAGCGAGGTGTAGAGTGGCGGACCTTAATAGATAGTTGCGAACAACGCCAAGAAGAAGAAGAAGAAGAAGAAGAAGAAGAAGAAGAAGAAGAAGAAGAAGATGATTCAAGAATTTCCTGGCAACACAAACAGCTGTCCAGTATTGCTGCCATATGTAATTTCTGATGAATGTTGAATGGTAGTTTTTGTTGGGTAGAGCTGTTTTGAACTGTTTTGGTATTATACCTTTGGCTGAAGTTACAACTGGGATGACAGTGGCTGTTTGTTGTTTCCAAAGGCGTTTTTATTTATGTCACCACGTCCATATATTTGCTGCACTTTTCGTGGGTCTTACCTCTGGTGTTGTGGAAGTTTGGTACTACAATGTCTATGAGCTATGTGTTCTTGTGCATTTTGTCTGTTACGGTGAGGTCCGGTTTATTGGCAGTTATTGTCTTGTTGGCAATGCCTGATGCATTTTAAATGTATGGTTTTCTACTATGGGTTGTGATTGAATTCTGAAGTATTATTATTATTATTATTATTTTTTTTTTTTTTTTTTTTTTTTTTTTTATATACATCGAGTTGAGCCTCTATGGACTGCGTGGTAACAACCAACTTCACTTTAGTGTCTAGGTCTTGCTCTTGTTCCGGCTTTGACTTCCTGCCAGTATCTTCTGACCCCAGCGACGAGTGCCTGTTTATGTTCCTCGGACAAAGGTCCTCTCCGTCTTCCGGAAGTTGATGCCATTTTAAAACCTTGGTAGTTGTTCACCAATCTTCTAAATGTGTTCCTGTCACGAATTTCTCGGTCTAGAATACCAATTTGTCTGAGATCTTTTTCGCATTCCTCGAACCATCTCGGCCTTGTTGCCTTAGACATGATGAAACTCCATATTCTTTTGGTTAATCGATCATCAGTCATTCTCATGAGGTGACCGTAAAATAGTAGCCTTCTCTTCTTAATTGATGCTGTGATAGGGTCTATGTTCTTGTACAAGTCCTCATTTGCTCTCATTCGCCACTGTCCATCAACCCATCTATTACCAAGAATTTTTCTTAATATCCTACGCTCTCTTTTTTCCAGTTGGTCGGCTTGACCTTTAGTGTTCATGGTTAATGTTTCGGACGCATATAATCCCTCAGGTTTTACAACTGTGGTATACTGTCGGAACTTGGCCCCTATACTCATCGACTTTTTGTTATAGATATTTTTTGTAATGTGGTATGCCTGGTCTAACTTCCTCATCCTGACATTAATTGCTTCCTCTTCTAATCCATTCTGCTGGATGACTTCACCGAGATAACGGAAATTTGTGACTCGACTGATTTTTCCAAGGTTAGTGATAATCCATTCAGGTCCATCGCAGATCTTTGTCATATATTTTGTCTTCTGAATAGAAATCTGGAGTCCTACCTTTTCAGCAATTTCTGACAGCCTATTGATCTTGTTGACTGCTGAATCTATGTCGTTAGCAAAAATGGCCAGGTCATCCGCAAAGGCCAGACAGTCAACGTATATCCCTTTGTGCTTAGGACCAAGTCTGAACCGATCTTCATTTCTTTCTTCTTGGTCTAACATCTTCCTCCATTCTCGAATGACTTTTTCCAAAACACAGTTGAAGAGGAGTGGAGATAGTCCGTCTCCCTGTCTGACGCCCGTTCTAATTGTAAACGGTTCTGATATCTCTCCCATAAATTTGACTTTCGACACTGTGTTGGTCAGAGTTTGTTTGATCAAATTTCTAGATGTATCATCCACTCCAAACTCTTCCAAAATATTCATTAATGACTCCCGGTCGATGGAGTCATACGCTTTCTGAAAGTCAACAAACACGACCACGTAACTATATCCTCCTGTCTTCTTGTACCTGATGATGTTCTTCAGGTTAATGATCTGTTCCGGGCATGAACGACCCTTTCTGAAGCCAGCCTGGTATTCCCCGATCTGTTGGTCAAGATGCGCTTCTATTCTGTTCTGAACTGCTTTGGAGAAAATCTTATACGGAACAGATACTAATGAGATGCCTCTATAGTTGTTGACATTCTTTTTATCACCTTTTTTGTGTAGAGGATGGATTAGTGCTGACAGCCATTCAATTGGTAACATCCCAGTTCTCCATATCTCTTCAAAAAGTTTGACTAGTACATCTAGAGTTTCATCATTCGCCAGCTTCAGTAGTTCCGCCACTATTGAATCTTCACCAGCTGCTTTATTATTCTTTAAACTGTTGATAATTTGTTTGATCTCCTCTTTACACGGTGGGGATGAGTTGAGTAGTTTGTGGATCGGATCGCACACAGTGAATCGTTCTTTCGGTTCATCACAATTAAGCAATTTTTCAAAGTAACGAGACATGATCGTACAGTTTTCTTTGTTGGTCAGGCCCAGCTTCCCATTTTCATCTCTAAAACAGAGGCTGGGGACTTGATACCCTTTCAAATTGGACTTGAACGTTTGATAGAAGTCTCTGGTATTGTTTTTCCGGAAATCCTGATCGATCTCTTCTAACTGCTGCTTCTCATATAATCGCTTGGCCCTTCGGAAAGTTCTGGCTGCTTCTTTTCGAGCTTCACGGAACACATCGAAATCTTCAGGTCTTCGGGTCGAGTTCCACTTTTTCCAGGCATTTGTTCTTTGAGTCAGCACTTCATCACAATCCTCATTCCACCATCTATGCTGTCTCTTCTTAGCTGTCAGGATTGTAGTATTAGCTTATTATTATTATTATTATTATTATTATTATTATTATTATTATTATTATTATAATTATTAAAAGCCTCCGTGGCTTAGGCGGCAGAACGCCGGCCTCTCACCGCTGGGTCCGTGGTTCAAATCCCGGTCACTCCATGTGAGATCTGTGCTGGACAAAACGGAGGCAGACAGGTTTTTCTCCGGGTACTCCGGTTTTCCCTGTCAAAATTTCATTCTAGCAACACTCTCCACTATCATTTCCTTTCATCTGTCATTCATTTAATCATTGCCCCAGAGGAGTGCGTCAGGCCTCGGCAGCCGGCACAGTTCATATCCTCGCCGCTAGATGGGGGCTTCATTCATTCCATTCCTGACCCGGTCGGAGACTGGAAGCAGGCTGTGGATTTTCATTTTCATTATTTTTATTATTATTATTATTATTATTATTATTATTATTATTATTATTATTATTATTATAGCTCAGCAAATCTTCTAGGTTTTTGCCATGTCTTTTGTGGGGTTTTGTCTAGGTGCACAATGTCAGGTTCATCAGTGGGCTTTAGGTGACCATGCCCGAAAGGCTGCATAGGGTTGTGAACCATGCACTACGCACCTTTTAGGAAGCACATTTACACTTCTTTACTGCGAGAGCCCCACAGCTTTTTTCACCTCCCTATAGAGATTTCAAAAAAACATGGCATATTGCTGAGTTTTAATTACTTGACCGTGAAAGCCAATATGTCATTATTTATTTATTTTACACGTTACAGGCCTATTAGACCACATTGCTTAGTACATCACAACAATAGTATTATACGGCTTTAGGAAGCCAAAACATTAGCCCACTTTCGGGTGTAGTGACTAGCGTTCTTCGCTGTCGCCCTGGAGGTCCGGGTTCGATCTCCGGCTCTGCCACGAAGTTTAATTCTGGTTGGAGGGCTGGAACGGGGTTTACTCAGCCTCGTGAGGCAATATCAAAAAGAAATGGATTCGATTCCCTCTACTCCAGGCAAATGCCTGGATGGTTCCTAACTTAAGGCCACGGTCACCACACACTCCACAATAACACAGGTTATCAGACATATTAATACAACACATCCTTGCTCATTCGGTCTTCACTCATCTCTACCGCAACCAATCTGCTTGATGTCTAGGAAATACTGAATAACAAGTCTTTACTTGAGAGCCCAACAATGCCACAACAAACCGCCATTCTCAGATCCCAATTGCGGAAGCGCTAAGCTGTAAAGTTAATGCAGATAGCGCCAAAAAAAAATCCAAATCCAACCCTAGGTGACAGAATGCTTTTATAACCCGTACATTTTTATATTCTTGATCCCAAATGTACAAAACATGATCTTTTCCCCGAGACTTTAAAGAAAACCAATATAATGACCGTAATTATCAAGCATGTTTCGACAACTTACATTTTCCTAACTGTTACGATTTGTTTGGCCGGCAGTGTGTTAGACATTCTCTCCTCCAAAACAGGGTTATCAAAATAAGAATCTAATTACTACGGTCCCTCCATCATGAGTCTCAAGCATTCAGTACTTGACCTATTTGTTTTATAATAAGACAATTACTGTTATTACCACAAGAGGACGTCAGATGAATTATAATGCAGGGTTCAGAATTAAAATAGAACTGATCTATAATTTACTTGCTTTCTCTCATGGCAGCAATTTCGCTGAATTATAGCCCAATAAAATAGATAAGTTAGTGTGATAAAAAGTCGTCTCTAAAACAGGGACAGAAGATGTCAACAGTAAAACTTTAATCTACTTCGTCGTAAAACGACATTTTCGCATTTATGTAATCTCCACAGCCATAGAAATAAATTACTTTCAATGTTCGACCTCCTTTTGTAATCTACTCTCATGATTACTCGTTGTTGATGTTCTAGGCGGAGATAGGGCACGTCTGCGTCTGTTTCTCGGGCGTTGTTTTGCATTTTAAGGGATAAACAACTAGATCATCAGCCGTACCAACAGGGACTAGGCTATTTCCTGGAGACCAATGAGTTCAAACCCCACCGTCAACCGTTCAGGAAATAAATTTCCACGTTTTCAACCCCTAGACAAATATTGGCACGGTGCCATGTTATTGATCATGGCCGCCCCTTTCCAACCCTTTACCTGGTTTCATTAATATTGATTAGTCTCATCTTGTCATAAAAACACGTCGTCACGTATAGTGACTCATTTTGTCTCGTTCCTGAGCCCACAGAAATACTAAACACAGTACATTAAACCACACCAATTCTACTTGCCGTGTCTTCTGCGGGATTTCACTTACGTGTACCAAGTCAGGCTCATCAGCGGGCTCTTGGTGACCCTGTCCAGATCACCGCAGGGGTAGTGGACCATACAATACGTCCCTTATACAAAGCGCATCGCACTTTTCGGTGAGAGCTGAGAGCTCCTACCTCCCTCCCAGGCAAGGTCACCCTAGATCCCGCTGATGAGCCTGACTTGCTGCTCTTTGACGAAACTCTGCAAAAGGCAAGGCAAAAACGTAGGAATGCTGGATTTTAATTAATTGGTGCTAAAAATCATGTTGTTGTCGTTGATTATTTTAGGGGCTGCGATATTGCGATCATATAGTCCCGTGTATTTTTGGGTTTATTTGGAATTTGTGTGATAACCTGTGTTGAGTAATAAATAGGTTATTGTGATGGCTGTATTAGTGTGTGGGGGATAGGATTGGGAAGACGGTGGCCGTGGCCTTAAGTTAGGAACCATCCCAGCATTTGCCTGTATTACAAGTGTACCACAGAAAACCACTTGCAGGGTGGCTGAGATGGGAGTGAAAGGCTCCTCTTCTCAGTTTTGTCTCATGAGGCTGAGTGTACCCCGTTCCAGCCCTCATACCAGAATAACAAATTTTTGGCAGTGCCGGGAATCGAACCTGGACTTCCGGGGCGACAGTCAAGAACGATAGAGGTGGTCTCGTGAAAGTCAATATGTCATCTTAATATACTGTAGTATACTAGCAACCTACCTCGGCTCAATTAACGGTTTACCCAGAGTAAGCTTAAAAGGCGCATGGACGGCAGGCCCCACACGCAATTCAGAAAAGCCGAAGTGAACAGCGAAACTCCAGACACATATACTCTTCTCTGAAGTCTTAACACGACACGACTCGACAGCTTGATGCTGGCCGAAGCTGGGGTGATACTATAGGCTAACTCACTACGAAGATAGTAATTTTAATTTACGCTGAATGGAGATTGTGGGAAGAAATTAAAACGTAAAAACACTTATAGTGGACGATGTATAAAGATAGAGGTATTATGGTGTCGTGGACTTTTTTGTAGAACAATACTGAAGTATTCTTACACTCATGGTATATTGATATTTTTAACGTTTTACTCAGCGTAAGCTTAAAATGCTCACGGACAGCAGGTTTCTCTTCTACTCGATTCACTGCAATCGATATTTCTCGGCTTCGTTTGGTCATAAATGAATGTTTCTCTACATGATCCTTCGACGAGAAATCCTTTACGGAATGGTGACAACCGCATAAAAATCCATCCAATGGTTCTCGAGATTACCCGTTATATCCAAGAATCGGGGACTTTGTTTTATAGTAAGTACTGTAGAGATTATCGTCAGCACGTACAGTGCCGTATCTCCTAAGGGATTCATTCCTAAAACATAGCTTACGAGGGTCAACAAGTTCCCCTCCCGCTTTTATTGCCATTGTTGCTCTTCGCAATATATTTCGTGAAACTGTTACTTCTTCACTGATGGCGCTAATGATCTTGTTGTTATGTCCTATATTGGCCATGCTAATTTCCAACTTTATATTTACCTTTCTTATCAAATACTATTAACGGGAACTAATCGATATTTTTCATGTTCTTCAAGACACACGTATTAATTTGATAGAGGCTTTTTCAAAATAAATGTATTTTTGATTTTTGATTTATTTTTAAATTGCATAATTTTAATTTTAAAATTAAACAAAATTATTTTTTATTAAACGGATGCATTAAAATATAAGACATGTAAGACATCTAAAAATGTCAGCTTTGTATGTTGAAAAGTTCGGAAAAAAAAGAGGAATTTTATATCTATGAAAATATTTTAGCGAGAAATTGCAATCGAAGAGTTTCTCGAGTTTTTATATTCCATGTTCATTATTGTATCGCCAGTAACAACGCCGTCAGAATTTTATCAATTTAAATAGCTGCTTCTGTTTGGCTTTTTAAAGCAGCAAGACGCCAAAACTTCGAGTTGGAGGTTATAGGCTACTTATTGGAGAGCCCTTGTGTGAATGAATGATCTTTAAATATAAATTCAAGCAATATATGTTTGTTTTGTTGCTTTAAGATCTGTAAAACAAAATTAATAGCATAATTTGGAATACTTTGTCAGTTGTTGAAAAAGGGGAAATTAAAAAGAGATGTTTGCAAGGATATGCTATTGTGTATATTATTTATTCTGTGGAAAATTACATATTGTATCTGTAAAGCCATACGCTAAATAAATAAAATCCAGTTTTTAGAACATTCCATTACCATAGGATTCCTCTTCTTCCATTTAAAGCACTAGCATCCATTTTACTGTTATTCTATTTCCCTTTGCCCTTGCTGCAAACGCACAGCCTCTTTCCTTTTTTTCTATCTATCGTCTAATAGAAATAAACATAGTTGGCTTTACTAATAGGACACTCGATTCTGGGAAAGTACAAGGAAAGTAGCCTCATAAATTATACGTATCGTTAGAAGAAAGAAAGTTCATAGATTAACACGGTCCAAAAAGCTTCTTTTTTTTTCAACATTTTGAAGATTTTGGGCAATCCGGAGTCCCTTAATCTGAAACTATTACCAAAGAGCAGAACCAAGGAAACAGAAAATAGCGTTCTCTATCTCACAACCGCATATCCAATAATCACAAACAAGCTCGCTAACACTCTGTCAAGAAATGTATTTGTGATCTGAGGGCTGGAACGGGGTGCACAGTCAGCCTCGTAAGGCAAAACTGAGAAGAATTGGGTTCGATTCCCAACTCAGTCTTTCTAGAAATGATGTTTGTGCTGTCCCTACTTCTACAAAATGGTCCCTAATTTTAGGCCACGACCGCCTCCTTCCTCGACCACCATCTCAATTACAAATACACGCACTAATACAGCCATCTCAATAACATAGGTTATCAGACAAATTCCACACATAAACATACCCAAGTACACGGGGTTACATGAACACGATGTTGCAAAAACCCTAAATGAAATCGCAACTAAAACAATCTTGTGATCATGAGGCACGAGACCTCCTTTTAACGTACAATCCAAACCAAATAACGTGGCATTTTACTTAGAAATTGCCACGTCCATTTACCGGGATCGAACCCGATCCCCATCAGTTGAACACTGCGTCACCACGCCGCTCCATATCGGACTGAGCCGGTATCAAACTCGCGTTCTTATAAGCCAACACTTAACCGACTGCACCGCTAAGTATGACAAAAAGTTTATTGTTGTTGTTGTTGTTTGATTTTCAGTCACTTGACTACTTTGATGAAGCAATCTATGACTCCCTGTCCTGAGCTAATCGTTTAATCTCTACATAGCTATCACACCGAGGAAATCTGTTTAACATATCAAACCTTGGTCTACCCCTACAGTACTTATCCTCGACCCTTCATTCCATAGTTAACTTTGATATTTTGGAGTCCCTTAGTTAGTGTCCTACCAACCTATCTCTTCTCTTCATTAACAGTCGCCAGAAACATCTCTCCTCTCCCACTTATCTTAATACCTCTTCAATTTTCACTCTATCTACAGTGTTGATCTTCATCATTCTCATGTAACACCACATTTCAAATGCTTTTATTTATTATATCAGGGACAGATGACCTCGTAGTTCCGCCCCTTAGAACAACAATAACTAACTAAATGATTTTATTCTCCTCTTTTTGCAGCGCCAACAGTCCAAGTTCCACTTTTATAAAGAGCCTCGCTCCAGACAAAGGCTTTCAAAAATGACTTCCTAATATCTGAATCTAAATTTCATATCAACAGATTTGTTTTCTGTAGAAATGCTTTCCTAGCCTAAGCCAACCTACTTTGTCGATGGTTGGTTCCTCAGTTTAGGGGCTGCAACAACGCGGTCATGTAGCCCCGTGTACTTTGGGTGTGTGTAGAATCTGTCTGATAACCAGTGTTAATTGTGATGGCTGTATTAGCGTGTGTTATCTGTAATTCAGGTAAGGACTACAGACTATCAATTTCAAGTAGTTGCTACTCTTGCTACCAAATGCTACCGTCAACGACACCTAGCCACCAAATTGGCTACTATGTGCCACCAAACCAAGCTCCCGGCGCCGATCGTTGGAACTCATAGAGCATTATTCAAATCTAACCTACAAATTTAGCTTCACATAATTGTAGTTAGTGGATGGTTCTTTAACATGCCATAAATCTTTGACATGGGCCCGCCGGCTTTACTTCCCCTCCGAAGGAAGGCATATTGTAAGATATTTAATGCTCTTAAAAATTTGACGACTTCGGACGGGTTTGAACCCGCAATCTTGGGCATAGAAGCTCAGCATGCTACCAACTAGGCCACCGAAGCCGCTTTTATCCTGTTTGAGAGTGACAATATCTAATTCACTAGACCATTTAAATGGGAGTAGTTTAGCTTTTTGTATTGCAGCATTAGTTAAACCCATGTCGAATACGTAACTACCATTACAAATTACAGTAAATGGGCATGGTGTACTTTACTAGTCCAGCCCACAAGCTTTTCAAATAGTCCTCTCACTCTGAATAGCCGAAAGAAATCGTATTTCCGTCCTGGCATCTATTACGACCAGCAACATTGTAACTCGTGGGTTGGCTGTTTTATTCTCTGGTGAGACCATCAGATAAGTCAGCTAAGCTGTGGGCAATCCCGCATCACCTGTACACCTTCAGTAACACCTATAATTTAGCAGGCTTTGTTGTTGCAGACTTAGCACCGCAAGCAAACACTACGATACCATCTGGCCATTGTTCCTTGATAGGACCGCATCTCGTAAGGCTCCTAGGGGGCAGATATATTTCATTTTAAATAATTTATTTGCGTGATGGCGTCTGATGTATCCTCTGGGACTCTTTTTTTAAAGACTTGTTGGGCTGAAAGGGGTGCATAAGTTTAGCTTTGAAAGCATTATGGGAAACGTCTGGGCCTCTCTATTTATTTTTTATTAGTTCCTTTTCGCTGCAGAAGAGAGAATAGGCAGTTTTCGCTTCAGAACACGTTTCCCAATTGTTATTGGTGATCCTGGGGATTGGGGTTGGGGAATAATTCTCGAGCGAGGGTGGTGAAGTCGGAGAGGTTCTTGGGAAGGGAACATGCAGTGGTGATATATCATGGCGCACGACCAGTTCAAGAGATTGCCCACACGTACAAATCTAGTAATTAGTTTAGTTATTCCTGACACCACAATCATACCTTAAAACATTAATTAATTTGAAATGGACTTATTTCCTATCAATTTCAAGTCAATTTCAGGAAGGACGATATATTTAAATACTCGAATAACTCGCAAGGGAACCTTGTGAACGTAAACTCCCTGGTCTTGATGATCATATGTTAACCCGACTCCAAGAATAACATCTAAGAAGAAATGTCATCCCTAAATTAATTTTGGCTACCTCTAGGGAGGGTGAAATTGCACGAGTTTGATTACGGGTGGGAGACGTAGCATTACAAAAGTTTTCTGAATGTGCTAAACGCCCTTTGTCTTGTAAAAAATAAAATAAAAATAAAATCGCTGTACCCGTCATGGGCTGTATAGTGCCAGGGGTTGTATACCCTAACATTCTTTTGCAACTTTCCTATGTCGAGAAAGAGCTATATTCATGTTTCATAACCTGCTTCATACGATCAAACTACAACAGCATCATCAGATTAATAATTTCAAAATTACGGCGGTGCAAAGCATCAAAATATATACCTAAGTTAATCCATAACTTATTGTCCTCATTACTCACAATAGTTGTCAGTCAGGTAGTATTATATAAGGGCAATGTGTTACCAACGTGCTATTGTTATGAGGTTAAGTATTTATCACAGCCGCCATCTTGAAATGATGATATATAAAATAATACTTTACAATGACAAAAATCGGTAACGAGGTAGGACCATAAGAGTGTGGTCTTGCACTCTCAAGGCAAAATAGAATTAAGTTTTTCCAACGTTAAAATCAATTTCTCTCGAATTGAGACAAGTGATATAAATATACCCATATATTTAAGAGAAAGTAGACTATATGTTTTTTACTGAACAATGTTTTGCCAAGTCCGTACGATAGGTCTACAAGGTGTCAGGGACTGGGCTATATATTGCTAGGTTTATCTACTCATTTGGCTCTGTGTTCAAGATTCGAGAAAGAATGAAATACCGAAAGCGCGCTCGCTTTTGGTTAAGCGAGTGTACATATAATAAACGGCTCATAAATATATTTGAGGTGAAAGTCATGTTTTCTTTCTGAGTGCTATATCTATCAGGGACGAAGGTGAACAGATTCGAGTTCTTGGTTATGGCAGGGTATCAGAACCAGACGGCCTTAGCCGGAGTTTGCTTGAGGTAGAATTGCCAGATCCTTTTCATTCCTCCTCCTGTTACAGCGTCCGCCAGGTTACCATTTGGAATGACTAGCAGTTAGATCCCGTACCAGGCTACACCAAGACTTTTAAATTCATGGTTGAGCCGAGAATCAAACCTTGAACTTTAGGTATGGTAAGCAAACAATGCTATCTACTAAACTACGAAGTTTATTGATTCACCCTATAGACAAGTCTAGGCAACACAGTTACCGGTATGTCTGAATACACAATTAATTGTGGCCATCGTGCACCAATGAATAGACACTTACGAAGGACTTAACGAGGCAAGTGAAGAGCCCTATTGTTGCGAGCACGATCTGGTATGAAGTGTACTACCAGTGAGGAAGCTCTCAGACCATTGCCGAAATATCTGTGTGCGGTAGAGGTTGGGCATTCATATTTCGACCACACGCCGTATATGGTTTGCGTTGGAGTTGTGTTATAATCTCACTAATGCCTGGACGTATGGAGAGAGAGGAGCGAGGTTAGTACGGCCGGTTTTGTTGAATGAATACAGGTTGTAGGTGTGTGCTGACCCCTAGGAGGGTGCGTGACGTCAGCACATCAGTCAGCCAGGGCGGGCGGAGTTCCTCAGCAGTCGCCAAGCCAAGCTTGGCCGGTATCGCGCCATCGGACTGGTCACGCAGCGAGCCCAGCCATCGAGGCACGCCACGCTCGACTTCTGCCTTCAGCTTCTGCTTCTGCCACTTCCCAACCTCGATATCTTCATTCTCACAGTTTAAATTCATCACATCGATACTTATCTCTATAAATAAAGTAAGCTTTCATTCCAGAACATTGTATTATTTTTTTTTTGCTAAAACGTTCTGTTATGACCAAATACATCGCCATTTTATTTCTTCTTTGTTTGTTATGGGGTGTCGTCAAAACTACTGGACTGAATGACATGGAATATTAAAGAGAATTCTCAGGGAAAACAAAATTAAAATTGAAAGTATAATTAGATGAGCAGGCAGCCTCCGTGGCTTAGGCGGCAGCACGCCGGCCTCTCACCGCTGGGTCCGTGGTTCAAATCCCGGTCACTCCATGTGAGATCTGTGCTGGACAAAACGGAGGCAGACAGGTTTTTCTCCGGGTACTCCGGTTTTCCCTGTCAAAATTTCATTCCAGCAACACTCTCCACTATCATTTCATTTCATCTGTCATTCATTTAATCATTGCCCCAGAGGAGTGCGTCAGGCCTCGGCAGCCGGCACAATTCATATCCTCGCCGCTAGATGGGGGCTTCATTCATTCCATTCCTGACCCGGTCGGAGACTGGAAGCAGGCTGTGGATTTTCATTTTCAATTAGATGAGCCTACAAGTTTATACAAACGGAAATTCAATTTTCCTTCTTATTTGTTATTTTTAGTACATAAAGCATATATACAGTATACATAGAACGTGTTATTCGACTAAGCCATTACACAATTTTACGAAATAGTAATCAATGATATGGATTCCACACACAAGGTTGCACCTTTTAGTGGCATATGTGATTGTTCTTCCTGCTCTGTATGAATTTGATATCCTATTTCGACTTGTCTTTATCATATTGCAACAATATAATTTAATAATTGTAAATTTACAAGCTAAACTAATGAGTAGGAATTGTAAAGAAATTCATAAAATGTGCACAGTCTTTCTGAATTTTGTAAACAGTGTATATTCGTAACGATTTCATTATTATTAATAATATTATTATTATTATACCGAAAGTAGTGGCTACGCTGGCTAAAGCGCAGCATTAGGTCATGGGGCCAAGCTCTCTGCTGACTCGGTAGACGCGTGGGTTCGAGCCCCACCGTCGGCTGTCCTTGAAATGGTTTTCCGTGGTTTCCCATTTTCAACACCAGGCAAATGCTGGGACAGTACCTTCTGACAGGCCACGGCCGCTTCCTTCCACATCCTTGCCCAGTTTCATTCATTTTCATCCACCCATCTCTCATCCCGACGCGCAGGTCGCCGATGGGCGTCGACTAAAAAGACCTGCATTCGGCCTCTCAGGAGGCTACACGATAAAAAGAATAATACAATAATAATAATAATAATAATAATAATGATAATAATAACTGTTAGGGAGTGGCTTCAAGATTTTAGAAACGAAACTACCACTTCCAGTAACGCAAATGACCCTGAGGTTCATTCAGCCTACACCGGAGATGAGTCCTGGGAGCAATGACGGTCGGGCAAGGAATTCTAGTGCCAATGTCAGAACAAGCGGAAGCCTCTACCTTTCACTACTCCATGGGCCTCCATGGCCTGTACTGAGTTGTATTTGCTTTGCTATTTACAATGCGTTCGAAGCAACAGAGTTGATTGTAAGATACATCGCGACCAAGCGCGTCCCACAAACATTATTTGGGAACGTGGAATACAGTAAACTAATCACAAAATACAATATGTTGCTTTCAAAGCACAGAATATAGAATATGTTGTAATATCTTGGAATAGTAATCAAGGCATTAAATAGTCTTTATATTCCTACCAAATTTCAGTTATGATGCATGGTGATAATGACTGTTTATGTACGGGGCCAAACAGCTAGGTAAACGACCCCTAATGATAAGATGTCAGGGAAAATGAATACACAAGGAAAATAAAACTAATTACTGACTTAACTTGCTTACTAGAAGATAAAATGGAAATTTATTTAATTATATTTATTTATACTTTCATCTCTTCTTCTTCTTTTCTTCTTCTACTTCTTGACGTTTCGTCCAGTTATGGATAAAGCCCTGCGTGGATGGGGATATCCGCGGATAATGTTTAGAGTAAATTTGCGGATAGTAATTAGAATACAATGTTGAACGGAATTCTTTCTTAATAATACTAGTTTTTGCTAAGATGTGCGTATTTAAGGTGTCTTGTTATTTCCATATTTGCTTTCGCTTCGATTGTATGGGAATAATAGAGAAGTGAGAGAAGCCAATCATGGAAATACCCTCAATTAGTGTTGACTTTCGCCAAAAAAGAATGTCCTTTATACCTGCGCTTGCCTGCGTTGGTATATCCAACGACTAAGTAAGTGCTATAATTAGCCGCCTGCTGTTTCATTTGGCGTTACTCAGAGGGACGAAACTCACTCAACATTGCCTTGCGTTTCAAAGCATAGGGGAACGAATTTCTCCTCAAATGTCTAAAGGTGTTGCTTTAATACTTTATCTAATAAATTCAAAATATTATCGTAATGTCAGTGGATTTCGGTAACAAACGTGTGGATACGGATAAAAGTCGCGCGGTTGCGGGGCGGATGTGGATAACAGTCGTGCGGATGCGGGGCGGATAACAGTCGTGCGGATGCGGGGCGGATGCGGGGCGGATGCGGATAACGTTTTGCTTATCCGCGCAGGGCTCTAGTTATGGACCACGTTAATTCAACTGCTCTCTTCCTCGAGCTTTAACATTCGCCCAGTAACACCTCATGTGCTCTCGGTGCTGCTGTTTGCTGGCTTCACTCCACGTCTCGCCTGTTGTTAGTTTAGGCTTTTCCTGGAAACTCAGGTGATCTTTTAGTTTCATCTTAAGGGCGTACGCAACTTCATGTCGTTGTATGTATTTCCCACTTCTTTTAAATCCTTTTCTACCTATTTCTTTCATTTTTAAAATTATTTTTTGATTTATTTTTACATTCATTTATTTATTTATTTATTTATTTATTTATTTATTTATTTATTTATTTATTTATTTATTTATTTATTTATTTATTTATTTATTTATTTATTTATGTGTTTGTGCGCTGATACTTCCCGATTCCTCCAAAATGCAGAGAAAATTGGGCTGGAGGTGAACTTGGACAAGACTAAATATCTTGGAGTATCACGTCGTCGCGTTCTCCCTCCTTACATTGTTGTAGACGGACATACCTTCGAACGAGTTGAAGAGTTCAGGTATCTGGGCTCAATATTAACCAACAAAAGTGAAGTGACAAAAGAAGTACATCAACGCATAACAAGTGCTAATCGCGTGTTCTTTAGTCTGAACAATATCTTCAAATCTCGTCTGATATCTCAGAAGAACAAAGTCCATCTGTACACGACACTGGTGGGACCAGCACTTTTATACGGTTGTGAAACTTGGGCGACATCAGCAACGATTCAATATGTGCTTTTGAAAGAAAGGTACTTCGAAAGATATATGGGCCCGTCTATAATAACATGGAAGGTAAATGGGAGAGAAGAAAGAAAGAAGACCTGTACCAGAGGTTTGGAAAGCCACACATTGGACGGATAATGGGACAGAGGCGACTACAATGGTTTGGACACATCTTACGAGCGGAAGGATCCCTTCCTAAGAGAGCCCTCCAATCTCAACCTACGGAAAAACGCCCGAGAGGACGCCCAAGAACACGATGGAAGGATCGAGTGACGACGATCCTTCAAGAAGTGGAACCAACAGCTGTGGAGGATGATGCTAGAGACCGGAAAAGATGGAGTGCCATCTGCAGCAAATACCTCCTCTCATGATTTACTGACTCCTTTTATTGGATCCTTTTTGTGCTTTGTAATAATTTTCCCTTTGTAATAATGTTTTTGGTTTTTGTAATATTTGTAATATTTATCTTTTCCTTTTGTTATTCTGCTGTAGGTCTCAATGGCCTGTTTAATGCAATAAATGATGATGATGATGATGATGATGATGATGATGTGTTTGTTTAAGTGATCAAAACATCAGTTTGACAAGTACATCATTAATATCACAAATGATTCTTTGTATTTCTCATCGTCTAGCTTGTTTGCTCTCTCAGATCGTCTTTAATCATTGAGGTGTACGTTAAGGCAGTTAATTCTCACTGCACACTTCCACGATCGGACACCAGTTCTCCCTCTGTTGTGGTCTTCCTCTTTGAGAGCCCCCTGACCCAACTATGCCCCTCTGGTGCAAGTTATTGGCAGTTAGCCTCAGCAAGGAATGTGTTAATTTAATATGCACCTTGACACTGTGACAGGATTTTCAGGAATTCAAATGGACCGTGAGTTTAGAAGGTACTCCTGGTTTTAATTAAACTGAGTGTGGAAAATATTACCTACATTAATCTACAAGCCACTCTACCGCAAACTAACTTACAAACTTCCCTTGCAATGGAATTCGATTCATTGTGAATTACCGTTCATAGGTCATTTCTCACCTCTAAATTCAGAACGTGCTAAAGACAGTTATCAAACTGTGTGCTCGTATGATTCCAAAGTAAACGTCAAAAGAGAGATATAACTGCCAAGTCAGAAAGATGTGCAAAGAGTTCCAGTTCTACAGACGTGGCTATATAATTAGATAGCTTCGAGGCATTTTTCAGTGTTGCCTTATTAACAATTAATGTTGTACTGCAACTTTGTCGGTCAACGCAAAAGCATTCCGATTGATGGAATATGTGAAAAATAATCTGAAATAAATTACATGTGGTTGAACATTCAATCATCAACATGCTGAGCAACAGGGGATTTGAATGCTACGAGGAACTGCATGCTATTCCATTAATAATAATAATAATAATAATAATAATAATAATAATAATAATGCTTATAGTACCAATTCAAAATTTGAAGTTGTTTTTTTTTTAGTTGAAAGGAAGCTTGTAGTTTTACGTGACGGTTAATCTCACGATCACGAGCCACGGAACCTCATTTTTACATGGAATCCGAACCACGCAACATGGTATTTCAGACCAAAACTCTCACATGCATTACCGGGAATCGAACCCTTGGTGAGAGGCATGTAGCATGCACGCCCCCCTTTTTTTTTAAATTGGTAATACCTTATGGTTTAGTTGTTAATTTCGGTCACAATTAAGAAAGTAAAACGTCCCTTTAACTGCTGTGGGTGTAGACGTTTGCTCTTAAGAAGTTATTTAGTGTGATAACAAATGTACTAAAACAGAACTCTGACGTCTGACATTTAAACACACTTAAAAAAAGTTCCAAGTGTTTGGAGGACAGTGTTTTGCTGTGTTTGAATGGAACATGCAGACGACGATCCAGTTTTCGCCATACCCCTATATTTGCTTCTTAATATTATTTTTTGTTTGTTGTTGTTGATGATGTTTTCTTCTTCCTTTTCTTCTTCTTCTTTCCTTCTCTTCTTCTCTTCTTCAGCATCATCATCATCATTTACACAGACATAGATATTGACATCAGTGTTTGATTATGTTATTAATCAGTTCTTTGGCATTCTCCTGACCCCAATACGGACTTTTTCACAAACTAAGGACGAAAATAATAACATTTACTACATTTATTTTACCATGTAAAGAATAAATACTTCTGAGCCTCTCGATTCAAAATGCACTCGAACATGTTCTGGTATTCGTTCATACTGTTATCTTAGGCTGTGTATAATTTCCAGTAAATAACAAGCCTACCTCCGTTCGAACTGTATCGATGGGTTTTTGTTTCATTTCCTGCTTGCCGCAAATTACAAATATTTCTGTTCAATATTGGATAGGCATTTTGTTATGACCTATTCGTTATTAAAAACTCATTCATTCACAGATTCTGTAAATTAATTGTAACAAACCATGCATCACAGAGACATGTAGATGAGGCTCCATCGTAGTGTAGCTGCTAGCGTTCTTGGCGTGAGGATTGGAACGGGGTAAACTGAGCCTCGTAATGAAAAACTGAGAGTTCGATTCTCATCTCAGCCATCCTGGAAGTGGTTTTCCGTGGGTCTCCCCACTTCTACTCCAGGCAATTGCCAGGATGGTTCCGAACTATAGGCCACGGCCGCCTCCTTCCCAATCTTAACCAGAATTGTAAATACGCACACTACTACAGACACAACAATAACACAGGTTATCATACAATTTATATCTGTATTATACGTATACCCAAGTACATGGGGCTAAATGACCACCATGCCCATGCCTCTCAACTGAGACAATAACAACAACAACCAATAATGAGAAACTTACGAAGGACTTTACAATGCAAACTTTTGGCTCCCGCTCCCCACCCTCCTCACCATCTCGAAAAGCCGCAGTAGCAAAAGGTATAATAAAATAATTTGTTTTTCATCTCTTTTAACATCTTCGGCTTTTAGAGACGCCGGGGTGCCGGAATTTTGCCCTGAAGGGGATCTTTGCCGTGCCAGTAAATCTACTGACACGGCTCCCTCGCATTTGCGCACCCTCAAATGCCAGCTGACTGCACCAGGATTCAATCCTGCAACCTTTGATACAGCAGGCGAGAGCGTTACCGCTGAGCCACGTAGCCAGCTAGTAGTTTAAAGGGACGTAATACTAATAACATTATTATTATTATTTATTTATTTATTTATTTATTTATTTATTTATTTATTTATTTACTTTTCGCATGCACTTACACATTCTCAGCATATTTGCCGGAAAGAAAACATTTACAATCCCAGATAGCGTATATATCATAAGAAGAAAATTCTTGGTGACTGCATTCAGTAGTACTTTTTCACCTTTCCCTCACTCCTTGAGGCCTGATTGCCCAAGAACAGCCTTACTACGCGACACGTAGAAAGTATGACTGTTTCCTACCTCAGTTTGGAAAGGACTGGGTCTAATTTCAGCTCTGTGAGCGATTCCTTTAAGTTGTTGGGAATCACGCCAGTGCTAGAGATGATAACTTAGTAGGAACTGTCCTGACTTGTGCCATGTGCCATTGCTTCCTTATCAGTTCTGAAAGCTCTGTGTATTATTATTATTATTATTATTATTATTATTATTATTATTATTATTAAACAGTAGTGACTTGGCTGCTTCTAAGAGTACCTTACCCATTTCAACTAGCGCATACACTAATGTAACATGGCTTATCAGTGTGTTTACGCTTGTAGTAGGCCTATATACGCAGAGCTGATAACCATGATGTATCAAATATGTGAATGAAAAATAACAGAACATCTTCATTAAGCCAGTAAAGTAACAGTTAATAATTATTGTTCTTCAGTGTAATGAATGTAGGCACTGAAAGTTAAGTAGAGCTTCATTGAGTTCCATGGCTATCATGTGAACTATTGCAATGGGATGGCAATATTTTATGATTTCCAGCATAGTAGAAAGACCGCCTTTCCGCAATAAAAGCTGGTGCTGCTATCGAGATTGGATATCGCATCGCATTCCTGAAATACTACCGCAAACCTTGCTGACAGTAAGTGAGATTTGTGGTGTACTCTAACACTGTTGACCGAATTTTTCTGTTTGCAAAACGTTAAATAATGCCCTTGTCCTATTTTCACCTGGCTGTCACATAAATCATACTGCTGTTCCTCTCTTGGCGCACTGAGTAGATCACCGTAATGTATTGTATCGTTCCTCATTGCCAGCAGCATTACCAAGAGCGGTGCACAAAGAATAAACAAGAGAAGAAGAATGTCTGCATTATATTAATGAATTAATTAGTTTTATGTTCAACGATGTCTATATGTACACATTATGTGTCAGAAAACTGTATCATAATGAGGCTCATTATAACACTATTTTTCGTTATGAAACAGTTTCTCCCACCAATCAGAGCTCAAGAAACAGTTGTGTGACCAATTAGGTAACGATACCTTCGCGCATGCGCTCAAAATCCAACATGTCTATATATTTACCGAAAGTGCACAGTCCATATGTTCACGTAAATAAACTGGCAAATATGAGACAAGAAATAGCACTGTACCTTAATATCCCCAAATCCAATTTCTACACAGCACATTCCTTTCAAACGACTTCGGTAGCAGTTTTACTGAATACTGGTGCACAATCTGCACATAAATGGCATTGAAGCTCACAGAGCGCATGCGTCGGTCGGTCAGAGAGCTTGGAAAATAGAGATATCCTACCCAGCGCTACACTCCGATCACAAAATTCGAGTGACTGAATCTCAACAGATATTTATGAATATTTATGTTAAAACATACAATAAAGTTATAATTATCGTCGAACATAAACAGTCGTATGCAACTCGCCTATAATGGTAATTAAGGCACTCGTATGAAAAACTATAGAACACGCTTACGCTCGTTTTATAAACATACTCGTGTCTTAATTATTGCCATTATAGGCTCGTTGCATAATGTATTAATAATAAATCGCCCGGTATCTTTAACGGTTTACCCAGCGTATGCTTAAAAGGCGCGAGGACCGTAGCTCCCAGGCGCAATTCAGAAAAGCCGAAATGAACAGTGAACCTCCAAACATATACACTCTTCTCTGAAGTCTTAACTCGACACGACTCGACAGTTTGATGCTGGGGTGATAGGCTCACTCGCTAGCTCGTAAACTCGCTCCGAAGCTAGTAATTTAAATTTCCACTTAATGGAGATTGATGGAAGAAATGAGAACGTAAAAACACTTCCAGTGGGCGATGTATTAAAGATAGACATATGCTGTCGCGGACTTTCTTGTAGAACTGTTCATGCTGAGTCTTATACTCATAGTATACAGATATTTTTAACGGTTTAC
Organism: Meconema thalassinum; assembly: GCA_946902985.2. Taxonomy (NCBI): domain Eukaryota; kingdom Metazoa; phylum Arthropoda; class Insecta; order Orthoptera; family Tettigoniidae; genus Meconema; species Meconema thalassinum. Next base: position 1,907,528,645 of record OX336388.2, on the reverse strand, counting down.
CCAGCGTAAGCTTAAAAGGCGCTCGGACGGCATGTTTTTTTTCTTCGACTCGATTCACTAAAACCGTTACTACTCGGCTTCCTTTGGTCTTGAAAGAATGTTTTTCTACAGAAACCTTCCTCAATAAATCTTTTACAAAATGGTGAAAACCGCATCAAAATCCATCCAGTGGTTCTCGAGATTACCTTCTCCAAGAATCGGCAACTTTGTTTCATAGTATGTAAAGACATTAATTTATGGTTCATCGTTGCAGTAGTTTCTATTTTTTTTTCTCATGTCGGCATTCTCTTACACCAAGTGATTTTACGCGGCACCTCTGGAAGAACATTATGCGAAGAAGTATCCATTAGGCGGAAAATTTTGGAAATGTTTATATTGTGCCCTTGTATATAACAGCGTCGTATATACGAGAATCAAACTTCGGGGAGCGTTCAGTCCGGATATGCTTTCACAAGAGCTCAAATACCAGACGGCTGCTTACAAATACAAGGACCATATGCAAAACTATAAACTAAGAAATGAGTGAAAAACAAATAAAATTACCACCATTTAATAACTGAATAAAAACAACAAAACATAAAAAATAATATAAACAAAGTCCACCCTGAACTTTACTCCCACAGTACAATAATTTACACAGATCTGAGTGGCCTAGAAAGGTCCACTCCAAAGAAATAAAATTGTGGATCAAAATCCACTTGTCTGATTAATATGTATGCACGCGTATAACTACGCTAGAGAAGAAATAAGTACTTTTGATGGAGATTTGCTCACAGATGGAACAGCCAATATGCTTGCAAACCCCCATACTGCAAACCATTATTATGGCTTTATGGGACACACTCGAAGAATATCTTACCAACAATTAAAATTTTACTGACACACGCAACCATTTAAAATTTATAAACTAATTGATCTCCATCGAGATCGCAGTGAGTCAGGAAACTCCCAGCAAAACAGAAGCTTGCCCAATGGCTCAATTGCTCAACATATACATGACAACAACGTGGCCGAACATCGAGACCACCCGAGGTCAAAGAACATGACAATAATTAAACAAGAAATAAGATGCCTAAAATCCGATGATATTTACATGAAATAAAAGCATGAATAAGCTAACACGCTGGGACTCGATCAATCAAAACGCGAACAGCACCCATTTACCGATTACAATTCTTTTATCATTAAACAGGCTTTATTTTAATATAAGATAAACATTTACGAAGAACGGAGACCTGGGCCGTGAATACTAATGAGCACAGCTTGCTCCTTATCTGATGGAGTGCGCCGGGTAGAAATACCTTCACTTACCACTCATTAGCGTCAGTGTTCAAACCAGCCCTCCTTGTCGAAGCTTTGAGTCATGCTATTTATAACAAGAGACTAGACAGTCCCGTTCCGCCACCTGTTAATCGCGACACATAAATTCACACACTTCTTGTCAATTCCAAAGAATTGCAAGACATCGTAGAAGGGGATTCCAACATTTTCCTCGCAAGGATTAAATGCTTAACCTAGGCAAAGCTTCAGACAGAAACCAGGGCTCCCGAAAACTCCTATCCCATAAAACATATATTTGCAGACTCAACAAAGCATTTAGGGCAGAACACAACACAAATCTACCACGGGCCGACACTCCAATCAAATATCATAGATTTTGTGTACCAAGACACTAAAAGGGAAACTTCATCAACAGATAAAGTCATTGGGCATATGACCCCTCACTTAACAAAAATGCAACAAACGGCAATTAACACACAAGCCTGTGTAACAATAAAAATCTATACAATAAAAAGATTTCCCACCAATTCTATTATCTACTCTAGTTAATTCAGTTTCGCTTCTGTTATGATATCGGTTCCCAATTTGTGTCGCTTAGCCGCGCATTTTACGGTAGCGAAGCGCACTCGAGTACGCTTGCCCCGTGTACTTGGCATCAACAAAAAAAATAATCTTCATACAGATAGAATACATGCCACGTTGCTCATGAACTAAACTAAAGTGTGTCAGTACCACAAACCAACTACAATAAAACACGAAGACAAAAATAAAATAAAATATTTACACAAAATAATATGTTCCCACAAAACCATAACCAGTTTGTCAAATAATTAAATTATTTAGTACTTATTCCTCTTTCTGCGTCGTCTCATCGAACATCGCCTGACATTCTCTCTCCAAAGTGTTTAGCTCATCTCAGACCACATGGAGCCGTAGAAACGTTGGTTCGATGTCTTCCTCTGGGTCTGGAGTTCCATCTTGACGTTGAATAAAAATAACAAAAATAAAATGTTATTTATAGTCACACGTAATTTTCTATCTAAATTTTGCCAATAGTTACTTTATTCACCATTTGTCTAGTGCAAAATTAAATGTAGACTTTCCCTAATAGTTGTAGTCGTGGGAGACTACTAAAATCTTACCGATACACAAATTTCACACTCAGCTGTGCGCACACAACTTTATTATAATATTTTCAATAATGACCCTATCTCTGATAAATTTAACACAGTATATCTTCACGGTATGGAAAAGAATAAGTGATCACCTCACGGTGTCACCAAGAATCAACAAACTCGTCACTCAGACGACAGTATTTATGTGAATTTAGCAAAAGGACGGAGGGAGAGGGAAATCTATCACTAACTTCTATAATAATGCGACTATTGGCATGCAACAGGTATCAAACAGTTTGAAAAATTATACAGGTCACAATGGGGCTATCGTGCTCTGGAATCGATCATAGATTTCGTTAATCCAATCTTTCCCGCTTTCAACTTCAAGCCGGCGTCAGACGCTCCCTTGGCGCTAAAATTGGTGACCCTCTCTGATTGGTAGTTCATGACGTCAATATCGCAGTTTAGAACAGAAGCCTCTGTCCTATGATTGGTTGAAAGTTCCTCACGTCTCTCTCATCCAGCAACTATCTTACTCGTAACGCTAGGGTGACAAAGAAATTACGGTCTGAAATGAGTCAGGACCCCAACACGCCTTTGTCTGATAAAGTGTCTGTCAAACATTCCGATCTCGTCACTCCTTTGTTTCAGGACTGGGCACGTTCAAACGTACTGTCTCCACATAAGCTTGATATTTCGCAATCCAGTCTGGCCTTCCTGTATGATTCTGGCAGTAAAATCAGAATATATTGAAATGAATAATTAGAATCATTAATATGCGTAGCTTATTAAGGGTTCACAACTCCCTTAGTTGGGAAAAATCGAACTTAGAGATAAAGTCGATTTTTCTTCCCTAAGTCACATGGCGCAGATACTGGGTTAGCCTCCCTTCAAAGTGCTCAGTCAGTCCGCCTCTGCTAGTTGACAAGTGTTTTCCTCGTTCCAATGTTTACATTCTCGCCCATTCATTAGGACAGTACCAGTCTGCTGCTCACTTGCCCAGCGCTTCGCCTGGGGCTATTTGTTGCTTAAAGACTATTCCCCTCTCTGTTGCTCGTCTGTCGACATACCTGTCAACTCTGCTTGCTTCAAGATGTAAACAGGCCAGACGCTAATCACTTCCTCGATGTCGTGCTGGCTTCTGCTTGCCCCCCGTTTACTTGCATGATGTTGGACGATCATGTACTTAATTCTCTGCATTACTTCCAAGATTCCTCACGATGCTGAACGGTTTTCACTCCTCCATGCTGCCATCCTCTTCGTCTCTCCCGCGTGTTGCCATCTTCTTCGTTTAGTAGTGACCAGTTTTTCGGATCGCACCGGTGTTTCTCTTCCCCACCGGGCTGCGTTCTCTAATGCCCCGTGCCGCTAATCTTTGTTCGTCTTCCTTGCTGGCTTCGCTATTTGCTTGTTCTTCATGCAGCTGATCCAAGTATCTCTGCGTCTCTATGTGCATGGCTTCAAACCCTTGATTTGTTCTTCCTTCCTCATTGTAGGTGTCGGGATTTTTCCGCTTGTCAATTGCCTGTTTCCAACGTCCTTGTTCATTTCCCTCGTTTGTATGAACTTCCTCTAAGTATTTCTGCGATTGAGAATGCCTATCGTTCCAGTCATCTCGGTAGCTTCTAGAGTCCTCACGATTCTGAAATCTGCGGTCGTGCCATCTCTGATTTTCATTCCGATCTCCCCATCTCCTGTATGGTACATCTTGTCTCCGATTGTCCCTCCATTGTTGAAATCCTCGTTGTTGGAATCTATTCTGTCCTTGGAACTGTCTGTTGTTATTACGGTTGTTATCGTAATGTTGGCGCTGTCTTTTCTCGACATCATCCTGACCTCTCACGGGTGTTGAAATGTTTGTATTTGTATTGGTAGCCTGGGATCTTGTGTTTATCTGGCTCGGCTTAATCACCTCGGTTGTATTTACCATTTCGACCTGTCTTCCAACTCTATTGTGTAAGTGGGACGTGGTTTCATCTATCTGGCGCAGGATCTGTTCAGCGTGTACCGCGTCTGAAACGTTAGCTGCGACCAATACCTGCTGAACGTTAACGGGAAGCTGCCGTCCGATAGTCATGACTAGCTCGGCCTCACTTAAAGGATTATCCAGATCTTTAAATTTAAGGAGCTGTGATGAAAAAAATCTGAATACTTAGTTTGCTGAGTAGATTGGTACTTTCTGGAGTACAATTCCATTCTTAACCCCTGTTGATATGAAGACGACCAATATTTTCGAAGGAAAGCATGCTTGAATGCATCTACGCTTTCAAACGTGTATTTGAAGCTCAAGTACCACGTTAAAACATTTCCAGTTAAAAAAAATTCCATCATGCGCAGTTGCCGGGCGGGAGCTATATCATTATCATTAAAATAGTGTTCGACTTCCCGCAAGAATGCCTTGGGTGTGACTCCAGAATTTTCCATAAACTTAGCCGGTTTGAATTCATTAGAACGGATGATTTGTACAAGTTGAGGGTGCTGATTACCGTCATGTGGTGTAGAACTTCTCCCTATGTGATTACGAAATTCTTCCGTGTTCCGAGCAATTGGACTTTCCGTGTCAACCTGACTACCAGTTGAATGAGTCGCCCCCGGGCTATCTCTGTCTCCATCTCTCCCCTTCACGCCTAATGACCCTGCATTATGTTCCATAGAAAATAATTCTGCTTTTATCAGCCTGTCACCTTGTTCTTTAAATTTTGCTTTTATCTCATCTTCTAACGTCTGTATCCGTGTGTGGTTCTCCCCCAGCTTCTTAATTACCGCCAACCTTTCTTCCTTGGAGTCCTTACTTAATTTTTGCCAATCCTTTCTAACGTTTTCTATCTTCAGATTATTAGTGTCCTGGCTCACTTCGATCCGTTCCAAGCGATCCTCCACGCGTACATTGTTTTCATCAATAGTGGCTTTTAATCCCTCCCGGTCCACTTCTGCATTTTTCCAGCGATCTGTTGATTGGTTTTCGAGACGGTCTATGTCTTTTATAAGGCCGGTCACGTTTTCATCTACCGCCTTTATCTGTTTCTGTATAACTACGGTTATTTTCTCCACTTTATTAAATCTGTTTTGTAACCTGTCCTGTGCAGTTATAATTTCGCTATTTTTAGTTGTGCATGCCAATTCAATCTGTGCCAATTTTGCCAGAACTGTATCGTCTAAGTTATTAAGTTTAGCGTTAAACTGGTCCTCAAGTTGTTTTATCTGTTTAACCTGCTTCTCATTGTTCTTACTTACATCTAAGGCGAGTAGTATAAGCTGTTTCCTTGTATGTTCTTTCATTTCAACCACTACATTATCGAGTTGCTCAGTGTTACGACTGTTTTGCGCGTCTAGTTGAGAGTTTATTGATTCACTTTGTTGTGTCAATTGAGAACTAATATTATCATTCTGTAGAGCTAATTGTGTATTAATACTATCATTTTGAAGCGCTAATTGTGTATTAATAGATTCATTAATTTGGGCTTTGATCACCGCTGACTGTTCAACCCTACTACTGTCTATTTGTGCCTTAAATGTTTCACTCTGTGCTATTAATTCCGCTGATTGTTCAGCCCTGCTACTGTCTATTTGTGCCTTAAATGTTTCACTCTGTGCTATTAATTCCGCTGATTGTTCAGCCCTGCTACTGTCTATTTGTGCCTTAAATGTTTCACTCTGTGCTATTAATTCCGCTGTCATCTCCTGCCGTAACAACACCATTTGCTGCTGAGTGCGTGCCGCAGCGCTCTCTACAACCTGTCTTATTTCGTCTAAAGAAGCCATCACCACAATACACTTGAGAAAAATAGAGAAAATGCCAATTGGCGATGTTCTCCGATACGTGCATACATATTAACACACATTTATATCAATTTACACATACTCAATTCGTTTAAATTTATAAACACAATCCCATTAATCCAATAGCATCCCTGAGTATCCTTCATTTTACATAATTTAAAACTTAACCCACACATTCAGTTATTAAATGCTAGCCTTACAAAACGCTACAAGAACAGACTAATTAATCAAGTATTAATTGCCTTGGAAAAGCTACACGCCTTCCTATTACCCTACATGGAGTTGTCTCTCTAAGCAAAGCTAATTCTTATCATTAATATGGGCGCCCAGTTTCACGATATTATCTTTACAATTAATGCAAGAAACAAAAACGTGTACTGTATTTTACATTGCAACTCCTGATTTTACTGTATAATTCACTCACTTGGCGGTAATACCTTCGCCATAACTACGTTACTTAAAATTATCACATTCGGTGATTCAAATACTGTCACATTCTGCCTCCACTTGTGGCGTGTCAGTTTATCAAAAAAATGCGCTAGAAAAGCCTAAAACAGTGAAATGCCCCACGTTGGGTAATGCCAGCGTTGCCTATGTGCCCTTGTATATAACAGCGTCGTATATACGAGAATCAAACTTCGGGGAGCGTTCAGTCCGGATATGCTTTCACAAGAGCTCAAATACCAGACGGCTGCTTACAAATACAAGGACCATATGCAAAACTATAAACTAAGAAATGAGTGAAAAACAAATAAAATTACCACCATTTAATAACTGAATAAAAACAACAAAACATAAAAAATAATATAAACAAAGTCCACCCTGAACTTTACTCCCACAGTACAATAATTTACACAGATCTGAGTGGCCTAGAAAGGTCCACTCCAAAGAAATAAAATTGTGGATCAAAATCCACTTGTCTGATTAATATGTATGCACGCGTATAACTACGCTAGAGAAGAAATAAGTACTTTTGATGGAGATTTGCTCACAGATGGAACAGCCAATATGCTTGCAAACCCCCATACTGCAAACCATTATTATGGCTTTATGGGACACACTCGAAGAATATCTTACCAACAATTAAAATTTTACTGACACACGCAACCATTTAAAATTTATAAACTAATTGATCTCCATCGAGATCGCAGTGAGTCAGGAAACTCCCAGCAAAACAGAAGCTTGCCCAATGGCTCAATTGCTCAACATATACATGACAACAACGTGGCCGAACATCGAGACCACCCGAGGTCAAAGAACATGACAATAATTAAACAAGAAATAAGATGCCTAAAATCCGATGATATTTACATGAAATAAAAGCATGAATAAGCTAACACGCTGGGACTCGATCAATCAAAACGCGAACAGCACCCATTTACCGATTACAATTCTTTTATCATTAAACAGGCTTTATTTTAATATAAGATAAACATTTACGAAGAACGGAGACCTGGGCCGTGAATACTAATGAGCACAGCTTGCTCCTTATCTGATGGAGTGCGCCGGGTAGAAATACCTTCACTTACCACTCATTAGCGTCAGTGTTCAAACCAGCCCTCCTTGTCGAAGCTTTGAGTCATGCTATTTATAACAAGAGACTAGACAGTCCCGTTCCGCCACCTGTTAATCGCGACACATAAATTCACACACTTCTTGTCAATTCCAAAGAATTGCAAGACATCGTAGAAGGGGATTCCAACATTTTCCTCGCAAGGATTAAATGCTTAACCTAGGCAAAGCTTCAGACAGAAACCAGGGTTCCCGAAAACTCCTATCCCATAAAACATATATTTGCAGACTCAACAAAGCATTTAGGGCAGAACACAACACAAATCTACCACGGGCCGACACTCCAATCAAATATCATAGATTTTGTGTACCAAGACACTAAAAGGGAAACTTCATCAACAGATAAAGTCATTGGGCATATGACCCCTCACTTAACAAAAATGCAACAAACGGCTATTAACACACAAGCCTGTGTAACAATAAAAATCTATACAATAAAAAGATTTCCCACCAATTCTATTATCTACTCTAGTTAATTCAGTTTCGCTTCTGTTATGATATCGGTTCCCAATTTGTGTCGCTTAGCCGCGCATTTTACGGTAGCGAAGCGCACTCGAGTACGCTTGCCCCGTGTACTTGACATCAACAAAAAAAATAATCTTCATACAGATAGAATACATGCCACGTTGCTCATGAACTAAACTAAAGTGTGTCAGTACCACAAACCAACTACAATAAAACACGAAGACAAAAATAAAATAAAATATTTACACAAAATAATATGTTCCCACAAAACCATAACCAGTTTGTCAAATAATTAAATTATTTAGTACTTATTCCTCTTTCTGCGTCGTCTCATCGAACATCGCCTGACATTCTCTCTCCAAAGTGTTTAGCTCATCTCAGACCACATGGAGCCGTAGAAACGTTGGTTCGATGTCTTCCTCTGGGTCTGGAGTTCCATCTTGACGTTGAATAAAAATAACAAAAATAAAATGTTATTTATAGTCACACGTAATTTTCTATCTAAATTTTGCCAATAGTTACTTTATTCACCATTTGTCTAGTGCAAAATTAAATGTAGACTTTCCCTAATAGTTGTAGTCGTGGGAGACTACTAAAATCTTACCGATACACAAATTTCACACTCAGCTGTGCGCACACAACTTTATTATAATATTTTCAATAATGACCCTATCTCTGATAAATTTAACACAGTATATCTTCACGGTATGGAAAAGAATAAGTGATCACCTCACGGTGTCACTAAGAATCAACAACCTCGTCACTCAGACGACAGTATTTATGTGAATTTAGCAAAAGGACGGAGGGAGAGGGAAATCTATCACTAACTTCTATAATAATGCGACTATTGGCATGCAACAGGTATCAAACAGTTTGAAAAATTATACAGGTCACAATGGGGCTATCGTGCTCTGGAATCGATCATAGATTTCGTTAATCCAATCTTTCCCGCTTTCAACTTCAAGCCGGCGTCAGACGCTCCCTTGGCGCTAAAATTGGTGACCCTCTCTGATTGGTAGTTCATGACGTCAATATCGCAGTTTAGAACAGACGCCTCTGTCCTATGATTGGTTGAAAGTTCCTCACGTCTCTCTCATCCAGCAACTATCTTACTCGTAACGCTAGGGTGACAAAGAAATTACGGTCTGAAATGAGTCAGGACCCCAACACGCCTTTGTCTGATAAAGTGTCTGTCAAACATTCCGATCTCGTCACTCCTTTGTTTCAGGACTGGGCACGTTCAAACGTACTGTCTCCACATAAGCTTGATATTTCGCAATCCAGTCTGGCCTTCCTGTATGATTCTGGCAGTAAAATCAGAATATATTGAAATGAATAATTAGAATCATTAATATGCGTAGCTTATTAAGGGTTCAATATTTCACAAAGAAAGTTATGGGAAAAATAATCATATACTGTATATAAAATGCTGAGGTGTTTGTTTCACAAAACTCACGCTCTTGAACCAAAGGAAGTTAGAAGGTGTGGTTTGGGCCAACATTTTCCAAACCATGTCAGTATTAGAGGAAAAATCTTACATTCATTGAATTTTATAGACAGAAAAAGTAGGTGCACCGTGAATGTCAGGTTCAACGACCTGGCTGTAATGGTGCAAAATGAATCCTGATCAAATTTTTGATTAAACGATTTAACGTCCCCATAATATTCCGAACAAAAGAACAAAAAAAGATGTGTGCGTTGAGGGAATGTTTCCCGTATAGCACAAATTACCGCTGCAGTCGTCGAGAGAATAATAATGAGTTACGCACCAAGATGGAAGAGTGAGAACGTAGATGATAATGATGGTGATGATGATGATGATGATGATGTTGATGATGATGATGATGATGATGATGATGATGATGATGATGATGATGATGATGATGATTGTTGTTTTAAGGGAACTGACATCTAGGTAATCGGTCCCTAAAGAAATGGTGATACCGTGAAAAAATTATAATGATATTATGATAATATCACTATATACTGACTTCCATCTAACTTGTACTGTATAGGCTACTAAAAGAAGAAATAGCCAAAAGAAGAACAACGGAAATAAATGACAGGGAAAAGAATGCCCTCAATCCTCAAATTATGAGAATTGAGGGACTTGGAAGGAAATAGAGCCATGGAAGGCAGATAGAAAAGGGAAAGAGGGTCCACCACAATGGAAAAAGGGGGAAAACGGACCCAGCTCAGGTATACCTCGGGGTCGCCAACTCAGAACTCACCAGCCATGAGCCCTTGAGGGTGTATCACTATCCAGGGTGCAGCTTAAGTGGTGGGGCCACAGACACCCTGCCTCATTTAGGGCCTTGAGTAGAAGGCAGGATATTCCATGAAAAGGAAAATAAGAGGTCTGACCTCTCGAAGTATGAGGATATGAAGAAATCCAGCAATCCACTTCCCACTAGTCGTGAGCCCTTGAGGGGAGGGGGCAGAACGTAGAACAAAGGGAATTGAGGCCCCAATGGTTTATTAGGGATAATACTCTTAGCTATTTCAAATGACAGGATCGATTTGTTTAAAAGGAGGTCATTGACCTCTAAGCATTGTACGATTGTTGCTATGATTTTGAGTAAATCATACAGCATAAACACAAAAGATGTCTACTGTATTATTCTGAGCCGTGAACGGATCAATTGGAAATATGATTTCTCTTTTAGCTGCAGACACACACATTTACGATTTGAGGATTCGTAACCATACTAATTTTAATATTAGCAATTCTATCAGAGACCGTTGTTCCCAGTAAGTCCTAGAATTCTTGCTTGAATCACCTATAAATAATATGTTACGGTTTATTATTTAGACTTTCAAGTGCCGGCAGAGGTGAGTGACATAAATATGCGGGAAGAGAAGAATAACTGACAGTGAGAATGCCGGAGGATGCTGTCTGATTCGCATGGAGCAAGCAGTGGTAATCCAATCCAATCTCCGTCTTGCGGGAGGAAGACAAGAGCTACATTATACACGAAGAGCACAGATTTGCTTGTCGAGCGCCTTCAGACTGGCGGCGGCGCCAGGTCTCCGCCTGTCTACCTCCACGTGTTGGGTTCTCCACAAACAATTACTGATGACGGCTCGAGGTTTGACCCAACAACCAGTACTGCTTGTATTTAAAATAACAGACTGACAAGTTCACGACAGCACACCAAGTTGCATAACCAGCTGCCCCTTAACAGTGTAGTCGGTGTAATAAGAAGGGGACTTATGAGTGAGTTTTCATGAAATATGGATATGGACCAAAATACGGAAATTTGGATTTTACCGAAAATTGGTGCCCACACATTTTCAGAATCAAGGAATGTTGGATTTTTTCCCGTGTCGCCATTTTTAAAGCCCAGGCGGTGATTTAAAGATGGATGCGCATCATTATTAAGACAAGACCTTCAGTGAAGATCAGTGAGCAACGTGACCACATACGTCTTTCGACAGAGCAGAAAAAAGGACCACCCCAGAAAAGAAAACTGCAAGAAAAAAGAGAAAACTGCTGAACTTGTCCCTAGAAGACAGGATGAAGAAGTCTGAGGGCTGTACATATGGTGCAGGGCAGTTCTGATGTAAGTAACGAACCTCCAACTTCAATTGCTGTTTTCTCATGAAGTGATTTTTGTTACATGTAATATCATAAAAAATGCTCCTTGTATTGCAGTTTTGAAGATATTTGGTTCAAAGTTGGTTTGCATATTAAAATATGTATGAACATTACAATTTGGTCTGGATTTTTATGTCAGTGAAAATTAACTGTATTTTTTTTTGCTTTCAAAAATAAATAATTTTTATTTTTAGGGCAAAACATGAATATTATCACTTTGACAATCATTTCTGACTCTCATATAAAAGGTACATAACATTCCAGAGCAATTTCCATGTGTACATGTATTGTGCTACTGCTTGCCAAGTATGGATGAAAATAAGTGAAAACTCCATCGCAAGGAACTTTTTTTATGACCCTATATTTTGATAATATTTTTATTATTATTTCAGAAACGGTTAGAGTAATCAATTTGTAATTCAGAATATGCTCTAATTAGAGGCATATCTACATGTGGTTAAAATTTCAAATTGATCTGTCCAGTAGTTTCGGATTTTGGAAACTCACTCATAAGTCCCCTTCAGACTGACAAGTTCACGACAGCACACCAAGTTGCATAACCAGCTGCCCCTTAACAGTGTAGTCGGTGTAATAAGTGCTTAGCTCTCCAGCTCAAATGCCCGCTAGCCGACTCCAGACAGCTACAATTCGAGTGAGCTGAATGGCTGCCCAGGGCGAGAATACGGGACAACTGAACAGCAAGGGCAGGAAGATGTTAACACTAAACAAGGAAAATGAAGATTGTAGTTTAACGTGGCCGTGAATCTTGTGATTATGAGCCACGGGACCTCCTTTTTACGTGGAATCCGAACCACAGCACATGGCATTTCACTTCGAAAATCTCACATGCATTGACCGGGAATCGAACTCAGTCCACCTTGGTGAGAGGCAACAGCTTGAACGCTTCACACTACAACCCGGTATGGATTATTTATAGAATGGAATAGTTGATCAATAGAATGGTTAATTATAAGGTGCGTTCAAAAAGTAACGAGCCGGAGGCTGTAATGCACAAACCAGTGACGACATCGGCTAATCGTGGCGTGTGTAACGAGGAGTGGTTCCGTCCAGAGCGCGGAAGGTCACAGCCCGTCGCTAGAGGGCACGCGTGCACGTCTCGTGACGATACAAAGCGAGCAGCAGCATAACTGTCAAATTGTACGCGAATAAAATAATGTGATTACAGAATTCTAATCAGTACACTAACTCAGTAAGAAATGTTTAATTTCAGTTGTGTCAGTCAGTCACATATCGAGGTCAGCAGTCAGTCACTCACCACATTTCTACCCATAACATCCTTAAAAATTGAGTGTCAAATATGTTCTTTCTCCCCAAACAAAATTTGGAAAACAGAATTCGAAATGAACTTTCAAAGAAATATACAATAACACGATCACGTTAATAGTGAGTTGATATTTATGTCTGTCAGTCACGGAAACTTTGGAAAAAAAGTTTCAATTTACACCTACCACAAAGTTTATGGCCTATGGACATTTTCTTCCTGAGGTGTATTGAAAATGTCATCCAGTCGCATACGGAATGGCTCCTATTCAAGTCGCAATGTTTCCTACACAACTACATTGGATTAAGATGTATCTTGTCACGCAGCGTAACTCCAATTCTGGACTGAGTAGCTGGCGTTAAAAAATCCGAGATTAGAATTCCCACGCTGAACGCATCCATTCTGGGTGTGGATGTTCCCTGCGTTTGCCCCACTCACTCCAGGCAAACGTCGGCAAGGTACCTTATTCAAGTTCCGGGTATCTTTCCCAGCCCTTAACCGTAGGAATACAGTACAGTTACACACACACTGCTAGTCTTCACAATAACACGGATCGCCTCTTTGTGCAATGGTTAGCGTCGTTGGCTTGCCCAAGGATGCAGACTCGAATCCTGGCGCAGTCATTTCGGCATTTGAGGCTGCGCAAATGTGAGGCAGCCGTGTCCGCAGATTTACTGGCAGGCTAAAGATCCCCTTAGGGGCAAAACTCTCGCACCTAGGCGTCTCTAAATGCCTCATTAGATAAAAGGAACTTAAAATCAATAACATTATTATTAGCGTTCGTGGCTGACATTTCTGAGGCTCGGGTTTGGTTCATCTGCTCTGCCAAGAAATTTAATTCTGATCTGTGGGTAGGAATGCGATTGACTCAGCTTTCATTGCATATCGGTGATGCTATGTATCATTGGTAGATTTGAGTATACAGGGTATCGAAAAGGTAATGCCTAGATTTAAAAAAAAATATATGACATCGAAATCTTTTATGTTAAACGAGTAATTCTTTCACTGTGTGGTAACTGTTTTGCGCAAGTTTTGCTTCATGCATTAGCGTGACCTTGGTATAGCAGATGCAAGAAAAGCTTGCCGAAACTCAACGATACGCAGAGACCAATATCAATCGGCGTATTTTAATGCTCATTGCGGGGCTCCAGTGTGTTCCCCGAATGCTGATTACCGGGCTCACTGCTCACTCCATTGTTCAACAACGCGGCTCGCTCCGAGACGCGGTCTACAGCCTGCCAAGCCTGGGCAGACGATCTGTTCAGAACTGCTGCTAGCAAGCTACTGCCGCGAAGTGGTAGGGGCGTTGTATGCCATTACTGAGCACACCCGACCACCCGAACATGGCCGAAGATCTGCGCAGCATTCTTCGGCAAGCTTTTCTTGCGTCTCCACCTATGCGCGAACTAGTTGCCGAACGAAATCCACGAGTATGTTCGTGATTCTCCCAAAGTCAATGTGTGTTGCGGGTTACTTCATGAACAAGTTATGAGACCTTTCTTTTTCGCTGATAAAGCAATTACAGGCCTAATTTACCTTGAACTGCTTGAACAGTTTGCCTCCACTCAAATAGAAGACATCGAACAACATACTGGACAGCGTGACATTTTAATGAAAAAATGGGGCCCTTTTTATGCAAAATGGGGCCCCACCTCACTACCTTCGTGCGGTTCGCGATACACTCGACGCACGCTTTCCAAACGGTTAGATTGGCAGAGAAGCTCCCATTTCCTGGCCTCCCAGAAGTCCATACCTAACCCCTTAGGATTTTTCTTGGGGTACATAAAAACGTTGTTTATTCATTCATTCATTTATTTGCAATTGGGGATGTGTCCTCCGGTGGCAAATTGCGTATACAAAACAAATACATAATTGAAAATCCACAGCCTGCTTCCATTCTCCGACCGGGTCAGGAATGGAATGAATGAAGCCCCTATCTAGCGGCGAGGATAGGAACTGTGCCGGCTGCCGAAGCCTGTCGCACTCCTCTAAGGCAATGATGGAATGAATGACAGATGAAATGAAATGATAGTGGAGAGTGTTGCTGGAATTAAATTTTGACAGGGAAAACCGGAGTACCCGGAGAAAAACCTGTCGGCCTCCGTTTTATCCAGCACAGATCTCACATGGAGTGACCGGGATTTGAACCATGGACCCAGCGGTGAGAGGCCGGCGTGCTGCCAACTAAGCCACGGAGACTCAACAAATACATAATTATACATAACAATTCAATAACAATTAAACTGGAGTATTTACACAAATAGTCAGTCTTTTCTTAAACACACCTATCATCATCATCATCATTTCCCCTTATCCAGCTCCTGCCGGGTCGGGGTATTTATGGCTCTTCTCCACTTTCCTCTTTCCTTCCACCATTCTTCTTCCATGACCTTGTCCCAGTCCAGATTTCTTTTTCTTACGCTGTTCTTCACTGAATCAATCCACCTTGTTCTAGGTCTTCCTCTTGCTCTCTTACCCTTGCACTTCGCCTCCAGCATCTGTCTTGGTATTCTATTTTCCTCGATCCTCCTTACATGTCCAAACCACCTTATTTTATTCTTCTCAATTCTCTCATTTAGTTTTCCCATCCCAACTTCCTTCCTAACATCTTCATTCCTCACTCTGTCTTTCCTTGTCTTTCCTATCATACTTCTTAGGAATTTCATTTCACTGGCTTGGATTCTACTCTTTTGCCTGCTGTTTGGGAAAAGGCTCTAAGACTGCGGCAAGTAGAGAGTTCCAGTTATCAATGGCACGGTTAACGAAAGAATATTTACCATAATTTGTACGCTGGGGTCGGCCCTTACTTTGAAAGGATGATTACTCCTGCTCATGTAAGTGGGCTTTCCCATACGTTTGCTAAGCTCACCCCATGCAGGTTGAATTTTATACGTGTTGTACATAGCGCAGAGTCTAGATTTCATCTTCCTAGCCTCCAGTGATTCCACCCAAGTTTCTTTAACATACGCCTCACACTGCTCCTGGGATTAAAGTCACTGAGCACAAATCTAGCGGCCTTTCTTTGTACCATTTCCAACTCATTTATAAGCCCTACTTGATATGGATCCCAAACCGCAGAGGCGTATTCCAGAATAGGTCTTACAAGTGTCAAATATCCTAATTCTTTACGCAGAAACGATTAGTTATTTGGTGCATCTTCGGGAGTGAATTGCTACCACCATTTCTACCGTTTTTCCAGATATGATTCAACGCACGTGGCACGAAGAGGACTACAGATAAAACGTCTGCAGAGCAACAAACGGAGCTCACATTGAAACTTTATAATCTATAAGGTGCGTTCAAAAAGTAACGAGCCGCAGGCTGTAATGCGCAAACCGGTGACGACATCGGCTAATCGTGGCGTGTGTAACGAGGTGTGGTTCCGACCAAAGCGTATAAGGTCACAGCCCGTCGCTAGAGGGCACGCGTACACGTCACGTGAGGATACAAAGCGAGCAGCAGCATGCATCAATCGTCCAACCAAGACCAAGACAGTAGGCCATTCGACATGCTTCTAGGTTAGGTTGAAGACTGTGGGGCACCCATTGGGCACACACTTTCCGCAAGTGCAGTCGTTCCTTCATGATGGTGTGCACACTTCCGACGCTCAATCCGACCACTGCGGCTATGGCGTTCACTGTCACTCGGCGGTCCTGGGTAATGAGTGCATCAACCTGCTGGACGTTGTCATCGGTAATACAGGGGGGAGGGGGCAGACCAGGCATCATCGGCTAACGACACCCGTCCTTCCCTGATACGCTTGTGCCACGCCTTGACCCTTGCAAGGGACATTCAGTGTTCGCCGTACACTTGTGGCATTCGGCGATGAATGTCCGTCCCCCTACTCCTTTCGCTGTCAGAAACCGAACAACACCTCTTTGCTCTTCGTTTGACGCCTCCATGTCACTGCAATGCGACTGTCAGCGTTGGACGATAGATGCATGCTGTTGCTCGCTTTGTATCGTCAAGTGACGTGCACGCGTGCCCTCTAGCGACGGGCTGTGACCTTCCACGCTCTGGTCGGAACCACACCTCGTTACACACGCCACGATTAGCCGATGTCGTCACCGGTTTGCGCATTACAGCCTCCGGCTCGTTACTTTTTGAACGCACCTTATATGATAAAATATGTTATCTTTTCTACGCATTTTGATGCTAAAATATTACATTACCTTTAACAGTTTCTTTATAGCAATTATTTAAAATCTATGCATTGTATTTCGATGACCCTGTATATTCATTAACAGGAATCTGCTCTTTTGCTGTTACCCATTTTAAAAACATACAATATCATATTTTATTTTCCTCATTATTGTACTCCAAAACCGGAGATCAATAGAATTCTCATTAGCTTGTTTTTAGTCTCGAAATAATTATCCAACATTCCCCCTAGCACTTAAGTGCGGGACACTTTTACTCGTATTTCCCTTTTCCGATAAAATTGAGTTTTGGCGGGAAGGTCTGTTCACTCCAACCACTAATAAATTAATAAAAGTAAATCTTCATCAACAATAGTTCTTTCTTTGGCCTTCGAGATGATGAAGGTGTTTGAGAGGCCTGTCGCCGTATCTTAAGGATTAATTTGAAACATACCAATGTACAAGCCTCTATATGGCCTTAATAGAGCCCTAATGCATGTATTTCAACTTGACTCCGTAGATGACCTGCATCACACGATGAGGATTAAATGAAAGATGAAGACACAGTCCTTGAGCCAGGTGAATTAACCAACCGAAGTTAAAATCCTACGACCCACCCAGGAATCGAATCGAACCCAGGGTCCAATTAAAGGCTAGCATTCTACTTAGTTAATCCGTCTCGTTGTGTAATGGCTGGCATTCTTGGCTGTTACCGCGGAGGCCCGGGTTCAATACCCAATTATGCCAATAAATTTAATTCTGGGCTAAGGGATGGAACGGGGTACACTCAGCATCAAGAGACAAAACTAAGAAGAGGCGGATTCAATTAGTACCTCAACCATCCTGGAAGTGGTTTCCCGTAGTTTCCCACTTCTACTCCAGGCAAATGCTGGGATGGTACCAAACTTATGACCACGGCCTTTTCCTACCCAAATCCTACCTCAATCGCAAATACACACATTAGTACAGACATCACAGTGACACAGGTTATCAGAGAAATTCTACACACACACCCAAGTACACGGAGCTACTTGTTCACGATGTCGCAAAGCCCCTAAAAGAATTAACAACAACAACCTATTAGTCATGAAGTAGAACATGGTTAATGAAGATAATCATAAACAATCAAATTGTTCATAGACGTAGAAGTAATAGTGCACTTTTATAATCAGAACTATACCTAATACTAGCATATTCTACTCACGACATATGAACGAACCTTGAACTGACGCGATAGGACGGTAGTGACTTTGATCGATCTCCCACCAGCCAACTATTTGATTCTCTCGTAGGATCTAATTGAGATTTTGTCTGTCAAAGCGAGTGAGGGGACAAGGTCTGTCATTGGTGCATTTTTGTAGCCACCACAGCCTTCTGGTAACGTCTGTATTTGCCCTGCGGGCCGTAGAAGTGATTAATCCACTCCGTGTCACATCCAAGGTGAATTAAGCTTCAGACATTCAATGAATAGTTCATAAGATTTTCTTGTGATAGATCGGATCATATTAATCTGAACCAAAAGAAGAAGATAATAATAATAATTATAATAATAACCAGCAACACGCCCCGGCTTCGCCCGGTATCCTTACCGGTTTGCGTAAGCTTAAAAGGCATATTTTTAGCCTATTTTCATTTATGAAAAAATAGGCTTATGAGATCACCTTTTGTCCGTCTGTCTGTGTGTGTGATGGTGTGTGTGATATGGTGTGTGTCCCCCCATAATAACTTCTAAACGGCTTGAGCGATTTCAATGAAACTCGGTACGTTCATAGCACCATTCCGGACGACCCCGACCGTGCCCTTCAAATTTTGTTACGTCTCACCAATTCAACATGGCGGCTGTGCGAAATATTTCACCAGCATCAATATCTCCGAAACTATTACCGATATCACCCTGGAATATTTTACGGTGATAAAGGAAACTACTAAAAGTTCACCTATGTGACTTTTGAAAACCTGGTGACTACAAAACCAACATGGCAGCCAAGAGAAGTTGCGACTTTTAAATAGACGTTTCTCGCGATTTGACGAACCAAAGGCAATAAAACGTGGTACAGTATTTGTTTATACACATTGTAATGCACCGACATCTAACTTCGTTCAATTGTTTACATGACTTCAAGATGGCGGCTGTGCGAAATATTTCACTGGCATTCTATATCTCTGAAACTATTAGCGATATCACCCTGAAATTTTGTACGAAGATAAAGGGCACTAACGAATATGGCGGCCAAGCGAAGTTGAAACTTTTAAATAGACCTTTCTCGCGATTTAATGATCTAAACGCCATGAAACTTGGTACAGTAAATGTTTATACTCATTGTAATGCACTGGTATTTAATTTAGCTCGATTGTTTACATGACCTCAAGATGGCAGCTGTGCGAAATTTTAAAATCATGTTTTTACTTCTTGTGTCCTAATCATGCGATTGAAGTTTGAATACTACATGTACACAATAATCTTCATGTAACAGTACATAACTCTAAGACCTACATATATAATAATCCAGCATGGCGACCACCCGCAATATTTAGTCGGTTCTCAATATCTACGAATCTATTACAGCAATCAAACTGAAATTTTGTATGTTGATACAGGCTATTAACATAAGTAGGATATATGAAAATAGGCTTTAGTTCTTCACGGAACTACTTGTTTCTATTTCATGAACTACGATCTATATCCATTTTCCGTCTCGGCATGATGGGTTGAAATCACCGACTGGACTATTCATTATATTATCATGTGCAACGAATTATTGTCAGACGTAATTTAAGAATGGAGAGGTGCATGAAACACAATTCCCCCTTCCGTCCAATCTAAACCTGACCGTGTATTCTGCCGAACGAAGGCAACTGGGGTGATAGGCTCACTCGCTAGCTAGCTAGTAAACTATCTCCGAAGCTAGTATATGAATGGAGATTGTTGGAAGAAATGAAAACGTAAAACACTTATAGTGAGAGATGTATTGGAGATAGAGATATGCTGTCGTGGACTTTTTTGTAGAAGTTTTCATGCTGAACAATTACTCATACTCATAATGTAATACACACATCAAAAAAAGTTTTGCATCACCTCGGTTCCCAGATCTCCGGCATATAGACGTTGACTGTGTATATTGTATCCAAGATACAGTCCCTTTGACTGTTCATAGATGTCACTAAAACTGCTCAAAGATGTAAACAACCATGCATGAGCAGGGCCTATTAGACGGAGGGGGTACGACAGCCGATCAGTTCCAGTCATTCCACCAGGACGAAGGTACGCTGCTCATGTTGTCTGTAGTTCTACCATGCCTAGAAGGTCAATACCGCAGTTCGATCGCGTCCGCATTGTTACTTTGTGTCAAGAAGGGCTCTCAACAAGGGAAGTTTCCAGGCGTCTCAGAGTGAACCAAAGCGATGTTGTTCGGACATGGAGGAGGTACAGAGATACAGGAACTGTCGATGACAGGCCTCGCTCAGGCCGCCCAAGGGCTACTACTGTAGTGGATGACCGCTACTTACGGATTGCCGCTCGGAGGAACCCTGACAGCAATGCCACCATGTTGAATAATGCGTTTCGTTCAGCCACAGGACGTCGTGTTTCAACTCAAACTGTGCGCAATAGGCTGCATGATGCGCAACTTCACTCCCGACGTCCATGGCGAGGTCCAGCTTTGCAACCCCGACACCATGCAGCGCGGTACAGATGGGCCCAACAACATGCTGAATGGACCCCACGGAATTGGCATCACGTTCTCTTCACCGATGAGTGTCGCATATGCCTTCAACCAGACAATCGTCGGAGACGTGTTTGGAGGCACCCTGGTCAGGCTGAACGTCTTAGACACACTGTCCAGCGAGTGCAGCAAGGTGGTGGTTCCCTGATGTTTTGGGGTGGCATTATGTGGGGCCGACGTACGCCACTGGTGGTCATGGAAGGCTCCGAAACGGCTTTACGATACCTGAATGACATCCTCCGACCCATAGTGCAACCATATCGGCAGAATATTGGAGAGGCATTTGTCTTCATGGACGACAATTCTCGACCTCATCGTGCACATCTTGTGAATGCGTTCCTTCAAGATAACGACATCGCTCGACTACAGTGGCCAGCATGTTCGCCAGACATGAACCCTATCGAACATGCCTGGGATATGTTGAAAAGGGCTGTTTATGGACGTCTTGACCCACCAACCACTCTGAGAGATTTACGCCGAATTGTCGTTGAGGAGTGGGACAATTTGGACCAACAGTGTCTTGATGAACTTGTGGATAGTATGCCACGGCGAATACAGGCATGCATCAATGCAAGAGGACGTGCTACTGGGTATTAGAGGTAGTGGTGTGTACTGCAATCTGGACCACAAATGCTGAAAGTCTAGCTGTATGATGGTACAACATGCAATGTGTGGGTCTCATGAGCAATAAAACGAGCTGAAATGTTGTTTGTGTTGATCTCTATTCCCTTTGTATTTAACGGTTCCGGAACTCTTGGAACCGAGGTGATGCAAAACTTTTTTTGATGTGTGTATATACAGTAGATGTTTTTAACGGTTTATCTAGCGTAAGCTTAAATGGCACACGGAGGGCGGGTTTTTCTTCAACTCGATTCACTGAAATCGTTACTGCTTGGCTACCTTGGGTCATAAATGAAGGGTTTTCAACTGAAACCTTCCTCGAGAATTTTTTTTACAGAATGGTGACAACCGCATCAAAAATCTCGATATTACCCAGAACATCAAAGAATCGGGGACTTGGTTTTATACTAAGTAGATATATAATTCTAGTTATCAATAGGCAGGTTAAGGAAGTCGTCCTGATCGATGTGGCAGTTCCCATTAGTAACAACTTAAAGGCTAAGCACGACGAAATGATCTCCAAATATAAAGACCTAGTTGAGTCTATCCGGAATATATGGCAGATTGAAAATGTGAAGATCATTCCAATTGTCATTTCAAGTACTGTCACCGTGGAGGTCTGGATTCCATTCCCGGCTGTGCCAAGAAATTTAATTCTGGTCTGAGGGCTGGAACGGGGTACATTCAGCCTCGTGAGGCAAAACTGGGAAGAGGCAGGTTCGATTCATACCTCAGCCATCCTGGAAGCGGTTTACCATGGTTTCCCACTTCTACTCCAGGCAAATATCAGGATGGCCTCTGCCGCTTCCTATCCAAATTCTACCTC
Organism: Meconema thalassinum; assembly: GCA_946902985.2. Taxonomy (NCBI): domain Eukaryota; kingdom Metazoa; phylum Arthropoda; class Insecta; order Orthoptera; family Tettigoniidae; genus Meconema; species Meconema thalassinum. Next base: position 1,907,506,244 of record OX336388.2, on the reverse strand, counting down.
AATTACAATTACACACGCTAGTACAGACATCACAGCGACACAGGTTATCAGACAAATTTTACACACACCCAAATACACGGGGCTACACGGCCACTATGTCTCAATGCCCCTGAAAAAATCAACAACAACATAGATTTTCTGCAGCGTCTTTAATTGAAATATAATATATTCTATTTAAATATAATGTTACGTTTTTAGGGTTCGTTAAATAACCGGTCAGGCTTATAATGCACTAACTCTTTATTTACACTAATATAACTTACACTAAATAACATTAAAACAAATTAGGGCTACGCACTCGCACACACACAGAGTCTCACTTCATACAACTATAAGTCACTATTTATTTTCACTGTATTCTGCAAGATAGTGTCTCTTACAGTCAGTATTTATTTTCACATTTACTGTCTTTGTTATTTATCTTCACATTTATTTTCACAGTCTTCACCCTGCCCGTGAGTAGTCACAATGTCCCAGCTTACACTTACACGTTCAGTGTACACAGATCCTCTTCAGCCTGGCACCTGCCGCTTCATTTATTTTCAGAGTCCTCTTGTTGCTTCTTGTGCGCTCTTGCTCGTCCGGTGGCGACCCGGATCCTCGACCACGTCTACCCCTAAGCACCGCGACACCACCAAGAATTCACAGTCCCGACTCAATGTTGCGCCCTGGCAGGTAGGCTTCCCCCCTGTTTTATTTAGACGTCCGATAATAAACGCTGCACTGCTCCGCACTCACTGACTGATTCGACTCAACTCAAACCGACTCTCACTCAGAATAAGACTCTCACGCAGACTGGCTGCTCGCCTCATCTCGCTCGTATATATGCAATCAGCCCCTGGCCTAGAAAATTCTCGATGTTGCCACTTCCAGTAGCATCGAGTCCCTACTTGTCGAATGCTCCCGATAATTCACGTTGCACTTAGCGGCCTCGGGAATCAGAACAGTCAGGTAGCCTACGTGCCAATGGCCTACCTGCCTCATATGGCTATTGTTATTGCGACGGTCGACGCGGGGAGTAAGAGGGGTGCGGCCTGGGGACTGTCTTGCCAGCTGATGAATCTGTCACACCGCCTCCTTCCGAGACCTGCCCGTCCAGCTCACGACGAAACGTAACAATAATTTCTAACATTAAAATAAATATACCTTCCTTCAATTTCCAGGCTATCCGGAGTTTGAGATGGTGATGGTGGTGACTATTATAGTCATTATTATTATTATTATTATTCAATGGCTTACTGACCGACATCAGTAGCTGTGCTTGCTAAAACGCAGCGCTAGGCCATGGGGCCAAGCTCTCTGCGGACTCGGTATAAGTGGGTTCGAGCCCCACCGTCATCCGTCTGTGAAGTGGTTTTCCGAGGTTTCCCATTTTCAATTCCAGACAAATGCTGGGATGGTACCTTCTGACAGGCCAGAGTCGCTTTCTCCCACATTCTTGCCCAGTTTCATGCATCTTCATTCATTTCATCTCTTGTTAGCTCCTCTCATGAGGTTTGCATCAGGAAGGGCATCCGGCCGTAAAAATCCATCCGCCACATAGAATCTCATCCCCGACCCCTTTCGAAACGGGAATAATAAGGGGTAGACATACATACAATATATTCAATGGCTTACTGAATGTGTAAAACTGAATTATAAAACACTGTGGGTAATTACCATGGAACGGAGTTCTATGTAAATACATATCTATTTATGTTTTGTATTATCTCCACGAATGCGGAGTTGAAAAGTGGAGTATTTATTTTCCATTCTTTTCCATATTTGGAAGTTTAATACATATGCTCCATATTATTAGTCATTAAAATCAATATAGTCCACATTTCAGCTAGAAAATATTAAATTCTAATAAAGTAACAGTCCTGTCAATAATGGAAAAAAGAGTTAAAGATCTACAGTATATTAAAAATTTAAATTGTGGTACAGGTTAAATTGTTGATGTGGCAAAAATGAAGATGGACACTGTAATTTCAAATAACCCTGGATGTGAAGCTATGGGATAGGTTGTTACAATTTTGTGTGGAGATTTAAATGTAAAGTTAACGTTGGATTTAACCCCAGTAGACATTGTGAAGTCAAACATGCCCCCATTACATCTTCTGATGTTGAACACAGTTTCAATCAATATAAATCTGTCCTTAGAGACAATAGGAGAACATTCACTTTCCGGCACTTAAAATAACATTTTGTAATCCATTGTTTTGATAACAGAGAATATAATATTGAGTATTTTTCAAAGATCATATTGATATTATAATGCGAAGTGCAACGTTATGTTTCAAGTAGATCTACTTTGTTTAGCATCTTTGAATTTGGATATTAAAAGAGAAATTATAGTTTTTTCTAATTTTAAGTGCATATAAATCCGTTCCCTGGTAATTACGATAGGCATCCTTCATATGCTGAAGCCCTCTCGTGCGGTATCATATTGATTACGAGTGGTAGTTGCTGGCTGATGGCAAACTAATATTGAACACGCTTGAGAGGTTGGACTAATCCTTGCAAAGTGAGTGAAGTGACTGTTAAGCTTAATATCAATTCTACATCGAACATTCCTCCTATTGAGTTCTACTTGCAGAATTATATTCTCGTTTATCAGGCCTTCATTAAGATTCCGTGGAATTCAATTTAGAGTCTGATGTGATATTCAGTGTGTGTAACTTACGTCTGACGATTTCCTTTCAAAGCATCCAAAATGGTTAAAACAGTGGTAGCTTTGTCTTCGTCTTTTAATGATAAATTCTATAGATTTTAGCAATGGGGGATAAGACGGGGCCGTAGTCTAATAATGCGGTATATAATGTTTGGATCGTACAGTGAGGTAATTCTCTAAATGACGGAACCTGCAGAGGCCGTGTCTCGGATGGGCCACAGTGTGTAGAGCCTATTGTTAGCACCAGCAGCGTACTGCTCAACTTGTTGCCACATTTTCACTTTTTAAGTTATTTAATAATCATCATTACTTACATAAATTTCAGAGTAGTTGCTGGAAATGCTGATCCTCCTTTTTCTAGAGACACGTTGCACCGACATAGGACGATTTGGTATACTCACTGTAATTCACCCTGAAAGCTGTTCTTCTCTCCATGACAATAGTTATACAGCCACAGTACTTTTAATCATGAGGGACATCTGTTCCCGAGAGGAAGGAAGCAAACACCGAATCCTCATTACTAGCTGGGAGGGTAGGAATATGGAGATGGCTACGCGATAGTCGTTACGACTACACACAGTATAGTTCTCTCACTTTCCTCGATAACGACCGGCGACTCAAACGTTAGCCATTAGCACCCGCCGTCAATAACCACTGTTCGCTGCTAACCAATAGCTGATGGTTTTTGACCACTCCCCGTGGAGTCAGAGTTCGGTCCTGGCAGCCTGCTCGCGTGTCAGGTCTCCAGTGTTGCACAGCTGCAGGTAGTTCTGTCCAGTCTCAATGCTCGTTCCAAGTGACTACGATGGAGAGTTGAAAACACTGTGCCTCGAGCTAGGAAAGCCTTGGCTCCCCGCAGACATGGAATGTAAACATGGCTGCGCAGCTAGGCTTTAAAGGGGAGTCGCTCGTTAACAAGAAAAGTGAGATAACTATACGAGCTGATGTGAACACTTCCGAAGTAACAAGCGAAGTGTACGTTGCTCCCCTCTCAGTCACGCCGCAGCAAATGGACATCCCTCATACGAAATTAATTTCGTGCGCATGTGCCCTCAGATAATAATCGTGTATTTTTTAATAAAGGCCACTGTATTGATGAAGCGGGTCTAAAATTTCAACAAAAGAAGCTGATATTACGCAGGAATCATGGCGTGTTCTGGCGTGGATTTTGAATGTTATAATAATGTAATATTTTCAAGAGAACCTGCCAATTGCAAGATTAAATTCTGGTGCAGTCAGGTGGCATTTGAGAATGCGCAAATGTGAGAGAGCCGTGTCAGTAGATTTGTTGGAACATTAATGATCCCCTTCGTGGAAAAATTCCAGCACCCCAGCGTCTCTAAAAGCCGCAGTAGTTAAAAGGGGCGTAAAACCAACAACATTATTATTATTATTATGATTATTCATTTAATTTCGCTAATCGGCCAACTAGGGACCACGATAAGTCTCATTTTACATTCTGATATTTGTTCATTTTTCGCTTGAGCTACATTGTCTTCATGAGCTCACTGTGATTAGCACGATGCGACGTACTTCTGTCCATTTCGCACCAGTTGTCCGTTTTTCATCCCCGAAAGCCCCAAACGTCGATCTTGCGCATCTTCTGCTCGTTTCCCCATTTCTTTAAGATCTTCCTGTACGTTAACGTACCATGGCATTGTCGTTTTTGGCTTTGAGTCAAAGATACTAAAGATACGTTTCGTCCATCGGGAATCGATCATCCGTCGTATATGACCGTAGAAGCAAACTCTGCGTCATGATTATTATTATTATTATCCTCCCTATATTATTCTGCTAAGGTCCCATTCCGGTTTTGTACCGAAAATAATGTCCTGTTAACACCAACCTACACATATGGGGTACCTACAGGTTCCGCATAACCCCATGTGTGCCCGAAACGCACTCATTACCTCTTTAAATGTCTCACAATTAAATAAATACCTTAAAAATGTTCATTTACAATGGGAGCACCGTAACCTGGCGAGCCTGCCACTAGAGCACAGAGCAGCGCGGTGGCGGCAGCCATCTGGCGGGAGCGCGGCGTACTGCTAGGCGAGCCTGCCGCTAGAGCGCAGGGAAGCTCAGCGGCGGCAGCCATCTGGCGGGAGCGTGGCGTACTGCTAGCTGAGGAGTCTCTCAGCAGATGGCTCCGGTGTGGTCTCGCCAAGACTTTCTCTAGGGTTGAATCCTTTGCAAATGTAAAAATTGCTGTAGAAGAAACTCCCGAGCAAACAATAACCGACGAATTCGTTGTAACATCGAATATTGTCTACAAAGAGGTGCTGTGACAAGTACAAAACACTGTTCTACATAATTCTTTGTGTTCCTCATGTACGTATGCCGTTTAACAACAATAAATACATTTCTTCAATATTTAAAACTTCGTTCTCCCACATTCTTCCGTACTACCCCATAAACCTACATTCACGTTGCGAAAGCTCTCACGGGCCCACTATGTATTATTATTATTATTATTATTATTATTATTAGAATGTGGCAACACCGTATGCAAGTTCACACAGTGGTATGGAGATCTGTTTGTACGTGGTGGATTACTACTCATTACTTAACACTTCAATCCACCAACTTTATTGTAGGCCTATATTGATTCCATTTCCAGTATTATGTAATTCTTAAATAACCACTGTGTCGCGGTTGAAAGACCGGACAATGACAGCGAGTTGTCAGCAAAGCAACAGGTAGGTGGGTACTGCGTGTCCGCATGTCTGCTCGTATGTCATAGTGGACTCACTTTATTGTATTCATTTTATTCCAAATAAATTACAGCATGAAGAGCTAATCTGTCATGTCATACATGAGCTACACATGTAAAGCGTGTAGCATACATATAGGCAACTTGTTCAGTTTGCTCAATTTATTTTCTGCAGTGAGTTCACTCCTAGAAATAACTTCTTTTACGATACATCATTGCTGAATATGATCTTTCTGCACATAACCACAGCTGGAACGAAACGAAACCTTGCCTCCAGGAAAACAAAACATAAGAGGAAAATAAATATTTATAAAATTAAATGAATGGGTGTCTCAAAAGCACAATCATTAACAACAAACCTCACCCACAACATTCGGCTTTGTGGAAAATTAGGTACCACACTAGACTTCGTTCTCGTTCTCGCTTGCTGTTCCCAAGGTTGCAGAATCGAATCCTTGAGTATTTGAGGATGCGTAAATGCGTGCGAGCCGTGTCAGTAGATTTACTGGAACATAAAAGAGCCACTTCGTGGCAAAATCCCGGTATCCCGGCGTATCTTAAAGCCAGAGTAGTTAGTTAAAAGAGGAGTAAAATCCATAACATTGACATTAGACTTACGTCAATAGGGGATCGGTTCGATTCCCGGCTGGTTCGTGCGATTTAAACTTTGTATGATTTGACTAATTTCCCTGAACGTCTTCATTCATACCATCATCATCATCATCATCATTATCATCATCATCATCATCACCAACAACATCATCGGTACGGAAGTTACCCACGACCTAACATCAAGATCACCATTCCTCTTTGGAGACCACATGTATTGTGCCCGATTAGGCCGGAGTCCGCACGACCACACATGCATTTTACCAAGAATCAGTCAGCACGAGAGTCAAAATATCCCGGGGCGCCAGATGGGTTAAAGCTAATCGCAAAAACGACATCAAATGAAAAAAATGCTTTACTGATTTTTGGCTCAATGCAACAATAAGGATAGAAGGAGATTCAACTGGGCATAACACAACATGTAAAATTATCTCATTTTATTCTGAATTTAAACTTGACTGCAAAATAAAATGCTCAAAGCAGCATCATTCATGTGTGGCGACCCACCTTACTATTTACACAATATACAGAAATTTTCCAACACATTGGACAATTATCTTTGGAGACACAAGTCTGATTATCAGTCCTGTAGACTGTGTTCCAAAATTATATCCATTATTTATGATTAAATCCAGTTCAAATTTAATTGTCTTTACTGGAAATACTGTAGTTCACTGGTTGAATTTTTACATAATATTAACACTCGTAGAATAATTGTTCATAGAATTTTTAACTTTCGCTTATTTTTACAGTTTCAAAAAAATATTGTCAAAAAATATTATTATTTCTGAATCAACACAAATTATGTACACATATTAATAATAACATCTGAAGAGTATCTGACCCTTGAGCATAGTATCGAAGAACTGTGCGAAGCACAACAAAATTAATTGTTCTTCTGACATTAAACGTTTCGAGAAGTGACTCGATTATGAACTTCAAGTTCCTAACAAAATATATGATTTCTGAATCATCAACTTGATCAATAAATTGTTGGACCATTCAACTATTCGATTTTCCACTTGGAATCATTATTAAGAAAAATATTTATATTTGTGGCCATTTTAGTAACTTTCACAACTTGCAATTCTTGAACAGAATGCGGAAATAAGAATTGTAGCTTCATAATAAATTCATTTAGTTCATGACACTAGGATTGAAAACATCCTTCAAATTATTCGTGGTTATAGAATTATTTTTAATTGGCAGTGGCCCATTCTATTATTTGTGTAAGAACACAATATTCCAACAACAACGGCAAAGGTCTTCCTCTGAAGAAGAATAAAATACTATCATGACAAATCCGGGTTCTAGCAAAATCAAAGTCTTAATGGAATCCGTAAACAAGGTTGAAATAAGAACTGATGGTTTTTAAGAAATAACCTTTGGGTCATTCATACGACGCAATGTGTAGTTCCAATTTTTCCTTCTTTAACACTGAGTCATCGAACCTGCTATTTGATTGATGCTCAAATAAAAACCTCCTCATTCCTGCGACTTAAACATGCGCACCTGGGAATGGCATTTCAACTACTCCACACACATAAATTTTCTTCCCCAAATTTATACAATAAATCAAGCCTCTGCTTATTATCAACACTGGAAGATTCATAAACTTACAAGTTTATTTTATTTTACCATTCAGTTCAAATCGTGAAGTTACCACACTTATGATACTCTCTATTTCACTTTCGAATGTGTATCTACGTCATGATTTAATATAAATACAAAAATAGTCTAATTGATACAAATATCATTTGCTTCCCGTTTCATGCCTCTCCGTGTTATCTGAAAAATATACTTTGCTCATTGCAAATATTAACTCTTCAACCAGAACTGTAATGTTGGTTGAATGTGGGCTTGCGCTAACCACTATCCTTCGGAAAATCACCTGTTCCAAACTAGAAATGATTAAACCACTTCATAAGCTCTCTCTCAATGAATGTGATTATTAGAAAATATAAGATCCAAGAATTATTTAGAAAAGTTATGAAAATCATTATTATTAGTGGATTAGTGGATTATTATTATTATTAGTTATATTATTGTAAATGTGTTTAATTATTATTTCATTATGTGAGAATCCACATGTTCGATTCTTCGAATATGGATAAAATATCCATTTCTCAACAAAAATAATTATTAACTTTTACAGTTACCTCGGCTGATTACCGTGATTATCAAAAAATATGAAACATTCAAATAAATGCTCGTTATGCTCGGTCATCGATCCTAAACTGTTCTGAGTGCTGAAAATACTCAGAATAACTCTAATATGTCTTGCGTAAATCATTGCAAGATTTAAATACGAAGAAAAACAAATGTGTTGGTCATCTGCAGAAAATGAGTTTGTTCCAATTAGCTAGGCATAATATAAAAGTCAAATGTGGCTTACATTTCTCGTTGGTCTTGAAGCGTAGTGAACCTGGTCTGTACCAGATTTATCCAGATACATGCCCTATTGGACACGCACGTCTAATCCTTGTATCGGCCGCCATTATATACCCACAATCTGTCTAACACGACATAGTGGAAATATTTCTTGAAGTTTGAAGTAACTGCTGATCCATTTTAATATTGGCTTCAATTAAATCCATAGCAGTTCGCTTAAATGGGGTCAGATCCAAATGATCTATTCTCAAATACGTCAGTTGTAACATAACTCACGGTAATCTTTTCAGTACAAGAAAATACTGACAGTCTAAACCAATCAACGGCTGTTCTGAAGATCGTTCCCTGGGCATGGTTTATCACCATCTATCATGCGCGAAGCAACTTATAGTTTCCCTTTGTCGGCTAATGAACAACACCGTGATAGACTGGCCTTCAATATACTGAAAGATCGGAGTGGTTATCAAGTTACAATTTATGAAACTGACTAATTGGATTAAAATATCCAAGTATTGAATTATTATTACTGGACTGTGACAAAGTACTTTCTAGACAAAGTCTAGCATGTGTCCATATAGAAATAAAGTATTTCACCAGTGTCCGTAGAAAAATAACAATCACCTTAGTGATTCCCTCTGCCGGAAACTTACTATGTTCCACACGTATCGCAACACTTTTGTGACTATCACAATTTAAAGATATCTTCTGCGTAGATCCGGCAACCATGTGCCTTGGCTCAACGTAGCAGCAGCACCTTGTCATGCAAGAGCTTGGTTCGAAGTGAGCTGATGATGCTTGGGCCGGTCGGCTTTTATTCGAAACGGTTGGGTCCACGCTGGATCACGCTGAAATCTGGAAATCCTCATATCTCCGGTGTCACTGGTCCGATTCACTTGAGACTAAGCGCATTCTCTTTCATTTGGCCGTGCCAGTAATCTGATCCAAGTCTCAAGTCTCTACTCCATGGCTAACTATTTAATCAACAAATTGTCTCGACCTCTGCTACTACTCGCTACGTCACTTAACATGCTCTTGGCTGCACAAAGTTACCATTCCATTCTAGAAGTAATGGAGCGCGATATTCAAATATCTCAACTTTCAAAAGCGGCTGTAGCCTTTCCCTTGATATCTAGGTGTCTGAATCTTGGAATACCCATTCCTAGAGTTGGGCACAGTATTTATTATTATTGTTATAATTATTATTATTATTATTATCTTTAATTTCTCATAATTATGGTACAATTCAGTTTACAAAGTACGGATTTGTTAATCAAGAACCCTGTAAACCTAATACTGGGATAAAAATAACTTAACAATATGGCACGTATCCAGCAGCACTGCCTTCTGTATTCTGGCAATCAGATGTTTCATTTTCAGTTCCTCCAAAGCCATTGCCAACGTCTTTGGAACAACTCCCGTGGATGAGATCACCTCCGGCAAAATCCTCACGCATTTCAATCCCCATAGTTTTCGTATTTCTTCCGCCAACGGTGCGTACTTGTTTGTCTTTTTAGCTTGGGTAGTTTGCATATTTTGGCTAAGTGGGACAGCAATGTCTATCAAGTCGGCCTTTTGCTCTCTTTTATTGAGATAGACAATATCAGGTCGATTGTCCAAGATTTTTGGTCGTTATTATTATTATTAATTATTATTATTATTATTATTATTATTATTATTATTATTATTATTATTATTATTATTATTACTATTATTATATATGAAATTAACATACAAATACGAAAGAAACACCTTCGGACTCCTTACGAGCCAAAGACACTGATGAAAGCTCTGGATCTCAAAATGTTCAGAGCAAGTCACTGAAGAGACAAACCCTTACGCACTATACTTGCAGTACTAAGGAGGGCAGCTTTTTGTATTATCTACATTTGGTGCTTCTTCAAGCCAAGTTTCTCCTTTGCAGTTTCTCAGTCCTGTGTAACTAAACCATTCACAACAACTGTAATTATTATTATTATTATTATTATTAGACTGTTATAGCGTGTCGGTCTACCAACCCCAAGATTGCAGGTTCGCTCCTGGCCGTGGTAAGTGTTTTTTTTTAAGGCGGCAAAAATACGACACGCATGTCATACGATGTTGGCATGTCAAAGAACCCATTTGAATTCAGTAGGCCGTGTTCATAATGGCAAAATTAATCTCGGGAGTTTCCTCCAACACAAAGTTCCTCATTTCTCTACTAGAAAGCGCTATAGTGTTCAAGGAGCTTAGATATCTAACCTCCTTGACTTTCATAGTGATTCAAGGAACAACGAAATTCGACATGTAAGCTACCCTCTGGGTATCAAATTACAAAGCTTGCACCAGGCACCCGAGGCCATACGATATTATTATTATTATTATTATTATTATTATTATTTTAAATGGAATAACATTCTTATGTAAATGTTTTCAAGGGGGTAAAGGAGAGTTACACGTTATTGATCGGGAGAGTAAATTAAATGGAACTGAAGAACTGTAAACTGCTTTTATTTCGGTTTTATAAAGCGTGTGAGGAAACCTGCAATTTGTACAATAACACGAAATAGCGTCTCTAATGCAAAACAGTTAACAATTACGTCAATAACCCACATCATTCGACTTTGTGGTTAAGTGGGTAGCAGTCTCGACTTCGGTACAAAGGGTTGATTTGAAAATGTTCCTCGTGAATAGTCAATGAAGAATTGTTTGTAATTAAAATAAAACGAAACGCGAGGAGAAAAGAAGCTAAATGCGAAAAGAAACTAAACACGAAACGTGAATTGAAACTCGAAACGTGAAAGGAAACGAAATGAATCGAAACTCAAACGAAACTTGAAAAGAAATGTAATGACACGTGAAAAGAAACGAAACGGAACGTGAAAAGAAACAAAACAAAACTTGAAACTATACGACACGCGAGAGGAAATGAAACGAAACACAAAAAGAAACGAAACGGAACGCGAAAATAAATTGAACGAAATGTGAGAAGAAACGCCAAAAGAAACGCGAAGTGAAGCGAAACAAAACGCGAAACTATACGAAACGTGAAAAGAAACGAAACGGAACGCGAAAAGAAATGAAATGAAACGCGAAAAGAAATTAAACTAAATGTGAAAGAATCGCGAAAATAAACGCGAAGCGAAGCAAAGAGAAACGAAATGTGAAATTATATGAAACGTGAAAAGAAATGAAACAAAACGGAACGCGAAAAGAAATGAAATGAAACGAAACGCGAAAATAAATTAAACGAAACATGAAAAGAAACGTGGAACGAAACGCAAAGCGAAACGCAAAACTATACGAAACGCGTAAAGAAACGAAATAAGAAACGCGAAAAGAACGGGACGGCACGCGAAAAGAAACGAAACCGAACGCAAAGCGAAACGAAGCACGGAACGAAACGCGAAAAGAAACGAATTGAAACGAAACTGGTGTATGTTTTTCTGACAAGAGCTAATCCTTAAAATAAACACTGCCATGAACTTTAAGTTTAGGTTTGTTGAGGATTTATCCACGCAAGTTTAGTAAAGGCTGTTCTTTTACCTGGCACAATGGGCATTATTTTCAGCATTTCCAAGTGTGATGTTTACTTTAATACTGAATCCGTTTGTTCACTTTTCTAGGCCTGTAACCGGATGATGCCACGTCTCTGTGGAATAGCGATCGTTAGGGACAGTTGACCTGCAATCCCTTGAAATAGTAGGCGCAAGTCTCAGTGGGGAGTCTTTCGATAGATGTGGTTAGAGAAACGATGGAGTACATTTCCCAGTTCAAAGAAACAAGCGTGCGACCTGCTATGGATCGATGTAGTGGAACCACGCATAAATAACAACACTCGTATTATTGTGTTCGTGAATATAGAAAAGTCAGTTCTCAGCTTTTGACGTACAACCGGTTACAGACCGCAAGGAGGCAGGGTGTATGTAGCCTCACTACGTCTGGTGCACCTTGGATAGTGCTACACCCTGCAGGGATCACGGCTAGTGAGTACGGGAATTGGCGACCCTGAAGGATTCCTGAGCTGAGTCTAGTTTCTTCCCTTTTCCCATTTCCTTTTGGGTGGATCCTCTCCTCTTTCCCTTTCATATCTGCCATTCATGGCTGGACTTATTTCAGAGTCCCTCAGTTCTCGTTTATAAGTCCCTCGGAACAAATTGGCCCGTGAGTGAGAAACTGAAGCTGGCCACCGGGCCTGCCTCAAGGTCAATGACAGCTTGCAATGCAGAAGAGGGTTGGGAAGGGGCAAGAGGGGGCGAAGAAAGAAAGGCTGCTTCTTGTGACAGATACATAACAGAGAGGTACAGTCAGCGAGTTGTTCCCAACGTGCTACTGATTTACCAGTCACATGAAAGAAGTGAGGACTACCACAAAGATATGAACAGTGAATATTATATTCGTTGGTTAAAAGAACTGTTGATCCGTAATTTGGAACGCAATACAGTGCTTGTTATTGACAGCGCAGCGTACCACAACACGCAGAAAGAATAGTTGATTATTAACAGTACAGCGTTGAACTATATAGTCATAAAATTTTCGTTGCAATATTATTCCATTACACTAGTATCATTTAATTATTCTAATCACCTAATACAGTTTGTAACTATTGAAATAAATAATGGTTGTTATCGTGTGAGTGAGTGAGTGAGTGACAGTTGCTGCGGGAACAGAGTGTACTTCTGACGACTGACGGGTGACGCAGCGGACAGCACCCAGCAGGCTGAGAAAAGCAGACTCTCTCTTCAGCTTCCTATTAGATTTTCACAAGGGTCAATTAGTTCTGAGGCAGTTATATCGAGGGATCATTTCTTTTCCCTCTCCCTAAATTTGTTTGAACATTTTTGTCTTCTTGTAGTACGTAAGTTAGTTGTTAAGTCAATAGTTTCAGTTGTAATTTAATATTTTCAGTCGGTCAACACGATTGTACCCAACTGAAAAGAATAAATGAATAAATACACTTGGATGACCAGTTTCGATCATCAAGCGATCATCATCAGATCCATTACACTTAGCTTTAATAGCCTATGTCAACGCAGTTCAGTGCAGGTAGTGACGAGGTCAAATGCTCGCATCCGGACCGTAAAACCACTCAAGAAGCTAAGTATACAATCCACTCTAACCTGATCATTTAACAACAATCACATATTCACATTAAGCAAGCAAATTTGAGGGTCAATCACCACTTTCAGTGTATCTTAACAAAAAAAATCACATATGCTAACAAATATTGACTAGTTGTGTTAGTTTAAGTACTACTGCAAATAAATAAGTGTAGGCTACTTATTGTAAATACTATCACCCACCCTCGTAGACATATATTTAATAACCTTAAGTGTTATGGATCTGATGATGATCGCTTGACGAACGAAAATGGTCATCCAAGTGTACTTACTATTCTCATTTAAAAAATTCAGGATTAAAGAACCACCCATTACAATTGGTTGGTTGGTTGGTTGGTTCCTCAATTTAGGGGCTGCGATAACGTGGTAGGTGTGTGTAGAATCTGTCTGATAACCCGTATGACTGTATTAGTGTGTGTTATCTGTTTTTAATTCAAGCAAGGACTGCAGACATTCAATTTCCAAGTAGTTCCTACTTTTGATACCAAACGACACCGTCAACGACAACTTGGTTATTCGATGCCACCACAGTCGGCTCCTGGTGACGAACGTTGAAACCTAAGAGCGTTATCAAATCTAACCTATAATTTAGCTACACACAAGTGTAATTAGTGGAAGGTTCTTTTACATGTCATAAATCTATGACATGGGACCGCCGGCTTTACTTCCCCTCCGAAGTAAGGCATACTGAGGGATTTTTAACGCTCTTAAAAAATTCGACGGCTTCGGCTGGGTTTGAACCTGCTATCTTGGGCATAGAAGCTCAGCATGCTACCGACTACGCCACTGAAGCCGCTTTGACTAAGTATATACAGTATATATATGTATATATATATATATATATATATATATATATATATATATATATATATCAGTTTCTTGTGGACACGATAACTGCCGTAATATTGCACCAATCACTTTGAATTTTTTACCGAGTTTGGCTTTGGGGGGGGGGGGGGGGGGGGGGTCAGAGAATCGAAATTGTTAAGAAAAATGGTATCACTAAAAACGCAATCACAAAATAACCAAACGTACAAAACCAGACCAATTTTTTTGCAAGCTACATGGATAGAAATTTGATGCGTTTAGCGCACCAAAAATATTCGTACACATTGAAAGGCGTGTTTTGCGACTTTTACATCGAGCTTCGAGAAAAGTATCAAGGTACGTTACAGTTTCGGCAAGTCGAGTTGGTACCGACAAAGGGAGAAAGTCACAGCTTAAATTGCCAACCAAGCTTGCAGTTTGGACGTCGTTAATTTTTTTTGGTGCGAAAAAAGGCCCAAATTCCTATCCGTGCATTGCTGCACATTCATCGTGACATCGATTCGGTAATCACAAGGTTTACTAAACAAAATAGACGAGTTGATTTTGTTATATAAATAATCGTTTTTATACAACAGGTATGAAGTTGTAAATATGTACACTTGTAACAGAACATAATAATTGCAATAAAGATATTTTCAGTAATGCATAAAATGAAAAAAACTGTTTTTCAGTTAAAATTCGTTAAGTTTTATTTGTCTGGTTATTGTGTTTTCGTTTTTTGAGTTTGCAAAAAAAAATTGGTCTCCGTTTGGGGGGGGGGGGTCATGACCCCCGTGACCCCCCCCCCCCCCTTGAATCCGCGCCTGCCCTCCAAAGGAAGGCATACTGAGGGATATTTATGCTCTTAAAAATCCAACGGGTTTGAACCCGCGACCTTGTGCATAGAAACTCACCATGCTACCAACTACGCCACCGAAGCCGCCTATATTACAATTGGGTGCAATCGTGTTGACCGACTGAAAAATATTCAATTTTGATTACTAAGGCAGCACTGAAAAATGGCTTCAAACACCATAATGTTAGTTTTAGTTGTAAGTATCATTTCATATTCCATTTTCACTATTACCGAATCCATTAGCGGCCGATAATCTCGATGTTAGGCCCCTAAAACCAACAATTATAATATTTTTTTAATCGCCCTGTAGTTTTGGCCTTGACATCCTGTTATTTATTGTATCACATTATTGTGCTTGAGTGCATAACTTTTCATTTTCCCTGTAGTGTATTCAAAGTATATTACATTCATACATGTGCATGTTTTGAATGATAATTTTGAAGTATATATCCTACTCACTCAAAAGAGAGATTCCGAAACCACTCCGTAATTTGATACCACTTATGCGGGAACTTACATTACATGCTGTGCATTATAAACACACAGATATCTCTGAACATTGTACAAGGACAGGACCCCCGACCGAGTAAAATTATCAAGTATGTAAATATTTCAGGAGCAGATCCCATGAAACGACGCACTAGGGTGTGACCGGAATTTTGTACTATTCCTTACTCCACTTTCTGTGATTTAGGAGCAGGTTATTGAGACTCCTATTTCAAAGTCAATTCTAAACTCACAGAATAACTGCGACGAGGTGTGTTCAATTCTCAACTCAGATATCTTTCAAGTGTGGTTCTTTTTTTCGAGGTTACCCGCTTCTACCTAATTCATTGCCACGGTCACCTCCTTCCTAATCCTAAGCGAAAATTACACACACCCCCCAATGCAGGCATTACAAGAACACAGACAATATTAACACTGATTCTACGCCCAGTACAAAAATGTAGCTAGTTTCCTAACGATACAACAAAAGTACTTCAGTTATTATTATGTTGGAAGACATTTTGCAATGTTGCCTTAGTAAATTTTAAATATTTTTCAGTCAGTAACGTTACGATTTTGCCGACCCGTGGTGTTGGGGTAGCGCGCCTGCCTCTCGCCCGGAGGCCCTGGGTTCGATTCCCGGCTCCGTCTGGGGTTATAGAAACGCGTGAGGGCTGGAACGGGGTGCACTGAGCCTCATGAGGACAATTGAGTAGCGGTGAGGCAGCGCCCCGGGCGCCCTTCTTACCTTCCTTTCTTCGTACCTTCCTTCCTTCCTTCCTTCCTTCCTTCCTTCCTTCTTTCCTTCCTTTTTTCCTTCCTTTATTCCTTCCACTCTACCATCTAACTTCCTTCTTTCCTTCCTTCCTTCCTTCCTTTCACTCTTCCTTCCACTCTACCTTCCGTCTTACGTTCCTCCCTTCTTAACTTCCTTCCTTCCTTCGTTCGTTCCTTCCTTCCTACCTTTCTTCCTTCCTTCCTTCCTTCCTTCCTTCCTTCCTTCCTTCCTTCCTTCTTTCCTTCCTTCATTCCTTCTTAACTTCCTACTTTCCTTCCTTCCTTCCTTCCTTTCGCTCTTCCTTTCACTCTTCCTTCCCCTCTACCTTCTTTTATTCTTATCGTCCTTCCTTCCTTCCTTTATTCTTACCGTCCTTCCTTCCTCCCATTATTCTTACCGTCCTTCCTTCCTCCCTACATTCCTAACTTCCTACTTTCCTTCCTTCCTTCCTTCCTTCCTACCTTCCTTCCTTCTTTCCTTCCGTCCACTCTACCTTCCTAACTTCCTACCTTTCTTACTTCCTCTCTTCCTTCTTTCCTTCCTTTGAATGTAAGTTTTGAAAAAGTCCAGCATCGGAATAAGAACCCGATTGCCCAGCAGATGTGCTAACAGCTGAATGGTTCTCAACCTAAGGATGCCCAGTGGCTGCAGCAATAAAAATGTTGATTGATTTGCTTTCTCCATTCCTCCATAGGCCTATTGTGAAAAATTATCGAAATATTGAAGGAGTATCCTAGCGGACGACCGAGGCCGTACGTGATATTAATTGCTAATAATAATAATAAAATAACGGGGGGAAGCTTCGTAGTAACAGCATAAAAGACCGGATGTAGGTATAAATATTCAGCAGCAGAACGGTAGTAAATATGTGTGTTGTTAAAAAGGAACTTTGCATTCCCGCAGGAGATCGATGCTTTGATCTTTGCGTCCCGTCAACACACCATGATAATTTTATTTGTTTTCCCTTTCTTCTAGCTACGTTCGCCGCACCAAAGAACCTAGACTCCGGAGACGTTGCCACAGCCTTGCTAATAGCACCGTGCTTGTAGTCATCGGGTCTGTTGTATTTACGCATCCATAATTGGCAACTGACTGTTAAGAGATTCGATCCCATACCAAAACAATCCAAGTGTTCAGAAAACACCTGATTCTCTTTTCTGTTGATTTATTTCCAGCAAAATTTCCATCGTAAGGCGTTTTAATGACAACAGGCCATATGACATTCCCAGTTTCAAATGTGACGAATTCGTATCGGTAGATAAATTAGCGCCCTCGAGAAGGTCCTCCCCAACATCTAGCGTCACTAAAAAGGATCAGTTAAATATTTACCTCTTCAAATCATTTAGCAATATTATTAAACATACCGCACGTTCTTATTAGAAGAGAAGTTTTGCTAATATTAGTTTTTGACGAGCAGCAATAAACTTTTTGTCACAGTCAAAGGGTTGACCTTTTGAAAACAAAGTGAAAGATAAAATTATTATTAAAACTCAACTATATTTCTAGGTTCATGCCATGTCTTGTGTGTGATTTAGCCTAGGACATCAAGCTGGCTCATCAGCGGGCTCTTGGTGTCCGTGCCCGGCCCCCACAGGAGCAGCGAACTACGTGCTACCTGCCTTTGTATGAAGCGCATCTGCGTCTCTTTACTGCGAGAGCTAAATGCTCAAGCAGCCTCAACCTCCATATGAAGACTTCCAAAAAGATGGTATATTGGATTTCACGGCCCGTGAATTACAACTCAGGAATTATTATCGGTTTATGCCGAGTCTTGTGTGGGGTTTCACCAAGGAACACTAAGCTGGCTCATCAGCGGGCTCTTGGTGTCCTAGCCCAGATCCCCACAGGAGAAGCAAAGCTTGCGCATTCCTCCCATGAAATGTTATTCGTTATTTCACTTAGTGTTCGTTCTACCAAGATACTGGTCTGTTTAGAATTTCAAAATTATTTTAAGGGATTTATCTTCTATTTATGTTCAAAATTACACCAACCTTTTTAAAGAAAATACAAACAAGTACTTCCGTGAGGAACTAAAATTTGATAGAGGCAATTAACATACAAAATTCCAGTTTGATTGCTGTAATAGGTTCGTAGATATTGAGAACCGTCAAAATATTTTGGATGGTCGCCATGTTGGATTTTTATATATCTAAGTCATACAGTTATGTACTATTACATGAATATAAATAAATATCATGAATATTATTGTGGAAATGTATTATTCAAACTTCAGTCGCATGATTAGGACACAAGAAATGAAAAACGAGATTTTAAAATTTCGCACCGCCACCATCGTGTGGTTATAAAAACAATTGAAATACATTTGTATAATCATTTACAGTACCAAGTTTCACTGCGCTCGGATAGTAAATCGCGAGAAACGTCCATTTAAATATATAAATTTCGCGTCACCGCCATGTTTGATTAACAAAATTCACCTCGAGAGCATTTGAGGTAGCTAATATACAGTAGCATCATGATATATTAGCCCAAAATAAAATTTACAGTAATGAAAACTACCAGCGGAACTGCGCGAAATCAGCATGTGCATAAACTACCCGCCTGGCTTTACTGTTATGCGGGCTTCTTGTTTATTTGTTTTAACTGCATTGTTTAAACAAACGATATTTATGAAATTAGAGTGCAAGTCGTCACTCCTGCGAATAATTATCTTTCTTTTGAATGCACGATGAGTTATTTGCTAGAAGCCGATAACCTAGATGTTAGACCACTTAAAACTACAATTTATTATGATCATCATTATCATCTAGATATTCGCGAGTGCCCCATGTGTATAGACCACCCGCCCGGCTTTACTATTATGCTGACTCGACGCGACACAGTTCTGGGAGGCGCTATCGCCTTATTTATTTGTTAAAACGTACTTTTGAAATAAAAATATATATTTCCGTTGATATTTAGAGAAATGCAAAATTTGTCCTGTTCTATTGAGACTATTGGGAAGATTGTGGCACAAACCACATGTTCTAACTCGCTTTAAGAGCTTGAGTTTTGTACCTTAGCAATTTATGATTATAATAGCATGGCGTGGCGGGAACTGATCCATAACCTGACATGCTGGTTAGACACGACCCACATCATGACCACCGTATCGTTAATTGTCAAATCTCCTAGTATAAACCACCTGTACAGGACTATTCATTGTAATCCATGTTTAAGTACTGCGTGTTGGAAACTGACACATTGTTTCATGCGAAGTCTCCCTATACAATATTGTCACTCAATAGGAAGCTTACTCTTATGCATGTCTCTCATTAATATGCATCACAGAATTACCAATATCCAAGCCCGATCACTCAAACTCCCTATCAGCTCTTCTTTTGAAGGTGAGTCCTCACTTGAAATTCTGTCCCATGTGCGCAGTTCAACGTCAATATGATGTTGCTGCTGTCATTCCATCCATCACGTTGGAGATTAGTGTAGAGCCCTGAGTCACGCATAACTGCATTAACTTTCAGCGATCAAGCCTTTGTGTAATATCCAGGTATACATAACGGATAAAAATGCATATCATGGCAAATAATGGTGCCTATGACATCATCTAAAGCCATCACAATATGGCTCTAGTCTGGATCTAGCGATCTATAGTTACCTGAACGCAACAACGTCAATGCTGCATCCGAGCATGATTATCCTATGCGTTTTGTGACATTAATTGGTGTATGAAGTAGATACGCACTAATTACTTTGTTGTACATGACAATCAACTATAACATTCATATATAAAACTTTTGATTATGAATATTTTTATTTTTATTTAGCACATGGGATATGATGAATATGCAAATAAAGTTGGCCATAAATTGCAGATTCTTCATCCATTTAACTTACTTTAGAATTTGAATTTTATGGAAGTTCAAAACTTGCAAATTTTCAATATAGATTTGTCACAATTTGAATTTTGTTACGCCTGTTTCTTTCTGAACGGCATGCGGTCACAAACGAAGCTATTAAGGCGAACGAGTATTTAAGTACATAAACTAACAAAGCTAAAATGTTATGGAGGAACATCAAATTTAACAGTTCATATTCAAAATCTAATAGTTGTTTCACCGTCCTTTTTATGCTTCAGAATAAGTACGATCCGAACGAGAATTCACAGTGTCAAAAGTGTGGAAGATTATACAGTTCAAAGTAGCCTATAGCCTACAATTCAGCTGCAACTTGTATACTTATTTATGCTATCTTCAGGCAGCATCGTAGCTGCATTTATATTTAATACAATTTGGTGCAATTTTAAAATATCTATCTATCTATCTATCTATCTATCTATCTATCTATCTATCTATCTATCTATCTATCTATTTATTTATTTATTTATTTATTTATTTATTTATTTATTTATTTATTTATTTATTTATTTATTTATTTATTTATTTATTTATTTATTTATTTATTTATTTATTTTACTCATACCATGCCGACCACTCCTTTCCATGTCATTTCATTCTTTCTTTTTTATTCTTCCGTTCTTTCTTTCTTTCTTTCTTTCTTTCTTTCTTAGTGGTTGGATGGCACACTATTAGGATGTCGGTTTCCTGAATTAAGAAGTGTTCGATTTTAGTTAGCGACAAAAGAGAAGCTACTTTCTCCATACTAAAGTAGAAGTCTATTTAAGTATCAGCTCAGTGGTAGTAATTCAATTACACCCTATATGATCATGATACACTGTCAACGTTCAAGCATGATTCTTTGAGTGAGATAATGTGCACCTCTCGCCTTTAGATACCATCGTCCAGCAGCACATCTAAAGTAGAGAAGTTACCGATACATCAGGGGTTTAGATTGCACATCTGACTTTTTAAAGACACTATTACAGTAGGCAGCCTAATTTACAGAGCTTGTTGTAGTACATAAGATGGAATATTAGTCATTATCATTCATAGTATCGCCGCTACAGTTGTCAGTACCACAGTCAGGTATAATGCAAATTGCAGTTGTCTCGGGTACATAACATAAGAATCATGGTATGTCAGCATTGTAGACTACAAGACTGGTTAAAAATGGCCTGTGAAATTTAGAAGGTTCAAAATAAAGTGAGTATAATACACCGTAATAGTAAAGTTTCATGAGACAAGCGACCGCTGAGATTTATGCCCATGTTAATCTCGTTCCATTAATATGGGCCCCATACGAGGCATCTTTATTATTACTCATTTTAATTAAATTAATAAATTCTCAAACACATCAACGCTTCCGCGAATCTATAGAGAGAAAAAAAAGACGCTATTTTATTAAACTTTAAGATTTTACATCAAATATTCTCCTTTATCAAGGGGTACATGGATGAATAATAAAGCAGCAGGGTGGTGATATTTCAAGTCATGGAGAAGTTGGTCTGGGAAGGAGGATTATTGAGAACAGGCTACTAACATGTGGAAGGGTTGCTCGTATAATTCCTGGTGAGAAGTATTGGATAGCTCGCCAAGAGTTGCAATACTTAAACTTAACAAGGGCATAATGGCCTTTTAATTCAAATACCTTGTGCTAACTCGTAATATATTGCCTCAAAGTCTGGATTTAAGGATGAATTTACACAATCTAACACGTTGTTACAGCGTACTTATTCCATAAAACCCACATGTTGTAATTTTTATTAGTAAATTGCTATGCATGTATTAGTCAGGACTTAAAATGGATCGGACCAAACTGAGTGGCGTCTACGAGCAGCTTTTATCAAGGACTAGCTACCAAATGCCACTCCTTATAATAAATGTTTATATATACGAGACTTGCTGAACCTGGCCACGCTTCGCTGTGGAATCTTATATGAAATGGGTAGGGAAATGTAAGTATTGTAGCTAACATAGATTCATCAAAAAAAACACGTCATTCAATTTCCTACCTTGCGTTGCTGTGGCTATGCTGTGGAATAAAAGGAAAGGAATAAGACGATGTTTTTACACATGAAAGCGTTTATTATAAAGCCAGTGGAATGACTTCATTCTTTGTTTGCCCGTTTTCTACATAAACATAGACATCAGATGGACCGGTTCTAGAGCATGTGACGTATAATTGTCTGTGAGAGAAAAAATCGTTCTCTAAACTCACTAATATTGAAGAGCTGTATGATATTTAGAGGACTATCTTCAGATAGACTTTATTTGGTTGACTGGAAAAATGAAAATCCACAGCCTGCTTCCAGTCTCCGACCGGGTCAGGAATGGAATGAATGAAGCCCCCATCTAGCGGCGAGGATATGAACTGTACCGGCTGCCGAGGCCTGACGCACTCCTCTGGGGCAATGATTAAATGAATGACAGATGAAATGAAATGATAGTGGAGAGTGTTGCTGGAATGAAATTGTGACAGGGAAAACCGGAGTACCCGGAGAAAAACCTGTCTGCCTCCGTTTTGTCCAGCACAGATCTCACATGGAGTGACCGGGATTTGAACCACGGATCCAGCGGTGAGAGGCCGGCGTGCTGCCGCCTAAGCCACGGAGGCTTACACTGGTTGACTGGACATGATTACAAAACTTATCATTAGATCGTTCATATGTCCCTTTATCGATCTAATGCTGTAAACTATGACGTCTATTCACCAGCTGATGAATTGCAAGCCTCCTTAAAATATTCAACTTCATGTTCTGTGATTGTGCGACGAGACTGGCGGCCTATGTTTGAACGTTAGCGAGGCATTTATGATTTGAAGATATGAAGCTCATTCAGATATTGCAACTGGATACGTCATAGCTGTTGATGTAATTATTGTTCTTGGTGCTGTTGAGATGATTGTGCTGCTCTTTTTCTTTCCGATTGAACTCATGGAACTTTTTATTGCATGTATTGCATTATACAGTGAGTCCGGGAATGTTCTCCGCAGCGCCTACATGCGTCTGCGAAAACTAGCTACAGCAGTTACGTTGGTAGTACGGCTGCCGCTTGCATCATCTCTACTTAGTATGAAACAAAGTCCCCGATTCTTGGATGTTACGGGTAAACTCGAGAACCACTGGATGAATTTTGATGTAGTTTTCACCATTCTGTAAAGGATATATCGAGGATGATTTCTGTAGAAAATTATATATTTATGATCAAAGGAAGCCGAGCTGTAACGATTTTAGTGGAAAAGTCGATAAAAAAAATACCTGGCGTCCGAGAGCTTTGTAAGCTTACGCTGGGCAAACCGTTAAAAATATCTAAATACTATGAGTGTAAGAATTGTTCAACATGAAAAGTTCTACATAAAAGTCCGCGAGAGCATATGTCTATCATCAATACATCGCCCACTAAAAGTGTTTTTACGTTTTAATTTCTTCCAACCATGTCCATTCAACTACTGAGGCGACAGTTTACAAGCTAGCTAAGGGCAAGACTATCATCATAAACAATAAAATTTGTACTCACCACAGCCATTCATAATAACAGATGCTGGAACCATTCACAGTACATCACTCTTTTTCCGTAATCAGTTAGTTTTAATTCATGAACCACGGTAACTTTATAAGGGAACAACTGAAGCTTGTCTCTTACAGCTGTATGTGCTGTCGACTAAGAGATTCCTGTTTTTTGAGCTATTTTTCGTGTTGATTTACTTGGACTACGCAGCATTATATCGGAGATTTCATCAAGTTTTTCGTCTGTTAAAAGCGTAGGCCTGCCTGTTCCCGGTACATCGTTAACTGAGCCAGTCACACGAAATTTACTTACCTAATCCCGAACGGAATCACGGTTTGGACACTTTGAATTAAGAAACCGCGCCTGAAATCTTAATTTTTCATTTTCTGTAAACCGATCGCCTTCGCGAAAAACGTGTTCCACGAACAATAACAAAACTCTCTTTTCAGCAGTAAACATTACCGCCTGTATACTGTTGACTCTTCCAATAATAATCTATCTGAACGCTCGCTGACTGTAATACACACTGAAGACATGCAGGCTCGCGCGCTTATCGCGATACACATCGACAGCTCACACGGGGAAGTCCCGTTTTGAAGGACACAGTGCAGTGCAGCCAACTAAACTCATGAGTCAACCACTCACAGCTGCACGTACCCACTGCGAAGAACATTCTCGGGTGCCCTGTAGAATGGGATGTTTTCTTTGCTCATAGAAGATTTTAAGTGGTTGCGCTATGTCACCAGAAGATTTGGTCTTAGTTAATAGGAATATTTTTAAGTAGATGGGCATTACTATCATGGAAACCACGATGAAGATGTGCACTCTACTTTCTATTCACGGCGTTGCCTAGGTCAACCATCTTTAAGATGTGCAATGTCCTTTAGCAATTTTTACCGGACTATCATTATATAGGGAAAATCGTTGTCACCTAGCGCCAATCTTGAAGAGGTCGATCGTCAATCTGTCCATCAAGTTAGATTCAGTATGGCTGTGGCGTTGACTATCATTATACAGAGATAATCGTTGTCGCCTGGCAACAATCTGTTCGTCAAGTCATTAGATTCAATATTGGTGTGGCTTTGGAATTTAAATTAATTACATAAAATTACTCATAAATGACTACCTATCCGATTTCATTCAAACCACTTTATAAACACTCTTCGCTGTAATTAGAACAAAATGTAAAATGTTCAGCGAAATCAGAGCAGTGGCTTTTGAGTTTTGCGGCCACGTACATACGCAGAATATATAGCCTACTGTAGATATACCATAGATGTTAAATGAAGATGTTATTCGTGAAGATAATGGGGGGTGGGGGGATAGAAGGGGGGGGGGGAGTGCAAATTAGGTCTTAATTATCGTGTTGGAAGCCATTTTTCACTGTTGCTTACATTTCAAACAATCCAACATGGCGGCCAAGCGAAATATTTCTCTGGTTCTCAATATCACCGAAACTATTCGAGCAAACTGAAAAGTTATATGGTAATAATAATAATAATAAAAATAATAATAATAATATCGTAGGGCCTCGGGTGCCGGGTGCAAGCTTTGTTAATTGACACCCAGAGGGCAGCTAGCATGTGGAACTTTGTTGTTCCTTGAAGCACTATGAAAGTCAAGGAGGTTAGATATCTGAACACTGAACTGTATTCTTTGGTTAGGTAGTGAAATATCAGTGTCCCCTTGTTATCCAAAAATCTTGCGGAAGGTATGAGTTAGTCGGGAAGAACCAAGAACCAAGGACTGGTCTCCCAAGAAAAGTGATCGCAATCTGGACGTTGGAATGTTTATAGTTCTTCCCTAAAATGAAAGTGACCGCAATCTGGACTGCTAATGAGGTAAACGCAATCTGGAATGACCGCAATCAGGACACAACCAAATCGTGCACTACGGACCCGAAGGAAGTCTGCTGCAACAAGTCCGGAGATCACAGGTTCAAATCTCGGAGCTGACAGTGCCTATTTTGAATGTGGATTCCCCTTGGATTTTCCACAATCCCTCCAGGCAAATGCCGAGATATTACCTTGCAGTTCTTCAAGTACCGGGCACCTACCTCATCCCTGTTCCTAATACAGTTACACACGCTATTACAGTCAACACATAAATACGGGTTATTAGACAAGTTCAAGACACACCCAATTACACTGGGCTGATGACAAAAATGTCCCAGTCTCGTAAACTGAATTAATAACAACAGAAAAATTGGCGAGTCATAATTAACGATACTGAAACTG
Organism: Meconema thalassinum; assembly: GCA_946902985.2. NCBI lineage: Eukaryota > Metazoa > Arthropoda > Insecta > Orthoptera > Tettigoniidae > Meconema > Meconema thalassinum. The sequence continues at coordinate 1,907,480,257 of OX336388.2, read as the reverse complement.
TATATAATAGCATACATTTTTCCTTAATTGTAATGAAGGTGATGGTGATTGTTTCAAGGAGTGGAACATTGTGGATATCTGCCCCAATTATCTAGTGTCGGTCATTGCCTTGGCTTCGCCCGGTATTTTTAACGGTTTACTGAGCGTAAGCTTGAAAGGTGCATGGACGGCAGGTCCCAGACGCAATTCAGAAAAGCCTAGGTGAACAGCGAAACTCTTCTCTGAACTCTTAACTCGACACGACTCGACAGTTTGATGCTGGCCGAAGCTGGGGTGATAGGCTTGCCTACTAGCACGTACTGTAAACTCACTCCGAAGCTAGTAATTTAAATTTCCATTGAATGGGGATTGTTAGAAGAAATGAAAACGTTCAAACACTTCTAGTGGGCTATGTATTACAGATAGAGATATGCTGTCGGCGATTTTTTGTAGAACTTTTCATGCTGAAAAAGTCTTACACTACTAGCATATGGATATTTTTAAACGGCTTACCCAGCGTAAGCTTAAAAGGCGTACGGACAGCAGATTTTTCTTCAACTCGATTCACTGAATCGTTATTGGTTGGCTTCCTTTGGTAATAAATGAATACTTTTCAACAGAAACCTTCATCGAGAAATCCTTTACAGAATGGTGAAATCCGCATCAAAATCCTTCCAGTGGTTCTGGAGATTACCCGTTACATCCAGGAATCGGGGGATTTGTTTTATACTGTGTAAGAGATATACGCAGCTAATTTCTGAAAGGAACATAGCTTCCTGATGTTTGGAACAGTTGATAATCCAAACATTCGGTACATTAATATGTAGTGTTGTATTCGTAGATAGACCCTAATTATGTTTTACAATGCTGGAGGTGTGTTAATGTAAGATGCATTGAGCAAGACAGGGTAAGCACTACTGTCGACCAAAATATTATGTGTACTCGAGTTTGAAGGTTGTTTGTGAAGTAAATAATAGACCTACATAAAATCCAACATCATCATCATTTCCGTTCTATTTTATTTTACGTTAGTTCATGTACTTTTGGAATTTTTAATTTATATTTTAATATTTTTTTATCGCAGTTGGAACACAAAAAGTGCCCGTTTTTAAGCGTGTTTCAACCATGCGTCACATTTAAGGATTATTATCTCACAAACCCATCATCAGATCGAATCCAAATTTTAACACACTATACATTGGAATGTTTATTAATTTCCAAATTTTGTGTGTTCAAGAACGAAAGTTGTTATCATTTTTGTAAGGTAACTTTTTCTCGGCTCGGGGTCGTTGGAAAATGTAGTTCTTGGTTGTTTTGTAATCCTTATACATCAAAAAGATATGCTGTATGACTGTGAAATACGTAAATTAATTCACTTATTTTATATCGGTTTGTATTTGTACGGGGAATTAAGACATAGTTCACCAGCTAGCAGCTCCGGGAAATGCTGTACAGCTATCTCTGCTATCTCAAAATGTTATTTTATGTTTATAGTCTAAAATGACAAGAAAGTTTGGATATTGAAAGTCAGAAATTGCTCTAGGTTTATACCGTGTCTTGTGTAGGGTTTCGTCTAGGAACACCAAGCTGGCTCATCGGCAGTCTCTTAGTGTCCGTGCCCGGGCCCCAGCACGGCATAAACCTAGAAAAATTGCTGAGTTTTAATTCACTGGCCGTGAAAGCCAATATAGGCCTACTATCTTTTTGGATATTGAGTTTTAATTTGTTGCCCTATATTTAATCAAATTGAGTGTCTTGTACCAAAAGATAATCATCGCATCACTTCGGTGGCGTAGTTTGTAGCATGCTGAACTGCTGTGCCCAAGATAGCGGGTTCAAACCCGGCCGAAGTCGTCGGATTTTTTAAGAACGTTAAAAATCCTTCAGTATGCCTTCCTTCGGAGGGAAGTAAAGCCGGCGGTCCTATGTCATATATTTATGGCATGTAAAAGATCCTTCCACAGACTAAACTTGTGTGAAGCTAAATTGTTAGGGTATATTTCATCGGAACGCTCTATCAAATTTCCAACCTTCACCACTAGGTATCATTGATATCTGGTAGCGAAAGTTGGAACTACTTGAAATTGAACGGAACTTGTAGCTCACCCTAAGTGTGTCCGCTGGAAGCAGCTACAGACTCAGATGAGCCGAACATGTCCTCGGACGCTCCCGGCATTAAGAGCTATACGATAAATAATTAAATACTTGGAATATCTATTTATTTGATGAGATAGTTTTGAGATGGATAGAACCAGTAGAATATATGAGATAAGACGGAATTTATTGTAACTTATTAGCCTACTTTCGATTTTTGCAAAAAATGAAAGTAGACTTATGAGATCAACACAGGGCGAAAAAAGTGTGTCTGTCTGTGTGTGTGTATGTGTGTGTGTGAGTCTGTGTGTGTGTGTCTGTGTGTGTGTGTGTGTGTGTGTGTGTGTGTACTCTGAATGTCTGTCCCCCCCTATCAATTCGAACACGGTGAATGCGAATTGAACGAAATTTGGTACAAAGGTAGCACTAGCAAAGGACACCTCAGTGTCATGTTTTATATCGCCGCCATCTTGACGGAAACGTAATGGCGGCCACACAAATGTTCAAAGCTTAAATCAAATTACGACTAACCTAATCATCCGATCTCTACCAAATTTTGCAACAACATACCTTTATGGGGGGAGCATCCTTTGACCACACTAATAAGTCATCAGCGTAATAGTTTGCGGATGGCGGCCATCTTTGTGTGAAAATCGATTCCCCCTATTAATTCGAACACGGTGCAACCGAATGGAACGAAATTTGGTACAGAGGTAGTAATAACAAAAGGCACCTCAGTGTCATGTTTTATATCGCCGCCATCTTGAAGGAAACGTAATGGCGGCCACACAAATGTTCAAAGCTTAAATCAAATTACGATTAACCTAATCATCCGATCTCTACCAAATTTTGCAACAACATACCTTTATAGAGGAAGCATCCTTTGACCAAATAACTAGGTCATTAGCCTAATAGTTTGCGGATGGCGGCCATATTTGTGTGAAAATCAATTCCCCCTATTAATTCAAACACGGTGAAACCAAATGGAACGAAATTTGGTACAGAGGTAGCACTAGCAAAGGGCACCTCAGTGTCATGATTTATATTGCCGCCATCTTCACAGAAACGTAATGGCGGCCACACGAATGTTCAAAGCTTAAATCAAATTACGATTAACCTAATCATCCGATCTCTACCAAATTTTGCAACTACATACCTTTATGGAGGGAGCATCCTTTGACCAATCTAATAGGTTATTAGCCTAATAGTTTGCGGGTGGCGGCCATCTTTATGTCAAAATTGATTCCCCCTATTAATTCGAACACGGGGAACCGAATGGAAGGAAATTTGGTACAGAGGTAGCACTAGCAAAGGGCACCTCAGTGTCATGTTTTATATCGCCACCATCTTGACTGAAACGTAATGGCGGCCACACGAATGTTCAAAGCTTAAATCAAATTACGATTAACCTAATCATCCGATCTCTACCAAATTTTGCAACTACATACCTTTATGGAGGGAGCATCCTTTGACCAATCTAATAGGTCATTCACCTAATAGTTTGCGGATGGCGGCCATCTTTGTGTCAAAATCGATTCTCCCTATTAATTCAAACACGGTGAAACCGAATGGAACGAAATTTGGTACAGAGATAGCACTAGCAAAGGGCATCTCAGTGTCATGATTTATATCGCCGCCATATTGACAGAAACGTAATGGCGGCCACACAAATGTTCAAAGCTTAAATCAAATTACGATTAGCCTAATCATCCGATCTCTAGCAAATTTAGCAACAACATACCTTTATGGAGGGAGCATCCTTTGACCAAACTAATAGGTGATCAGCCTAATATTTTCGGATGGCGGCCATCTTTGTATGAAAATCGATTCCCCTTATCAATTCGAACACGGTGAAATCGAATGGAACGAAATTTGGTACAGAGGTAGCACTAGCAAAGGGCACCTCATATTCCTGTTTAATATCCCTATAGCACGTTGTATTTCAACAAGCTACTACAACCAACATTCAATCATACTCCTTGAAAAGGACAAAGAGTTATAACAATACCCATGCATTTAGGAGAAAGTAGGCTATATGTTCTTTACTGAACATCTTGTTTTTGTTAAAAATCAACACTTGGTAATAAAATGATAGCAGAGTTGTGGGTGTGTGTTTTATTTTACTTTTTCATTTAATCTCAGTATTGGTCTGGTTAAGCATCCGTGGCTTAGGCGGTAGCACGCCGGCCTCTCACCGCTGGGTCCGTGGTTCAAATCCCGGTCACTCCATGTGAGATCTGTGCTGGACAAAACGGAGGCAGACAGGTTTTTCTCCGGGTACTCCGGTTTTCCCTGTCAACATTTCATTCCAGCAACACTCTCCACTATCATTTCATTTCATATGTCATTCATTTAATCATCGCCCCAGGGGAGTGCGTCAGGCCTCGGCAGCCGGCACAGTTCATATCCTCGCCGCTAGATGGGGGATTCATTCATTCCATTCCTGACCCGGTCAGAGACTGGAAGCAGGCTGTGGATTTTCATTGGTCTGGTTAATAACGTGTGTAAAAGAAAATGTTCAATTTAAGAATCGTAAATTGTATTTTAACTTTGAAAACTGTTGCATGCTGAACCTTCCGGAACATATTAAACATTAGCTGAGGAGAATGGAATCCTGGATTGTACCCTCTTCTTCTTGTCCTATCCGAGACATTTCTGACGTGCAATTATGATATTCACACAATTAAAGGCACGCAAAATCTCGTGTCACGCCAGCACCTGTACCAGAGGGTCTAATTCCTGTTCGTGGGAATACACAAGTGGTGACTGCTAAACCAGGGATCAGGTTCCCATTTGTTTATTAATTTCAACTGTACAGCAAAATTGCTTCTTAATTATATATGAATGTCAATGCACTCTCTCTATCTCTCTTCCCAGACTTCAGTAGGTAGGAGAACAAAATACACAGATATGATTCATAAGAGAGAGAATAATTCGGAGTGAAGTAAATAATTGTGGTATTAAGGGATTTTGTTGTTGTTATTCATTGATTTAGAGGCTTTACGACATTGTGGTCATGTATCCTCGTGTACTTGGGTGTGTGTGGAATTTGTCTGATAACCTGTGTTATTTCGATGGCTGAATTAGTAATTCATGTAAGGATTGGTACAGAAGCGGCCGTGGACTTAAGTTAGGAACCATCCCGGCATTTGCCTGGAGTAGACGTGGGAAACCAAGGAAAACCACGTCCAAGATGGCTGAGGTATGATTCGATCCCGCCTCTTCTTACTTTTGCATCACGAGGCTGAGTGTACACCGTTCCAGCCCTCACACCAAATTTCTTGACAGAGCCGGGAATTGAACCCAGGCCTCCACGGTGACAGCCAAGAATACTAGTCACTACTCAACGAGGCGGACGATTATTAAGGGATTGTGTCATGTAACGTTAGTACTGGAATTCCATAAGAATACACTTATCATAAATCATAATTCTTGGCCCTGAGGCATTTCATGGTTTCTAAACGAAGACTTATAACTCACAGAACAGTGGCGTAACTAGGGGCTGCTTCTTGAGGGGGATAGGCTGAGTAAAAATTGCATGATTGTGGGGTACATAATGATACATTATTAATGAAAGCAAATATATAAGCCTTAAATTTTGAAACCTCCTATGTACAGTTTCTCGTGTTTGATTTCATTAGTATCTGATACATTGTTTTTATTATATTTAAATTGCAGCCAATGGCCATAGCGGGATATTCTAATTGAACGCCCGTAGGCTCCCCAACAAATTCAATTTCAAGTAGTTCCAACTTTGTCTACCAGAGATGCCACTGTTACTGACACCTAGCGGTGAACGTTGGAAATTGATAGAGTGTTTCTAACCAAATAACCTACAAATTTAGCTAAACACTATCAATTGTAGTGGTAGGTTCTTTTACATTCCATAAATCAATGACATGGGCTCGCCGGCTTCACTTCCCCTCAAAAGAAAGGCATACTGAAGGATTTTAACGCTCTTAAAAAACCGACGACTTCGACCGGGTTTGAACCCGCGATCTCGGCCATAGCAGTTCAGCATGCTACCGACTACGCCATCGAAGCCATTATTTTTGCACTTATCAATGCACAAATGCTCGTAAATAAACAATGTTGTTGTTGTTTGAGTCCTCAGTCTTTTGACTGGTTTTATGCAGCCCTCCATGCCTCCCTGTCCTGAGCTAATCGTTTCATCTCTACATAGCTACCACACCCTACATCCGAGACAATCTGTTTAACATATTCTAACCTTGGTCTACCCCTACAGTTCTTGTCCTCAACCCTTCCTTCCATAACTAAGCTTGCTATTCCTGAGTGTCTTAGTATGTGTCCTACCAACCTATCTCTTCTCTTCATTAGGAGTCGCCAGAAACATCTCTCCTCTCCCACTAGTCTCAATACCTCTTCGTTTGTAACTCTATCTACCCATCTTATCTTCATCATTCTCCTGTAACACCACATTTCAAACGCTTCAATTCTCCTCATTTCTGCTTCACCAATAGTCCAAGTTTCACTTCCATAGAGTGCCACGCTCCAGACAAAGGCCTTCAAAAATGACTTCCTAATACCTAAATCTATATTCGATGTCAGCAGATTCCTTTTCTGTAGAAATGCTTTCCTTGCCTGAGCCAACCTACTTTTAATATCCTCTTTGCTTCGTCCATCACTGGTTATTTTGCTTCCTAAGTAACAGAATTATCCTACTTCCTTTAGCTTTTCACCTGCCAATTTGATGTCCATAGAGGTTTCTGATTTATTTCGGCTGCATTCCAATATTTTTGTTGATATTAAATTATTAACTCCAGTTTTCTTCGGGATCTGGCCCATTGTATTCCCCGACATTGTATAAATATTAATGAACTACAGTTTCCAAATTAGCACAATATTATTGAAATCTACATTAGTTGCATTGCCATGGTGCAAAAGAAGATATAACCCTACCATGCTTGACAAGAAAACCTCCAGGATTCGATCAACCACGCTCGGTTTGGTCCACTTGGAATCGCATTCGTACGAGCCATGGTAGATGTGCTGATGCCCTCTTCAAATGGGGAAAAATACAATCCCCAAGAAGCTACTGTTTGGCATATTGTGATGGAGTGCACCAAGAGAGCCTATAATGGAGAATTCCGCGACTTCCTGAACGCTACACCAGAAGGTCTTAATTACATTAGTCATATCGACGTATCTTTGTAGTACTCTGTTTTCTACTTGTATTTTACTGATGTGTATATGCCATACGATAAATAAATACCCAACATTATCCCATAAGTGCCATTAATTCATCATCGTTTTTGTTGTTGTTGTTTCATTTGGTGGCGTGGACATCGTAGTCATTTCAGCTTCTGAAGCATCATTATGCAATTACAATATTATAAAACCAACGTTCTGAGGTGTCACTCTGAGCGCTGGTGACTTTCAGCAGCTAAATATGGTTTCCCTCTCCCCTTACACATGAGCGCAGGCTGAGATAGTACCTTATTTCCATCCCCGGGCTACCATTCTCAGTCTCAAATACAAATTGATCACAATACAACAGACTAACATAGTCGGTCAATTAATAATGTTAGTGGCTTTAGGTCCCTTATAACTACTGCGGGTTTTAGAGACACCGGGGTGCCAGAATTTTACCCCGAAGGGGATCTTTAACGTCTTTAAATGTGCTGACACGGCTCCCTTGCATTTGCGCACCCTCTAATGCCAACTGGCAGCGCCAGGATTCGATCCTGCGACCTTGGGAACAGCAAGCGAAAACATTACAGCTGTGCCACGAAGTCAGCCACAGTCAGTCATTTGCGCTAAGTATACATTACTACAGGGTCTTTCATATAAACTAAGAGTGCCAAGCGGCGGCTTTATTAACCGCAGCTGCGATCACCTTGGCCTAGCTTGTGGCGTGCCAAGGCTTTAAGCGTGTGTACAATCCTATATGATGCAGCGGCCTTGCTAGCTTGTGTACAATGCTGAAATCTTACTTTAGTTAGTTAGTTATTGTTAATGAAACCGAAACCCCTACATGTGCTAATTTTGTGAGTGATTTATTCGGAGACCGTTCAAGATTCTCGCCAATGTCATCTAGCTCATCCTCTGTTAAAACTGTTCGTGTGCGGGTATGTTTTTCATTGAGCACCGAGCCAGTAGTGTCAAACTTATTTGCAATTACGTGAATCTGTGCTAGTGAAGGTGGCACTTCATCAGGAAATTGCTGAACAAATGCATCACGTGCCCACCGAGCCGACTCGTACTTAAAATAAGTTTTACATAAAAAATACGATGTTGCAATGATAACTGTCTCACCATGTTAACACTTGAGGTTTAGACTGGCGACTGAGCACCTGCACGCTTATTGCAAGGTCAAGTTTGGTAATGTCAATCTGTTATTTTTATACAGTCCATAGGAACTAGGGAAAAAAACAAGATGTTCAGCAAAGAACATATAGCCTACTTTCTCCTAAATGTATGGGTATATTTATGACTCTTTGTCCTCATCCCTAATACAATCACCTCTACCACAATGTATTGTTTGTTTTCTTTTATATTGATAATTAGCCAGTAAGTGTCGAAATCAATATTGTATACTTTATGATGATTGAATAACAAAACTACTAACTTATTGTAATGCATTCACGTCCGTTAATCTCTATATTAAGCCAGCCTGCTAAGTTAAGAATCTTCCGTTTTGGGTATCTTCCCCTTTAAAAATCCACGCCGATCACAGTAGGTTGGTGCTGCGACCTATCAGTGAATTAATCTTTATGTTGTACGCCTATGCACTGCCATCGTAATGTAGTTCGATGGCAGTGGCCTAAGGGTGTTGAATGAGTATACAGTTTAAAGTAGCCAAGAGGGAGGCGATCCAGCTGGCAGTGTTTAAAGGTAATCGGAGCGCGATCGTGGCTAATAGTTGAACTACCAGTATTACAAAATTGCCATACTTCAGGAGGCCAGGTATTTACACAGCGGTAAGTTTGGAACAATATTACCCACATAACCCACAAGAGGACAGCACCGTACAGAGGCATTAGGAAGGCTGTGGTTAATGACAACGTGTATCTAGTTCTTCTATTCTCCTTTTCCTAATGTCTTCTGTTTATGTGCGATGCTGGGGCTGTGATTTTATTAATAAACGAGAGTATACATTAGCCTCTCCTTTGAGCTAAATGACATCTTATTCAGTATCTGTGGAAAGAGCTCGTGCACATCATTTGTAAAAGAATTCAAGAAAAAAAAGTTATCTGCAGCAGCACTCGATCCCCAGTCAACTGCGTGACAGACTAACACACTAGCCCAGAGCTAATCCTATCCTTAACATCATGGTGTTCTTAACTGACATTAGATACAACCTGTTGGCAAATAATGACTTTAAATAAACGATTTCTTCACAGCAGTACATCTTCATTAAAGATAATTTCATACAAAGTTTATATTATTGTATCAGTAGGGTATATCACATACAACATACTAAAACTACCGTATTGAAATATAAGACAGGCACATGAGGACAGCTGCCATCTTGTCGTGTGACACAGACAGCTCAGCTCTTTTAAGCCACTCATACAGTATAATATTATAATATTAAATTATAATAACGGATCACGACCTTCAGGATAGCTTAAACCACGCTAGGCTCGACAATCGGAATTGGTGGGTCTTAAGCCATTGATTAAAATGGTTGAATAATTCACACGGCCGCCATCCTGAAATGGTACGGCCGATGAACTTGTTGGATGAAAGTCGTGTCCTATATAAAGGTATGTTGTCACCAAATTTGGTAGAGATCGGATGATTAGTTTAGCCGTAATTTGATTTTACGTTTTGAACGTTTGAGTGGCCGCCATTCTGTTTTGGTAAAGATGGCGGCGATATAAAGTATGACACTGAGGTGCCCTTTGCTAATGCTACCTCTTTACTAAATTTCGTTCAATTCGGTTTCACCGTGTTCGAATTGATAGGGAGGGGGGACAGACATTCAGAGTACACACACTCACACACACACACACACACTCACACATACACATACACACACACAGACAGACACACACTTTTTCGCCCTGTGTTGATCTCATAAGTCTTCTTTCATTTTTTGCAAAAATCGAAAGTAGGCTAAAAACAGCCCTCGTATGTACTATGCGCGCGCTTTCAATACTACAGCAGGGGGCCGTGGCGCGCCACAAGCTCGGCTAAGGTGACCGCAGCTGCGTTTAACGCAGTCGCCGCTTGGCGCTCTTATTTTATATGAAAGACCCAGTAAAATAATAATTTTATTAATGCAGCCAATGGCCATGTATTTTTTTTTTCTTTTCAGGACGGGATTATGAAAGGAAATTGGACGTGGACCTATTGAAAGGAACCGTCCCGGCATTTGCCTGGTAGTGAAAATGGGAAACCACGAAAACTATTTTCAGGACGGCCGAGGTGGGATTCGAACCCACGCTCCCCCGATGCCAGCGAGACGGGAGGTAGCGTGTCAGCGCTCTCGGCCACCGCGGCTGCCAGTATACAATGCAATTAATAATAATTTGAATCTTTTAATGATACGACAACAACCAGCACAACAACAACAAAAGGTGTCCAATGCGAATCTTCCTGTCATCTTTTATTCAACGGTCATGAAAATAAATTTAAAAAATGTATTGAGTGTGATCATAAAGTACAGTATACACATCAGTCTATAGCAGGTCCGCCTCATTACGTAGAGGCTAGCATTCTTGGCTGTCACCGCGGAGGTCCGGGTTCAATTCCCGGTCTGACAAAAATGTAATTCTGGTCTGAGGGCTGCAACGGGGTACACTCAGCCATGTGAGGCGAAATTGAGAAGAGGTGGGTTTGATTCCTACCTCAGTCATCCTGGAAGTGGTTTTCTGTGGTTTCCCACTTCTACACCAGGCAAATGTCGGTATGCTACCTAACTCAAGGTCACAGCCGTTTCTTACTAAAATCCTACCTTAATTAGCCTACAAATTCACACACTAGATCAGACATCACAGTGACACAGGTTATCAGATAAATTTAACACACACCCAAATACACAGGGCTACATGACCACGATGTCGCAAAGCCCCTAAAGAACCAACAACAACAAAATCTAGTCTGTAACTACTTATATGAAAAATAAAACCTCTATCCTTCTGTTGGGCCTCTTTAAAAAGGTTGCCTGCCTCCCTTGAATGGTTTATATCTATCAAAACTCCCTCTGATCCCTGCTCCCCCTATCACAAAATGGAAGGGTTTGGTGCCATTCAAATGTGATTCAATTCCTCTGTTAATTTAGAATACCGTACGCCTGTGTCATGATGAAATAAATTCCTATTTTTATTTCATTTGCTGCGAATGCTTGCTTCACATTTTAGGTGTTTTCACCACGTTGTCTTGTTCAGTGCTACTTTTTTTTACATTAGTGTTTCCCAAAATATGTTATCACTGTTTAGCACGTATTTCTGCCTGAAATAAATAGGTGAAACCCCCTCAAATGTGTTCAACGGTCCAGCAGTAGCCTAATCAATATCTCCTAATGGGATACGCGAACATCGACAATGGCGGAGTGAAAAGGAATGTTAGGAAAATCGCTTTGCAAAAGTCGTTAGCGACCATGTTGACCATCTGTTAGAAACATATTGGGGAGTTTTATGTGAAGTGTGAAAGTTACCCTTGGTGCCCTTTTAAACGGAGAAGAATTAAATGCAATAACAACCTCGTGGCGCAGTATGCAGTATAAAAATAAAAATCAATTACACCGTTGACAGTTTTACAGTAATCTTCTTAAAATGAGCCACAACCTCGTATTCTGAAACAGCTGCAGAGGACAGAGTGAGGGATCTTTAGTTACGATAATAGCAGTGGTGGATGTCGGATAATTGTTCTGGGTGTTGCACATACTGCTAGATGTCAGAGAAAACGGCGAACAATTGCGTGTAAAATGGATGTAGTTCATTCATCAGGAATGCTGCAGTTCAAAGAACATCACATTCACATCGAGTTTAAATGGATTATAAGTTACTTATTTGAAGAACATCACGAGAAAAATTACAACACAAGCTATTCACGAGGGCAAGAAAGAACTGCGAGTGTCACAACTACGCGTAAATTACATTGTCTTGGCCGCCTCTCTGCTCCCTTGTTGTAATCAGCGGGCAACGACAAGCTGAGTTATTAACTGTTAGGATACGACTTACTCAGTCTAGCATGTCTGCCATATCGTCCACTGTTGAGATGTGGTTGATGTTCGAGCCTGGTAACAACCACACGGTGAGTGCTCCAGACGGTTCACAGTACCACAACATTTCCTGAAGAACAAAACTATGAATTCCTATGCTTAAAAAAGGAAACGTACAGTCACTACAACCAGGCGGACTATTTGTAATTGGGTCTGTGACCAGGAGCCATTTACTTCTAAGAGAAGTGAGAAATTACGGAGAACCACTTCTTAGATGACCGAGGTAGGAATCAAGTCAACGATTTCTCATTTCTGCCTCACAAGGCTGGGTAAACCACGTTCCAGCCTTCAGACCAGAATTAAATTTCTTTGCAGAGCGGGGAAGGAACCGAACCTCCGCGTTCACAGCCAAGAATGCTAGTCACTAGGCAACTAGGTGATCATACGGTACATATCTTGTTTGTAAGCTTCACTTGCCTAATATTAGGCTTAAATTTAGGTTAGAGAACGGACCTATCTGAAATTTTGAATACAGTATACAGGTGATTACATCCCAAAGTCTAAATAGGTCCCAGTATCAAAACAAAAAAAAAGAACAAAAAAGAAAGAGAGAACACGACTCTAACACACATACTAACTTCAATCTCTCCTTTAGACTGCTGATTTCGCCTCATTTCATCTCTGTGTGTTCCGTCCATAGTCCATTCCATTCATCCTATGACGAGGGTCGGCGGATTTCACGGTGAAGGCTGCAGGGGGAGCGAGACTTGCACAGAAGGAAAGGGAGTCAGCGAGCTTTCGCTTTCCTCACAACACAAAATATTGCCTTGGTCGCTCACCAGATGCAGTCTCGTATAGCCTTGCCATCCATATCCAAGATATTGTTGTTATTGTTAATTCATTTGAGGGTCTTGGGACATACTGCTCATCAGCTCCGTATAGTTGGGTGTGTGTTGAACGTGTCTGATAACCTGTATTTATGCGATGCTCGTAGTAGTGTCTTTAACTGTATTAGGGACAGGAATGAGGTAGGTGCCCCAGGACTTGATATAAGATACTATCCAAGCATTTTCCTGGAAGGAGTGTGGAATAAACGGGAAAGAACCCTCTCAGGAAAGCCGCTGTTAGTGACGGGATTTGAACCTGGGATGTCCTGATTGTTGCAGAAGCCCACGCGGCCGTGGTGCACGATTTAACAAGCACGTATACACCGCGGGGATATCCCAGATTACTGCCCCAAAGACGTATCCAGATTTTTATTTTATTTTTTCTAAACGAATTTAAAATAATGTATTTAACTGTCAACCGTGGCTTTTTGGCCTGGTGTTCATGGGTTTGATTCCCAATTCTAACTAAGCATTCCTCCTTGTCTGGAACGCTTAATTGAGCCACGTTTCAACAAGTAGTGATCCTAGCCACGAAATCTAACATTAATGATGGTGGAATTCGCTACGTTGATCACCTAGTATTGTTGCATGGAAGGTAACCGTTGACTTGTACTGTTCTTGGCACCTTGAGGCTTAGAGTGCTGAATTAACTTATAGTTAAATCTATGAGAATCAACAACAGCCAGCTGTACATACTGAATGATTTTTGTTCTCATAATTGGGCTAATGGCATTAAAGCACCATGTGGTCATTAATTATTAAAATCTTCCTTGTTTTTCAGTAACTCCTGTAATCCCAGTTGCAAACTATTTGAATGTTTCAACTTATAGACCCGAGAATCAACTTGGGAACAGTGGCGGATCCAGGCCTTGTGGGGCCCTGGGCCATTTGATAAGGTGGGGCCCACAACAATAGGAAATAAAAAATATCAAATCAAATGGAAAGTAGTTTTGTAATAATAATAAATTAAAGAATACTTACAATATTTTGAATACCGGTACACTACAGTACATTTTTTAATAATATGAAAGAAACCTTTAAGTCTCCTTGAAGAAGATTATGTAAACTAAGAAATATTAAAATATTACTTTGCCACCTTTTTTCCGGCTGAAGACTTCTATTATTTGACTGAAATCTAAACTTGCTAAACGGTCAAGGGAGGTCATAGCTGCACTGGAAAAAAAATAGTTTGAAAAGTTTGAAAAGTATAATTAATTAATTAGTTTAATTTTATAAAATCCATGGCGCGGGGCCCTCGGCGGTCACCCTCCTCGCCCTCCCATAGATCAGCCCCTGCTTGGGAGTTACCTAGATCGAAAGAAAAACTCTTAGTCTGTAATCTGAAAGTGAAAATTATTTGAAATTTGAATTATATTTATGGTATTGAGCTATTAGAAGCCATTTTTCAGTGTTCATGGGGAGTAGTGAGGGGAAGCGGAAGCTCCACAGGACAGCCCAAATACCAGCTAAGTTTAGTTAGTTTCTTAGTTATCGTTGTTTTGAGAGGCGGAACAGCGAGATCATCTGCCCCTACCAGCTATCAATTCTAGTATACGAAGTAGTTGTGTATTTGCATAATTAACGCAACCAACCACATCACCAGTTAAATACCGACAGTAGTGGCTACGCGGGCTAAAGCGCAGCGGTAGGTCATGGGGCCAAGATCTCTGCTGACTCGGTAGACGCGTGGGTTCGAGCCCCACCGTCGGCTGTCCTTGAAATGGTTTTCCGTGGTTTCCCATTTTCAACTCCAGGCAAATGCTGGGACAGTACCTTCTGACAGGCCACGGCCGCTTCCTTCCACATCCTTGCCCAGTTTCATTCATATTCATCCATTCCATCTCTCATCCCGACGCGCAGGTCACCCACGGGCGTCGACTAGAAGGACCTGCACTCGGCCTCTCAGGAGGCTACACACAAAAAAAAACAGTTAAATAGGAATATTAAATATAAATGGACATTAACAAAATAGTTTTGACAGCATTAATATCTGAATTTCGTTACAGTTATAATTTAATATAATAATAATAATATTGGTTTTACGTCACTTAACAACTGTGGTTTTAGAGACGCCAGGATGCCAGAATTTTGCCCCGAAGGGGATCTTTAACGTGCCAGTAAATCTACTGACACGGCTCCCTCACATTTTCGCACCCTCAAATGCCAACTAACTGTGCCAGGATTTGATCTTGCAGCCTTGGAATCAGCAGGCGAGAACGTTACCGCTGCGCTACGCAACCAGTCATTATAAATTATCAAATCACAGTGTTGACATACCTAACCACATAAACAATAATAATAACGCAACATTTATAAAAGTGCTGAGAACAACTGAGCATTGATATCTGTAAATAAAATCGACACGTTGCACAAGTTATAAAAATCTTCTGTAATTTAATAATTATAAATATATACAGTATTTGTACATACGTGTAAACATTTCCACCGTACCTTATCTAAGCTCAAGTGAACAATATCTGATGATGATCACATGGCGACCGAAACAAGTCATCCAATTAAATACCCCCCTTTTTTTTTACAAAAAGTGTGTTCTTGATTGATAATTCATGTTACATTTATTTCAGGTTAGGGTGTTTGAATATTTTTATTCGCCGCCTAATCTGATTGGGCATAATCTTGTTGACCGACTGAAAACCCTTCTATGATACTTCTAGTGTCCAAACAGGACAATTTTGTCTCAAGTTTATGAAAATGTATTCGAATAATTTAAAAAACAGATCTTCACAATTTCAAGTTTCCCCCATCCATGACTGTGAGATTATCTTTCTTTAATAGGCTATGCCCGTTATTCTAAATATAACATTTGTCCCCCTCATTGAGTAGTGGCTGGCATTCTTCGCTGTCATCGCGGAGGCCTGGGTTCAATTCGCGGCTGTGGTCTCCGCTCTGATGACTGCAAAGGGGTACACAGACTCTTGAGGCAAAACTGAGAAAAAGTGGGTTAGATTCCTACCTCAGCCATCCTGGAAGTGGTTTTCCATGGTTTCTCCACTTCTACTCCAAGCAAATGCCGGGATGGTACCTAACATGAAGCCACGACCGCTTCCTACCCAAATCCTAACTGAAAACAAATACACACAATAGTACAGACATCACAGTGAGACAGGTTATCAGAAAATTTCTACACACACCCAAGTACATGAGGTTACATGACCACGATGGCACAAGGCCTTAAAGAATGAACAACTCAACAACAACAAGAACTAAATGTAACAGTTTAGTTTTACAGCCAGCCGATTTCATGATGAGCTAAATTTTTAACGACATGCACCTATTTAAATGTAGTATTAAAATTCGTAGAAATGATTCTAGGGTCTAGAATATGATCTCTTTTAATGTGATTTATCATAGGCTACATTGTCTGGTTCAGATAACTCCCATGTGCGTGAACATTGCCAAGCAAAGTTGTTGAACTTTCGTCATAGCCCGCTTAGTGCTCATTTGTTTCAGCCAATTCCTGAAAGAGCTGATGATATGGCCGTTATGATGAAATCCGGTAGTACAGTTAACGCCACGGATTTTTGGCCAGTCAGCCCCGGTTGCGAAGTCATACAGAGGACTTAGGCATGTGCAATTGAGTTTTCAGTTTTGTGGAAAGCAATTCACGTATCAATTGCAAATGCCGAGGTTCGCCAAATCTCCTCTATATGACTCACTGATCTCTATACATGGATGGCTGATGGCAGCTCTCCGCTGCACGAGAAAGTACGCCAGGTTGAGCGCGCGGTCCGCCATGTTGGTCTACCCATTCTCGAGCCCTCCTTATGGGCAAGCAATGATAATCTAGTCAATTTTAAATCGTAATTAATGGTGCTTTTGAGCACATAAAAATATAGAGATATGTTCACTCATAGCATAAGAGCATTGGGATCACTGACACGTCATTCCGAGGTCAGTAAATCTCCGGAATAGCAATAAAAATGAATGTATAATAACGGCTGACAAATATCAACATAGGTGCTGAGTACACGCAATTAGCGATCAGTAACAGAGTAACGAGTGAAAATCAATTTCTGGAAACATTCTTGTTAATTGTATATACGGTATAGGCTACATGTATATATTCCACAAAATTATGCATTCTTCAAATGATGTACCTATAGGCCTAAACGTAGCTCACTATACAGGCCTAGATTCGACATATCGTAATCGGTAATTGGTAATGAATTCCTGTTTCCATGAAATAACCAACACTTCCTCCAAGTAATCCCAGCACTCTACATCAAATACTACAGCTTTTAATCACGCTAGCAGCACAATAAACTTAATAATAACGGGAAGTAGATCAAAGCCAAAAATGCACTTGAAGCCAAACCAATTTCACTCCTCAGCTCCACATAAAACTTAACACAACTAAAAACCTACTCAAAATATACTCTCCCCACCGTTTTACAACTATTAAGCGAACTATTCGCACCCAGAACCGAAAAACCCAGAAATGGAATCAAATTTAAACACGCAATAGCCTAGCCCGATCACGTCTGCTTCAGCACCGCCGCATATGTATACTTAACTTCACAATAACTTCAAAATTACGGCTAAGCGACCTATCTGCCTGAGAAGTAAAGGTATTACCGGCTTGCCTGGGATGATGGGTCACCAAACCGGTACTTAAAACTAAGATTTTACGCTTTAAATAACCAAATTCAGCCCATTTTACAACTACAAGAAACACAAAATATTTACTGCCAGTATAAATACATGTATAACATCAATGTACCAGTAACAAATCACAGAGCCGGATTCGCAATATTGCACCATGCGCTCGCTGCCATCTTGCTATACCTGTCATCGTCTATTCGGCTTACTGCTGCCTTAGCTACCAGCCATCTATGTATAGAGATCAGTGATATGACTGCACAACCGAGTCAGACCGGCCAAAAACCAAAAGTAGACTTTGAAGACGAAGTATCTAGCAATCTTAAAAGAATGCGAAATTATATGAATCTTTATCAAACTGGAGCTTTTTAAAAGTTTGTAGAGAGTATTTAGCTGCCCTAAAGAGCTTATTTTAGCTACCTAAAATCACATTTTAAAGAGCTTGAAATCCCGACGGCTAGAGATTACAGTAAGACCTTTGGCAGCATTTTAACACCTGTAAAACGCGTCACATCTGTGAATGAACTGGTCTATGTAACATTACTTCATCTGGCCGTAATCTCGAAGTAATGAATCCTCCCATCCTTCTTTTTTTTTTTTTCCTTTATCTGTTAAAAAGGTAAGTGGAACTTGAAGCTAGCGGTGCGTGTAGGCCTAATTTGAATGCGCATTGTACGGCTAACAGAGCACTCGTGAGGTCTCGCCGTGCGACCCGAGTAGTCCCGAACAACCAGATGTAGGCCTTACAAAGCGCGGCTAAGCCAATGAGCTCTCAGTTGCTAGCCGCACTTGGCACCGGTTCTTTCGGAGTGAAGCATGTTACTTCTCGCTGCTACCCGATCCACGATCCGTAAACACGTGTGAACTGTACTTAGACTGCAAGTGGCGTCGAAAATATTAAGCATTGTTCCCGTGTTCTAGTTAGACTCCCACCTTATTTTGTGTTTAATTTGTTTAGTGTTTGCTGTTAAAATTAGTGCCTTTTATTTTTGGTTTTAAATTAATGTATGTCAAAAGAAGAACACTCTTGTAGTTTGTTATGAAATGTTGATATAGTTCACTACTGAAAGTGTAAATATTACAGTGTTTCAACACCATGGCAAAGCGATCCAACGTGTTTACCTATCTCCGATTTGTTTTGCTTGTTGCTGTTCTTTCTGAGCTTGGAGTATTACAAGCTATGGTAGATGCAGATTCATACGAGAGTCGATGGGCTTTCTATTACGAGGCACCATGTTGCGGACATCATCATATTCGCCATCACAAAGGTAAGTTGTAAGAAACTTTTCTACAAGCACGTACTGAAAACTGGTCAAATGGAGCACTGATATTAGGCGAACTGCTCTATTCGTAAAGAAGGAACAGCACTCTAATGTATTAAGGCAGCTGTTGGTTCGCGTCTTTTAATTCTATCTCGATTGCGGTACCGGTTCTGAGGCCCCTGTCTCGACTTCGCTGGCGGGCAGACCGGCTCGCGAGTGCATCACGTAAACACAGCCATGTGAGCGCTGGCGCTTCCAGCATCACAGTTAGTTGTTTTTGCGAAAGAATTATCTCGAACGAAGTACAATCTACTTTACATTTCATACTTTAACAGTTGAAGTTAGTAGAGATATTTACCGTCATGGAGAAGACCTAATAAAAACCTTTGTTATATGTAAAATCCAATTATCAATTCCAAATGATGTACCGGTACATGTCTACATGCTGAAAGAGTAGTCTCAACGAATATGCTATGCATACCTCGCGTTTAAATAACCAGAATTGGACGTACCCTGTTTTTAACCTTGTTTTCTCACATTACTTTTCTGGAAGTTGAGACTGCAAGTTATGAATTTTCCGAAATTACCAGCTCTGCATTATTCATGGCTTCTTTTTGTCTACTTTACCACTCTAGTTTCACTATTCTGTCTACCCCTTTGCTCTTTGAGTGTAGTGAAACGTGTATTCTCTGAAAATTGTATACTGTTCATGGAATATTGCCTACTTCGAAATGTACAAACAATAGGCCTATGTTAATATTCCAGACCCTCTTCAGACAGGCCGTTTGAATGAGATGATCGTATGGCGATTATTTAGATTATAGTTAAATAAAATCAACAGATGATATAGGCTACTCACACGTACAACACAGCAAGCATAAATTCTATGAAACGTGATTACAGTACTGTTAATATTGTGTTGCTCGTGGATAACATGTGAATTCTGAAAATCTTAATTGAATCTGCATTTTACAAATCATAATTATTTCCCGTCGGTCAACACAAATTGGGCCCAATTACTAATGTAACAAGTATTTACATGCCCTAACCTGAAAGAAACAAGATATTATTACAAAATACAGTAGAGTCGGCACTCGGTAATCCGGCACTCCGGATTTCTCGGCCACCCTGACAGGAGAAAAAATCATGATTTTTGTTTTTGTGTTTCGTTATTTTGTTTTCTTTCGTCCTCTCTGTCGATGGAATTATCGAGAGTTAAATACGACGCGAAACAAGTTGACCTACAGTACATAGTAAGAAGAGTAACGACGACCTGATAAATACAGGTACAGTACAGTACTGTAAATGCACAAACTGTTGGCAGGAAGAAGTAAACAAACGGTTCTCGCGCAGAGCATTGTATTTATTCTCCGCACATTTCGGTGCCCGGTTGAGTAGTAGAGTACTGAACTATATATTCAAGTGTTGTAATTGTAGTGGCTTAATCGTTTTAAAACTTGTGTTTCTGTTAAAAACAAATAAATGTACTGCATTGCATTACTTTTAAACAAAAGCAAACAGCTTATTTCTTCTTTTTAACCCATTTCCCGATAACCCGGCATTTTTGCGAACTCGGCCACCCTTCGGTCCACATTAGGCCGAGTTTGCGAGACTCTACTGTAACACGATTTTATGTACAAAATTGGGTACCGGTACTTAATTGTATGACATGTTTCGTAGGTCAAGCGTTCATCTTCAGATCCTACTCTCTTAGGCATACTGTAGTTAATGTACGATGTTTATGATTTATAAACGTATTGTTTACTTCTATGGCTTCTATCACTTCAAACCATAGTTGTAACCAATTTCCTTTAAAACACCGTATTCACTAAATTGAGTGTGTAGGGAATTGCATTCACTTGCTTCAAGCAAAACTTGCCTTGAATAAAATTTAGTTATGAAGTATATTATTGGTGAATAATTCAAATGTAACGCTCAGTGAATGTTTATGGGGACTATGTAACTTATTTACTTGAACCGAGAGATTAACGAAATTATCTAAAGGAACCTGATAGCATAGAAGATACCTTTAGTAAAGAACATTTCCAGTTAAGTTACCCAAATGCACAACATCACTATCTATAAAATCATTTAGACACTTTGTATGCACTTTTATTCAAAGCTGTACATAGCAGTGAGTATTGTAATAAGCGTACGATAAATACACTCATTAAAACATCAGTCCAAGTTTCATAATCTACAACCATTGAAAGTCGAAATATCCTGGAATATATTTAAAATTCGTAATAACATCAATTATTATTATCCTCATCATGAATAAAAAAGACGCGTATTGCAGTGTAATTCTGGTTATTCCTAGTATTTAATACTACAATGAATCCTCTAGTATCTTAGTCTGAGTCTTTCTTTTCTCTTCTCTGTATTTACAAAAGAAACAATAGCAGTTTTTAAACGTGGCTGAGTAATAGGTAATTCTTTTACTGAGCTTTATTTAACGGGCGGCTTCGCAGTGAAGCGGATAAAGCGAAGAGAAAAGATTTTAATCAGGAAATACCGCTGGACGGTGCCAATAAAGCACCCTTAGTTCTGTGGAACAATAAACCAGACAAATAGAAAGAAGTGATTTAGGCGCAACAGACTAGGTATTCTTTCTCTCAGTTGTATAGAATTAAGCTACATGGGAGTGTTCTCGCTTGGGATAAGCGGAACACGGTATTAAACTTTTCGGCAATACCAAGAGAACGCCGGCTTGGCGGCTACTGTTCTCGGAGGTGAGAATGTTTTCTCTGTGCTACGCGGTCGCTTTCTGCGCGTGCGTTGGTGAAGGTTAATGCTCTGCCCGTGAGCTATGCATTTTTGTACGGAGAGTGAAGTTCGCTTTCCGTTTCTTTGCCAAACTTGGTGAGCGATCAAGGCCAGCCTGTCATCACGTCATAACACAATGTGTCAACAGATCCATATCTCCTGGTGCGCTATGCCGGTAATACACACATCAACTGACTGCCCCGAGTCTGTTCAGCCAAGTGCAGTATTTATAACTAGGGCTCGGATTTTTAGGTGCTAAAATCGGAAAAATATTTATTTTTAATGTATTAAAACACCTGAAATATGTGACAAAAAAGTAAAAATATTTAATTATAATGCAGTGAATATAAACAATATGCAGTACTCACGAATGCAATTTATGTTATGTCTCACTGACTGCTGAAGCATTACAATATACAACGAGATACATCTTCAGGTTGTCCATCACAAATGACCGCCGATTATCGCGAAACTCTTATTCTGAAGGCACGAAACTGCGGCAATAGGTTTCATGTCCTTGATGTGTTGTGTAACTTGAGATCGCTGTTCAGCCTTGATTGCTTTCCCAGATGGTTGGCAGATCAGAACACCCCCATCAGAAGTAAAATTATCTTTAAATTCTGCAACAGACGATAACTTGTGATTGCTTTTAATTTAGGCATCGTTGAACTGCCTTAAACTTCACAGTGCCAGAAATGAACTGCATGTGAGCGACACTGGTTCCAGGTAGCTCTAGCACGTGGTGCAATATGGCTATAGACAAGGAAATCCCCGGCTTCCACAGTGAGTGGCACGGGGCGACAAGTTAAGAATAACACAGTTGCAAGCTGACATACGCTCTGCATGATGATTACATAGCTCACAGGTTCTTCTCCGTTGAAGTAACACAGAACCAAAATGCAATAAACTGAAATATCTAGCATACTGATTTAAAGAATGTAAATATTATGTATTTTTATGTGCTAATAAGTGAAAAGAAGGAATTTATGTATTTATAGGAAAAATTTTAAAATATGTATTTACATTTAAAAAAATTATTTACCTAAAAATCCGAGCCCTATTTATAACTTGGATGGTTAGTGTTCAGGGTTGAGTGAACATGTGAAACTGTAGAAAGTAGAACTGGTGTATAAATAATTTTGGTATGAAATTCTAACCCCCATTAATAGTTAGCAAGAAGTACGTAAGTTGCTGGACATGTTTCATAAAAGCACACGTGGACTTTTACATGTTAGGTTCAGAACTTCATGCATTACAAGTACTATAAAATAGTGTTGCATACAATTTAATCGAACACACATACAGTTCATCACAAATCATGGGTGTTTTCAACTAATACAAAATTTCGCATAGACCGACCTGATATTTATTTTATTATTATTATTATTATTATTCTCGTATCAGAAACATACATTTTAAACATATAACACAGTTATTATATTATCTTTGCCCAAAACTTGGCCACTTCCAGTGCACTCTGTGCTCCCCGACGAAGATCTTCTACCGTGCAGGATGCTGGGCACAGTCGACACTGTCATATGCTGAGCAAGGTCATCTGCTCCTGCAAGATATCTTAGTTGAGGTAATTACGAGTTGTGGTGAAAAGCCTCCGTGGCATAGGCGGCAGCACGCTGGGATCTTACCGCTGGGTTCGTGGTTCAAATCCCAGTCACTCCATATGAGATTTGTGCTGGACAAAGCGGAGGCAGACAGGTTTTTTTTTTTTTTCGGGTACTCCGGTTTTCCCTGTCTCAACTTTCATTCCAGCAACTCTCTCCCCTATCATTTCATTTCATCTGTCATTCATTCGATCATTGCCCCAGGTGAGTGCGACAGGATTCGGCAGCCAGCACATTTCATATCCTCGCCGCTAGATGGGGGCTTCATTCATTCCATTCCCTGACCCGGTCGGTCGACTGGAAGCAGGCTGTGGATTTTCATTTTTTCAAGATTTGTGGTGAAGTACTGTAGCCTATCTCGTTTCCTGTGAAAATGGTTAGGCATAGAACAAAAGAACGAATTTTCCTAGTGGAAACTCATCACCTCAAGAAGTTTTTCAGTAAATGTGTTTGTACGTTTCAGCACCGTGCGATTTTTTCTTGTGGGGGATCCTCAAACTAAGGGTAACTTATACAGAAACAATCCGCGTACTCTGGAAGCAACCGAGAACGAAATAACTGCACTGATACTAAATAACAGAGAGGATGAATTACAGCTGCCCTTCATTTTCTAAACACGCATTGCACCAACGTAGGAAGTTTTGGTACACTTGCTCTAATTCATCCTCACTGATATTTCGTATCGGTCTAGTTATTTCGTTCTCGAGAGCTTCCAGAGTATGCGGATTATTTCTGTATATCTTTTCTTTTGAGGTTCCCCCGCAAGTAAAAATCGCGCTGCGCTGAAACGTAGGAACACATTTACTGTAAGTCTTCTTCTTGAGAAAATACGTTTCCACTAGAAAATATCGATGTTTTGTTCAATACCTAACCAGGTTCATGGGCTACGAGATAGGCAACAGTACGTCATCACTTAATTATCTCAACTAAGGAATCTTGCCAGATCCGTATGTAATGAATGCTATGACAGGATCCGGTGTTTCTCGACCCGCTCTTGTGTAATCGGAAAATCCTAGTCATCTGGCGGTGACTCAACGCTCTCCACCCGTCTTAAGGCTGTGCGATCACCACTGCCGTCAATCGCAAGGCAAGAGATGGCAGCACTATCACCGTTGGACAGCCGCTGCATATGTGTTAGTGATCTGTCTACCCGTCACTTACCACCTACTTCCTCCCCACCTCTCCTCGTCACTCAATGTCTTCTCTCTCTCACTGATAGCGTTAGACTGTAAGTGGATGTGTTGTACGGAGAGTGATGTTTTAAAAGAAATTACAATTTTAGGCTAGTTAAAACTCATTTTATTACATTTCTAGTTTCTTAACAAACCTCAACAAATAGGATAGGCCTAAGCATAAAATTGGATAAAGGAAGCACCTGATCAGATAAAAGCAACAAGCTGTATCAATGGAAACCTGATATAATGAGCTAACACTGGTGATTCTTTTTTGGCATAAATAATATATTATGGAAAACGAAGCATGTGCTTGATGTAATTTCTTACCCAAGCGCACATCATTAATAATAATACGCAATCACGTTTACATATTTCAACATTTCTTCGGCTATACAGTTTTTCATAAACTAAACTACTAAAAGTGCTATAGGTCTATTTCCACCGATAAATATCAGCTGAACGGCCTCTTTGTTCGAGAAATAACATGGTTTACAAGGCAGGCTTTTATTTTTTATTTAAAAAAATCTGTTTTATATTTAGTATTTAGAGCTTTTTATTTATGTAAAAGGCGCTTTGCGGGCCTTTGCTAGGGTAAAAGTGCTCATTAAATCGTTCATTTCTAATTTTTTGGCCGTTTCACATTCAATTGACAGAGTAGCCAAACCGTTCAGACGCTCCTGCGCCATCGTTGATCGCAAATAGTTTTTAGCCTATTTTCATTTATGGAAAAAATAGGATTATGAGATCACCTTTTGTCCGTGTGTCTGTATGTGTGTGCGTGTGTGTGTGATTCGTGTGTGTGTGTGTCCCTAATATAATCTTAACGGCTGGAGCGATTTCAATGAAACTCGGTAAGTTCATAGCACTATTCTGGACGACCCCGACCGTGCCCTTCAAATTTTGTTACGTCTCACCAATCCAACATGGCGGCTGTGCGAAATATTTCATCAGCATTCAATATCTCCGAAACTATTACCGAGAATACCCTGGAATTTTGTACGGTGATAAAGGGAACTACTAGAAGTTCACCTATATCACTTTTGTAAACCTGGTAACTACAAAACCAACATGGCGGCCAAGCGAAATTGCGACTTTTAAATAGACGTTTCTCGCGATTTAACCAATCAAACGCAATGAAACTTGGTACAGTATATGTTTATACACATTGTAATGCACTGACATCTAACTTCGTTCAATTGTTTACATAATCGCAATATGGCGGCTGTGCGAAATATTTCACTGGCATTCAATATCTCTGGAACTATTACCGTTATCACCCTAAAATTTTGTACGGAGATAAAGAGCACTGCTGGAAGTTCATTTATGAGACTTTCAAAAATCGGTTAACTACAAAACGAACGTGGCGGCCACGCGAAGTTGAAAGTTATAAATAGACTTTTCTCGCGATGTAATGATCCAAACGCAATGAAACTTGTCACAGCAAATGTTTATACACATTGTAATGTACTGGTATTTAATTCAGTTCAATTGTTTACATAACCTCAAGATGGCGGCTGTGCTAATTTTAAAATTAAGTTTTTATTTCTTATGTCGTAATCGTGCGATCGAAGTGAAAGTTTGAATAACGAACCTACGCAATAATTTCCCTTTAATGGTACATGACTCTATGGCCTATACATATAACAATCCAACATGGCGACCTTCCGAAATATTTAGACGATTCGCAATATCTACGAATCTATTATAGCAATCAAACTGATTTTTAATGTTCATAGGGGCTATGAACATAAGTTCACCCATAGGACTTTCAATAACCTGGCGATCACAAATCCAACATGGCGGTGACGCGTAGTAAAAATATTCACATGGACATTACTCACATTATAACCATCCGAGTGCAGTGAAACTTGGTACAGTAAATCCTTATACAAATGTTTCCATAACCACAAGATGACAGCTGTGTGAAATTTTAAAATCTCGTTTTTACTTCTTGTGTCCTAATCATGCGATTGATGTTTGAATGCTACACGTACACAATAATCTTCATGTAACAGTAACATTAAAAAATCCAACATGGCGACCATCCGAAATATTTAGTCGGTTCTCAATATCTACGAATCTATTACAGCAATCAAACTGAAATTTTGTATGTTGATAGTGACAATTAACATAAGTAGGATATATGAAATAGGCTTTAGTTCTTCAGGGAACTACTTGTTTTGATTAGTTTCAAAATGGAAAAACTCCTTTCTCCCGACGTAACCGTTACAGGAATTGTAAGCATAATTCGATATGTCGTCGTTAAATTAGGATAGGATTCTTTATCGGGGCTAAGTACTCCAGTGCACCGCAAGCACTTTTTACTGATTGCAGAACAGCGTACCTAAATAATTGTTGCTCCAGAAAAAGATCCTCTGCATCCAAATCTTCAAGCTCCCCGTCTTTTAGAAAATTAGAGAGTGTTTGACAATGGTCTTTCAATTGACTTCCCTCCAAATTGGAAAGCTTGGAAGGATCGAAAAGAAATCCAAAGTATTCCCAAAAAAAAACTTCGTTAAATCTATTTTCTACGCAGCTCAGTGCAGTATCTACGACAGACAAAAAGTAATTTACCCGAAATTTATTTTCAGCTTCTTTTTAAAGTTCCTCTTCAGTTTTTTCCACTTTCTGATCATTTTGCTATTTTATTTCATCAAGGAACCTTTTGCGATTGCCTTGACGGCGAATAGAAAATTTATTTGCATAGTCCAAATTTTCCATTATTTCTCTACCGGGGGACATTGCACTGTCAAAGCCAGTGTTGCGATAATTTTGAAAAAATGACTTTAGGCCCTGAAGTTCGGTTAAAGCCGTATATAACGAAGTCTTCTCAGATTGGAGAGTTTTACTTGTTGAGTTTACAGAAAATTAAATATCGTACCAGATAACGAGGCTTAAAACAAATTCATACTAACTTGTATGAAGCAACAAAGATTGGGCCTCTGACCGGGTAACAGGAGCTTCTTCTAGAGCTTCGTTTACTTTGCCTAACTGGTACCTGATGGGCTTGGCACTGCCAATTCAACATTCCCATCTCGTGCTAGCTAAAGATTTTTGTGTGAGGAGGCCAGGCCATAGTTCGCACAAAATGTCCCTCCTTTCCGTGGAAGCTACAAAGTGTTCAGGCGCTGAACTATACCAAAAAATGCCATAGCGTTCTTATTGCATTAACCATGTCACCCAAAAGTAAGTTAAGATTATGTGCAACACATGCCATGAACATTGCTCGTTTATTAGTATTTTTTTTCTCGCATCTGCACTCCCTTATACTTAGCCTTCATATTAGCACCCTTGTCATACCCTTGTCCCCAACAGTCCATGATATCAAGATCATTATCCTCCAATACTCCTTCTAAAACCTCAGCTAACCCCATTCCCGTAGTGTCGTGTACCTCCAAAAACTCGATGAACGATTCGACGATCCTTGGAGTTTCTGCTATCATATCAACATAGCAGAGGACAAATTTTAATTTGGGCTGGACTGAACCAAACACACTATCTTTATTTATTTATTTATTTATTTATTTACATTTATGAAAAAAAATGGCCTGAAGCGGGGGGCCTGGCGAGAACGCACGTCTCGCGACGGCCCTGCGTATTACCAATTTGTGGACTAGGCACTCTCCCTCCGTCCAGCCCAATAAAAATTATTATATTATGATATAGTATGATATGATTGACGGAGAGAGCTGGCCGTGCGGTTAGGGTTGTGCAGCTGTGAGCTTTCATTCCGGAAATAGTGGGTCCGAACACCCCCCCTGTCGGTAGCCCTGGAGATGGTTTTCCCTGCTTTCTCATTTTAACACCAGGCAAATGGGCGCTGTACCTTAAGGCCACTGCCGCTTCCTTCCCACGTAAGGCAAATTGTAATATATATATATAAACTAGTAGTAGTGCCCGGCTTCGCCCGGTGGATTTATTTGTTTTATGGATGATAATGAATACTACTACAGAACTGGCATATGATACTTAAGCTACCCGAAAGGGGAAAAAAATACAACTTTTTGTGGTGGAGGTGGTGGTGTTGGTGGTGGTGGATGTAGTGAGGGTGATACGTAGTACAGTATAATGGACGTAACATTTAGATCATTTTCCCCTAATGATAATAATGATAATAATGAATAGGGAAACGGCAATTTACTAACTACAGCACTGACACATGTAATTTACAAACACATTTCTAAAAATGATTAGAAAGAGGAATAAGCGAAATAAAAGACACTGCCTAGGGCCTATAACTCATTGTCTGTTAGAGATGTAGAGACCAATAGTGTCGTCGTTTGTCGCATTGCGCCGTAGGAAAAGAATCAGAACACCTTGGAAAACTTCGGCTGTCCCGAGCTCCTGAGGTAGCAATAGTATCATTATGGCCACATAGCGTTCAACGATAATTTTCGGAATAAATTACGGTAAATTTGAAAGCACCAACGCTTATTGCGGCTGATAACCTCAATGTATTGCACCAACACCATTGCACTTATACAGATGCATAATATGTTCATGATGATAACTGTTTTAAGGGGCACTAATTACTCCCCGTGACTGCAATTTATAAGCAGCGCAAGATTCAACTATTTTCGCAATTCTGCACCAGAATAATGGTAGGGGCGACGTGATGCAGCCCGAATTGCCAGTCAACAATAGACTTATTAAAATACTCTTACATTTACACTACTACGGACATGAATGATTCTAGGGCCTTAATACATGGTTTTCAAGTTAAGTTTGTTTGTTATTCTAAATGTAGGGAATGGAGAGCGTTGTCCAAAATATCAAGTGGACAGTGTTACCAGCAGGGTTTCAAAGTGTATGTATAATTTGGTGCAATTAAGAGGAACGGTGTAGATATGTGATAAAGGGCCTAAGTGCAGGAAATGCAGTGGTCTGTCCGAAATTTAAAGTGGACAGTGTCACCCGCAGGGTTCCAAAGGGTAAGTGTACAAAATGTGATTCAGATCGGTGAAACGGTGTAGATTTATGCCAATGGACCTAATGCAGGGAATGGAGTGGTCTGTCCGAAATTTCAAGCAGACGGTGTTACTCGTCGGGTTCCAAAGTGTGGACTAAGTATGTGAAATTTGGTTCAGATCGGTGAAACGGTGTAGATTTGTGCCAAATGGCCTAAATGCAGGGAATGGAGTGGTCTGTCCGAAATTTCATGCTGACAGTGTTACTCGCAGGGTTCCAAAGGGTATGTATACACAGTTTGGTTCTGATCGGTGAAACGGTGTAGATTTGTGTCAAAGGGCCTAAATGCAGGGAACGGAGTGGTCTGTCTGCAATTTAACACAGCCAGATTCAAGAGGAATAGTTTAGGCTATCATATAAAAAAATAATTTTTCGAATCCGACTGGTAGTTCCAGAGATTAGCGCGTTTAAACACACAAACAAACACACAAACTCTTCAGCTTTATTATATTAGTATATATATTATTTTGATATATTTTGAAGATTGGTTGGTTGGTTGGTTCTTAAGTTTAGGGGCTGCGACAACGCGGTCATGTAGCCCCGTAATTTTAAAGATTACAACCTACATAAAGTTCTATTGATCATAAACATGTTTTATTCTGCTAATATAACTTACAGGATTTTATAAAGTAACTGATAAATAATTTTTAACATTCTGTATGGAGTAATGGGTGAGATAATAACACTTCTACGATTTCCTCTAGACTGTGGTCGTCCAGCCTGGGAGGATGAGTCAGGAAGGGGGCGGAAGCTGCGATAGCAAGGTGTTGAAGGAAAGGGGAAGGCAGGTGCCCGAGCGCGCTCTTGCCCAAGACCTTGTCTTACCGCTGTGTGTGTGCAGGCGTGTGTGTATGTGTGTGTGACTGTTTCAGCCAGCGGTTTTTAGAGTCTGAAAGGGACATGCACCACGGGTATATCGCTGAACCAATTTTCTTTATCAAACTTTTCTACTGCTCAGAATAAGATCCACTTCAAATTAATATAACCTTGAAGTTAATATAACAATTTTTTCTCACTAAAAATGGTATTCAAATCTGAAGAGGTTAATACAAAATATGAATTTCGAAATAAGAATTGTTCCTATTGCAAGTACTACTGCAGGGGTTGTTGTAGAGAAATTTCGGTGTCTTCCGATTATTAGTTTCGTCGTGGAGATCGTACCTTTAACGCTCAAAATAGCCACTTTGAAGCCATGTCCCCAGCAAACGAGCCGTCGTTATTTTCTGCAAAACGCATATAATGTCTCACAAAGACCTACATTAGAGATTAAGAATAAAAATAAAAATAAAAACAAAATTTTAATTTTTGACCGCACAGCCTTAAGGCCCCGGCGACAGTCAATTTATTGGCTGTGGATATTTATCTTTGAGGGAATATGGAAGTTAGTTAGTTAGTTTGTTTGTTGAGACTCTTAAATAATTAACGTACGTTATGTATGTGACACATATTGAAAGGACATGGCAGCTTGACTTAAAGACTGTAGTCTCCATCATCCTTTTATCAATCACTATTCTAAGTTTCCAAACCTTTCAACCAGTGGTCTTCAACCTTATTTTAATGAAGGGCCAAATTTTTGTTATGGAAGGGTTTGAGGGCCGCATTAATCTTACTATACTTTCACTAATCTGTCAATATTGGCTTTTATGTTGGATGAAGCAATTCGAAGCAAGTTCTCTAAATGAGTGTCAGAAACACGATTCCTCAATTTTGTCTTCACATTCTGCATTTTGGAAAATAACTGCTCGCAGATGTAGGCCTAAGTGCCTCCAAATAGGGATGCTGTCGACAGAGCATGAGATCTGATTGCTGGGAATTGATCGTTTTTCAACATACAATGAGTAAAACCCCAAAAGTTCAATTTCTCCTGTAAATCGCTATTACTGAAACTCAATAAGTTCCATTTCTATGTTTCCGGGATAGTCTTCTACATTCACACGGTTACTATTGATAGCCATTATTCCCAAAGCATAAACAAGCGTTCACTCGCTAGGAGAGATAAGGTGATACTGATTAGTGCACCGTGGAAAGCAGTCTCATTTGATTGAGGCTGGCTGCGTGGCTCAGGGGTAACGTTCTCGCTTGCTGGGCCCAAGGTTGCAGGTTCGTATCCTGGCGCAGTCAGTTGGCATTTGAGGGTGCGCAAATGCGGGGGAGCCGTGTCAGTAAATTTACTGGCACGTTAAAGATCCCCTTAGGGGCGAAATTCCGGCACCCCGGCGTCTCTAAAAGCCGGAGTAGTTAAAAGGGACGTAAAACCAATAACATTATTATTATTATTATTTGATTGACCTTGAGTCACAGGGTTGCCACACTTGCTTCGCCGCTTACAAAATTCCCTACTGCACCCTACGAAGTATGATAACATTTATAAATCAACATAATAATGCAATCTTCTGAACTCTTTGTTCTTTTTTATCATCGGTACATCAACACAACACTGTTGTGGCTATCGAAATACTATCAAATATGAATTATTGAAACTAAATCGTTTTGCGGGCCGCTGAAATATACGCGACGGGCCGCTTTAAACAGTCTCCTTACAATCGTGTACTACGAGAAATGGCTCGGGGCAGTTACTCGTATTGGTTAGAACATAATTATATGAACCGTATTATACAAAACAAAAGTTTGGTGCTTTTCAACACGAATGTACCCAAGAGAGTTGGTTATTCACTAATCCTGAAATAAATTACATGAGATTAATAAATAATTTAAATTGACCGACTGAAAAGCACCAAACTTATGTTTACTAAGGCAACACTGAAAAATGGCTTCAAACCCCACAACCGTATTATAGCTAGATTGATATCACCAAACTTGACCTTGCAATAAGCGTGCAGGTGTTCAGTCGCCAGTCTAAACCTCAAGTGTTAACATGGTGAGACAGTTACCATTGCATCATCGTACTTTTTTATGTAAAACTTATTTTAAGTACGAGTCGGCTCGGCGGGTACGTGATGCATTTGTTCAGCAATTTCCTGATGGAGTGCCACCTTCACTAGACTTTGTATGTCAAGTGCTATGTTTAAAATGAATGTTATATACCCAAATTGCATCCCTTTCCTGTTCGGAGTGTTAATTATGCTTAATAACATAGTCTAGTTTGAATGAGATTAGCTTAAATTATCATCTTACATTTGTCATGAAAAACACATAGGTAACGGAAATATAGCCTATGATATGTCATAAACATCCGGGTCCTAATAGGCCTATAACGATATGGCGCTGGTTTTGCCGCTTGGTTCAAAACATGGAAGTGCGGTCATTGTAGTGGTGAACACGGAATAAGGTTTTCATTGAGATACAAAATATAAGTTCGGATTGTATTCTAAAATCTATCCGCAAACTTTCTCCGAACATTATCCACAGCTCATCCGCTATCCGCATGGCGAAACATTTTGCGGATATTCGCGGGTTTATCTGCAGATATCCGCATGCGCGCAGTATTTTAATTATAGCCGGCGGAAGGCTCATGCAACACATGCGAACCACATTTCTTATGATTTGAAAGTAAAATACTTGTCAGTCAGCACGTGGAGAAGAAGAAGGTATGAAACATTGTATGTCACGTCGGGGCATGTCTATCTTCGGCTATCTTGATACTATTCAACTACAAATAATTCGACCCCTTAAAATGATAACCAACATCTCGACGAATACCAAGTATTTGGTTGGTTGGTTCCTCAGTTTAGCGGCTGCGACAACGTGGTCATGTAGCACTATGTACTTTGGGTGTGTGTTGAATCTGTCTGATAACTGGTGTTAACTGTGATGGCTGTATTAGTGTGTGTTATCTGTAATTCAGGTAAGGACTTCAGACGATCAATTTCAGGTAGTTCCTACATTTGCTACCAAATGCTACCGTCAACGACACCCACCTGTGAACTTGGCAACTAGATGCCACCGCAACCGGCACCTTGCGACGAACTGTAATCAAATCTAACCTAGAAATTTAGCTTCACACAATTGTAGTTAGTGGAAAGTTCTTTTACATGCCATAAATCTATGACATGTGCCCGCCGGCTTTATTTCCCCTCCGAAGGAAGGCATACTAAGGGATTTTAACGCTCTTAAGAAATCCGACGACGTTGGCCATGTTTGAACCCGCAATCTTGTGCATAGAAGCTCAGCATGCTACCAACTACGCCACCAAGTATTTGGAGATGTGTAATGATTTTGAGAAAATAAATGTGGAATTGATTTGAGTCAGGAGACGTAGACGTCAATTTCCATCCCAGAAATAACTAAGTAAGCTGCAGTCACTTTCTTTTGGTGACACATAATAATTCCATAAATTGTATTTTCCAGTTGCTCGTCCTAATAACGGAGGAAAAATGCAGCTACGTTTATAATTATTGGAACAGTAATATTTGGAGCGTGATGGCTGCGTTCGATTCGATTCCTGATTAATACATTAACGTTAAATCCTCCGCCCGGTTTTTCAGATTCCACGATAAAATGGGCTCAAGTTCGCTAGAATAAAGGCCACATAAACTTCAAGGTTAATTTATTTGATATGTAATATCCAGAACAACCGAGAGCGGTAGATACGTTCGCTAAAGCGCAGCGCTAGGCCATGGCCCACCATGGGGCCAAGTACTCTGCGAACTCGGTAGACGTGGATTTGAGCCCCACCGTTGGCCGTCCTTGAAATGGTTTTCCGTGGCTTCCCATCTTCAACTCCAGGCAAATGCTGGAAACGGGAATAATAAGGGGTAGACATTCAACCAGAACTGAACCATACAATGAATTATCTATTGTGTCTCTTCCCATTTAAGAAGGCTTCAGATTGCATTTGGCTATATTTCTCGAACTGGAAGCTGGTTCTAATGGTTGTATATTCATCGACTGATTTGGAGAGGACAACATACATCTGAGGCTGTAATAGCCACATCTCGCGACTAACGGCCAGGATTTATACACGTATATTTTAACTGCAATCACTAAACTGTCTCGTCCATGAACGGGAGTGTGGTAGTTAAGTAGCTGTGATAAATCGAACGGTATAAATCTCCACTCATTAAGCCGACTATTTTTGTGTTTCTTTTTACACACTTCTCCGTGGTGAATTATTCCAGACATATGGATCGCGACAATGATATCGCCCCTGGTCGTACATTTCTGTCTTCTGAAATGTATTAGCGATATTATCATTTGAATAGATTCTGTTCTGGAAAACATTGCCTACCGGATACCTTCAGCAGGCAAAGTGACAGCATTCTTTCTGGTTTATCCACCTGCGTAGCTAAGGGGTCAAAGACACATCCACGGCTGGAGTAGGTAGCTGACACTTGGAGGTTCAAATTACGGCCCAGACAGCGGTTTTCCTGAGTGTGGTTTTTGCTAAAGATTTTCCACACTAACTCCAAGAAAATAACGTAATTGTAACTGAGTGGTTATCATGTCGGACTACCACCCCCCCCCCCAGATTGCAGGTTCGCTCCTGGCCGTGGTAAGTGATTTTTTTTTTGAAAGGGCAAAAAAATCACGACACGCGTGTCATACGTTGTTGGCATGTTAAAGAACCTGTTGGAATTCTATAGGCTGTGTTCATAACGGCAAAATTAATCTTGGGATTTTCCGCCAACAGAAAGTTCCTCCATTCTCTACCAGAAAGCGCTATAGTGTCAAGGAGCTTAGATATCTAACCTCCTTGACTTTCATAGCGTCCCAAGGAACGACAAAATTCTACATGCAAGCTGTCCTTTGGGCGTCAAATAACAAAGCTTGCATCCGGCACCCGAGGCCATACGATATTATTATTATTATAATCCCAGAGCACTGACCCAATGCTAAAGCCTATTCGCCGAGTCGAGACAGTGCCCCTGGCTACTCGGGCAGGGAAACACGCCCAGTTCACGTCATCGGCTCTGACGGACGGGGGTAGCCAAGAAGCTCCGAAATAATTAGTCATGCCTTAGCCCTAGAAAATACACCTAGAAAATACAAGACTTGCTGCACTGTATACTGTTGCCTGTCATAAGCAGTTACGAACTTATTAATTAATTAAATACATAAACGAACAATAAATATACCACGCTGTAGCATGTAACCGATAAGTCAGCCCGCTTCACATGTAGGCTATACACAACACTGAAGTTAGCGACGTTCAACATGCACAGCTCTATGCACCCCTTGCGGGCAGTCCTGCAATCACGTGTACATTTGTGTTTACTTCCACTATCTCGACTCGGCAAACAGACTTTAGATTGTAATATTTGTTACCAAAGCAAACTACTGCAGTTATCATAATAACACAAGTTGTCAGACTAGTTATATGAAAACACGGGACTGATGACTAAGAAGTCACAAGCAGCTAACTGAAGCAACAGCAACCACCTTTATTGTTTAAGATTCTTTATTATTCTACACGAGCCTCCGTGGCTTAGGCGGCAGCACGCCGGCCTCTCACCGCTGGGTCCGTGGTTCAAATCCCGGTCACTCCATGTGAGATCTGTGCTGGACAAAACGGAGGCAGACAGGTTTTTCTCCGGGTACTCTGGTTTTCCCTGTCAAAATTTCATTCCAGCAACACTCACCACTATCATTTAGTTTCATCTGTCATTCATTTAATCATTGCCCCAGAGGAGTGCGTCAGGCCTCGGCAGCCGGCACAGTCCATATCCTCGCCGTTAGATGGGCTAGATGGGCGGTCGGAGACTGGAAGCAGGCTGTGGATTTTCATTCATTATTCTACACGAAGTAACGATGAGTAAAAGAAACACCAATGACAGTTACGACATTTGGAAAATCATTGCACAGCAGTCCATTACACGTATAAGGTAAAACATAAAGTTACGGTGCTCCATAATAAACGCAGTATGTTTCTTATGTGTAACATTTTTCCACTCGGTTGCTGGATATTTTTGTGGGAGTGATTCTGAAAAATGGGACGGAAGTGGATCGGACGATCCAGCTGGTAGTGGTGGATCAAACGGAAGTGTGTAAGACGCACTGCCAGCTGGATGGATCCATCGATCCAGCAGGCAGTGATAAGATCCACGAAACAATGAGCGCGCGGTGTCGGAAATTGATACCATTTCTGACGGTAAACGCTCATTCGAACTCTGGTGTCAACTGATTGAAGCACATGTTATACGGGAACTAAGCAAGCCTTCATGAACTATGCTGAATACAGTCTCTTTACTCACAACAGGGCCTATTCATAAGGCATTGTGAATCAAGAGGTCCGGGAACTGGGCAAGCCTTTCATGATCTACTGCTGTGCACATTGCATTTACTCGCAAGTTGGCCTATTTATAAGGAATTTAAGGTTATGAGCGGTGTCGCGTCTATTAATCTAGTTGATCCATACCATTCTTTATTTACGCTAGTGCTGGTGGAAGCTACAAATAATCTAATAAAATGAGTTCCGTATTATAAACTACAATATCTGTAAAACACTCCCTTTTACAATAGATTAATATTTGTGCCAATAATAGTAAAACAGATGTTCAGTAAAGAACATATAGCCTACTTTCTCCTAAATGCATGGGTATTTTTATAACTCTTTGTCCTTTTCAACGAGTATGATTGAATGTTGGTTGTAGTAGCTTGTTGAAATACAACGTGCTATAGGGATATTAAACATGAATATGAGGTGCCCTTTGCTAGTGCTACCTCTGTAAAAAAAATCATTCAATTCGGTTTCACCATGTTTGAATTGATAGGGGGAATCGATTTGCACACATACTTGGCCACCATCTGCAAACTATTGGGCTGATGTTCTTGCAGTTTGGTCTGAATATGTTTCCCACATAAAGATATGGTGTTGCAAAATTTGGTAGACACTAGATTATTAGGTTGGTCGTAATTACATTTTAGCTTTTAACATTTGGGTGGCCGCGATTACGTTTCCGTCAACATAGCGGTGATATAAAACATGACTATGAGGTGCCCTTTGCTAGTGCTACCTCTGTACCAAATTTCGTTCCATTCGGTTTCACCGTGTTCGAATTGATAAGGGGAATCGATTTTCACACAAAGATGGCCGCCATCCGCAAAATATTAGGCTGATGACCTATTAGTTTGGTCAAAGGATGCTCCCTCCATAAAGGTATGTTGTTGCTAAATTTGCTAGAGATCGGATGATTAGGCTAATCGTAATTTGATTTAAGCTTTGAACATTTGTGTGGCCGCCATTACGTTTCCGTCAAGATGGCGGCGATATAAAACATGACACTGAGGTGCCCTTTGCTAGTGCTACCTCTGTACCAAATTTCGTTCATTCGGTTCCACCGTGTTCGAATTAATAGGGGGAATCAATTTTGACATAAAGATGGCCGCCATCCACAAACTATTAGGCTAATGGCCTATTAGATAGGTCAAAGGATGCTCCCTCCATAAAGGTATGTTGTTGCAAAGTTTGGTAGAGATCGGATGGTTATGTTAGTCGTAATTTGATTTAAGCTTTAAACATTTGTGTGGCCGCCATTACGTTTCTGTCAATATGGCGGCGATATAAATCATGACACTGAGATGCCCTTTGCTAGTGCTACCTCTGTACCAAATTTCGTTCATTCGGTTCCACCGTGTTCGAAATAATAGGGGGAATCAATTTTGACATAAAGATGGCCGCCATCCGCAAACTATTAGGCTAATAACCTATTAGATTGGTCAAAGGATGCTCCCTCCATAAAAGGAATGTTGTTGCAACGTTTGGTAGAGATCGGATGGTTATGTTAGTCGTAATTTAACTTAAGCTTTGAACATTTATGTGGCCGCCATTACGTTTCTGTCAATATGGCGGCGATATAAAACATGACACTGAGATGCCCTTTGCTAGTGCTACCTCTGTACCAAATTTCGTTCCATTCGGTTTCACCGTGTTCGAATTAATAGGGGCAATCGATTTTCACACAAAGATGGCCGCCATCCGCAAACTATTAGGCTGATGACCTATTAGTTTGGTCAAAGGATGCTCCCCCCATAAAGGTATGGTGTTGCAAAATTTGGTAGAGATCGGATGGTTATGTTAGTCGTAATTTAACTTAAGCTTTGAACATTTGTGTGGCCGCCATTACGTTTCCGTCAAGATGGCGGCGATATAAAACATGACACTGAGGTGTCCTTTGCTAGTGCTACCTTTGTACCAAGTTTCGTTCAATTCGCATTCACCGTGTTTGAATTGATAGGGGGGGACAGACATTCAGAGTACACACACACACACACACACAGACTCACACACACATACACACACACACAGACTCACACACACACATACACACACACACACTGACAGACACACTTTTTTCGCCCTGTGTTGATCTCATAAGTCTACTTTCATTTTTTTGCAAAAATCGAAAGTAGGCTAAAAATACCGGCGTATCAACTATTTCACGTGAGGTTTCTTCTATGTCAGATGTTAGACATCATATGCGACTACTATAAGGCTCGTAATTTTTTTTATTCGTCTGTTCTTGTTGTAAGTATCGTGCTAGCTTCAAATAGTGGGAACTTAAGTCCGCTTGCACTTCCTGTCATGGTAAACAGGTGTCGCAAATTTGTCGCTAAACGCGCTTCTACGAGTGGGAACTTAAGTGCGATTGCACTTGTTGCTATGGTAACTACTGTCGACCAAAGAATTATGTGCACTCGAGTTTGAAGATTGTTTGTGAAGTAACCAATGGACCTACATAAAATCCAATAACATAATCAGTTTCGTCGTTCTATTGTGCGTTAGCTCATGTAGGTTTGGAATTTTTAATTTATATTTTAATATTTTTGTCGCAGTTGGAGCACAAAAAGTGCACGTTTTTAAGCGTGTTTCAACCATGCGTCACATTTAAGAATTATTATCTCAAAAACCCGTCATCAGATCGAATCCAAATTTTAACACAATATACATTGGAATGTTGTATAACTGGTTTATTAATTTCAAAATTTTGCGTGTCCAAGAAAAAAAGTTATCATTTTTGTAAGGTAACTTTTTTTCGGCTCGGGGTGGTTGGAAAATGTAGTTCTTGGTCGCGATGTAATTCTTATACATCAAAATGTTATGCTGTAAGACTGTGAAATACGTAAATTAACTCACTTATTTTATATCGGTTTGTATTTGTAGGCGGAAATAACACATTGTTCACCAGCTACCCGCTCCGGGTAAAACTGTACAGCGTTGCCGAAATGGAGCCCATCACGCATCATGGCGTGCCACGCTCGGAATTGATGGGCTCCATGACAGCAACGCTGTACAGCTTTTCCTGGAGCGGGTAGCTGGTGAACGATGTGTTATTTCCGCCTACAAATACAAACCGATATAAAATAAGTGAGTTAATTTACGTATTTCACAGTCATACAGCATAACTTTTTGATGTATAGGGATTACATCGCGACCAGGAACTACATTTTCTAACCACCCCGAGCCGAGAAAAAGTTACCTTACAAAAATGATAACAACATTTTTTTCTTGGACACGCAAAATTTTGAAATTAATAAACCAGTTATACAACAATCCAATGTATATTGTGTTAAAATTTGGATTCGATCTGATGACGGGTTTTTGAGATAATAATTCTGAAATTTGACGTATGGTTGAAACACGCTTAAAAACGTGCACTTTTTGTGTTCCAACTGCGACAAAAATTATAAAAATATAAATTAAAAATTCCAAACCTACATGAGCTAACGTAAAATAGAACGATGAAAATGATGATGTTATTGGATTTTATGTAGGTCCATTGGTTACTTCACAAACAACCTTCGAACTCGAGTACACATAATACTTTGGTCGACAGTAGGTGTCGGAAATTTGTCACTAAACTCGCTGCAACGAGGGATCTTAAATGTGCTTTAACTTATAGTCATGGTAACTCTAGGTGTCTCAAATTTGTCACGCTA
Organism: Meconema thalassinum; assembly: GCA_946902985.2. Classification (NCBI taxonomy): domain Eukaryota; kingdom Metazoa; phylum Arthropoda; class Insecta; order Orthoptera; family Tettigoniidae; genus Meconema; species Meconema thalassinum. The sequence continues at coordinate 1,907,439,919 of OX336388.2, read as the reverse complement.
ATTAAGCTAATCCTTGTAGATAAAATATAGGCCTACGACTTTTTGGTTAAGCGTACGAGAATTTTTATGGCCATAAGAATAGATGATACTAATTCTGGATTTGTTTAACGAATCTACGCTGGGACATCTGTCGCAGTTGTAGACGAGGCATCAGGTGGCATTGGAAAATTCAAGGACTAGTGGTGGCTGCTCCCACCGTTAAGTAATCTCTCTCAGTGTGAAATGGAATCAAGCTAGATGGCAGCAGACGTGGTTTATCGAATACACCTCTTTTCAGTTTTGCCTCACGAGGCTGAGTGTACCCCGTTCCAACCCTCAGATCAGATTCTTGGCAGAGTCGGGAATCGAGCCCAGAATGCTAATCACTACATTACTTACTACTCAATACGTGCCTCGAGACCACAGAAGGTGGAGGTCCAAGTTCAATTCCCGGCTTTGCCAAAAAAAAATACTAGTTTGAGGGCTGAGACTGGAAAGGGCCACACTCAGATTCTTGAGGCAGAACTGAAATTAGGTGAGTTTGAGTCATACCTTGAACATCCTGGGAGTGGTTAGCTGCGGTTTCATACTTCAGCTCCTGGTTACTGCCGAGATAGTTCCTAAATTAAAGTCACAGCCACTTCGAAATCCTAAGCCCAACTACAAATACACACACTAATACGGCCATCATAAGGACACAGGTTATCAGACTGATTTAGCACACATCAAGTATACGGAGCTACATGACCACGATGTGACAATGTCCCTAAATGATTCATCTACGACAGTCAAGTTAGTTGTTATTTTAATGGGCACAACTGCGAGGTCATCTGTTCCTCTTAACACAGATTCAGTTAACTTATATCTTGATTTACAATTTAGAGGCGGATTATTTTGTTTCTTTATTTTAAGATTATATGCATAGAGCTGAGCAGCCCCATTTGTTGCATACAATCCGCTCTATTACATTAAACAGCATTAACATAAAATAACTCCTAGCACTACTGGCCATGAAGGGACTAGGCCTACCAAGCGACCGATGCCTAGCAATTTGGCCTGCAGATATTGGGGTGACGCGTGGTCGGCGCGTCGATTAAACAGCATTACAATAAATAATATTGCAATGCATTACATTTAAATAACAATACTTAGATGATGATGATAATTGTTGTTTTAAGGGGCCTAACATCTAGGTTATCGGCCCCGAATAGTTTGGGTGATCGTGAAGATGACAATGAAATGCAAACCATAACCAAAACCAACCACCAACCTATATACGAGAAGAAGAAATGGAAAACAAAAGGAGAACAAGGCAAACGAAGGACAGGAGGAAAAAAAACACCCTCAACCCTCGAAGAATGCGAACTGAGGGACCCGGAGGGAAGGAGAGCCATGAAAGGCAGATAGGAAAGTGAAAGAGGAGAGGGTCCGCCCCACAGGTAATGGACAAAAGGGGGAAACCGGACCCAGCTCCGGAATCCCTCAGGGTCGCCAACTCCCGAACTCACCAGCCGTGAGCCCCTGAGGGTGTAGCATTATCCAGGGTGCACCAGAAGTGGTGGGGCTACATACACCCAACTTCCTTGAGAGCCTTGAGCAGAAGGCAGGAGAGAACATGAAAAGAAAAAGGCTGACCCCTCGCAGAAGGATGGTATCAGAAAAGATGAGACAAGGGTCAATTAAGGCGGGAAAGGAAGAGACTCCCGAGGCCTCGGATACCCTAATATCGTCGGGGTCGGAAGAGAACAAGAGTTGACCAAGTGAGGTCGATAGGAAAGAAGACAGAGAGGAGCCCTGCACAAGTAAGTGGAAGCAATGCTGAACTCGGCTGGGGCCCCGTGGTTGCCAACCCACGTCCCACTAAATGTGAGACCCTGGGGGGGGGGGGAGGAAGAGACTCCCTAGGCCTCGGATACCCTAATATCGTCGGGGTCGGAAGAGAACAAGAGTTGACCAAGTGAGGTCGACAGGAAAGAAGACAGAGAGGAGCCCGGCACAAGTAAGTGGAAGCAATGCCGGACTCAGCTGGGGCTCCGTGGTCACTAACCCACGTCCAACAAGATGTGAGCCCCTGGGGGGAAAAATATTTACAATACCGGTAATAACCTAATAAACTAACTATTAAATCTCATGAAGCGCTAGCAAAGACCACTTGAAAATGTCATGAATAACCATCTCTACTTACTATACAACAATGTCCCCGTTTCTTGGATATTAACGGGTAATCTCGAGAACCGCTGGATGGATTTTGATACGGTTTTCTCCATTCTGTAAGGGGTATCTCGAGGAAGGTTTCAGTAGAAAATAATTTATTTATGACCAATGGAAGCCAAGCAGTAACGATTTCAGTGAATTAAGTCAGAAAAGAACTTGGTGTCCGTGCAATTTTTAAGCTTTCCCTGGGTAAACCGTAAAAATATCTATAGACTATACTATGAGTGAAAGAATTGTTCAGCATGATATGTTCTACAAAATAATCCGGGACAGCATATCTCTATCTTCAATACATCGCCCACTGTAAGTGTTTTTACGTTTTCATTTCTTCCAAGCTTGCCACAGTGGGTGAGTGGATAGTAAGGGATTTTTGAAAGGCGGCAAAAATACGTCACGCATGCCATACGATGTTGGCATGTCAAAGAACCCATTTGAATTCAGTAGGCCGTATTCATAATGGCAAAATTAATTTCGGGAGTTTCCACCTACACAAAGTTCCCCATTTCTCTACTAGAAAGCGCTATAGTGTTCAAGGAGCTTAGATAACTAACCTCCTTGACTTTCATAGTGCTTCAAGGAACAACGAAATTCGACATGCAAGCTACCCTTTGGGTGTCAAATTGCAAAGCTTGCACCCGGCACCCGAGGCTATACGATATTATTATTTATTATTTCTTCCAACAATTTCCATTCAATTACTAGCTCGGAGACAGTTTACGAACTAGCTGGCTGGCGAGCAGTCCTATCACACCAGGCACTGTCGAGTCGTGTCGAGTCTAGACTTCAGAGAAGAGTGGATGTGTTTGGAGTTTCCCTGGAAGTGCAACTCGGCTTTTCTTTACTTCGCTTGTGAAATTTTCGTTCTGCATAATACACAGTCAAGTTTAGATGTGATTCATGCACCTCGCCATTCTTAAATTACGTCTGACAAGAATTCGTTGCACATGGTATAATTAATAGTCCAGTCAGTGATTATAGCTCATCATGCCGAGATGGAAAAATGATATAGGTCGCAGTTCATTGAAATCTATCACGTAACAATGAAACTGAGCAACAAATAATTTCACAAAAGAGAGAGAGAGAGAGAGAATGAAAGAATTCACCAATACTAAGGGAGTCATCCCCAAAATTCCTATGACACAGGGAAGAAATGTTCGTGGTTTGTGGTCCGATAAGGAGAATGAAATATGTATGATTCCTCCATAAATTATATAAATGATGCTTCAGTTCCTGGGCTGCTTGTCCAATAACACATCGGTAATATGTCTCCTGAGTACTGAACGATGTGAATTCTCATACGCATGCAGATAGTACAAATTATATATGCGTGATGAACTACATATACACGATTTATTGTATTTAGAACTACGATGGTGAGGTAAGTTATATGCATTTGTGAACTTGATAAATATGTTGCTTCGGCAATGGACTGTTTCCATACGACAAAATTCGTCGTAAAGATATGATTGCGATTTCTGTTTAAGAATATTTACGGTCAATAATGAATGATATTGCCAGCAATCTACGTTCATGTAGTTAAAGCCACTGTAGGTGAATGTAATATGGTGTTATATACTGTACAGTACTCCTCTTTACGAATGTCAAGAATGAATCTAACACAGGCATTTTGGGTACGCTGAAGTTTTGTATTCAGCGTGTCCGGACGATCATTAATACTAAGTTACTGTCGACCAAAATAGTATGTGCACTCGAATTTGAAAGTTGTTTGTGAAGTAACCAATAGGCCTACATAAAATCCATTAACATCATGATTTTCGTCGTTCTATTTTACGTTAGGTCATGTAAGTTTGGATTTTTTCATTTCTATTTTAATATTTTGTATCGCAGTTGGAACACACAAGGTGCCATTTTTTAAGCGTGTTTTAACCATGCGTCACCTTTAAGAATTAGTTTCTCAAACACCCGTCATCAGATCAAATCCAAATTTTAACACAATATACATTGAAATGTTTTATAACTGGTGTTTTAATTTCAGAATGCTGTGTGTCCAAGGAACAAAGTTATCACTTTTGTAACCTTTCAAACTTTTTCTCGCATCGGAGTGGTTGGAAAATTGCGTAGTGTTACTGAGCAGCAGTCTAAAACAGGATATACTGTACCAACAATTGCACGAAAAAAAATTGTATGGTAATCGGCATCTATGAAATATTACGTCGTACCGTAGTTGGTGAATAATCGAGACAGCTTTATTTATTGTTCGATGTATGTGCTCTGTCCAAGAAAGTGTGCTATCCATTAAAAGAGCCAAGTTGCTAACTGTTTGTTTGTGGGAAATATCAGAACCTTTGATTACTGTAGGTGGTACATTCCTCATGTCGACAGAGTTAAGGAATCTAGAATGACCAATCAGAATCAGCTTCGTTCTAGAAGCATTCATTAGGGGACGCCTAAATATGAGGAAAATCCCAAAAATAATAATAACAAGAAGTTCCGTTAAGAACTATACAGCCTACTTTTCATGCCAATGATTATTCTACAGAATATGAACCTATCTAGAATAATGACGAAATTAAGTTGGTAATATCGAAATATCTAATTAGTTCAAAATATACCTGGTATAATGTAGCCTAATAGAGCGCTACAGTTGGCAGCCCTGGTGACTGAATATATTCTTAGTTCCATCTCTTAAGGTACAGAATACAAAATTTGGTTGAAGTCCAATGGACGTTACTTGCAGTTAGACTCTGGATCTATCAGCACGCGTAAAAGCATGTTGCCAACAATACCATGCGTGTGCTGGTCAGAAATAATCTGAAATATTATGATATCTTGTTGTGCCAATTTTGGATGAAGTCCATTTGTTAGTATAGAAGTTACATGTATTTTAAAATTGGACATATCAGCAGGCATAGAATCATGTTGTCAGCACTGCCTTGTATTAATTACTCCAAATTAATCTAGAATGTCAGGTGCTATACGAGTGCAAAGTATAGAGCTGTTGGCTTGCATACTTTCTGATATATTGATATTAGGGTAAAAAATATAGACAGCATTTATTAACAGTTGGCAGCCCTGATTGCACTGAAGAATACTTATAGTCATATCTGATATGTTGCACATAGCACATGCGAAATTTGGATGAAATCCTACTGATAGTATAGAAGTTACATGTATTTAAAAATTGGCCCTATTAGCAGGCTTAGAATCATGTTGGTAGAACTGACGTACATAAGTTACTCCAAATTAATCTAAAATGTCAGAATATACGTGTGCATAGTTTAAAGCTGTTGGCTTGCATACTTTCTGATATATTGGTATTTGGATAAAAAAAATAGAGAGCAATTATTAACAGTTGGCAGCCCTGGTGGCTCTTAAGAATACGCTCAGTCATATCTGTTTATGTACAGATATTACATACAAAATTTGGTTGAAATCCAATTGATAGTGTAGAAGTTATATGCATTTAAACATTGGACCTATCAGAAGGCTTAACATTATTTTGGCAACACTGTCATGGTTGGCCTCCTGGAAATTAAACTGAAATAGTATTATCTACATGTGTGCCAATTTTGGAATAGCTCCCATGCATACCTTGCAAGATATCAAACATGGAGCTCAAATTTCTAGTGCGTTTTTTCAGCAGTTGGTAGCACTGACATCATTTTCAAATATGGACGTGAGCTATTCCGGTGCACATCTTTACTCATACTAAATTTGGTTTTGATTGCTGCAGCCGTTTAGGAGTTGATAGGGGGGGGACACACACACAGCCAGACAGACAGACAGAAGGACAGACAGACAGACAGACAGACACACATTTGCCCGATCTCATAAGACTACTTTTTCCTCATTTTTGCAAAATGTGAAAAGTAGGCTAAAAATAGATAATAAAACTAATAATGACAATAATAAACAAAACTATAGACTACGTAATACAAAGTCATACCTTCAAAAAAAAAAAGTTCTTTGTGTAACTACACACTGGATAATTTAAGTAATAAGTGTTGAGGAAAAGCGATCACAAAGATTAGTCGTGGGTTGGCGTGACGTTCAGATGTCTTGTTGGTAGATATCAATTTCTCGTAAGGGATACTTTGCCTCAATAAATTACGGTTACAATGTGTGAGCTCCGGTCGCATTGGTCATTAGCCAGCGGACCAATTAAAATGCTGGGACCGTCACGTGAGGTGCTGCCCCGGCCAATTTAAACCACATTAGCGCACATGGTAATTGATTCTTAGAAGGGACACATTCATCAAGCCAGATATTGATGTCAAAAACACATTATCCTCACCCTATTTGTGTGCACCTTCTGCTGCATTTCATTCTCTATTTTCCAAGATGGTGGATGATTAATAGGATCAGGGCTTATTGCAAGAAAAACTTTCACCAAGTAGTGTAGCTGAGCCATTTAAAACAAGATATTGCTGACATATCATATAAGGCTATGTAACAAATTGGAAGGTGCCTTTCAAACCTGCAAAAACATTTACAAAAGTAAAAGCTTGTCCCGGAATGTCAAACTTTGTCATTATAACACAGTAATTAGGCCGTCAGCACTGTATGCTGCAGAATGCTTACAGATGACAAACAAAGGCCCATTGAGAAAATTAGAACTTAAGGATCGGAAAATTCTAAGGAAAATATTAGGACCTGTTAATGATAATGGTACTTACAGAAGAAGACATAACAATGAATTATTTGAACATATATAAGATTTGGTGAGTGTGATGAGAAAAAGGAGAATGTCTTTCTTTGGACATTTGGAAAGGATGGAGCATCATCGACTTTCATATCGAATACACTCATCAATCTCTAAAAAAAAATCCTATTGTAAATGGTCGATGCAAGTTAAAAAGGACCTAACAGAAGCTCGAATCAATCAAGATCTGGTTTGGGATAGGAACCTGTTCAGAAAGGCGGTTAAATCAACCAGTAATCTGCACCCTTTAACATCTGTGATGCCTCGCCCACACTGCAAGTGGACGGAAGAAAGGAGAGCTGAACATTCGTCAAGAATGAAGATCTACTGGCAGACAAGAAAACAAGCTTTACAGTGATCATATGAGTGAAGAACATCGTGGTCCATTGATGGCCGAAACGACTAAAAAAAAATAGGGCTATGACAGCAGCAACTTACAAATGCTTTTCCCTTTGCTAGGATTTTTTATTTGTAAGTACCTTCTGATAAAATTCACTACAATTTTCGTCATAATTGTAATATGTAAAACAATTCTTGTTTTATCAAACTAACTTAATAGAGCTTCTGTTTCTATCATCTCTCCATTTGATATTCATGACAGAAAGAACTCGCTTCATAAAAGCATTGGAGGGGAAAATGATGAGTATTAACTTCACAAGGACTACGATATTCCTTAATTTTGTTGCCCCTAATAAATCTATAACATGTACCCATCTATCTCTCATACTTGCACCTGTATCACCAGTAAACAAGCTAGATATTATGATCTATTCTGAAGCGGGACATTTGAAAATTTGGTGCGATATTGAGTATATTATCAAATTAACCACACAAAAAATAGTACATTATGCAACGAGCCTTTAATGGCAATAATTAAGACACGAGTATGGTTATAAAACGAGCGTATGCGAGTTTTATAATTTCCATACGAGTGTCTTAATTACCATTATAGGCGAGTTGCATACGACTGTTTATGTTCGACGATAATTATTATAACTATTTTATGTTCAAACATACATATTCATAAATATCTGTCGAGATTTCGCCAGTTTTATGTACTGAACAGAGCGCATGAGACGCAGGGAATGCCTTGTATTTGACCATGGCCACCTCGATTACTCTACTATGACACTAGGCCAGGCAGTGAAATTTACATTAGAAGGCCGTGGAACTCAGCGCATCTAATTATCTAATTGGTCAAACAACTGTTTCTTGAGCTCTGATTGGTGGGAGAAACTGTTTCATAATGAAAAGTAGTGTTATAATGAGCCTCATTATAGTACAGTTCTCTGACATATAATAGTCAGGGTCGAACATAAAGGAATAGTTGGCATTCCGTTAAAGATTAAAACGGAACGCGGAACAAAACAAGAAAAAACCGAATTGTTCCGGGTAAGCGGAACGTCTGGCAACCGTACTCCCTCCCCACCTGCTTGTGTGTTAATTAAGTAAAACTAATTCATGTGATATTTCTTTCAGGTTAGGATGTTTAAAATGTTGTACTCGCCGCCTATTAGGGCACAATCGTGTTGTCCGACTGATAATTATTCTACATTGAAGTCCTTCTCTGACGGCTCCTCATATTGGCCGCGTGACGGACGGGCCACTGAGAATAGTCACTGACACTAGCAGCAGCGTAGCACCCAATTACAGGGTCTTCTTTTTTGCTTGGCAAGGCGATTCCGCTCGACCTTCGCCGGCTGCTACAGGTTGGCGCGCGTTGTCTCCGGCCGTATTCCCACGCTTTTGCTGCGTTAGACGTGTCAGCTCCGAGCTAATTGGGTGTTTTATAAAGCAACTGTGTACTGTATATCGTATTGTATAGTGTTTTATTGTGATTCTGTATAGTGCCTTATGTGGAATATTCGTTACGTGAACGTGTATATCTGCACAATACGTACACAAAGTGCAGAAAATCGTGCACTAGAACAAGACAAATGTTTCGAGTGAAATTTCCATGGAGACCCATTCCTATAAATTGGATAATAAAACAATTGGCTAAGAGATTCAAACCTACAGGTTCAGTAAACAATAAAAATAGACGTCATTATTTCCTTACTGAATCTAAATTGACCGGAGTAACCGGAAACTTAATGAGAAGATGCCGAATATGTTTGGCAGCGAATGGGGATCATTTTCAGCATCTACTGTAAATATGGTGAGTAAAAATGCATGATATTGAATTTAAGCACTGTACTCTGCCGCACATATGCGCGCGCGGTCGCTGGCAACTGAGCCGTCACTGGCGGAGCGCGTGAGCGAGAATGACCTTGACAAGCAAATATAAAGACCCTGTACTTAAACACATTTACACTTTTTAACGTATTTAATAGGCCTAATCATCATTACTTACATGAATTTCAGAGTTGTTGGTGGAAATGCTGCCCTTCAATTTCTAAACATACGTTGCACCGACGTAGGAAGTTTTGGTACGTACACTCGCTGACTCATTCTTACTGATATTTGCTATTGATGCAGTTATTTCGTTCTCGAGAGCCTCCATAGTACACGGATGGTTTCTGTAAACCTTTTGTTTGAGATTCCTCCATAAGTAAAAATCTCACGGTTCTGAAACTTACGAACACATTTACTGTAATCTACCTTTAAATTTGTATTCAAGGTATACATTTGTGTAATTAAATGTGTGTTAAGAGGGGCAAATGACCTCGCAGTTCCGCCCCGTAAAACAGTGAATGTCTTACTGAGAAGATAAGTTTCCCCTAGGAAAATTCGTTGTTTTGTTCTATACCTAACCATGTTCACGGGATACGAGATAGGCTACGGTCTACTTCACCACAAATCTTAATTATCACAACCAAGGTATCTTGCCAGCTGTGTATGTGATCAATGCTATGACAGCATCCGGGGCTTCCCGAGAAGCTGTTTTTTTTTAAACCGGTACATGGCTAGTTATCTGGGGGTGACTCGTCCGACGCACGGCCTCGGAGAGGTTCCGTCATTTAGAGAGGGATTTCACTGTATAATACATTACTAGACAATACTGAAATATGGCTTCTAAAGGAGCGTGATGGCGCAGTGGCTTAGCTGCTCGTCTTTCACCCGGACGGCCGGGGATCGAATCCCGGTTACTCCTGGGCGAAATTTTCACCTGAAAAATCACGTGGCGTCAGGAAGGGCATCCGGTCTTAAATCCCCGGCCAAAACCAAAATGAGCCAGGTTGGCTCCGGCTACCCCAATTCATTGGGATGAGCCGAAGAAAATGATGACTGAAATATGGCTTCTACTACTTCAAAGATCCACGACTGCAGTGAAGAGATCCAGAATGCTTGGAGATCCTCTGTTCGGATGCTGGCGCTAGCAGTGTTTACTCCTACCCCCACCTAATGTTTATTTTTCCATTGGTGAGATTGTTTTTTTATTTCATGTCTCGTGGCATCTATTCTAAACAGTCTGATCTGACGGCTAGACTAACACCTTCTAATATTCTAATACTAGCTGTTACCCGCGGCTTCGCCCGCAATAACATTTGTAATCCTGTTATAACATTAGTTAAATAGATAGATAAGCATGGGTCCTAGTGGAAAATAATTCTATCACCTGAAACCAAAAATGCATGGGACGAAAAAAACATCAAAATATCATGTTGGTTTGGGACCCTAAAAGACGTGAAAAATATAATAAAAGTATTTAAAAAAAAAACTATTTTTTGAAATTTCATTCGAATCAATTTTTATGTCATTTCTGGGACTTAGAAAATTCCGGCCAAAAAATACAAAATCATTAATAACTCCCTACGTATTCGTCGTATGATGAAATAGCAAGAGACAAAAAAGATGTAATGTGTTATTGTCTACAACATAGGCCATGTATAATTTTACACTCAGACATATTACGTTCCCCTCCCCATAATTTCACCCCTCTCCGTGGGCCCCTTAAATTGGATTTATGAAAAAACGGTCAAACACATGTTTAGTTATTTTTAATGCTGATTTTTCTCGGCTGAGTTCCAAACTCCTCGCCTATGTCGTTTAAGAGATACACGCTCCGTTAGGAATCCTTCAACCCCCACTTTTCACCCCTTTCACCTCATAATATACACCACATCGAAAAACCCTCAGACACATGTCTTCTTATTTTTAATGATGAGTTTATATGCCGAGTATCACATCCCCCAATGAAACCAATCGGGAGATATTTCTATTCAATGAAATGCAGGTCTACCCCCTTTAACACCCCTTTAGAACCTGAATATCCAAAAATCCTTTCTTAGTGGGCGTTTGCGGCCCTTGAGGAAGCTGCATACCAAATTTCATTCTAATCCGTGCGATGGTTTCTGAGATTTCGTGATGAATGAATCAGTCAGTCAGTGGTATTTGAGCTTTATATAGTAGATTAGAAGGTGTTGGCTAGACCAAGGTACATTTGGCCTCTTGAGGCAGAACTGAGAAGCGGTGAGGGTGGTTCGATTCCCACCTCAGTCATCCTAAAACTGGTTTTCCGTGGTCACCCACTTCTTCTTCAGGCAAATGCAGCGATGGCACATAAATTACCAAATGCTTACTACCCAAATCCTAGTCCCACCTGATGTACAAATATACACTCTACTACAGCCATCACAATAAAACAGGTTTAACAGACAGATTCGAAATACACTGAAGTACACGGAGCTAAATTACTACGATGTCTCAGTTGTCCTCACGAGGCCTAGTGCAACCCATTCCAGCCCCCACGTCAGATTCTACAATCCCTGACGGAGCCGGGAATCAAACACAGGGCTTCTAGGTTAGAGGCAAGCACGCTACTCCAACACAGCGGGGGCCGACAGTAGCCGCGTGCCTTCAATGCGCACCATGGTTGCCGGAGTGATCTGGAAGTCGGCATATTGAAAGTTCGAACCACGTGTTAACAGTGGCCACCATGAGCGTATCTTCTCCATGTTTTTATTTTCCTTCTCACTTCCTTCAGACAAATATCGTGATTTCTATTCCAGGGGTGGCTATTCCAATCCCGGACCTTAATAATTACCGTTGCACACACTACTACAATCACTGCAGTAACACAGGTTACCTGATGAATTCAACCCAAACCAAAGTACAGGTGAGGTGGATGATTATGATTACTAAGATGCCCAAGCCTCTTAAATTAATTTAAAACTAGACTTTCCACGTCACCTTAGAAAACAGTTAAAATACTCATGTATACCACCTCCGATTGTTGGAAAACATAAATCAGTTGAGAAAACACTATTTTTAAATATATTGCCAAATATGCCAACATAGGTCTATGCTGTAACACCCAACACCAAAAGAAAACCGCAGTGACAAATGCCTCTCAAATGAGTCATTTCCTTGTAAAACACGTAGTACTGTTTAGCCGAGGATTCCAATGAAGCAATCCAAATATGCATTTGTGTACAATTCAGCATAAAGGTGAGTAAATTGCTTTTTAACACTTACGTTCGAAGAATTCTCACATTTACTTGGGATGGAAATATTCAAATATTAATTGCATTCCATAAGATTATGAATATATTAAATCGGTCTTAATGACTGTAATTAATGTCCGAATTGAAGCAATCAGTGTCTTCTTAATCTCTGAAGATCACTTAAGTACCTCTAATTATGTTCCTACCTGTCGGAAGACGAGCAGCTGGAAGGGCCGTAGCCTTTTTTTTTCTTTCTTTCTTGCACGAATAATACATTATCAAACAACGCACAGACTAGAATGTTAGCATACCTTAGTGTGGTCTTCTTCAATATTTATCATACAAAAATCCTGATCATAGATTTAACTGCTGCTCTCAGACAGTGTTGTTGATTCATAAGAGGCTTTGCTATCTTTGGCCATTTGGCCCCGTGTACTTGTAAGTGGAATCTGTCTGATAACCTGTGTTGTTATGATTGATGTATTAGTGTGTGTATTTGTAAGTGGAGCTAGAATTTGGGTAAGAGGCAGTCGTGCCTTAATTGAAGTACCTTTCCAGCATTTTCGTGGAGTAAATGTGGGAGGAAACCACGGAAAACCATTTTTGGGATCGCTGAAGGGAAAATCGAGGCCGCCCCTTCTCATTATGTCTTACGTGGCTAAGTGTAGCCCTTTCCAGCCCTTAGACCAGATTAAATTTGGCAAAGCTGGCAATGAAACAGACACCTCCGTAGTGGCAGCTAAGATTGCTAGTCACTATGCAACGAGGCGGACAGAGTTTACATTGTGAGAGTTCTACTTTTTCTTCGTTTAAAAACTAGGGAATACCTGGTCGATAGCCCAGTGAACTTTTTGCGTAAATGTTATCTTATAAGCCATAATTTTGGGGTTATTACGGCTGTGAATGAGAGAAGTGTGACAGGACTTGATATTAAGTACGATTCCAACATTTCATTGGGCTGAATGTGCTGGGAAATAGCAACACTGAACATTGAACGCCAGATTTGTAACCTCCGACTGCCTGACGAGCAAGTCCTCAGTCTGACGCTGCTATTGTCTGAGGTAACATGATTTACTATCTGGCAAATAGATTAAAATGGAGACTATTTGCAGTAAGTTTATGGTACGTCACTAACGTTAAAGCCACTGGCATTACGGTGGTGATGGCAGTATTGGTGGTGACGGTAGTGAGGTTTGTTGTTAGTTATTGTTGTTTTAAGGGGCGGAACTGCGAGGTGTTAGTTGTTGTTATAGAGAGGTGGAACGTGAAAGCTAATCTGCCATTCTGGTCATTACTTCCTTGTTTTCAGATTTCTTTTTTGTTGTTGTTGTTGTTGTTATGTGTCTTACTCGTCAATGCATGTTGGGTAGTAAAAGCATGAACTAATTTACCCGAAAATGCTTTCAAATCACAAAACAATAACGCCTGCTGGCAATATAAGCCCCCACGTTCTCCCCAGAATTAGACAACATGATACGGGAGTGTAACGGGAAGGGATGTCCCAGTAAGCTTCATAAGAGTATTGTCATCGCGCCAGGAGATGGCAGTTCAACACGCTGTGACGGGGTGCGGGGGTCGTGCAGTACGCATGCACGGCCCGCCTATTCCAAACCTAATTATATCGGCTGGCAGTCAGTTGCTGCTACCTCCTGCATGGTAATTTGTTATCGGGCTTCACGTGTGTGTGTATTGTTACCCACCTTCCTACTGTCGATATTCTTACAAGCATTTGTGTTAACTTTTAACAGTGTGGCAGTATCAGTTACAGGAATGGAAACAGTGACCAACTTAATGTTTTGGAATGCGCGATACGCAGTGAGCGGGAAGCCAACTGCAGTTCAAACCCGTCTGCCATCTCCTGGAGCGATATCAGTAGGTGAGAGGCCCAGATTATTATTCCTCACTCTTACCTGGAAGCCAGCAGCCTTATCAATTATGCCTCGATTAATTATTCCACTTTATGAATATTAATATTGCAGTTGACGTCTTGAGATTTTGAAACAACTAGCAGAATGTCTGTTTAAATTTGATGTTTTTAAATGGGGAATATTTAAAATTACTCTTGGATGTGACGAATAAATAGCCTAAATTTCTTATTAATGATACACAGCTTATCGCTACGAGTTTAATATCATTTTCAACTGCTTTGGTATAGGAGGCGCCAGGGTAGCAGATTTTCCCCCTGATGATCAACGATATTCAGTATTATTTTAAACACCCTTAAATTCCATCAATCAGAGTCGGGAACGAACCTAAAATCTTGTGTTTGGAAGGCTAGCGAATTGCGCCAATCAGCTTGAACCTTCCGACAATTGTTCATCTGAGCTATTAAATCAGCCAGTACTTTGGCCCTCCAAAGTACCGAGCTAGAACAATAATGAGTGGTGTGTTATTGGGTGGCGTGTGCGAAAGTAGGGTCCATGACATCAAGTGCTGACTGGTTCATTGTCTTAATTACGTCTGCTCATTCCCGATGGAAGTCCCTAATGGCGGGAGACAGCTGCTCTTTTTATTGCGCTGGTGAAGAATGACAACCGAGGTGAACTCACGCTGCCGAGTTAAACATTCGTATGGGAATAAAGTGAAGCATACGCTTCATTACAAGAAATCATAATTGCAAGATTTCCAGCTGTTATTTTGAAATATTTCCTTCTTCGTGGTAGGACTATTCGCCGTTCAAACCCCGGCGCTGGCTGCAGCCTCTTTTTCACAGACTAAGCAAATGTTTGGAAACTACCATTTTAAAGTCTCAAGGTATTTTTTTTTCCCTACGTTAAGTTAACTGCTGTTGGTTACAAATATATACATTTATACTGATGTAAATAACATTGGTTATCAGACAGTAATAAACTCATAAGTGAAACAACAACAACACTACACAACACAACTATACATCAACGCATACTACTGTATTACATAAAATTAGATAACCCTGTAGCCCGACGCAATGTTCTGCCTCCTGGTTCAACAACAGAAACATTTGGAAGCCACACAATATTAATAGTAACTTAATACTCGTAAGAATAACAATTATAATAATAATTTCTGTGGCACTGCAGTCTATTAATATTGTTGTTAATAATTAATTTTAGGGGTTTGGAACATCTTTGTCATCATCCCCGTGTACTTGGATGGCCGTTCAATTTGTTTTGATAACCTGTGTACTTGCTGTGACTGCAGTATTTTGCGTAGCAGTAATTATTAGGTTCTGGGATAGGGTGGGTGCCCAGGACTTGAAGTTCGGTACTATTCCGGCATTTGTGAAAAAATAAATAGGGGGTTGGGGTGGGGGGGACCACACTCAGGTTAGCAGCTGTCAGTGCCGGGATTCAAACCTCCGATCTCTAGACTTGTTACACCTCCTCATCGCGGTCGTTTTGAGCGATTCGACGCGCATGACTACGTGACGGGGTTAGTGCACATTTAGGCCCTTGCGTTACTAGGCGATCGTTGTTCAGTCAATTGGCCTGTGGGTTGACGTGTGATTAGGGTGATGTGTTCCCTCGGCCGTTTACCTTGAATTTCTTGTTGACCAGAGCCTCTGCCTCTCGAATGAGAGAGCTTTACCCAGTTGTTTTCACGAGGCTGAGTTCATCCCGTTCCAGCCGTCATGTCAGTTCAAGATACCTGACGGGTGCCGGGAATCGAACCTGGGTCCTTCAAGGTAGGAGGCGAGTGCCCTACCTCTACACCACAGGTACATCAATAATAATAATTTTCGGAATAATCATCATAATAATAATTAACAGTGAAGATAAAGAAAGTCACCATTTCGTATTAGAGAGTACTTCGTCTTGTTCTCCTTATTAAGGTACGGCAATGTCTAAGCGAGAACATACTCTTTAATGTATTTCTACCCTCCCAAAGGTACATAAGTATGTCTCAATACCTTGATGATATTCTGTTCAGGAAGGGGGAACCTCTTTTAGAAAAGAGTTATCCAGATATAGATCACTAGCCACTCCTTCAAAGAATGAATATATTTCTGTAAATGTATTCTCCCATTAGGAGAAACACACAGACGAACTTCTAAAAATAAAAATAAAAATCAGAAAAGAGGTTCCACCAACTTATAAATTACCTGTATCCCGAGGGAAATGTTCATTGCTGTGGACATCAGGGGTAGATAATGGATGGTCTCGGTAAGAAATAAAGATAACATGATGGCTGGTGTCTTCACCTAATGACCACGCTGGCCAACGCCTGTCTTAATTAGAACTCTCTTCAGTTCTTCTTCTTCTTGCGTTGTCATCATCATTATACATAGCTGCCTCTGTGTATCGGTGGTAGAGGTTTCACTTCTTGATCCCAAGATAGAATCGATTCTCGGCTGAGGAGGAGGAATCTATGTCATCCCGAGTAGGGGTACAGTAGCCTATCGCTCAACACCATCATGCTACATGTGTCCTGGTGAAGTTCCGTCCTAGCAGCGTGACCAGCCGCGTTAACTACAGGGGGAAGCTGCAGACCACAGAGTCAATTCTGGAGGAGACCATAAGATGGCTTTTACACTTGCACTTGGATTTTCATGCTTTCTTTCATATTCTGGGAATTATTTGGTTGGTTGATTCCTTAGTTTAGGGGCTGCGACAAAGCGGTCATGTAGCCCCGTGTACTTTGGGTGTGTGTAGAATCTGTCTGATAACCGGTGTTAATTGTGATGGCAGTATTAGTTTGTGTTATCTGTTTTCAATTCAAGTAAGAACTGCAGACATTGAATTTTTCTAGTAGTTCCTACTTTTGCCGCCAAACGCCATCGTCAACGACTACTAGTTCAGAACTAGGTTACCAGATGCCACCGCAGTCGGCTCCTGGTGACGAACGTTGGTCAAATGTTTATCCTATAATTTAGCTTCACACAGGTGTAATTACTGGAAGGTTTTTTTTTAACATGCTATAAATCTATGACAGGGACCGCCGGCTTGACTTCCCCTCCAAAGGAAGGCGTATTGAGGGATTTTTAACGCTCTTAAAAAATCTGACGACTTCGGCCGGGTGTGAACCCGTGATCTTGGGCATAGAAGCTCAGCATGCTACCAACTACGCCACCTGGGAATTATTACCCATAGAAATTACTGTCCATGATCACTACTGCACCGGAAATATGTGGTAAATTGCTTGAATACATCCCTTCCCTGACCCGTCCTGAAAAGAAAAATACATGGCCATTGGCTGCATTAATAAAAAAAAAAAAAAAAAAAAATTGCTTGAATACCGAATGTGTTTTCATTTATTGCTCATTCAGTGGCGGCAGCCATGTTTGTCGTTGCTTGTCGTAACTTCTACCGAAAAAAGTGACAGTCAGTCTGAAAGACTGGACTATATATCATTTTAAATGCTACAAATGCTGAAAAATGCTAGAAAGGTTGGAGGCTTCTCGCTTCGCTCGGAGCCAAAGACTCTTGACATGTTAGATGATCAAGAAACAATCAGAACGCTAGAAAGTTACAACTCATGAGGGAGCTGGAGCGCGCGGTGAAAGGAGGGAGCTGGCTGGATGACTTCACGCTCGCCGTGTCGTTGCCGTCTCGTAACGCCAGAGGTCACCAGTGAACTCGGTACACATGCACCAAGCGGTACTATGACGTCACACACCTCAGTGCATTCTCGGTACATTTCGTGACGTCGCCGTAACTTAACGACGAAATCGACTGGATCATTTAAAATGATAAAAGGCGTGTGAGGTCTTTTCAACTGTTACCGAGGCGCACTCATTGACTTCACATTACTGCTGCTAACATGTGAAATACAAAATACACCACACAGGGCATGTTTAAGACATAGGTAGGTAATATTGTAATTGTGTGAAAAAGCATTAATTGGCAAAATGGTTGGTCTGGATAAAGATTATTGATGCGTGAGTACCACTGTGCGTGATTAAACCCAGCGGTGCATATATGGCTAAATTATTGGCCTACTTATTAGCCAGTTCTATTCTCCTTCATTAATTTCAAATCTCATTAACTCCTCTGATGATGTTGACGTCGGGAAGGGCAACAAACAGTAAAAACGACAATCATGCATTCCCCCACCACCGCTGCCACCCCCTCCCCCCCTCCCCGCCACGTCCTAGACACCGTAAACATTGGAATAATTAGTAAATATTCTTATTATCATTATTACCGACAGTAGTGGCTACGCTGGCTAAAGCGCAGCATTAGGTCATGGGGCCAAGCTCTCTGCTGACTCGGTAGACGCGTGGGTTCGAGCCCCACCGTCGGCCGTCCTTGAAATGGTTTTCCGTGGTTTCCCATTTTCAACTCCAGGAAAATGCTGGGACGGTACTTTCTGACAGGCCACGGCCGCTTCCTTCCACATCCTTGCCCAGTTTCATTCACCATCATTCATTTCATCTCTCATTAACTCCTCTCATGAGGTTGGCGTCAGGAAGGGCATCCGGCCGTAAAAACCATCGCCACAAAGACTTCCATCGCATCTCATCCCCGACCCCGTTGGAAAACGGGAATAATAAGGGGTAGACATACACATACACATTCTTATTATCATTATTATTATCGTTTTAATTATTATTATATATATATATATATATATATATATATATATAATTCGTTGAGGCCATCTAGGACCACGTTAAGTGTTGCTACACTTGACAATTTGTTTCGCTTTCCTCTGAGCCCAGAATTCCCTCATTCTCTGTGAGTGGGCCATCTTGCGCTCCGCTGTCCAGGTGGTACCTTGTCTTCTTTTCGGGTTCGGTGTCTCGTCTCGGGTTAGCCCATTAGTCAATATCTTTTTTCCGGAAGAGATCTCTATTGAAATGTATATAAAAATACAAAACCATCACCTTTGGACTCCTTACGAGCCAAAGACACTGATAATAGCACTGGATCGCAAGATGTTCAGAGCAAGTCACTGAAGAGACAATACCTTACGTACCATACTTGCAGTACCAAGGAGGGCAGCTCTGTGCATTAACTGCATATGGTTTATTTTCAAGCCAAGTTTCTCCTTTGAATTTTCCCAATCTTTTGTTTCAAAAACATTGACAGAGACAACAACTGGGATGACGAAAACTTCCTTTAAGTCTTATATGTGACTGAGCTCAGGGGCAAGTGGCTGGTATTTGCGCGATTTTTCAGTCATAGTATTCTGTAGGTTTTCACCGAGTGGAACAGCAACATCGACAATGGTATGCATAACTGAGCAGGTGCCAGGGTTCACTCAGTCCAGAAAGACCTGGTCAAAATTAAATAGAATCCGGACCAATCACGGTGTATGCGGCGATCTCCTGTACAAGTGGAGGAAAAAGTCTTCGTCATGTTGCGAGTGCGGTGCTGAAAGACAGACTGTTCGGCACCTAGTTCAGGAATGCCCACAAACATCATACGGTGGTGACTTCAGCGACTTCTTCCTAGGGACACCACAGGCACTTCATTACGTTTCGGAACTTGATGTTAAATTGTAAATAATTTTCATGTATGCCATACGATAAATAAATAAATAAATAAATAAATCGACAATGGTAGCCTTGTGTGCTTCCTTAACTAATATCACAAGGTCTGGCCTGTTGGCTTCTACCAAACGTTGTCCACTCACCAAGGTGGACAAGGTTCGATTCCCGGTCAGTGCATGCAAGATTTTCGAATTGAAATGCCATGTCCTGTGGTTCGGATTCCACGTAAAAAGGAGGTCCCGTGGCTCATGATCGCATGACTAACTCCCACATAAAACTAAAAGTTTCCTTCCTTCCTTCCTTACAACGATCACTTATTATAGTGGAATTCCATACGATCTTGACTTTGTAATTTTTTTTATTATATTCTTGTTAAACCTCTTAATCTTATTCTTAATATTACAGTATTATTGTTATTATGCAAACTTCGTCTGTAATCCTTTCGTAAGTTATTCTGTGTTTACATAAAAGATGTAGCCTACCGTACTTCTAAACTGTTAGGCTATATGATTGTGAAATGTGTAGGCTAGCCATCTTAATCTTACGTTGCTAATTTGCGGTACACACCCGAAGTACACGGGGCTGTTGATTGCTGCATTGCACAACAGCACTAATAAACAGGAGGAATAACGATTTAAGTCAAGTTCGTGGACAGTTAATATTACTTTCGTGATCAAATCTGGCTAGATGCCGAATCTGTGGTGAGACTAAATTGTTATGGTTTCTTCAGCTATTTTGGATCCTAAGACAGCTCTAGACAGCAGCTGTGTACACGGTGTGATGTGCCAGGAGATTGATACCAGACTTCACCTCTTGGTCTGTGGACAGGTTTACTAAGATGAGTAATTTTTATAAATATTAGTGGATACCAAGAATAGGACGGTTCGAGTGAACCTTTTCTCGGCACCCTCCATAGAAGCTCCTGACTCCTAATTACTGCTGGTAAGCTAATTGTTCCCCCCTTTATCCAATTTACTGGGGTTGAAGTAAACATTTTTAGCCTACTTTTCACATTTTGCAAAAATGAAGAAAAAGTAGACTTATGAGATCGATCTGGGAAAATGTGTATCTGTCTGTCTGTCTGTCTGTCTGTCTGTGTTTCCCCCCCCCCCCTATCAACTCCTAAACGGCTGCAGCAATCGAAACCAAACGTAGTATGAGTAAAGATGTATACCGGAATCTCAAGCCCATATTTGAAAATGATGTCAGTGCTACCAACTGCTGAAAAAACATTAGAAATTTGAGCTCCATGTTGGATATCTTGGAAAGTAAGCATGGAAGCTATTCCAAAATTGGCACACTTGTAGATAATACTATTTCAGTTTAATTTCCAGGAGGCCATACATGACAGTAATGCTAAAATAATATTAAGCCTTCTGATAGGTCCAATTTTAAATGCTTATAACTTCTACACTATCAATTGGATTTCCACCAAATTTTGTGTGTAATATGTGTACATAAACACTTATGACTGAGCATATTCTTAAGAGCCACCAGGACAGCCAACTGTTAATAATTGCTCTCTCTATTTTTTTAAAATTCAAATACCAATATATCAGAAAGTATACAAAGGGGTGGGAAAAAGTGGGTTTTTCGGGAAACATTAATCATATCTCTGTTAATAGGCACAATATCAAAACCGCACAAAATGGACAATATTCCTCCAATAATTACCTAAAACTTTTGTCTGAAAGAATTTTTGATATGACCCACCATTACGCCACGGGGTGAACAAAATGATTTAAATTATAAGAAAATGCCAAGTGCCAAGAGAGGTTGCCATGACAACTTTACTTTTAATTGATAAGGGATGACCATCAGCAGTTGCTATGACAACGCCAATGCACGAGATCACATTCAGTTTTCATATGTCAGTGGGAAGCGACTTCGGTATCGGAACTGGTAGCATGCTGAACTTCTATGCCCAAGGTCGCGGGTTCAAACCCGGCTGAAGTCGTCGGATTTACTAAGAGCGCTAAAAAACCTGAGTTTGCTTTCCTTCGGAGGGGAAGTTCCAACGTTCATTGCGAGTTGCTGATTGAGGTGGCATCTAGTAGCCAAGTTCACAGCTAGGCGTCGTTGACGGCAGTATTTTAGGTAGATTTCATTAGAAAGCTAACTATTGCAATGGGTACCATGTTTCGATTTCCGGAAAATTTCGACATATCTTCGCGTTTCACATCCCCCAGACCCCAAAACCACCGTCAGTTCAAAAGTTTATATATAATTTATGTAATATATGTATATATGTATATCAGTTTCTTGTGGACACGATAACTGCCGTAATTTTGCACCAATCACTTTGAATTTTTTACCGAATATGTATACCCATAAAATCTCGGACGAGTTCGTTACTGGGCTAAATCGGTCGAAGGGGATGAAAATGGGGGACTTTTTTTTTCGAAAAAATGAAATATTGCTATAACTCTCTTAATATGTGAAATATCGAATCCGTTCAAAGTTCATACTATGTGTCGGATAAAGCTCAGAAATTTATGTTTGAAACGTTTTTTGATAGCACCAACCATTGACCAAAGGGGTGGGAAAAAGTGTTTTTTCCGGGAAACATTAATCATATCTCTGTTAATAGGCACAATATCAAAACCGTACAAAATGGACAATATTCCCCTAATAATTACCTAAAACGTTTGTCTGAAAGAATTTTTGATATGAGCCACCATTGCGCCAAGGGATGAGAAAAATGATTTCGGAATTATAAGAAAATGCCAAGAGCTATCAGTGGTTGACATGGCAACACTACTAAATTGATGAGGGATGAGCCATCAGACGTTGCCATGACAACGCACTTGCGCGAGATCAGATTCAGATTTCCATCTGACTAAGTGTGAAGCGGCTTCGGTGACGTAACTGGTAGCATGCTGAACTTCTATGCCCAAGGTCGCGGGTTCAAAGCCGGCCAAAGTCGTCGGATTTTCTAAGAGCACTAAAAATCCCTCAGTAAGCTTTCCTTTGGAGGGGAAGTTTCAACGTTCGTTGCGAGTTGCTGATTGAGGTGGCATCCAGTAGCCAAGTTCACAGCTGGGTGGCGTTGACGTTAGTATCTGGTAGCAACATTAGGAACTACTGCTTGAAATTTAGCGTCTGCATTCCTTACCTGAATTACAGACTAATACAGCCATCACAATTCACACCGTTTATCAGACAGATTCTACACTCACCCAAAGTACACGGGGTTATATGACCGCGTTGTCGCAGCCCCTAAACTGAGGAACCAACCAACATCTCTGCGGGAGATATAATTTTGCGTGAAGAAGTAACAGACCGTTACATAGTTACACATCAGTGTCGAAACCTTGTATAAGGACAGTGTGACCACAAGTATAACAAGTAGTTCCGTGAAGAGCTGTACAGCCTATTTTCATATATCCTGCTCATGTTATTTGCCTCTATCAACATACAAAAATTCAGTTTAATTGCTGTAACAGATTCGTAGATATTGAGAACCGTCTAAATATTTCAGACGGTCGCCAGGTTGGATTTTTATTTTTGTACTATTATATTAAGATTATTGTGTAAGTGTGGTATTCAAACTTCAATCGCATGATAAGAACACAAGAAGTAAGAACGAGATTTTAAAATTACGCACAGCAGCCATCTTGAGATTATGCAAACAATTGAAATAAATTAGATGCCAGTGGATCAACATTTGTGTAAGCATTTAAAACGTGCAACGTTTCACGGCACTCGGATAGTTAATTCGCGAGAAACGTCCATTTAAATATTTATACTTCGCGTCGCCGCCATGTTGGATTCGTGCTCACGAGGTTACTGAAAGTCCTATAGGTGAACATATGTTCATAGTCTCTATGAACATAAAAATTTCAGTTTGGATGCTGTAAAAGATTCATATATATTCAGAACCGTCTAAATATTACGGAAGCTTGCCATTTTGGATTGTTATATGTATAGGCCATAGAGTTACTGTATGCACCATTCAAGGTCACTTATTGCCTAGGTTCATTATTCAAACTTTCACTTCGATCGCATGATTACGACACAAGAAATAAAAACTTAATTTTAAAATTTCGCACAGCCGCCATCTTGAGGTTATGTAAACAATTGAATTAAATTAGATGGCAGTACATTACAATCTGCAAAATCATTTACTGTACCACATTTCACTGCGCTCAGAGAGTTAACTCACGAGAAAAGTCTATTAAAATATTTCAAATTCGCTTGGTCGCCATGTTCGTTTTGTACTTTACTGGTTTATGAATTATACATAGGTAAACTTGTATCAGTACCCTTTATCACCGTACAAAATTGCAGGGTGATATCTGTAATAGTTTCGGGGATATAGAATTTCAGTGAAATATTTCGCACAGGCGCCATTTTGAGGTTATGTAAACAATTGAACTAAATTAGATTCCAGTGCATTGCAATGTGTATCAATATTTGCTGTACCAAGTTTCATTACGTTTGGATAGTTAAATCGCGAGAAAAGTCTATTTAAAAGTCTCCACTTCGCTTGGCCGCCATGTTGGTTATGTAGTAACCAGGTTTTTGAAAGTTTCATAGGTGAACTTCTAGTAGTACCCTTTATCACCGTACACAATTTCAGGGCGATATCCGTTGTAGTTTCGGAGATACTGAATGCTAGTGAAATATTTCGCACAGCCGCCATGTTGGATTGGTGAGACGTAACAAAATTCGATGGGCACGGTCGACGTCGCCGGGAATAGTGCTATGAACTTACAGAGTTTCACAGAAATCGCTCCAGCCGTTTAGATTTTATTAGGGGGGGACACACGCCCACACCTCACACACACACACACACACACACGCACACACACACGGACAAAAGGTGATCTCATAGCCTATTTTTTCAAAATTGAAAATAGGCTAAAAATGGACTCCAAATGACAAGAAGGTTACCGTCCCCGTAAGACAATAAAATGTTTAAAATATGTTTAAAATGAAGACAAACAAAGTTAATTAATTTCCAATTATAAAATACACTCACGCGATAAATGAGGTCTGATCCTTCTACGAAAACCTGCATATTCTGCCTATTTTCGCCTATCTCCAAGTTTGTCCGGTGAAATCTACCTCCGCCTTCCGGCGTGCCGAGAGGATTTTTTTTTTTTTTTGGTATCTGTTCCAGGTGATTCTATAGCCATTCTGTTATTATTATTATTATTATTATTATTACTACTATTGTTGTTGTTGATGTTGTGGTTGTTGTTGTTGTCATCCTCGTATATTGCACTGCCAACCTGGGAGACTACACATTCCTACTACCGTACATCAAATGGACCACCCTTTTTAATTTAGTGTATTTTATTTGACACTCTTGCTTCCTCGTCTTACCCTCGTCTTTAATGCAGCTGTCTATAAATAAGGTAGTGAAACGCGATCAGATACTTATTTAAAGACACTTTTTTTTATGTGATTTTGTTTGGGGAAATGCTACTTGATATATAGATTTGCATGAATATATTAATATTTAAAACCAAGTAGGAGACCTGCGATTCTCGTCTTCTACTTAAAAATGACCTTAGAAAGAATGTTGAAGGCTACTGACGCGAACCAAGTCCGATTTATTGTACAGTCACCGAAGGCCAAACTAGGTAGATAATAGCCAGCTCCTATCAGACTAACAAACGTTAGTTAACTGGACTTTGACGTGCGAGGACTTTCCCTACTATATATTTCAGCCTATTTTCATTTATGAAAAAGTTAGCTTATGTGATCACCTTTTGACCGTGTGTGTGTGTGTGTGTGTGCCCCTCCCCTTTAATAAAATCTAAACGGAACTCGCTAAGGACATAGCACTATCTTGTCCGACCCCGACCGTGCCCTTCAAACGTCATTGCGTTTCACCAATCCAACATGTCGACTGTGCCAAATTACTTCACCGGCATTCTATATCTCCGAAACTATTACTGATATCACCCTGACATTTTGTACGGTGATAAGTCGCACTACTAGAAGTTCACCTATGTGACTTTCAACAAGATGTTCAGTAAAGAACATATAGCCTACTTTCTCCTAAATGCATGGGTATTGTTATAAATCTTTGTCCGTTTCAAGGAGTCCTATAATTGAATGTTGGTTGTAGTAGCTTGTTGAAATACAACGTGCTATAGGGATATTAAACATGAATATGAGGTGTCCTTTGCTAGTGCTACCTCTGTAAAAAAAATCATTCAATTCGGTTTCACCGTGTTTGAATTGATATGGGGAATGGATTTGCACACATACATGGCCGCTATTTGCAAACTATTGGGCGGATGTCCTTGTAGTCAGTAATAAGATGCATTCCACAAAAAGGCATGTTGTTGCAAAATCTGGTCGAGATCAAATTATTAGGATGGTCGTAATTTGATTTAAGCTTTTAACATTTGGGTGGCCGTCATTCTGTTTCCGTCAAGATGGCGGCGATATAAAACATGACACTGAGGTGCCCTTTGCTAGTGCTATATCTGTACCAAATTTTGTTCCATTCGGTTTCACCGTGTTCGAATTAATAGGGGGAATCGATTTTCACACAAAGATGGCCGCCATCCGCAAACTATTAGGACGATGACCTATTAGTTTGGTCAAACGATGCTTCCCCCATAAAGGTATGTAGTTGCAAAATTTGGTAGAGATCGGATGATTATGTTAGTCGTAATTTGATTTAAGCTTTGAACATTCGTGTGACCGCCATTACGTTTCCGTCAATATGGCGGCGATATAAAACATGACACTGAGGTGTCCTTTGCTATTGCTACCTTTGTACCAAATTTCGTTTAATTCGCGTTCACCGTGTTCGAATTGATAGGGGTGGGGGGGGACAGACATTCAGAGTACTCACACACACACACACACACACACACACACAGACAGACACACTTTTTTTCGCCCTGGGTTGATCTCATAAGTCTACTTTCATTTTTTGCAAAAATCGAAAGTAGGCTAAAAACCTGGCAAGTACAAAACGAACATGGTGGCCAAGAGAAGTTGATACATTTAAATAGACTTTTCTCGCGATTTAACCAACCCAGCGCAGTGAAACACTGTACAGCAAAGGTTTACACATACAAATTGTAATGCACAGATATCTAATTTAGTTCAATTGTTTACATAACCTTAGGATGGCGGATGAGCGAAATTTTAAAAATAAGTTTTTATTTCTTGTGTTCTAATCGTGCGATCGACGTCAACGTTTGAATAATGAACCTACGCAATAATCGTCATCTAATATTGCATAACTGTATGGCCTACAAATATAAAAATACAACATGGCGACATTCCGAAATATTTAGAAGGTTCTCAACATCTACTAATTTGTGATGGCAATCAAACTGAAGTTTTGTGTGTTTATAAAGGCTATGAACATAAGTTCGCCTATAGGACTTTCAATAACCTGGTGAGAACAAATCAAACATGGTGGTGACGCGAAAATAAAATATTTAAATGGACCTTTCACGCGATTTAACCATCCAAGCGCAATGAGACTTGGTATGGCATATGCTTATACAAATTTTAATCCACTGGCATCTGATTTTTTAATTTTTTTTCATAACCTTAAGATGGCGGCTGTGCGAAATTTTAAAATATTTTTTTAAATTTTTTGTGTCCTTATAATGCGATTGAAGTTTAATAGTAAGCCTATGCAATAATCTTCATGTAATAATACGTAACTCTATGGCCTACATAGCGACCATCCTAAATATTTAAACGGTTCTCAATGTCTACGAATCTATTACAGCAATCAAACTGAAATTTTGTATGTTGATAGAGGCAATTAAGATAAGTATGTTATATGAAAATAGCCTATTTAGTTCTTCACAGAACTTCATGTTGTTAATTCATTTGAAAAACTTGGGACATTTTGTTCATCAGCCCCGTGTAGTAGGGTGCGTGTTGAACTTTTCTGATATCCTGTACTTATGTGATGATTGTAGTAGTGTGTGTAACTGTAGATGAGGTAGGTGTCCCGGGACTTGAAGGGAGGTACTATCATTGCATTTGTCTGGCGGAAGTGTGAAAAATCCCGGTAGAAAATTAAACTAAGGGTAGCCACTGTCAGCGCCAAGATTCGAACCTGTGATCTCCGGACTTACTGAAGTTGCCCTCGTAGCCGTAATGCACGAATTAACGAGCACGGCTACGTCGCCGGGTCCCTATTAGATAACTGACCAACTATCAAAAGCTGCTACTGTATTTGCAGGGATGCTAAAAGCTTTATCAGCATTATATTCTCCCTAGAGAAGTTCCATCAATATTCAAATTATAACTACTCTTTAACCTCATTATATACCCGGGAATTATTTTCTATAATTTTACTGTCTTTTTGGGAATTTGATGCTAAAGGAGAATCTAACATTGAGGGGGGGGAAATGTTTTAAAAAACTCACGTGGATAATGATGGCAGTTTTCTTATTGGCTGCTAGAACACGTGCATGAACAATTCCTGCAAACTAACATTTCGGCATGTTCTGCCATCTTCCTGTATCAAAGTAAACCACTTCCAACGAGAATAGACTCGGTGATCTAGCAGCGGGAATTCTTTTAAACACGCCATGTGGTGGGTCATCTGTAGGGGACGCAGTTTCCAAGGAGATTAATCAAAATTCAATGCAAAATGTAAAACAAAAATAACGGAATACAGACAGAAGAACTCAGAAACCTCTTAACACTGAATCGCAAGTGAGAAGCTAAAAGAAGTAGGATGGGAGAAGCAGTGATGGGAAAAGCAAAGATGATATAAAAAGTAGGTTTTTTTTCTACAGAAAAGAAAGTATATTTGATGGTATTAGACAGTCATTTTTGAAAGCGTTTGTGTGGAAGGTGACACTCTAAAGAAGTGAATTTTTGACCCTTGATGCTACAGAGAAGAGGAGAAGTGTTCGAAATTTGGTGTTCCAGGAGAATGGTGAAGATTAGATACGTAGATATAAGTGACAAATGGGGGGAGGGTATTAATAATAATATTCCGTGTACGTCCCTTTTAACATCTGCGGCTTTTAGAGACGCCGGGGTGCCGGAATTATTACCCGAAGGGGGATCTTTAAGGTGCCAGTAAATCTTCTGACACGGCTCTATCGCATTTGCGCACCCTTAAATGCCAGCTGACTGCGCCAGGATTCGACCCTGCAACCTTGGGCACAGCAAGTGAGAACGTTACCGCTGAGCCACGCAGCCAGCTGAAGGGGTATTAAGTCGAATAGGAGTGGAGAGATGTTTCTGGTGAATATTAATCAAAAGAAGATATAGGTTGGTAGGGCACATAGTCCTACTAAGGCAATCAGGAATATCAAACTTAATTATGGAGAAAGGTCGAGGGTAAGAACTATAGGGGTAGGCCAAGGTTAGAATGTGTTAAACCGATTGCCTCAGATGTAGGGTGTGGTAGCTATGTAGTGAAAAAAGAAGGAAGATTGTAGTTTTACATTATGCGCCACGGGACCCCCTTTTTAAATTTAATCCGAACCAAAGGAAATCGGAAATCTAACATGCATTGACCGGGAATCGAACCCAGTCCACCTTGGTGAGAGGCCAACACTTTACCGCTGCGCCACCACGCCCCTAGAAATGGAACGATTAGCTCAGGGGAACATGGCTGGACAAAACAGTCGAAAACTGAAGACTCAGAACAACAATGGATGTTACAATCGAAATTTTTCCTCCTAAGGGGAATCGCCACCCACAGTTTGAGGACCTCTGCGATAGAGAAAATACAGAACGAGAGAGAGACAGGTAGTTAGAAAGAGAAAGAGGAGTACAGCTCGTGAGGAGATTAATGCTCTCACATTGGAGTTCTGGCCAAACCATTGAACTTGTCTGCCTTACGTCATCCTCGCTGGTTTTAGTACCAGTCTAGTGTTATAATTGCATGTGCTTGTGGTCAAGTCTGCGAGCACAACGAGAGCGTTGTTTGTTTGGAAATGGTTTGCGTTGCGCTGTGTTTCATTCCACTGAATATTTTTGTTTTTAATGAGAGTTTATATTTTTGCGACTAAGCAATGAATTCTTGATGTTACGCATTAGCTTGCTGGATAGCAATATTTTCTCTGCAAATTTTATTTCGCGTGAAAGTGTTTGGTTGATGGGAATTGGATGAAGGATGGAGATAAACAGCTCCGTCGCATGATTGTTTCCTGGCAGCGGAAAGAGATATATGAACTCCGCTCTTCTCAGCTGCTCGCTAGCAAATAATACTGTACGGTGTTGTATATTAGGTTTGTTTAACTCTTTTATCTTCCGTGGCAGTGTGTACTGTACGCATATAGACCACACTGACAAACGCTCGCTGTAACTCATTTCGTTGGATCTTTGACAGAAAAGTTCATTCTGTCTGCCACATTAACTGTCAACTTGTTTGAAGTGGCTATGCTTTCCAGTCGATTTATTTTCGATCTGCTCTATGCATTGAACACTGTACTTGCCATTTTGAAAGACAGTTTGGCTACGTTGCTGTTGTTTTACTCGAAGCGGCTACTCTGGAGCATAGCTGTGCGCATACCTCGACGTTGTGTTATTGTTGTTAATTCAATTTAGGGGCTTGGGACATCTTGGTGATAAGCTCCGTGTACTTGAGTGTGTGTGTGTTTACTGAAACGCATTCTATGATGGACACTATACTTGGAGTTCACGGGGAACCTACCCCATTCTTAGACCCTGATAATTACAGGTGCATACACCATTACAGTCACCAAAGGAACATAAGTTGTCAGATATGTCAACCCACACCCAAGTGTTGATCTGATGATTGGTTGGTTGGTTCCTCAGTTTAGGGGCTGCGACAACGCGGTCATGTAGCCCCGTCTACTTTGGGTGTTTGTAGAATCTGTCTGATAACCGGTTTTAATTGTGATGGCTGTATTAGTGTGTGTATCTGTTTTTTTTAAATTCAAGTAAGGACTGCAACTTTGAATTTTTCAAATAGTTCCTACTTTTGCCGCAAAACGCCACCGTCAACGACTACTAGGCCTAGTTCAGAACTTAGCTGCTAGATGCCACCGCAGTCGGTTCTTGGCAACGAACGTAGAAACCTAAGAGCGTTGTTTACATGCCTAACCTGTACAATTTAGCTTCACACAGGTGTAATTAGTGGAAGGTTCTTCAACGTGCCATAAATCTATGACATGGGACCGCCGGCTTTACTTCCCCTCCGAAGGAAGGCATACTGAGGGATTTTTAACGCTCTTAAAAAAATCCGTCGGCTTCGGCCGGGTTTGAACCCGCTATCTTGGGCATAGAAGCTCAGCATGCTACCGACTACGCCACCGAAGCCGCCGTTCTGTTGATTAAGATGTAGGCTATCTATATCCTGATATAACAGCTTAGGCTTTCACGGCCGGCGTTCATAATTAACTACACGTTTTTCGGGCTTGTAGGCCGTGGTCCAGACAGGATATCTCCCGACGTTTCATCGGAAACTGCGTCCGGCATTTTCAAGGGTTCCGCTCCTTTCCTTGGTCAGCAGTGGAAAGTGCTGATCACGGAAAGGAGCGAAACCCTTGAAAATTCCGGACGCAGTTTCCGGTGAAACGTCGGGAGATATCCTGTCTGGACCCGAAAAACTTGTGCTCATCTATCTCCTATTTGCTGATGACATTGTCGTCTTAGCCAACTCCTCAGAGGATTAGAATGAATTTTTAAATGGCATGGACTCCGTCTTGTGGAAACAATTCAATAAGTTAAATGTCAAACAAAATCAATGGAATGCAGCCAAAAGAAATCAGAAACCCCTATTGGCGTCAAATTGGCAGGTGAAAAGCTAAAGGAAGTAAGAGACTTCTGCTACTTACAAAGCAAAATAACCAGTGATGGACGAAGCAAAGAGGACATAAAAAGTAGATTGGCTCAGGCAAGGGAAGCATTTCCACAGACAAGAATTTTATTGACTAGAAATATGGATTAAGGTGTGCTATTAGGAAATAATTTGTGAAAGCCTTTGTCTGGAGCATGGCACTTTATGGAAGTAAAACTTAAGACTGTTGGCGCAGCAGAAAAGAGGGGAAAAGAAACATTTGAAATGTGGTGTTACAGGAAAATCATAAAGAACAGATAAGTAGATTGGGTAACAAATGATGAGGTATTAAGGCTAGTGGTAGCGGATAGATGCTTCTGGTGGCTGTTAATGAAAATATGGCTATGTATAGTAGGACACATACTAAGATACGCTGGAATAACAAACTTTGTTATTGAAGAAAGGGTCGAGGGCAAGAACTGTAGGGGTAGGCCTACACCAAGGTCAGAATCTGTTAGATTGCTTAGGAAGTAAGGTGTGATAGCTATGTAGAGATGAAACGATTAGCTCAAGCCAGGGAGGTATGGAGGGCTGCATTAAATCAGTCAAAAGACTGATGATTTAAGCAACACCTCCTAAAATGTTTTAACATCCTCAACGTCTGCTCGCTGGCTAATAATACTGTACGGTGTTGTATATTAGATTGGTTGAACTAGTTTTATCTTCAGTGTGCTGTACACAAAATAGAGCACACTGACAAACGCTCGCTCTAAGTCACTTCGTTACCCCTTTGACAGAAAATAGGTTCATTCACTGTCAACCTGTGTGAGGTACCAATACTGCTCAGTCTGTTCATTTTCTATAAGGTGCATACAAAAATTAACGAGCCGGAGGCATAATTACAGAAACCAGTACCTGTATGTTAGAAGTATTGGCCCTGGCTGTTGAGGCACTTGTCCCACTGTGACACGAGGCGATGAATGGCTGTCTCATAAAATTCCCTGGGCTGCGATGTGAACCAGTTCCGCACGTACAGCTGGACGTCGGCGTTCAAGGTGAATCGTTTGGCACGCAGAGCCCTTTCAGGGGACCAAACATGGCGTAATCACAGGGAGAGGTCTGGACTGTATGGAGGGTGGCTGAGAACCTCCCATTTGAATTTCTGCAGGAGTGCCGCGACTGTGTTGACCGTATGAAGTCGTGCATTGTCGTGGAGCGACCACGGCGGCAATGGCGTTCACTGTCACTCGGCGGTCCTGGGTAATGAGTGCATCAACCAACTGGACGTTGTCATCGGTAATGCAGGGGGTGCCCCAGACCGGGCAACATCGGCTAACGGCACCCGTCCTTCCCTGAAGCGCTTGTGCCACGCCTTGACCCTTGCAAGTGTTCGCCGTACACTTGTGACATTCGGCGATGAATGTCCGTTCCCCCCTACTCCTTTCACTGTCAGAAACCGAACAACACATCTTTGCTCTTCGGTTGACGCCTCCAAGTCACTGTTTGCTATGCGACTGGCAGCGTTGGACAATTGATGCATGCTGCTGCTCGCTTTGTATCGTCACGTGACGTGCACGCGTGCCCTCTAGCGACGGACTGTGACCTTCCACACTCTGGTTGGAACCATACCTCATTTCACACGATTAGCCGATGTCGTCACCGGTTTGCGCATTCCAGCCTCCGGCTCGTTACTTTTTGAACGCACCTTATATCTGCCCCATGTTATTGCGTTGAACATTCTAAAGGTTGTTGTTGCTATTGTTGTTATAAAATTCGGCACTACCCTGCAGTGAACCGTGCGTGTTACGTAGCACAGCATGACTCCAAGAGGAACTGGGAGTCCAAAGATCAAAGGTTGGAATCACAGCACTGTCAACCTTCATCCTAAATGTGATTTTTTTCTCAATTATTTCCACACTCGATGCAAATGCCGAAATGTATCTTACGTCAAGCCCAGGGGCACCAACCCCATTGTATGTATGTCTACCCCATATTATTCCCGTTTTTCAACGGGGTCGGGGATGAGGTGCGATGGAAGTCTTTGTGGCGGATGGTTTTTACGGCCAGATGCCCTTCCTGACGCCAACCTCATGAGAGGAGTTAATGAGAAATGAAATGAATGATGGTGAATGAAACTGGGCAAGGATATGGAAGGAATCGGCCGTGGCCTGTCAGATGGTACCGTCCCAGCATTTGCCTGGATATGAAAATGGGGAAACCACGGAAAACCATTTCAAGGACTGCCAACGGTGGGGATCGAACCCACGCCTCTACCGAGTCAGTAGAGAGCTTGGCCCATTTCTATGCTTGGTTGCTACTACTGTGCATTGTCTTACAATACCCCTACCTGAAAAAGAAATCGACCATCCAATTTTTCAGGGCTCGTATATTAGGTTCTTGGTCTGTGGTAATATTAATTACTTGGTTACGGTGCAAATTAACTTTAATATGAAATCATATCCTGTGTGATTGTGTATACACGCATGAAGAAAATCTTGCACCATACGAGTATGCAAAAACCGAAGAAAAACCGGTTATACATCCTTTAACGACCTAGTTACTGGTTCAGGTTTCCTGTCTGACAAATTGCAATGGTGCTCATTGAATGTTGGTGGGAAATGTTGGAAACATCTCAGGTCTAATTTTGTGCTCTTCACGATATAGATTGTTATATTATTCTTACAACCAGTCGTACACGGTGTATAAGTGTTAATTGTTAGCCTATTTTCATTTATGAAAAAATAGGCTTATGAGATCACCTTTTGTCTCTGTGTGTGTGTGTGATTGTGTATACACAATGAATGATGGTGAATGAAACTGGGCAAGGATATGGAAGGAATCGGCCGTGGCCTGTCAGATGGTACTGTGTGTGTGTGTGTGTGTGTGTGTGTGTGTGTGTGTGCGTGTGCGCGCGCGTGTGTGTGTGTGTGGTTTTTTTCCCCTAATAATTTATAAACGGCTGAAGCAATTTCAATAAAACTCGGTAAGGCCATAATACTATTTTGGCTGACCCCGACCGTGCCCTTCGAATTTTATTGCATCTCACCAATCCAACATGGCGGCTGTGCGAAATACATTAGGTTATATATCACCGGCATTCTATATCTCTGAAACTATTACTCATATCATCGTGACATTTTGTACGGTGATAAGAGGGCACTATTAAACCTTCACCTATGTGACTTTCAAAACCTTGTTAACTACAAGACGATCATGGCGGCCAAGCGAAGTTGAAGTATTTAGATAGAATTTTTTCTCGCGATGTAACCATCCGAACGCAGTGAAACTTCGTACAGCAAATTTAACTTAGCCCCTGGCACTACAGCCCGTGAGGGCCTAGGCCTACCAAGCGGCCGCTGCCCAGCCATTTGGCCTGCAGATATTGGGGTGACGCGTGGTCAGCGCGTCAGGTCCCCTCGGCCGATAATCTTGGTTTTCGTGACCGGTGCGCTTCCTCTCTGTCAGGCAGCTACTCCATTGTCCTAACGAGGCTGAATGCACTCCGTTCCAGCCCTCTCGTCATTTTCTAAAATCCCTGACGGAGCCGGGAATCGAACCCGAGGCCTGCGGGTGAGAGGCAAGCGCTCTACCCCCCAACACCACGGGGCCGGCCCTGGTACAGCAAATGACTATAGGCTACAAATTACAATGCACTGTCATCTAATTTAGTTCAATTGTTTACATAGCTTCAAGTTGGCGGCTGTGCGAATTTTTAAAATTATTTTTCTATTTCTTGTGTTCTAATCATGCGATCGAAATCAACGTTTGAATAATGAATGTACACAATAATCCTCATCTATGCGGATAAAAGTCATGCGGATGCAGGGCGGATGCGAATAACAGCCCTGTGGATGCAGGGCTCTAGATGGGTGACAGCAAACAAAGGGAAAGAGAATAGTTGGAATGCTGCTGGGCGAAGTACTACTCTGAGGGGAATTGTTCATAGTCAGTTCGTTCAGAGAGAATATTGCTGGCAGATTCATGTTGTTGTTGTTTTTAATTCAGTTGGGGCACTGGAATAATTTATTTATCTATCTATCGTATGGCCTTTAGTGCCGGGAGTGTCCGAGGACATGTTCGGCTCGCCAGAGGCTGTAGCTGCTTCAAACTGACACCACTAGGGTGAGCTACAAGTTCCGTTCAATTTCAAGTAGTTTCAACTTTCGCTACCAGATATCAATGACCTAGTGGTGAACGTTGGAACTTTGATAGAGCGTTAAAGTGAAATCTAACCTAGAAATTTACCTCCACACTAGTTTAGCCTGTGGAAGGATCTTTTACATGCCATAAATCTATGACATGGGACCGCCGGCTATACTTCCCCTCCGAGGAAAGGCCGAGGAAAGGCATACTGAAGGATTTTAACGCTCTTAAAAAATCCGACGACTTCGGCCGGGTTTAAACCCGCTATCTTGGGTACAGCAGTTCAGCATGCTACCAACTACGTCACCGAAGCACTGGAATAATAGGGGTAGACATTCAATATAAATTTAAAAATATTGTTGTATGGGCCTATCTACAAAATTCCACATGATTATCTAATAATTCCGAAACTATTTTGCTCATCCCTTGGCGTAAGGCTGGGTCACATCAAAAATTCTTTCAGACAAAGATTTTATGCAATTTGTAGAGGGCTATTTGACCATTTTAAACGGTTTTGATATTAAGGCTATTAAGGGAGGTATGATTTGTGGGAAGATATTTCTGTTACATTATTTTTAGAGTTTTAACATAACTCTTTATAGGGCAAAAGACTGGGGGTCTAAAATATATTTTTTTGCACATTTGTAATTGGGGGTGATGAATGAGTAGGAATATGCAACAATTGTATGGGTGTGGGTTCTATTTTATGAAATATGCGGTGGGAAATTATTATCCCACTGCCCACACCCGACAGTATGTTTTCTTAAATTAGCAATGGGGTAATAATCTCCCATCTCGAAATTATGATGATACTGTGTTTATCACTCAATAATGGGGTTTATTTAACAGGATATAATATATAAAAACACCCATCACGCTCTATAATTTAAAAAAAAAACGTAACTCCCACGCAACACAAGGTCAGTGACCTATACCATCTTTGCCGAAAACTGCACAAAAATATAAAAGTGATTTTGGAATGTTATAAGTTAGTATATTCGAATATAATTCAATATTTTCAAAATAGTATTTACTAAATACGCGGAAAATTTATTTTAAAAATGTTCTATTCTATGGCAAACACCCTGAGCAGGATAATTATTTCCATTCTAGCTGAAATATATTTACTCAAGTAACCAAAACCATTATTAACATTGTATTTCAGTTATACACCAACGTTTACAAATCTCTTATCTTCAATAAAAACACCGTCTTCTGTAAAAGAATGCATTTCGTTCACTCAACACAACCGAACTGGCGAGCACGTGCACTGTGGAGACCACTGGGATATATGCTTCCCACCTTTGGTTTCTGATGACTGTATACATCAAATTAATGGGTTTTCAATATTTCTTTGCATCTACTGTAGCTTATGGATGCATGTGGAACTGCTTGAAATGAAAGGGGGTGGGAATATTCTCTCCCTAACACCGTTCTATAAATACATGGTGGGAAGATAGTATCCCAAGGAACTATAAAGGGTTTAAAGACTGAAGTGCATCGCCCGCTTGTGCTTGTTTTAACAAACCAGTAAATTGCATGTTGTGACTTCTTCGTCCACGTGCCACAGGTTGGTCACCCCTACTCTACGGCATGAAAATCATCACTTTCTTGCACTCATGAGGAGAATTTCAATAAATTAAAGCACATTCAGCGTGTCCTGTTTATTTACCTCTGAAATATTTAATCACTCGAATATTGTCGTTTTGAAACATTATTACATTCTGTTAGACCATTGCATTTTCAGGGAATTATATTCGAATGGTAGCACTATCAGAACAGTGTACAGTAGTATATTTCGTGCGTAAGTTATTCCTCGTTTTTATTCACATTCACGGGTGGCAATGATCGCGTTATGTACGCATAGGGTTTACCCTGCCATTGACTTTTCATAATAATCGTGTTCATTGAGTCTGTGTAAACAACTTGCATTTAACACGAGGGCCCGTTATGTTGCGATCGCTGTGCGTGAAATCGCTAACAAAAGCATTCCATGTGTCGGGACGGATCCGAACAGCAGTTACACGTACATGCGCTTTCCAGTAACTCTCTTTTAATACTGAAATAACAGGAGCAAACACATGTAATCCGTGGGAGCAGCCATAAGGGATTTAGAAGTTAGTTACTAAGGTAGGATAATATAGTACTGTACCACCTCTTCTCAGTTCTGCCTTACGAGGAAGCGTGTACAGAGGTGTGCAAATTATTAGACTTCGTAAGTTTTGTGACGTACTTCAGTAGAAATGTATTGCAGCGGCTTCGGTGGCGTTGTTGGTAGCATGCTGAACTTCTATGCCCAAGGTAGCGGGTTCAAACCCGGAGGAAGTCGTCGGATTTTTTAAGATCGTTAAAGATTCCCTTCCTTCGGAGGGGAAGTAAAGCCGGTGATCCCTTGTCATAGATTTATGCCATGTTAAAGAACCTTCCACTAATTACACATGTGTGAATCAAAATTGTATAGGTTAAGAATGTAAACAACCAAGCCTCCGTGGCTTAGGCGGCAGCACGCCGGCCTCTCACCGCTGGGTCCGTGGTTCAAATCCCGGTCACTCCATGTGAGATCTGTGCTGGACAAAACGGAGGCAGACAGGTTTTTCTCCGGGTACTCCGGTTTTCCCTGTCAAAATTTCATTCCAGCAACACTCTGCACTATCATTTCATTTCATCTGTCATTCATTTAATCATTGCCCCAGAGGAGTGCGTCAGGCCTCGGCAGCCGGCACAGTTCATATCCTCGCCGCTAGATGGGGGCTTCATTCATTCCATTCCTGACCCGGTCGGAGACTGGAAGCAGGCTGTGGATTTTCATTTTCAAGAATGTAAACAACCCTCTTAGGTTGCTACGTTCGTTGCCAAGAGCCGACTGCGGTGGCGTCTAGTAGCTAAGTTCTGAACTAGGCCTAGTAGTCGTTGACGGTAGCGTTTGGTGGCAAAAGTAGGAACTATTTGATAAATTCCAAGTTGCAGTCCTTACTTGAATTAAAAATCAGATACACGCACTAATACAGCCATCACAATTAACACTGGTTATCAGACAGATTCTACACATACCCTAAGTTCACGGGCTACATGACCGCGTTGTCGCAGCCCCTAAACTAAGGAACCAACCAACCAATCAGAAATGTAATTCAAATATTTAATCAATAGTTTTAACAACATTTTTGATGTGTAACATCTTTCCACTCGGTTGCTGTATATTTTTTGTGGGGGTGATTTTGAAGAAATGAAACGGAAATGCAACGGAAACGATGAGCGCGCGCGGTGGTGGAGATTGTTACCAGGACGTACTGTCGGCCATGTGGCTATGTGGAATGTATATCGCATACGGTTTAGTTCAAGGTTTGGAGGCCCCATTAAAGATATTCCTACAATAAATCATCTTCAAGTTGTCATTCTTTGGTGTGAAAATATTCATTTTATCATATTTGCTGAAAGGATATGTCGCAGGAGTTCTACAACTACTGTCGACCCAAGTATTATGTGCTCTCGAGTTTGAAGGTTGTTTGTGAAGTAACCAATAGACCTATATACAATCCAATAACATCATCATTTTCGTGGTTCTATTTTACGTTAGTTCATGTAGGTTTGGAATTTTTAATTTATATTTTAATATTTGTTATCGCAGTTGGAACAATAAATGTGCCCGTTTTTAAGCGTGTTTTAACCATGCGTCACATTTAAGAAATATTATCTCAAAAACCCGCCATCATATCGAATGCAAATTTTAACACAATATACATTGGAATGTTGTATTACTGATTTATTAATTTCAAAATTTTGTGTGTCCAAGAAACAAAGTTGTTATCATTTTTGTAAGGTAACTTTTTCTCGGCTCGGGGTGGTTGGAAAATATAGTGCTTGGTCGCGTTGTAATCCTTATACATCAAGAAGTTATGCTGTATGACTGTGAAATACGTAAATTAATTCACTTATTTTATATCGGTTTGTATTTGTTCGTGGAAATAAGGCATGATTCACCAGCTAACCGCTCCGGGGTAAGCTGTACAGCGTTGCTGAGATGGAGCCCATAACATCCGAGCGAGGCGAAGTCTTATTTCCCCGTTCAAATACAAACCGATATAAAATAAGTGAATTAATTTACGTATTTTAGAGTCATACAGAGCCTCCGTGGCTTAGGCGGCAGTACGCCGGCCTCTCACAGCTGGGTCCGTGGTTCAAAACTCGGTCACTCCATGTGAGATCTGTGCTGGACAAAACGGAGGCAGACAGGTTTTTCTCCGGGTACTCCGGTTTTCCCTGTCAAAATTTCATTCCAGCAACACTCTCCACTATCATTTCATTTCATCTGTCATTCATTTAATCATTGCCCCAGAGGAGAGCGTCAGGCCTCGGCAGCCGGCTCAGTTCATATCCTCGCCGCTAGATGGGGGCTTCATTCATTCCATTCCTGACCCGGTCGGAGACTGGAAGCAGGCTGTGGATTTTCATTTTCATAGAGTCATACAGCATAACTTTTTGATGTATAAGGATTACAACGTGACCAAGAACTACATATTCCAACCACCCCAAGCCGAGAAAATGTTACCTTACAAAAATGATAACAACTTTGTTTCTTGGACACGCAAAATTTTAAAATTAATAAACCTGTTGTACGACATTCCAGTGTATATTGTGTTAAAATTTGGATTCAATCTTATGACGGGTTTTTGAGATAATAATTCTCAAATAAATGTGACGCATGGTTGAAACACGCTTAGAAACGGGCACTTTTTGTGTTCCAACTGCGATAAAAAATATTAAAATATAAACTAAAAATTCCAAACCTACATGAACTCGCGTAAAATAGAACGGCGAAAATGATTATATTATTGGATTTTATGTAGGTCTATTGGTTACGTCACCAACACCCTTCAAACTTGAGTACACATAATACTTTGGTCGACAGTAGTTATTTAAATGACCAACAGAGTTCACTGTTAACAAGGGATTTGCGCTCCGGGCAGGCACATAGTTGGATAACATGTCACATGTTACACATCATATGCGACTATTGTAAGGCTCGTGATTTTTTTTAAGAATCTAACAGTAAACTAATATTTTACAGTTTCCACTGAAAGAGGAGCCTTGTTAATGCAGAATGTCACACGTTTTGTTTTTAGTTTCGTTAACTGTTTACCCTCCAGGGTTCGCTTTTCCCACGGACTAAGCGAGGGATCCCATCTCTACCACCACTGAGGGCAGTGTTCTGGAGCTTGAGCTCTGAGTCGTGGGATAAAACTGGGGAGTGTGACTAGCACTTCGTCCAGGCGGCCTCACCTGCAAAGCAAACAGGGGGCCTGATGAGGGGATTTGAAGAGGGGAGGGATAGACAAGGAAAAGAGAAGGAGGTGGCCGTGGCCTTATGTTAGGTAGGCTACCACCCCGTGATTTGCCGGAAGACGAAGTGGGAAACCACGGATAACCACTTCGAGGATGGCTGAGGTGGGAATCGAACCCCCTCTATTCATTTGGACCACCCGAGGCTGAGTAGACCCCTTCAAGTCCTCATGCTACTTTTCAAATTTCGTGGCAGAGCCGGGAATCGATCTTGGACCTCTGGGGTGGTAGCTAAGCATGCTGACCACTACACCACGGAGGCAACATTTTGTTTTGATTACATTATTCTAGTATTCGTGTGAATTCAGACAAGAGAGATTGGAAGTCTATTATTACTGATTGCCCACTCTTGAACTATTGAAAGATTCGTGAACAGTGGGTTGAAACACCTGATTTAGAGGTTACATCCCAAAGTCAATTAAAAAAATGAAAAACCAGGACCCAGCTCAGGTGTCGCTCAGGATCTCCAAGTTTTGAAAATTTGCAGATGGAATTCCTTATGAGAAACTTTGTAAGTCCACAGGGGAGAAAACATTACTATCTAGGGTAATAATAATAAAATAATACGATTTTGAATAAAACATTGTGAATGATTTAAATTCATTATTTGGGTCTAAATTTGCACAGCGCTGTAGCTCGTTTAGCTCTTACTGTTAGACCTGAATTATATTTCTTGGTAGGACCTTTGGAACCGAAATTTCAATACGTACCCCGAAACCAAATATTGTTCTTGTGAATTCATTTTAGGGTTTTGTGACATGTTGGTCATCAGCCCCTTGGGTGTGTGTTGAAATTGTCTGATAACCTGCATTTATGTGATGACTATAGTAGTGTTTGTAGCTGTAATAGGGACAAGGATGAGGAAGGCACCCTGGGACTTGATTAAGGTACCATCCCGGCATTTGCCTGAAGGGAGTGTAGAAAATCCCGAGAGAAAACCTCTCAGGATAGCCACTGTCAGCGCATATATTCGAACCTACGATCTCTGGACTTGCTACACCCCTCACGGCTGCAGTATACAATTTAACGAGCACGGCTACGTCGCGGGACTTAGGCCTCATTCACACAAAGCCACCATGGTGGAGCCTCCACGCCTTTGCAATAAATTAATTAAAGTTTAGCCTTTCACATGTGGTGCCGGTAGAGCCCCTGGAGGCGCGGCCAGAATTCCTGGTGGCAAACAATGCGATTTTTGGAGCGGCCAAGTTGGCAGCGCCACCACATGTTTACATTGAGTCAATCGGAGCTTTTCACACGAGACGCGACTTCATGTGCGGCGAGGCCAGACTAAATGAACTTTAAACAAGTAGTTCCGTGAAGAACTATACAGCCTATTTTCATATATCCTGCTTATGTTAATTGCCACTATCAACATACACAATTTCAGTTTGATTGCTGTAATAGATTCGTAGATATTGAGAACCGACTAAATATTTCGGATGGTCGCCATGTTGGATTTTATATATGTAGGTCCTAGAGTTATGTACTGTTACATGCAGATTATTGTGAACGTGTAGTATTCAAACTTCAATCGCATAATTAGGACACAAGAAAAAACAAGGAGATTTAATTTTTTTTCACAGCTGCCATCTTGAGGTTATGGAAACAATTGAAGTAAATTAGATGCCAGTGGATTAACATTCGTATAAGGATTTACTGTGCCAAGTTTCACAGCACGCAGATGGTTAAATTGCGAGAAACGTCCATGTGAATATTTATAATTCGCGTCACCGCCATGTTGGATTTGTGATCACCAGGTTATTTAAAGTCCTATAGGTGAATCTTAAGTTCATAGCTCCTATGAACATTAAAAAATGCAGTTTGATTTCTAAAATAGATTCGTAGATATTCAGTATCGTCTAAATATTTCGGATGGTCACCATGTTGGATTGTTAAATGTATAGGCCATAGAGTCATGTACCATTAAAGGAAAATTATTGCGTAGGTTCATTATTCAAACTTTCACTTCGATCGCATGACTACATCACAAGAAATAAAAACTTAATTTTAAAATTCGCACTGCCGCCATCTTGAGGTTATGTAAACAATTGAACTAAATTAGATACCAGTGGATTACAATGCGTATAAATATTTCCTGTACCAGGTTTCAGTGCGCTTGGAACATTAAATCGCGAGAAAGGTCTATTTAAAATTTTCAAATTCGCTTGGCCGCCATGCTCGTT
This sequence comes from Meconema thalassinum, assembly GCA_946902985.2. NCBI lineage: Eukaryota > Metazoa > Arthropoda > Insecta > Orthoptera > Tettigoniidae > Meconema > Meconema thalassinum. Next base: position 1,907,396,895 of record OX336388.2, on the reverse strand, counting down.
TTGTAGTTAACCGGTTTTTGAAAGTCTTATAGGTGGACTTCCAGTAGTGCCCTTTATCTCCGTACAAAATTTTAGGGAGATACCGCTAATAGTTTCAGAGATATAGAATGCCGGTGAAATATTTCGCACATCCGCCATCTTGTGATTATGTAAACAATTGAACGAAGTTAGATGTCGGTGCATTACAATGTATATAAATATATACTGTACCAAGTTTCATTGCGTTTGGTTGGTCAAATCGCGAGAAACGTCTATTTAAAAGTCGCAAATTCGCTTGGCCTCCATGTTGGTTTTGTAGTTACCAGGTTTTCAAAAGTCACATAAGTGAACTTATAGTAGTTCCCTCTATCACCATAGAAAATGTCAGGGTAATATCGGTAATAGCTTCGGAGATATTGAATGCTGGTGAAATATTTCGCACAGCCGCCATGTTGGATTGGTGAGTCGTAACAAAATTTGAAGGGCACGGTCGAGGTCGCCGGGAATAGTGCTATGAACTTTCCGAGTTTCATTGAAATCGCTCCTGCCGTTTAGATTTTATTAGGGGGGGGGGGCACACACACGAATCACACACACACACACACACACACACACACACACACGGACAAAAGGTGATCTCATAAGCCTATTTTTTCAAAATTGAAAATAGGCTAAAAATACGCTTGTGAAAATATGATGAATAATTTGTATATGTAATTTTACTTAATAAATAGAAAACTCATTAAAGTAAATCATAAATGTGCAAATTCTTCTTACCTCAGTGTCACCGGGATTTTTTCCTCTGGAGGTGTACTATCTCTCATATTTGTGTCCACACCTGTCAGTTGATCTTTTAAACACTGCAGTAACTCATCAAAAGATGAAATGTTCATACGTAGGAAGGTGAAAACTTGAATCGATTCTGTCTAAGATCAATATACAGAGTACAAAATATACCTTTTGTAGATCGATCCTGCAAAAGTGCGTGAACCCAAAATCTTCTATTTCCCCGTGTTCTGCGTTTACGTAACCTGATATATAGAAAAACAGCAAGTGCTGCTTCTTCCACCTCCATTTCAAGACTGGCTCATGGCTGGTGGCGTATTTGGTGGCTAGAGAAAGTATTGCAAAGACGTGTAGGCGCCACCATGAGGGCCCGTTCATGGTGGCTCCGAGTGAAAGAGGCCTAAGAGACCAAAGAAGGTGCGTGAAATGGAAGGAAGGGGAGGGGGAAGATATTCCATCCACATATAGTAGTTTCTAGAAGAGACATTACTTCCCGTTTCAGCTCCAAGCCCTCAGTACGTTGACCTGATCAGTTTTTAAAAGAAAGTTATTACTACGTTGCACAACCGATCAGTTACAGTATTTATGTCCAAATTCAGTGGAGTTAAACACTTCTTTATGTTGGAGCTGTGGGGAGATAACTTTCTTTCCAATGTGCTAACAAGGCTGTTGCAATCTTCTATAATACCAGACCACTAAGGTACTTCTCTGATATTAACGTTGCAAACCGCGCTGATGCAGAGCCTTAAACTGCAATTACTGGGCCTCTTTTATGGAGCCATAATAAGTGATGGCCTACTGTATTCTTCAGCTAGCTTTACCAGTAATAACAGTGTTGTTAGCACTACGATACGATGTATCCGGTTCGAGTTTTGAAGCGCGGTCCTTGACCTACCTGTTCTGCTCGAGGTGCAACCTTGAAGAACCACGTGGGGGGCAAGTCTGTTTCTCTGTTTTCCGCTTGGACGGAGAGATTTCTCTGGGTTTGTGATACAAGCGCCGCGCCGGCAGCTGCTCAGTTCCGAATGCAACAACTAGTGGACAGTGTGAAAATACTCGTAGTGAAAAACGTAATATTTCACACACACACACACACACACACACACACACATACAAGAACTGCCAAATAATAGTGTTAAAGTTTTAATACAGCATTACCGAGGTCCGTCTATGCTACGTTTGCACCTGTACTGCATAACATTAGGATCAAGTTTTATCTGACCGCCGTATTGATGTAATGGCTAGCATTCTTGGCTGTCGTCCTGGAGGTTCGGATTCGATTCCCGACTCTGCCAAGAAATTCAATTCTGGTCTGAGGGCAGAAACGAGGTACACTCAGCCTCGAGAGGTAAACGTAAAATCTTGGTCATCCTAGAAATAATTCTGCCTGGATGGTTCCTTAAATAAGGCCACGGCCGCCTTCCATCCCAATCCTAGTCTGTATTACGAAATACACACACTACTACAGATAACACAAGTTATCAGAAAAAATATTGCACACAACCACGTACACAGGGCTAAATAACCACGTTGTCGCAAAGTCCCTAAATGAATTAACAAAAACAAAGTTTTAATAAAGCACAAGCCGGGCTTAGACTGAATAGGTGAGGAGTTGTGTTTCAGTTGATGTGACGAATGGGGTGTGTGTGTGTGTGCGTGTGCGTGTGCGTGTGTGTGTGACGCAGTGGTCGAGGGAAAACAATCAAGATCGCTGATGCACACAGTGCAAATAAACATAACAGTACACGGTGTTTCATTTTTAATTAATCAATCTTGTGTGTTTAAACGGTTTGAAACCGAATCCGGGCTCTGCCTTCAAGGCTTTTCAACTGTGCGTTTACAAGACACCTAATATTTCCTTCGATAGAGCTAGTCTAAAAGTGGAAACTATTAGTACTACGTTAGATCTGTAACCTTAGTAACTGTAGGTAGCAATCGAGAATTGATTTTTTCCTCGCGTTTCCCTTCACTTACTGTGGGAAAATTAGAGGATATTTCTTCGTACAAACTAGCGAGTTCATTGAGCTATTATCCGCTCAACATTTGCCAAGGAATTTAAGTTTCGTCAAACTTCTGCCTAACTTAGGTGCTACCATAGCTTCGCTTGCTGCAGGTCTAGTGTTTTTCTTGTCGATATTGTTGTTTTGTAGATTAAAACCCAATTACACGACGGTCCGCCCCTAGCCTCAAGCTTGCAGGGGTCGACCAAAGTTTTAGGAAGGAGAAGCACAATTAGGCTGTCAACAGATTGGGGCGAATCTCATTGATGATATTGTATAGAAGAGACTTACTTTGGTATCCTGTGTTTATCTCTACACGGTATTAATTTCCGTTATATCAATGCAGTTTCATAGAAGCAGTTATCAATAAAGATTTATTCATTCCGTCCTGTTAGAAATAATAAAACTTAAGATGTTGGAAGGTGCACAAACACAGTGGAACTTCCGCCTTTGTATACACTTGGTGCTATTAGGCTAAGTTTCAAACGAAAATGTACGTAATGTGACACCCCACGGTGAAGACTTACGAGTTAAATTACTCACCATGACCACGACGGAGGCTGCAGCAAGTCTAAATTTCGTGGGTTCGAATCCCGGCGCTCACTATCCTGATTGTGATTTCTCCTCGGGTTTTTACACACTTTCTTCAGCAAAATTACGGGATAGTACCTCATTTCAAGTCCCGGGGCACTTACCTCATCACCGTGTGTAGCTGTAATTAAAGTCTGGGTTGGGGTAGGTGTGTGTTTGTTTGTTAGTTAGTTAGTTAATTATTGTTGCTTTAAGGGGCAGAACAGGGAGGTCATCTGCCCCTAATGGGCTAGGTGCTGTGGGACTTGAAATAAGGTAGGCTATTGTCCCGGCATTTTCCGGGTGCGTGTGTGGAAAATCAGAGGAAAACCACATTCAGGATAGCAGTTGTCAGCTCCGGGATTCAAACCTCCGATCTCTGGACTTACTGCAGCTCCGTGTGAGCGATTTAACGCTCACGGCTACGCCATGGGTTAGACCACCAAATAAAACTACAAAAACAATAGATATTTACGCAATACTTTAATTGTTTTGACTAATAAATTTACAAACCAGTTAGAAACAGAATGAAGGTGGAAGTTGTTACCTCTTGTCGTTATGATGATTATATCAAAACTTGAAGCACTGCCGCAACTTGTTGGCTGCATCAATTGGTGCTCATACCGGGACCCGCGGGATAGGCAAGCCAATTGCTCCCGAGTACTGCAGCGGGTATCACGTTCTTGGGGCGAGCATTATTTCCCGAGATGAGATCTCGAGGGTGCTGTAGCTACCATAGCACGCCCTGGAGGCAGAACAGAACTGAACACAGCCAACTACATTGCGGTCTGCTTTGGACTATTCTCTTTCCGTGGTTCATTTCACTCACTTCGTGGAAATTAGCAGGCTTAATCCTGTAAGGAAATAATCCAATCTAAGAGGAAGCATGGTAAGGATAATGATATACAAGGTGTTCAATGTGTTCAGTGTTGTTCTACGCTGGATATTGGTGAGCTCTTATTCTGTCAGTTTGTTCATGTTAAGAGAAGACATTAAAACCAGTTTTATCCTAGCCTAATTAACAATTAATTGAAATATTTTCAGACGGTCTACAATTTTTTATGACCAATTACTAGAGACTTTCAAAATTCGCGACTCGCGGAATCGCAAAAAAAGTTAAAACAAATAAACATTGGTTTAGAACATGTTTTACATAAGGAATATCATATAATTACAAGTTTCAACTCCCGGAACACTTGCGAAAATTTTATGACTCGCGAATTCATCATCTTTTCTGTCGTTATTCGAAAAAAAAACGGACTTTTTCGGCTATTAATAAGTAAGTTAACTAAATTTGAACCTTTTAGATTGTTTTTGCATAATATTTATTGACCAAGTTCCAAAACAGAACTGATTTCTGCCTTGTCATATCTGAAAACAATCCACAAGGTTTGGAATGTTGTCGCTAGATACTGTAATATGAGTTGTAATGGTCCAAGAAGCTTTGGTGACGATACGAGAAGATAACAGTGATTTTGTGGACGGAGCACTTCAAGCTACACTGCTCAACAAAAGTTTGGAATATATATATATTACTTTACTCCAATGACTTGTTATAGTAAACCCATTTAGGTTTATACAATAACTTATTAACAAACTAAACATCATTCCTCTTGAAAACAAAGCCGATAACCTAGATGTTAGGCCCCTTAAAACAACAATTATCTCTTGAAAACAATAACAATCGTGGTTAGATAACAATGAAACGGCACACAAACAAAGCGAACTCTCTTATACGTGTCCCTTTTGAGAACAAAATCATTCAAAATCTGCATCACATGATGATTAGTACGAGTCTTTAGAAGTCCTCCCCACACACGGAGGAAGCATGTTGTGAACGAGACTATCAGGTTTATCTTGGGGTAAGAGGTCCCACTCCTCTGTGGCAGCGTCAGCATACAATTGATGGCGATAATCCAAACTTTTGTTGAGCAGTGTATATGGGTTCCAGCTTGTAATGCTGACTGTGAAGGTTTACTGACATAATAACTTAATAAAGCAGTGTGAAAAATCAGTTCCACTCAAGAATTTTTAAAATTCATTCGTGAATGTTTTCCCTTATTAATCAAGAATTTTAGCCCCTTTCATTCAAGAATTTTGACTGTCTCTATGGCAATTACATTAGGTATTTTTTTACAAGTTAATAGGCTAAACTGCCATGTAGGTGATGGCTGCAATGCACCTGGCAGCGGTGGATTGATCTGTCCAGTAGGACTTGCCTGTTTGTTCCCGCGAGAACTGTCAAAAAAGTGCAAAGTTACAGTAAAACGAACTCTAGTAAGATACTCGTTACATTACCATTTAGGAATTTTGTGACATCGTGGTCATGTGTCCCCCCCCCCCCCCCCCCCATGTGTACATGGGTGTGTGTGAAATTTGTGTGATAACCTGCGTCATTGTGATAGCTGTATTAATGTGCGAAATTGGGGCTAGGATTGGGTAAGAGGCAGACGTGGCCTAATGTAGGTATCATAGCCCTATGTACCTGGAGTAGAAGTGGGAAAGCATGGATAAACACTCCTCTGATGGCTGAAGTGGGAATCGAACCCAGACCTCAGTGGTTATTTATTTATTTATTTATTTATTTATTTAGCGTATGTCTTTTAGTGTCGGGAGTGTCCGAGGACATGTAGCTGCTTCAAGCGGACACCCATGGGGTGAGCTACAAGTTCCGTTCAATTTCAAGTTTTTCCAACTTTCGCTACTAGATGTCACTCACACCTAGTGCTAATGTTGGAACTTTGATAGAGCGTTCCAACGAAATCTAACCTAGAAATTTAGCTTCACACAAGTTTAGTCTGTGGAAGGATCTTTTACATGCCATAAATCAATGACATGGGACCGCCGGCTTTACTTCCTCTCCGAAGGAAGGCATACTGAAGGATTTTAACGCTCTTAAAAGATCCGACGACTTCGGCCAGGTTTGAACCCGTGATCTGGGGCACAGCAGTTCAGCATGCCAGCAACTACAGCCAAGAATGCTAGCCACTGCACCATGAGGTGTTCTTACATTACCTATGATGATATCCATCTGGCTGATTCTCAAGTTAAGTCTGAATTTGCATGCCTCCCTAGACGAGAGGCTACGTCACACAATTTTAAAGCTACGTTTTATTTTACATGTGTGGCAGTGTGATAAATCTTTAAAGAGGTGATTTTGATTGCATCTGCCGGCTCATCGTAATGCTGTATCTAAGCGTGTGATAATCTTATTACTCTCCGTGTAATGGTTGGTTGAGCTGCTTCATACCTTTCATCCAGCGTGCATAAAGATCGAACTCTTCGATTAATTGATGGCAATCAGTAGGTCAGGTTCTTCACACCCATAATTCTGCTTTGCACCGCTAAAATCGCGGTGATCCATATCTTTCTAGCATCGACCAGTTTAGTTCTCCAATGTGGTGCAAACTTTGAGAAAGTCGGGATCGTCGGGTTGCTTTTTCTTTAAATGTTTCCTCATAATTTTCCCATGTGAAATCTTGATACAGTAATAATGGGATCGTGCACCGCAACCGCTTTCTTCTCATTCATGGACCGAAATGCGTGTGTGCACCGGTACATATATCACGTCATTTCATATCCACATAGTACATAGAACTGATGGCCATGGTAACCCACGATCCTGATAAAAACAAGAAAAATTCTTCTAATATTTTTCAGGGCATACAGTGTTTTTGTCCTGGGTTCGATTCCTGACTGTGCCAAGAAAATTTAAAATTTTGGTCTGAGGGCTAAACTGGGTACACTCAGCGGTTCGATTCAGCGGTTCGATACCCGCCCTATATGTGTTTTTCCGTGAAACTGTTCATATGCGTATGTGATAAGTCGCGCTCTGGCTGGTCATCTGTAATCAGTCATCAGCAGAGAATACATATTTAACATTTTAATTTTTGTGCAAAATAGGCCTTACATAAAAAGAAATTACCCTTTTGTAATACAGTAATAATGTATTTTATATTCCCTGTTAATGGTTTGTCAAAATTACTGAAGCGAGTTATTGCGTAGCTTATGTTATGCAGGAGAGATATTCTTAAAATGTTTGTATGTATACCGATCGGTTTGAATTGAAAAAAGAAATGCAACCCAGTGATTTATTAAACTTGTCATTGTTAAGGTACATACATCCAAACGTACCTTGTTCCTCGTTTCATCTCTGTTGGTTATGTGGGAGCTCGGGAATAACATGATTTTCATACCGAGAATACTGCCTCTTATCTAAAAGACCCCGTGGTGTGACCGTGCGCGTTAAATTAGCCACCACGTCCGCGATGGGAAGCTGCAGCAAGTCCAGAGATCGGAGGTTATAATTTTGGCGGCTATCCTGAGTCTGTTATTTTTCTCCGGTTTCCACACTCCCTCCTGGCAAATGTCTGAATAGTACCTTATTTCAAGTCCCGGGGCACCTGCCCTATCCCTGTACCTAATACAGTTACACACACTACTACAGTCGCCATAGAAATGTTGGTTATCCTACAAATTAATAATAATGATGAAGAAGACTGTTGTTTTAAGGGGCCTAACATCTAGGTTATCGGCCCCATACAAAATGAACATTGTTTCCGTGTGCGGTGTGAGTCGAGAACGAGGAGAAGTTGCTTCCCTACACAGAGCCTTCCTTTTGTTGCCATGGGAACCTGCTTACAACTCGGCAGAATGTATCGGCCCGTTGTGCACTCAGTAGAACGAGTAGAAAGTTTGGGCGCAATGTTGTTGGGAGGATAGTTATCACTGCCCCTCAGCCGGACAACGAGCAGCCACGTTCTCGGCGGCTACATTCCTCTGCCTAACATTCAAGTGAGCTGTCAACAGTAAGTGTATGCACAGGGTTTATGACCAGGATGTCCCAGGCCCCTAAAATTTTCCAAAAGATGGAACTAAGCGTTGCGTCCCACTAACACAACGTGCAGATACTGCGTGCCCAAGAAAATCACATTGCTGGTTCAATATAATTCAGTGTTGGTTGGTTGGTTTAGGGGCTGCGGACAACGCGGTCATGTAGCCCCGTGTACTTCGGGTGTGTGTAGAAACTGTCCGATAACAGGTGTTAATAGTGATGACTGAATCAGTGTGAGTTATCTGTTTTTTTTTAAATTCAAGTAAGAACTACTGACGATAATTTCAATTAGTTCCTACATCCGCTACCAAATACTACCGTCCACGACACCTAGCTGTGAGCTTGGCTACCACTAGATGCCATCGAAACCAGCGCCTGGTGACGAACGTTGGAACTTAAGAGTATTAATCAAACCTAGCCTACACATTTTGCTTCACACAAGTTTAGTAAGTCGAAGGTTCTTTTACATGCCATAAATCTATGACATGGGCCCGCTGGCTTTACTTCCTCTCCAAAGGAAGGCATACTGAGGGATTTTTAGCCTATTTTCAATTTTGAAAAAAATAGACTTATGAGATCACCTTTTGTCCGTGTGTGCGTGTGTGTGTGTGTGTGTGCGTGTGTGTGTGTGTGTGTGAGAGAGAGAGAGAGGTGTGTGTGTGTGTGTGTGTGTCCCTAATAAATTCTAAACGGCTGGAGCGATTTCAATGAAACTCGGTAAGTTCCTAGCACTATTCCGGACGACACCGACCGTGCCCTTCAAATTTTGATACGTCTCACCAATCCAACATGGTGGCTGTGCGAAATATTTCACCAGCATTCAATATCTCCTAATCTATTCCCGATATCACCCTGGAATTCTTTACGGTGAAAAAGGGAACTACTAGAAGTTCACCTATGTGACTTTTGAAAAACTGGTAATTACAAAACCAACATGGCGGCCACGAGAATTTGCGACTTTTAAATAGACGTTTCTCGCGATTTAACCAACCAAACGCAATAAAACTTGGTACAGTATATGTTTATACTCATTGTAATGCACCAACATCTAACTTAGTTCAGTTGTTTACATAACCACAAGATGGCGTATGTGCGAAATATTTCACCGGCAATCTATATCTCTGAAACTATTAGCGGTATCACCCTGAAATTTTGTACGGAGATAAAGGGCACTACTGGAAGTTCATCTATAAGACTTTCAAAAACCGGTTAACTAAAAAACGAATATGGCGGCCAAGCGAATTTGAAAATTTTAAATTGACCGTTCTCGCGATTTAATGTTCCAAACTCAATGAAATCTGATACAGGAAATGATTATACACATTGTAATGCACTGGTATCTAATTTAGTTCAATTTTTTACATAACCTCAAGATGGCGGCTGTGCGAATTTTAAAATAAAGTTTTTATTTCCTCTTTCGTAATCATGCGATCGATGTGAGAGTTTGAATAATGAACCTACGCAAAAATTTTCCTTTAATGGTACATGACTCTATGGCCTATACATTTAACAATCCAATATGGCGACCATCCGAAATATTTAGACGGCTCTGAATATCTACGAATCTATAGCAATCAAACTGAATTTTTTATGTTCATAGGGACTTAAGTTCACCTATAGGAATTTAAATAACCTGGTGATCACAAATCCAACATGGCGGCGACGCGAAGTATAAATGTTCACATGGACGTTTCTCGCAATTTAACCATCCGAGTGCAGTGAAACTTGGTACAGTAAATCCTTATACGAATGTTAATCCACTGGCATCTAATTTATTTCAATTGTTTCCTCTACCACAAGATGGCAGCTGTGCGAAATTTTAAAATCTCCTTGTTACTTCTTGTGTCCTAATCATGCGATTGAAGTTTGATTGCTACATGTACACAATAATCTTCATGTAACAGTTCATAACTCCAGGAGCTACATATATAAATTCCAACATGGCGACCATCCGAAATATTTAGTCGGTTCTCAATATCTACGAATCTATTACAGCAATCAAACTGAAATTTTGTATGTTGATAGAGGCAATTAACATAGTAGGATATATGAAAATAGGCTGTATAGTTCCTCACGGAACTACTTGTTAATTCAGTGTTAATGAGTGCTATAAATGGTAAAAAGAAAACAATTTTCTCGTATGCGAAGCCATGAGTCGAACTGTACATTCTTCCCCGCCTCACAGGCTGTCAGCCGCTCTTCCACTGGCCTGGAAACTACTGTGCCCCTTACGAAACTACCTCGCGTTCTTTAACGAGCTGAGTCCGGTCACTGGAGAAGGTATCGGTGTCCTGTTACAGCCTGTCTTTTGTTCGCTCTTCGGTCACTCTTTGAGGTCAGTAATTGCTTTGCTTGTGTTACGTGTTGGGTATCGAATGTTACAGTAGCACTGAACTGGAATACCTCGCCCATGTGGGCTGTGGATATGACAGCCCTCAACGATGAAAGAAGATTGCAAAATTGACATAATTTATCGTTGAGAATTTCGTGCCTTTCCCAAGGCATACGACTGTTTTATCATTTTAAATGATTATGTCGACTTTGCTGAGGTCTGGCATTACGTTACGGTGACGGGACGAAATACACCGAGAATGCACTGAGGTGTGGGACTTCATAGTACTGCTTGAGCTTCCTGCTTTCCCCGCGCGCTCCGTTGAGCGTGACGTCATCCCGGCAGCTACCTCCTTTGACCTTGGTATGCACTTGCTTTTTTTTTTTTTTTTTTTTTTTTGCTAACGGACTTGGAGTTCACGCAGCATTTCGTAGCATTTGATTATAAAGTCTAGTATTTCAGACTGACGATCAGTATTTTTAACTGACTAATCTATTTCTTCCTCAGAAGACTTATCAATAGCGCATTATAATGTAGCTTAAGATTGTGAACAGAGCATATCTTTTGTACGTAAGTATGGGACAAATTTAAGTACGTTATATAATTCTTTAGATATAAGAGCTTTATTTATCCCTGTGCTTCCTACATGTCTGGGTTGCCTGAGGGACAAAATCTAACGTTTACAATTGGTGTTTGCCAAAGACTGCATTTTAAATTTTGGAATATTCTAAAAAAAAAATTGTTGTAAATCCTCTTCAGTGCAGGAAAGATCTCCAAAATTCCGAAGGGGTCCCAGAAAAGTTCCACGCGCTCCCAACATCAAACTTTCAGGTTGTATTTCTCCTGGGTGGGTGGAAAAAGGGGGGGGGGGGTAGGAGGCGTGGTGGCGCAGTGGTCAAGCTGCTGGCCTCTCACCATGATAGACAGGGTTCGATTCCTGGTCAATGCATGTGAGATTTTCAAAGTGAAGTGCCATGTCCTGTGGTTCGGATTCCACGTAAAAAGAAGGTCCCGTGGCTTATGATCTCGCGATTAACGGTCACGTAAAACTACAATCTTCCTTCTTTTGTACTTTTCCTGGTATTAAGGCACTGTAGGTTCGCAGACTCGTTTTTCTACGTCGACATCGGTAGGCTGTCCACTGTAGCTTTCAAAGCTGATAATTGGACCCATCTTTGTCACTAAAATAACACTGTATATCATACAATATTACTAGACTATCATACGTACTCATGTTCGTATTAAAAGAAAAGATTAGTGTTTTTACCCTCTCTGAAATATTTAGATGTTGTATGAAATTATTTAAACTGTAATATTGCATCATCGTAGAAGGTTGGGAATGTAAACCACTAACGAACATCATTGGCTCTTTGTAGACCTGTATATTTTTGGAACTCAAGTCTATCAAGAACATGTATCACCGGGCAATTTTTCTCTTCCTCTCAAGAATTTGAGATCTTGAATAGTTATACTGTATCTGTAACTACTCTATCAATTTTAGTGAGATATAGGCCTATTTTTAGACTTTTTATAAAAACTGGGGCCGGGAAGCAACATCAGGTTGTGAATCCATCCAAAATGCACACACACCCATCACACGAATCCAATATGGCATCCGCGCGAAATATTTCACCAATAACCAATACAGTATCTACAAAACTATTGGAGACATCGACCTAAAAATGTGTATGTTTATGAGGACTACAATGTATGTATGTGAGGTGGATGTCGCCAATTGCCTTTGCCCAAGAATCTCTGGTCTTAAGTGTGGCAACAACGTAGACTAATCATGTTCATGAGCTTCATCAAGGTTCTTTAGCCCAAAAGTTGCGTCGCGGTAGCTTCTGAAAGAGCTTGAGCTCATTGGCGTCCTAAGTAAATGAAAATCCACAGCCTGCTTCCAGTCTCCGACCGGGTCAGGAATGGAATGAATGAAGCCCCTGTCTAGCGGCGAGGATATGAACTGTGCCGGCTGCCGAGGCCTGACGCACTCCCCTGGGGCAATGATTAAATGAATGACAGATGAAATGAAATGATAGTGGAGAGTGTTGCTGGAATGAAATTGGACAGGGAAAACCGGAGTACCCGGAGAAAAACCTGTCTGCCTCCGTTTTGTCCAGCACAGATCTCACATGGAGTGACCGGGATTTGAACCACGGATCCAGTGGTGAGAGGCCGGCGTGCTGCCGGCTAAGCCACGGAGGCTTGGCGTCCTAAGTAATGGAAGTTTTATGTCACAATTTCCAAACGCAAACGCAATCGGATAATTAGAAATATACTAAGTTAGTTCCATTTTTATTTTATTTTTTTAGCCTATTTTCATTTTATGAAAAAAAAAGGGCTTATGAGATCACCTTTTTTCCGTGTGTGTGTGTGTGATGGTGTGTGTGTGTGTGTCCCCTAATAATTTCTAAACGGCTGGAGCGATTTCAATGAAACTCGGTAAGATCATAGAACCACTCTGGCCGACCCCGACCTTCAAATTTTATTGTCTCTCACCAATTCAACATGGCTGCCGAGCGAAATATTTCACCAGCATTCAGTATCTACGAAACCATTACAGATATCACCCTGAAATTGTGTACGGTGATAAAGGGTAATACTAGAAGTTCGCCTATGAGAGTTACAAAAACCTGGTAACTACAAAACCAACATGGCGTACAATACCAACATGGCGGCCAAGCGAAGTTGAGACTTTTAAATAGGCTTTTCTCGCGATTTAACCATCCAAACGTAATGAAACTTGGTACAGCAAATGTTTATACACTTTGTAATGCACTGGAGTCTATTTTAGTTCAATTGTTTACATAACCTCAAGATGACGGCTGTGCGAAATTTTAAAATTAAATTTTTATTTCTTGTATCGTAATAATGCGATCGAAGTGAAAGTTTGAATAATGAAGCTACGCAATAATTTTCCTTTAATGGTTCATAACTCTATGGCCTATACATATAACAATCCAAAATGGCGATCATCCGAAATATTTAGACGGTTCTCAATATCTACGAATCTTTTACAGCAATCAAAATGTTCATAGAGGCTACGAACATAAGTTCACCTATAGGACTTACAGTGACCTGGTGAGCACAAATCCAACATGGCGGCGACGCAAAGTATACATATTTAAATGGACGTTTCTCGCGATTTAACCATCCGAGTGCAGTGAAACTTTGCACGTTAAATACTTATATAAATGTTAATCCACTGGCATCTAACTTATTTCAATTGTTTTCATAAGCACAAGATGGCAGCTGTACGAAATTTTAAAATCTCGTTTTTACTTCTTGTGTTCTAATCATGCGACTGAAGTTTGAATACCACACGTACACAACAATCTTCATGTAAGTTAATAGTACATAAATAAAAATCCAACCTGCGAACCATCTGAAATATTTAGACGGTTCTCAATATCTACGAATCTATCACAACCTTCAAACTGAAATTTTGTATGTTGATAGAGGCAATTAACATGAGTAGGATATATGAAAATAGACTGTATAGTTTTTCACGGAACTACTTGTTTCATTTTAAAATCGTAAACAATTCAGACTTTTCTTGTAATTTCTTGACATTCCCATTTTTGAAAATGGAAATTTGCTTTTTCTTAATATTGTATAATTTACTGAATTTAAACAATTTCACAGAACATCCAAAGAAAAAAACAGAGGGGGTTGAATCCCTAATATTTTCTATTAAGACGAATGTGAGTATGGATAAGAATAATCTTGTATGATAAACCATGTCATTGTGGTGAATTGATAGATCCAATAGCTTTCCACGGTGGATGAGTGGATAGCGTGTCGGTCTACTAACCCCAAGATTGCAGGTTCGCTCCTGGCCGTGGTAAGTGATCTTTGAAAGGTGGCAAAAATACGACACGCATGTGATACGATATTGGCATGTCAACGAACCCATTTGAATTCAGTAGGCCATGTTCATAATGGGAAAATTAATCTCGGGAGTTTCCGCCAACACATAGTTCCCCATTTCTCTACTAGAAAGCGCTATAGTGTTCAAGGAGATTAGATATCTAACCTCCTTGACTTTCATAGTGATTCAAGGAACAACGACATTCGACGTGCAAGCTACCCTCTGGGTGTCAAATTACAAAGCTTGATCTCGTGCAAGGTGAAAGATCACAATGAACTATTCTTAATGGCCTCTTTGACATTTTGTTTTTAGATGTACGAATACTGTTGATTTTACGAGTGCTTTTTGAGACATATTATGTGATGATAATAATAATGCAGTTCAACTTTGTTAATTCGAAGTTGAATACGCCGACAAGAAATACAGTAAATGATTCAATATTTATAATCACGTCTAACTAAGAAAATATTTCTATCAATGGGAACCGACAAGCCAAAATTCGCTGGCTAGTAGATACACAAATGGACTTGACTAAAGTCGACATTGATGCAATGGCTACAACAAGGACTACATACAGACAAAAGATAAACACCCACAAATTTGCACCCAATAATCCATCCGAGAAAAGCTTGAAACTCCAAAACTCATGGACACAAGAGTGAAAGAATGAAGACATTTTGGGCGAATAAGAAGTCCAAATAGATGAAGAATTCCAGTACTATTTAATGGTTCCACGTGCTCCTTAGGGGGCTGAACAAATATAATAATAATAATAATAATAATAATAATAATTTATAATCAGCAAGTTCCATGTTAAAAATGGGAATGTCAAGGAACCACAAAAAAGTGATCTCCTAGTTAAGATGCCCCTAGCTAGATACTGTTGTGACAGCTTTCAGGGACAAAACATTTTGAAATATATAGATACCGCTGGAGCCTCCGTTGCTTAGGTGGCAGCACGCTGGCCTCTCACCGCTGGGTTCGTGGTTCAAATCCCGATCACTCCATGTGAGATCTGTGCTGGACAAACCGGAGGCAGACATGTTTTCTCCGGCTACTCCGGTTTTTCCTGTCAACATTTCATTCCAGCAACACTCTCCACTATCATTTAATTTCATCTGTCATTCATTTAATCATTGCCCCAGAGGAGTGCGACAGGCTTCGGCAGCCGGCACAGTTCATATCCTCGCCGCTAGATGGGGGCTTCATTCATTAATTCAATTCCTGACCCGGTCGGTCGACAGGAAGCAGGCTGTGGATTTTCATTTTCATAGATACCACTGTGAGTAACTTCCTGTTGAACTTGTAGCAAATTGTTCTATAACGTTGTCAAAGATCCCCCCTTCCCTCCAATTCTTCTCACATACACCGCATCGCGCCGAGCTGCAACAGGCGCCGAGCGATCGAAGCTCCCATTCACCCTACGGTGAGGCGCTGCTCGTAATACGTGAATGAAATGATAAAACAAGGGGTGAGTTTCCACTGGTTTGTACGCTCTCTATTGGTGATGTTAAAACCGCCCGTACCCTTGAGAAGTCGTAGGCAGCTCGTGAAAGTTGAACAGTAAAATTACCCAGGATTGAAATCTCAAAATTCTTAACCAATAGAACCATGATGTTTTAAAAATATATGCCGCACATTAAAGGTAATATAAGCAGTGATTTTTTTCAGGGGGAACGCGGGGTTACGTGTACCCCTTAAACATTTGAAAACGATTTAAGAAAAAAAATATGTGTACATTTGTATCTAGTCCAGCAAATATAACTTCCGACTTGAAAGTTCATCGATCAGCTTTGCGTCAACGCGCTGTTCACAACAGCTGGAGGAGATTTCGAGTAATCCTCGATTTAAATCGAATCAGTTTCTTTTGGTCGGCAACTCGGCACTCTGTTGTTATAAGCACGCAGGCTAATGTTTGGAGGTGGGGTAGGTTGTTATTTTGTTCGTGTGGCTAGTTTTGAAGGATGAAGAAAATAACGAACTATTTAACATCCACCCAGGTATAGAAAAAGCTGAAAGTTAATGATTCGAACTTAAACAATGACGGAGAAACGCCAACAGTGTCGTGTGGTGATGCAAAGGAAGATCACAAGAAAGAGTTTTCAACCGCGTGTTACAGTGGGACGGAAGACATTCCAATTGTTGGGATTTGGAGAAAAAGGAGGCATTTTGCAGCAAGTACGAATGGTTGGTGGTAAGATGATTATAAATACTGAGTGCAGTTACCACCTTGACCTGTTGACCACAAATTAATTAACCCAATGCATCCTCTCATTTAACATGTCAGACCGAAAAGTGTTAACCAGACTATGCAAATTGCCGAAAATTGCAATATAGTGATGTTTTGTTGACTACAACTGAGTGTAGCCTACCCATTAAATTTCTTTTAGAAAAAAAAAACCACTGAAAGAAAAGAGTAAACCAAACTTCACTGCTGTAACTTAAATTGTTTGGATTTTAGAGGTAAAATAATGCCTTATTTTACTACCTCGATAAAAAGTCCTTTGCGTTACAAATTTTAATATTTTGGTCTCATACTTTGTCAACATGTTCTTCACTTACATGATTTTTGAAATTTGCCCTGATTTTTCATGTGGCCATGTTACTTAAGTGTCTAGATTTAAAAATAAATTAGGTGATAATCTTCCTACGCCAACGGCCTAGCCATGTTGAATCACCGGATCCCATGAGAACTCCGCAGTTAAGCAACATTGGGCGCAGTCAGAACTTGGATGGTATGCCGGTTCTAGGCACTGCGCGCTTTTGGCCAACATCAGGAGGAGCGGAAAGGCCATGGCCACCCTACCGCAAGTAAACTCCGGCTGGGGTTAGCCCCTTCGGAGGCTCGGACCTGCCTTCGGGCAGAATACCAATTAAATTAATCTTCCTACATTAAAATAATTTACTGCTTTCTTGATTTTAAATAGATTTTTGATGTGTAACATCTTTCCACTCGGTTGCTGGATATATTTTGTGGGAGTGATTTTGGAAAAGGGACGGAAATGGGACAGAAATGTGCAAGAGGAAACATCGCATTCGGTTTATTTCAAGGTTTGGAGGCCCCATTAAAGATATTCCTACAATAAATCATTGGTACCACGACGTACCTCGCGCATGCGCACCGGTCAGGATTTGGCACTGGAGTTTTACAAGTAATTATTTCAATGACCCACAGATGACCTATTAGTTTTGCGCTCTCGGCAAAAGTAATAGGTCATCGGCTTTTTAATACATCGCGAATCAATAATGCTAGGGACTTGTATGAGGTGTCCTAGGAGTCGGGGTGACGCCCCCCGTTTTTCTATCCCCCTCTTAATTTAACGAAAGGACCCAAAACTAATAGGTCATCGGCTTTTTAATATCTACCAATAATGCTAGGGACTTTTATGAGGTGTCCTAGAACTCGGGGTGACACCCCCTGTTTTCCTATAGCCCTCTTAATTCAACCAAAGGACCCAAAACTAAAGGGTCATCGGCTTTTTAATATTTCGCGAACCAATAATGCTGTATGAGGTGTTGTAGGACTCGGGGTGACGCCCTTTGTTTTTCATGATTGTGTGATTTGCAGAGATGGGTAAATCCAGAGCAGAATATATGCGAAATTTTCGACAAAAGAAACGTGAGAAAAAAATTAAAAACTGGAGGAGTACAACCGAAAAAAAATTGACTTTACATATATTTCATCCCAATTTCATAGTAGCATATAACATGTCAGATGTTACACAACGTATACGACTACTGTAAGGCACGGTTTTTTTTATCGCCTATCCTCAAAGTTCGGGGCTATATGACCGCGTTGTCGCAGCCCCTAAACTTAAGAACCAACCAACAGTTCGGTTTCACCCACGGACTCTGAGTGGGATCATTCCTCTACCATTACAAGGACAGTGTCTTGACTCAGGCGTGGATCTAGAGTTTGGCTTTGGGGGGAGGGGTCAGAGAATCGAAATTGTTAAGAAAAATGGTATCACTAAAAACGCAATCGCAAAATAAACAAGCGTACAAAACCAGACCAATTTTTTTGCAAGCTATGTGGATAGAAATTTGATGCGTTTAGCGCACCAAAAATATTCGTACAAATTGCAACGGCGTGTTTTGAGACTTTTACATCGAGCTTCGAGAAAAGTATCAAGGTACGTTACAGTTTCGGCAAGTCGAGTTGGTACCGACAAAGGGAGAAAGTCACAGCTTAAATTGCCAACCAAGCTTGCAGTTTGGACGTCGGAAAAAATTTTTGTTACGAAAAAAGTCCCAAATTCCTATCCGTGCATTGCCGCACATTCATCGTGACATCACTATAAACATAGTTTCGGCAATCACAAGGTTTGCTAAACAAAATAGACGAGTTGATTTTGTTATATAAATAATCGTGTTTATATAACAGGTATGAAGTTGTAAATATGTACAGTTGTAACAGAGCATAATAATTGCAATAAAGATATTTTCAATATTGAATAAAATGAAAAAAAAACTGTTTTTGAGTTAAAATTCGTTAAGTTTTATTTGTCTGGTTATTGTGTTTTCGTGTTTTGAGTTTGCAAAAAACATTGGTTTCCGTTTGGGGGGGGGGGGTCACGGAGATCATGACCCCCGTGACCCCCCCCCCCCTTGAATACGCGCCTGTGACTTGACTTTTGTACACCTCGACCATATTTCCTTCCCCACAATACCATCATGGGAGAATACACAGCCTAAGAAATTAAAGGACTGGCTGCGGGGTGCAGCGGTATCATTCTCACCTGCTGTGTCCAAGGTTACAGGATCGAATCCTGGTGCAGTCAGTTGGCTATTTGAGGTTGCGTAAATGCAAGAAAGTACTTTTACTGGCACGTTTAAAATTCCCTTCAGGGCAAAAGTTTGGCTCCAAAAGCATCAGTAGGTAAAAGAGACGTAAAACCAATAACATTATTATTCCAATTTATATCGTTTCATCATCACTTGCATTGCCCTTTGCCTTAATCATTAACTGGCTGACTAACTGTACAGAATGTGACGTTTAAACTAATTAAAGGGTTGCAATTACCTCACGTGTTGATACATCGCTGTATTCTTGCTGCAAACAAAGTTGATCGCCAAACATAAAGCGACTTTCTTAATTAGAGCGTTCACTTATGATTGGCTGAGACAGGTGACGTGTAGCCACAGGCATTCGGATCAGATGTTGAGTTCTAATCCATCCCGTCCGACGCCTCGTAACTACTTGAATGAGGATTAACTCCTGCCTGCTCGGAGATAAGGGGCGGTAGTTAAATTGTGTATGAACCTCTGCATACATTATGTCCTTCCTTGGTCAAACTTCCGGAATACAGCGCGTTGTGCATGTATGAAATAATATGGAAATTACGACATGGTCGTCTTTCAGAATTCTAAATACTTCGAGCTGAGAGTTTCCAGGACTCAAACCCTAGGCCTTCCCATTGCGTTGTTACCTCTGTGCTATTCATCAAAATGGCATTCAATTCAAAGTGATAGTGGCCAATTGTGCCTTCTTGATGCTCTATTGATGGATACTTACTTTCGAGAATTTCAGTCGTGGTGGCGGTCCTACTTTAACAAAATTCTTTCTAATGGAGATGGACCAAGGTGGTCTAAAATATATTAAAGGGAGGATGTTGTTACAAGGTCACCCAGTTCTGTGAAGAAAAAGAATGAAAGCACGGGTTCCTATAGAGCATCCAGCGTTTAGAAAAGACTGTGGAGCCTTATAGCGGCAGTGTTGCTAACTCTAGGCAGAGGTAGCGCTGACGTCATACGTTATGTTCACCCGCTTCGAGTACTGGGCTTTCATAAGTTAGCGAGACAACACAACCCCAACAACTAACTGAAATAGAACATGCCCAGGAAGAAGCATTTTTTTTCAGGTGTTAACGGATTGGACCAGTATTAAGGATACCGTACGCGAAGAGAACCAATAACAGCATTCATTTCGTTGTGATATGACGCATTACAGATTGACAGATGTCGAGAGCACAACCCTTCCTTCCTTCCTTCCTTCCTTCCTTCCTTACTTCCTTCCTTCCTTCTTGGATGTACTGTATGCTAACGATGTTAACAATTTTTACGTCAGCAGCAATACTGTTGATCATCACCTTTTTTGTTGTTGTTATTAGTTAGGCTATAAGGTAGTTTCTTTCAATTTTATTCTTGTTTTGTTTAGATCAATATTTGTACTACTGTATGAGTTAGCCGTGCAGCTGTGAGCTTGCATTCGGAAGATAGTGGGTTCGAACCCAACTGTCGGCAGCTCTGATTCTATGGAACAGAAAATAAAACAGACACACAATAATAACACCAATGACGGATAGTGCTTCAGAACTTATGTTGCCGGCGGAACTGAGCACGTGCTCCACTCCGGGCGAGCATGCAGCACAGGACAAGGCTCTTGCTTCCAGCGTGCTAACCTCGAAAAAATTTTAATTACTAAGACGTAATATAAACGATACTTGTATGCAATAACAAAGGTAATCAATTGGCAGATAATTGCAGGAAGCTATTATGACGAAAAATATATATGTTCAGAGTTCCCTCATGATAAAAGGTAAGGTAACAAAACCAGTGTAGGGGGGGGGGGGGGGTCGTTAAAAGTAAAATCCCATAAGACCCACAGTCTTTTCTAAACGCTGGATACTCTATAGAGAAACTGGGAATGTCTGTAGACAGCGTAGCATGAGCATGAAAACTGAAAATGAAAGGCACCATTGTCTTCGAATGGTAATTAGCATCGGAAATAAAGGTGACGAGGGATATTAAAATAAAAGAAGACGAAATTGAGTAGACCTAAACCGTAGCCCGGAGGAACCAGCCTATCGACCTCATTTAAGCTCCTGGGACTTTCTTTTTAATTAGAAGTTTGTTGAGATCTCAACAGTATTCGTTATCTTGCAAGATTCTGTGATTCAGGGCAAATTAAATAAATGAATAAACACATAAAATAAGTTTAAGGTTAAGTATCGACACGGGAGGACTATAATTTATATATTGAATGGTTTTCAGAGAGTTGCATTTCCTTTACATATTATTGTTAGTTTCTTCCTCATACACCAGTCTACTCCTACAAAGTCTCTTCATAATTGTCTTTCATTGTCTTATTCCGAAAGTTTTTACTCGAATAACCTTCGTCTATCAAATTTTGTAATTTACCTTAAATTATAATAGAAGATCTAGTGGACGTTTCACACGGGTGCATTTTACTTCTCCTAATCTAAGACTAGAAGTGTATTTATGTTCGACCCTCACTATTATGTGTCAGATAACTGTATCATAATGATGGTCATTATAACACTGTTTTCCATTATGATACAGTTTCTCCAGCCAATCAGAGCTCGTTCATTGACCAATTAGGTAACGATAACTTCGCGCATGCGCTCAAAATCCAACATGTCGGACATAAACACAACATCGAACTATAATAAATTACCGACATGGAATACCCACCGTCCATATGTTCGCGTAAATAAACTGGCGAATATGAGACAAGAAATAGCACTGTACCTTAAAATCACCAACACTAATTTCTACACAGCGCATTGTCTTCAAATGACTGCGGTGACAATATTACTGAGGGACGGCTGATGTAAGCATATGGCTGCATATGGCATTGCAAGCCCACAGAGCGCATGCGTCGGTCGTTCAAAGCTCTTGAAAGACAAAGATATAACACCCAACGCTCGCTCTGCGATCACAAAATTCCAGTAGCTGACTCTCAACAGATATTTATGAATATTTATGTTAAAACATATAATAAAGTTATAATTATCGTCGAACATAAACAGTCGTATGCAACTCGCCTATAATGGTAATTAAGACACTCGTATGGAAATTATAAAACTCGCATACGCTCGTTTTGTAAAAAATACTCGTGTCTTAATTATAGCCATTATAGGCTCGTTGCATAATGTACTATTGTAAGTTTGTTTTTCTACGTTCGTACTTTAGTCTGTTAATGACTAACCAAACATAAGAGCAGTTTAGATCAGATAGAAACGAAACTTCTCTCCTATACTTGTGAAACAGCAGTAGTATTTTTCCCGCTACTTCGGCGGCTATTTTTAAACAAATGGAGTCATAATAACGCATTACCCCCAAGGTAATGGTAGCCATATCAATACATTCCTGGAACCTGAATGCTCAATGACTTTAGCACTAATGTCTACTTCTGGCGATCATTGTTCGAGTCTTGATCAATATACTGCAAAATGTTGATTTAATTTAGAACATACGAATGTAGGCTATTTCGCGTTGCTTATAATCATAAAATTTTTTGAGAGGACCTTCGATATTTGACCTCGAACACCTGCGTCACTCTAGTCACTGAAAAAACTTTGTGTGATAGAAATGACGATAATAATAATAATGTAGGCTGTGAAACAGAGAAGCTTCTGACTTGCCTTAATAAGGTCTTCGCCGGTACTTCAAAGCCATCTCTCTTTAAGAAGCTGAGTTAAAAAGAGAACAATTTATTCAGTAAAATTAAAAGTTAACATTCGCATTGAAAGGAACAAAGAAACATTCTTGGACGCCTCAGGCGTTTAAATGTCATGCTCGGCTCACACTTGTCTGGCGCTTGGCACTTTTCTTTTGATGTCGGAAGGTAAAAGGATGGCCTACTCTCTTTGCAGATCCGATCGAACTTCTGGAAAGGAATGTAGCGCACTCTGTAAAACGTCAGTAGCATTGCTTTTTCATGTTCCTGTTTGTACATTAAAGGATGAGGGTTAAAATATAAAATCGCCATCGGGACTCGAACCGAATCTTCTGCATTCCGAGTAGTTTGTATCACTCACTACACCATTACAGTTCACGCCAGAAAAGCAGTTAATGTAAAGGTTGAAGCCACAGGGTGCTCTGTGGGCAAATTCTAAAGCTTTGCAGCTCCGTTTAATTATGCTCATTTTCTCCGTGGCTTAGGCGGCAGCACGCCGGCCTCTCACCGCTGAGTCCGTGGTTCAAATCCCGGTCACTCCATGTGAGATCTGTGCTGGACAGAACGGAGGCAGACAGGTTTTTCTCCGGGTACTCCGGTTTTCCCTGTCAAAATTTCATTCCAGCAACACTGTCCACTATCTTTTCATTTCATCTGTCATTCATTTAATCATTGCCCCAGAGGAGTGCGTCAGGCCTCGGCAGCCGGCACAGTTCATATCCTCGCCGCTAGATAGGGGCTTCCTTCATTCCATTCCTGACCCGGTCGGAGACTGGAAGCAGGCTGTGGATTTTTTTTCATCTAGTAGCTACGGTATTGTTAGAACTAGACGTTTGCATTTTAGACTGTGGTGGTGGTAGTGATTGTTGTTTGAAGGTGAAAAACATCTGTCATCTGCCCGTAATGATTAAGGTGACGGTGGAAATTAATGTAAAGTGCAAACTATTACTAAAACTAACTACAGACTCTTACTAGCAACACATTAGAAGATAAAAAGGACAAAATAAAAATAAGGGAACTACTGTAAAAATCACAGGAGAGAAATGTCCTCAACCCTCCGAAAACGAGGATGGACACACGTGGAAAGAAGTGGAGCTAAGAAAGGTAGATACAGGCCCGACGAGAGCCCCGGAATTGCTGAGGGACCCGAGGACAGCTTTCTTTAATTTAATGGCTAAACTATATTTTATACGCCTCTGTTGGATGTAAACACAGCCTGCGAATAGTATCCAAAATATAACAAAGATGACATACAATTAAGTTAATGCTTGCCACGGTGGGTGAGAGGTTGACGTATCGGACTACCAACCCCCAAGCTTGCAGGTTCGCTCCTGGCCATGGTAAGTGATTTTTGAAAGGCGACAAAACATCACATGCATGTCATACGTTGTAAAAGAACGCATTTGAATTCAGTAGGCCGTGTTCATACTGGAAAAATTAATCTCGGGATTTTCCGCCATCACAAAGTTCCTCCATTCTCTTCTAGAAAGTGCTGTAGTGTCAAGGAGCTTAGATATCTAACCTCCTTGAGTTTCATAGCGTTCCAAGGAACTACGAAATTCGACATGCAAGCTGACCTCTGGGTGCCAAATAACAAAGCTTGCACCTGGCACCCGTGGCCATACGATATTATTATTATTATTATTATTATTATTATTATTATTATTATTAAGTTAATACAGTGAATAACCATTGTGTGTTTTGTTTCCTCCTGGTAAATGGCAGTGTTGTCCATTTAATTTATAACATGCTAAAGTTCAAGAGCTCTTTGTGATGCGTCGAGTTTCTAATTCAGTCTTGGAAAAAATCGACGGAATGTTTAATGCACAGTGATCAAATCCTTTCAGTAAAAGAACAACCAATGAGAGAAAGAGAAGATAACAAAATAATAACTAAAAACAAAGTCAATTAATAATAGTTGGCAAACTAAACGCCTTTTTTTCGGCAAGGGGGTTAATTTTGCAAGGTAAATACCGTAATTTCAAACTTATCACACAGGTTGCATAAAATTGGAGGGACCCGGAAAACCCTGTTCTAGGGCCCGTGATCTCTCTCTACGGCCCTGGCTAGATAGGAAAGGGAAAGAGGAGAGAGTCAGCCATAAAGAGGAATGGAGCTAGGAAAAGATCATGGTTTACTTTCAGATTAGTATAGATAAAGTTCTTGGATTTTGGCCGATTTTCATAAATAGACGTCGCTACTTTTATTCTAATATCTTATGCTTAAACTAAAATCACTGCCACTGAAACGTCACAACACATCCTTGCTCATTCAGTCTTCACTCATCTTGACTGCAACCAAAAATCTGGATGCTCTAGGAAGTACTGAATAACAAGTCATTAGATGAGAGCCCAACAATGCCACAACAAACCGCCATTCACACATCCCAATAATAGAGGAAGCACGGAGGTGTCAAGTTTATGCAGCTACCGTTATAAAATTCCAAATCCAATCCTAGGCGATAGAATGCCTTTATAAACCGTACATTTTCATATTCTTGTTTTCAAACACGATCCTTTGACCCGAGACTTAAAAGAAAACCATAAGTTATAATGAATGTAATGAAACGCTTTTTGACAACGTAGGCCTACATTTTCTTAAGTACTTCTTTTGGCTGACAGTGTAATTTATTATTAATATTTTTTATTATTATTAACATTATTAATGTTATTATTTATTTTTATTATTATTATTTAGATGATTAGAAGAGGAGAGATGTTTCTGGCGATTTCTGATGAAGAGAACAGTTAGAATGGTTAAGTAAATTAGCATTTACTAAGGGACCCAGAAAAAGCAAACTTAGTTATGGAAGGGATGATCGAGGACGAGAACTGTAGAGATAGGCCACAGTTAGAATATAAAAGAGATTGCAGCGGATGTAGGATGTGCAGCAATATACAGATGCAACAATTAGCTGAGGACAGGGAGGCGTGGGGTGCTGCATCAAAGCAGTCATAACACTGAAGGCTCAAACAAACAATATTATTACTATTAAAACATTTTTGCCCTAATGGATATTGTTTGAACTTAAATATCTCACGATGACACAATTTTCACATCTCTCCCTTCTTCCTCTTCTCTCCCCAAAATCTCTTCATCCTTTGACTGTGCTCCTGTTTCCGTTATTCTGTCCACATTGTTCTTGTCTTCATCTTTTCATTTGCCTTAAAATATGTACTCTTAATTTTGTTTCTGAATTCTCCTCTGTCTCCAATAATTTGCCTGTTGATCCCCACCTGTCCTAAGTCTCTTTCTATTTCATGATACCAATTAAGTTTTCATGCTTGAGCAGTTAGACTATTATTGAAAATCCACAGCCTGCTTCCAGTCTCCGACCGGGTCAGGATTGGAATGAATGAAGCCCCTATCTAGCGGCGAGGATATGAACTGTGCCGGCTGCCGAGGCCTGACGCACTCCTCTGGGGCAATGATTAAATGAATGATAGATGAAATGAAATGATAGTGGAGAGTGTTGCTGGAATGAAATTTTGACAGGGAAAACCGGAGTACCCGGAGAAAAACCTGTCTGCCTCCGTTCTGTCCAGCACAGATCTCACATGGAGTGACCGGGATTTGAACCACGGACTCAGCGGTGAGAGGCCGGCGTGCTGCCGCCTAAGCCACGGAGGCTGTTAGACTATTTTTTTTTTTTTTTGAAATTCACATGGAAATACAAAACCATCAACGTCGGACTCCTTGCGAGCTAAAGACACTGTTAATAGCACTGGATCGCAAGATGTTCAGAGCAAGTCACTGAAGAGAGAAAACCTTGCGCACTATACTTGCAGTACAAAGGAGGGCAGCCTTTTGCATTAACTGCATATGGTTTCTCTTCAAGCCAGTTATTATTATTATTATTATTATTATTCCTGCTGTTACATCTGGTTAAGGGATGTAGGACTGTTCCCCTGCTGTGCACGTCCCCAAACATACATATTTGATTGCACCTCGCTGTTACGTGGCAGGCAGTACATTCAGGGTGACAAATTAGCCGTACTTAAACATCCACCGTCGCTACTACGGCCCATTCATAGAGTCACGCATGACACATGCAGTAACGAAGCTAGGATTGCAGTCTATTACTGAAATGTCTTCATCTCTTCCCTCATTAGTCGCTCCAGGTGATTCTTCAGCCAATGACCTGGAGTTAATTAGCAACGCCATTGCCCCGTGTCGTGCGCACGCTCTCTGAGTGCAATTTATTACTTTCAACCATTCTATTTTTCGTTGTTTTGGGGTTTGGGACATTTTAGCCATCATGCCCGTGTCTTTAGGTGTTTGTTGAATTTGTCTGATAACCTTGGTTTACCTGCTGACTGTAATGGTGCGTGTAACTGTAATTATTAGGGTTCAGGATGGGGCAGATGCCCCGAAACTTGAAATACAGTAGGTCACCATCCAGGGATTTACCTAGAGATTGTGTGAAAAATCCCGGAAGATATCACACTCAGGATGGTTGCTGTCAACGTCAGAGTCGAACTTTCGAGCGGTAGTACATAGCACTGGAAAATGAGAAATTGCACCAGGTAAAGTTGTTATTGTTGATTCATTGAGGGATTTTGTGACATCAAGGTCATGTAACCCTGTGTACTTGGGTGTGTGTGAAATTTGTTTGATAACCTGTGTCACTGTGATGGCTGTATTAGTGTGTAATTGCAATTGAGATGAGGATTGGGAAGGAGATGGCCGTGGCCTTAATTTATGACCCACGGAAAACCACTTCCAGGATGACTTGAGGTGGGGATCGAACCCGCCCCTTCTTAGTTTTACCTCACGAGGGTGAGTGTACCCTGTTCCAGAATACAAATAAATTTCTTAGCAAAGTCTGGAATCGAACCTGGGCCTTCGCGGTGACAGCCAAGAGTGCTAACCACTGCTCAAAGAGGCAGACTAGGAGAAATTGATTGGTTAATTAGGGCGGTTGTAAATTACACCGCAAAACTATAATCCACTATGCAAACTGAACTGTATATTTCGTAGACCCACCTGTGGAGCCGAATGGGCTAAGCCACACTTCCTCGACGGCAATAAATGAATATCGTGTGAGGAAGTCAGCAGACCGTATATACCGGCTTGATTCAGTTGTAGTTAGTTGTTTAATTTAGGGGCTTGTGCATCGTGATCATTTCAGGCTCGTGTACTTGGATGCGTGTAGAATTTGTATGATAATCTGTGTTGTAACGATTCGATCCCATACTTGTTATATTTAAAGGGTTATTCATTTATAATTATCATATTTATTATTCTTATTAATTAGTACATCAATGAGATGATTTTATATCAGATAATTGTAAGCGGTTTTTATTATTATAGTCAGAAATATTTTTATTAACAATTATTTGTAAAGAGACGAAGTAAAATATATAATGCAACAAGATTGCCAAATAGGATCAACCCAATGCGTCACAAACTGAACGACGTAGTAATAATTTCACCACAGCAAACTGCGTCATTTTCCTGGGATGCAAAGAAACCCAATATGAGTAACCATCACGTGCGCACCATATAGTTCCTTCGAGAAGGAATGGAACATTATATTTCAACTATGGTGTAACCAATACGTCACTACTGTAGCCCATATACGCGTCAAAGCTGCAACTAGCCCTCGTGGAGGAATGAACACAGAAGAGAGGGTAGCTTGCTTCTAGAGTGGGGGCTGTGACACCACGTGACAAGGAAGTATTTGTACCTGCGACATCGGACAAGAGTGGCATTCATCAATAGCTATCAATGAAGGGAGGAAGTGGTAACCTTGCTCTCTGGGTCTTAATGAACTGAGCAAACAGAGTTGGCAAAGTACGATGTCTTGCCGAAATCTATATCAATACATAATGGGTTATATCCCTGATCAAGAGTCTTTCTACAGATGGCAACGTATTTAATGAGGATATTTCATAGTAATTGAGATATCACATCATTTTTTTTAAACATAAGCGACGTAACATCGAGATCATCGATCATTTCTTAAATATGACGAATCTTCGAATGGGTGAGCAAACAATTAAATAAAACTATCGTCTCTATTATAATTTAACTTCAATTAACTATCAATTCATTTTAAATGTTCAGTTCCTTTTAAATTAATTGCCGCATTGAGTAATTTTAAATTCAATTGTGTGACTATCACTATTCTGTTTTATTAATATTTTGTTCTTGAGTCAATAAATTCATTCTCTTCAACGTAATGCCTATTTCTTTCATTGTAGTTAGTACTTTAAGGCAATCATACTCCTTGATTAAATACTGGATTGGTTAGATGACTTTGTCTCACTACGGCCCGGGTAAGTGGTTTCGACTCTACTGCTGATAGCCGAGGTTAAATCAATAAATTTCGATTCACTGTCTTAAATAGGGATCTGGCGCTCAACAACTTATTATATTACACTATCACAGGTAAGGTCACACCACAGTGTATATTATTTATTATTATCATGTTTATTGTTTATTGAACCACAATAGAACCTTTACAGTCATCACCACGTTTAACGACTATTTTTAAAAATGTTACATTTGGCCCTACAACGTCGGACACGAAAACCATTCGGTATTTAGGAGAGGAGTGTATAATTTCAGTGCAAATTGTCAGTGCTTTTGGGGGACAGTGAAGTGAAGTGAAATTTTGGAAGGGCAAATTTTTATACGGCGTACTTCGAGATGTCGGAGGAGGAACAGAGGCAGTTGAGAAGTAGGGATGCAGTCAAGAAAGTTAATTATAAGGAGGTTGATAGCGGTAGCGATGTTGAGAGCGTAGAGAATAATACCAAGATGTCGGAGGTAAATCTTGAGAATAATCCTGAGAGTAATTCTGAAAATAATCCTGAGGTTAACCCTGACACTAATTCAGAGGAAAATATCGAGACGAATACAGAGGTACATCCTGAGACTAGTGGTAGTCAGGATATAGAAAAGTTCATAGAGGTCCCTGAAATTTCATTAGCTGATATCATGAGGGAGATGAATAGAAATAGTAAATATATGAATATGAAGCTAGATAAAAAATAATGAAGAGAATAAGAGAGATAATTTGGAAAGTAGAAAGGAATTCAATGATAAATTTGAGAAATTAGATAAAGATATGGGCAGGCTAAATCAAAATATGAATGAGAAGTTTAATGAAAATAAGCAAAGTACGGAGGCCTTTCTTAATGAAAAATTGGAAGAGAATAGTAGTAAAATAAATCAAAAATTGGAAGAGAATAATTTAAAACTAGATATTGTAGAAGCGATGAATAGAGAATTAAGTATGAAGTATGATATGCTGCAGGAGAGTATTCAGGGGGTGAAACAGGAAATCAGAGGTGAAATTAAGGAGGAGGTAGAGATGAAGGCTAAAGATATTATTAAGACAGTAGATAAGAAATTAGAAGCAGCAGAAAGTAGGATTCAGGAAAGAATAGTAACTGTGATTGAAGAGAAAATAGTAACTCAAGATGAAAGTTTTAGCAAATTGGTAGAAGTGGAAACTAGGCAGGTGGTAGAGACTTTAGGGGATAATGAAGTAGAATCAGTGAAGACAGCCTATAAGGAGACTGTAATTGAAAGCAGATTGGAGGTAGAGGAGATTTTTGAGGTGAAATCAGATTAGAGTCAGACGAGATTTTAGGTGAAAGTAGATTGGAGGTAGAAGAAATTATAGTTGAAAACAGATTAGAGTCATTGGAGATTGTAGGTGAAAGCAGATTGGAATCGGAGGAGATCTTAGGTGAGGAACGGCAAATAGCGGAGATTTTAGGTGAAATCAGATTAGAGTCAGACGAGATTTTAGGTGAAAATAGATTAGCGTCAGAGGAGATAGTAGGAGAAAGCATAGTAGAGTTGAAGGAGATTTTAGATGAACGCAGGATAGCTGTAGAAGAGACTATAGAATGTAGCGAAAAAGAAGTGAAGAAGATGAGAGAAAAGATAGGGATAGGAGTAGGTAAGATAAAGAAAGTACTAAGCACCCAAGAGATTAAGATGCAGACAATCATAGATAAATTAGATAGGCAAACTAGGGAAGAATTTAGTCCTGTGATAGAGGAAGTTAATATGAAATTATTAGTGGCAGAGAAGCGTGCGTTAAGTCATAGTCAGAAGAACATAATTAGTAAACAGGTTAAGAGGAAGAGGGAGATAGATAAGAGCAGAAGCAATAGTCCACGGCTAAAGAGAGCATTAAGTGATAGTAATGGAGAAATGAAAGGAAGACAGGTAGGTAAATATTTTAGAAATAAAATGAAAGAGAAGAGAATCAAGTTGCTAGAGGAGAAAGAAATCAGGATGAAGGAGAGAAAGAAAGCATATGATGTGCAGTGGCGTACTGAATTAGCCAGACTTGGGGATGTGAGAGGGGAAAAGCCGAAGTACTGTGTTACTATGGATGAATGTAGTACAAAAGAGGTAGAAAGTAATGTTATAAGAAAAGAGGAAAATGGAATCCTAGAAAGAGATAGAATTGAAGATGAATGTGGTAAGAACTGTGAAATGCCAGTGAACGTAGTTATGTAAATTTATATTACCGATAGTTACTGTTCCGTATGACTTAAATATTAAGTAATGAAAATTTGTATGATTTAACAGAGGTAGATAAGAAACCTGCTGTGTGTAATTTTAATTCAGTCGTGAAGTTAGGATGGTTAGGGGCGCGTAGTGCCTACGCTTATTGATTTAGATTGACTAAAATCATTTAATTTGGAAGACAGAGATTGTCGTGCTATTGAGCAATTCAGGTAAGTTGAATGTGGGTCCTTAAGCTGCAGGTAAGTTGGAGGAAGTGAGGATTAAATTTTAAAAAGTAGGAAGGTTATTAAAAAGGTAAGTAATCGAAAGAAAGAAATAATTATTATGGCAACCATAATTATGAATATAATGGTAATAAAGATTTAATTCAAAAGTGAGTGAAGATAAGATGATACAATGGTAATAAAACGAAAGAGTTGAAGAATTAAGTATTGATTTAATAAAGAAGTTTCAGTTGAGGACAGCGAGGTTATCAGTGGATATATTTTGAGAAATTTATAAGTGGTTTAGAATTGTTAATGGTAATGCGTTGTATGAATTAACCAACATCGGGTTGAAATGAGGAAGTAGTAACTAATTAGGACATCTGGTACTTGTTGACAGATATGTGTGTGTGTATGTGTGTATTTTCACGTAAATGGACGTGAGTTTGAAGAAGTAGGCCAACGAAGGTAATGCCGTTGAGCAATGTGGTTTTAAAGTTTTGGTAAGATGCCAAATGAAGTTTTTTAAGGAGGAAGTTTTGGTAAGATGCCAAATGGAGTTTTAAGAAGTTTTTGGAGGATGAAGTAGGTCAGCGAGGTATATTCCGTTGAGCAATGTCTTTTTTATGGTGTCTACGGGACTACGTGAAGTTAATGTTGGGAGTTTTTTTTTTTTAAGTATATATGGATGTATGC
This sequence comes from Meconema thalassinum, assembly GCA_946902985.2. Taxonomy (NCBI): domain Eukaryota; kingdom Metazoa; phylum Arthropoda; class Insecta; order Orthoptera; family Tettigoniidae; genus Meconema; species Meconema thalassinum. The sequence continues at coordinate 1,907,364,703 of OX336388.2, read as the reverse complement.
ACACAAGGTAATAAGAGATTACAAAGGTAATATGGTCCAAGTTTGAGTTACAGTTACGCAGGTTTTAAAGATATTACAAGGCTTGTTATCGAGCTAAACCACTTTGTAGTAAAAAGTTACTGATGATTAATAACGAATTAATGATGTGGTAGATTGTTGTCCTACACACAGGTAAAAGTAAAGATAATAATTATAATTAAAAGGTTGACATAATATTTACTAATATTGAAAGGAATTTCTTATAATTCGATGTTTTGAGGATTTTAAAGATAAATCATTTTTTTAGTAGACGAGAAATTAAAGTTTTATTTATGTCATACGGAGTTAGTAAAGATAAGTTTAATATTTTGAAGACAAGAATAAGTTAGTAAGATAAGTGTATACCTGAGGGGTAAAAATGAAGTTTCAATTAAAGGCAGGTGTAATTTACGCAGTTAATTTGGTAGAGCAGAGAGTGTCTGAACTGTGTTATAACTCAGGACTTGCTTTATGAAGTGATTATGGGAGAATATTTGCCAAGTATGAGTGTCGGTGTTATTGACTATCAACTAGTATACTGTCATTATTTTAGGAAGACAATAGTTAGGAAAACAAAGTGTGATGTTATTATTCCAAGGAATTAGTCGAAGCATGTACAATTTTTTTAGCTGAAATTTAGGGGGTTATTGGTCAGTAAGAGGTGACCTGTAACAGTAAGAAGATGTGGGATTATACCACGAATAGGGGAGTTTTTTTGTATGTGACGTATGATGTCACGATGAATTGTTGAGAGTTCTGAGTGATTCTGGTGTAGTAGGAATAAGCTATACTCCAGGCGGTCAGAACAAGTGATGTCTGTAGGACTTAATTAAGAGTTTTGAGAGAAAACTATGGGGGGTTTTAGGTATTCAGCCAGAAGTCGAATCATGTATAGACTAAATTCAAAGTATAAGAGCATTAATATTTTGTGGAACGAAATATTTATTCCGAGGAGTTTGTCATGTGTTTTTGTGAAATAGTTTAGTGATATACGTAATTCAGGTTTATTGAGTAGTATTTTGTCCAAGTCTTAATCATTTTGTTATGGTAAGTAAGGAATGACAATACAGTAAAGTTATATCTTGACGCTAAGTTAAATTTTATAAAGTGAACGAGAAGTCAGATTTTATGTTTATTGGTGATTTTGAAAATTCAAGTTATTGTTTTCGAGAAGTAGTGAAGAGGAATTATGGTTTTTTGAAAAGTTAAGAAGTCGTGGAGACTTAGGAAGTATTAATTTGAAAGGAGGCGGCCGTGGCCTAAGAAAGAATTAAGCCACGAAGGCAGGTGAGTAGTAACTTGGATATTTAAGTGAACTGTTTAATAACTGCTTTAAGGTATTTCGATGTCATTATGTATTTGGGGAAATTTTTACATGTATGACACGCACTGAAATTGGAATTGCCTTAGGTATCTTGCTAAGTTATTTTTTTTTCTTCAATTATTGAAATTGTACTGCATTTGAGTAATCCCTTTATAGAGACGAAAGGAATATTGCGTTGTTTGCATATCGTATGCTGTGATAGTTATAATGTGTTATTTAGCTGGTACGAGAACAATGTAATTCTACACAAGACTGACGAAAAACTACGTTCACTAGATAAGAAGCCAAAATTGTATGTCAAGCATACAATCACCACAATTATAAACGAGTGCAGCGCAGACATACATGTCAAAATTAGAAGTGAAGGGCATTTATGTATATTTCTTTACAGCATAAATATAAAGAAGAATGAACATTATGAACATTTGGAAGAATGAGATAAATGAAAGTTAAAATGTGAATTTTTGTGAAGAATATCTTTCTTGTATATTTTTATGTATTGATGAAGAGTATATTGTATGTTGTCTTTTTGGGGGTTATAATATTTAAATTTATAGTTTTTTTTTATGTTGGATGGGGTAAGAGAAATAATGTGAAATGTCATTTAAATTATTTATCTTAGGGGCGATTGTAACGATTCGATCCCATACTTGTTATATTTAAAGGGTTATTCATTTATAATTATCATATTTATTATTCTTATTAATTAGTACATCAATGAGATGATTTTTATATCAGATAATTGTAAGCGGTTTTTATTATTATAGTCAGAAATATTTTTATTAACAATTATTTGTAAAGAGACGAAGTAAAATATATAATGCAACAAGATTGCCAAATAGGATCAACCCAATGCGTCACAAACTGAACGACGTAGTAATAATTTCACCACAGCAAACTGCGTCATTTTCCTGGGATGCAAAGAAACCCAATATGAGTAACCATCACGTGCGCACCATATAGTTCCTTCGAGAAGGAATGGAACATTATATTTCAACTATGGTGTAACCAATACGTCACTACTGTAGCCCATATACGCGTCAAAGCTGCAACTAGCCCTCGTGGAGGAATGAACACAGAAGAGAGGGTAGCTTGCTTCTAGAGTGGGGGCTGTGACACCACGTGACAAGGAAGTATTTGTACCTGCGACATCGGACAAGAGTGGCATTCATCAATAGCTATCAATGAAGGGAGGAAGTGGTAACCTTGCTCTCTGGGTCTTAATGAACTGAGCAAACAGAGTTGGCAAAGTACGATGTCTTGCCGAAATCTATATCAATACATAATGGGTTATATCCCTGATCAAGAGTCTTTCTACAGATGGCAACGTATTTAATGAGGATATTTCATAGTAATTGAGATATCACATCATTTTTTTTAAACATAAGCGACGTAACATCGAGATCATCGATCATTTCTTAAATATGACGAATCTTCGAATGGGTGAGCAAACAATTAAATAAAACTATCGTCTCTATTATAATTTAACTTCAATTAACTATCAATTCATTTTAAATGTTCAGTTCCTTTTAAATTAATTGCCGCATTGAGTAATTTTAAATTCAATTGTGTGACTATCACTATTCTGTTTTATTAATATTTTGTTCTTGAGTCAATAAATTCATTCTCTTCAACGTAATGCCTATTTCTTTCATTGTAGTTAGTACTTTAAGGCAATCATACTCCTTGATTAAATACTGGATTGGTTAGATGACTTTGTCTCACTACGGCCCGGGTAAGTGGTTTCGACTCTACTGCTGATAGCCGAGGTTAAATCAATAAATTTCGATTCACTGTCTTAAATAGGGATCTGGCGCTCAACAACTTATTATATTACACTATCACAGGTAAGGTCACACCACAGTGTATATTATTTATTATTATCATGTTTATTGTTTATTGAACCACAATAGAACCTTTACAGTCATCACCACGTTTAACGACTCATTAATAAATGTTACAGTGTTATTGTTGTATATGTTGTAATGCGAATGTATTTATAATAGAGTCTAGAATTGAAAAGGAGATGGACGTAGTTCTTAATTTCTAATACATAGGCTGCAAATACATTTGCCATTGATAGCACATATGTTTTAAATATCCGTATTGATAGATGAATTAAAAGTTTAAATTATACGCGTATAATTTAAACTTTTAATACATAGACTACAATACAGCTTTGTAGAGGAGATCCGCTTCTGCTGCGTGGATACTAGAGATATTCCGTCATTTCTGTCCGTTATGGTATACTGCTGTGATTTCAATTATCCATGTAAATAACAGTTTCAGCCTTCCAAGTATATTTGTGTCATTTAATATGACGTATTGTTTGGCGTGTTCCGATGTGAGTGATAAATCAGCTGGTATTTTTGATTTTTTTTATGATTGTAGCGTATAAAGTTTATATATACCGTGCTTACAAAGGCTGCATCCGTGATATTCGTAACTAATTTTGTCAAGCGGTTGGTTTGATTGCCAAAGTTATGACTCGCTACAACAGAGCAGGTACATGGAACCAATACTCCATGTAGTGTTCTTTATAACTGTTGTATCAAAAACACATTTTGAATTAGTAGTATCAGTAATTTGATCTATGAACCCCGCAGCAGTGAAGAGATGCGTACGGTATAGTTTTTAGCCTACTTTTCACATTTTGCAAAAACGAGGAAAAAGTAGTCTTATGAGATCGATCCGGGAAAATGTGTGTCTGTCTGCCTGTCAGTCTGGTTGGCTGGCTGTGTGTGTGTGTGTGTGTGTGTGTGTGTGTGTGTGTGTGTGTGTGTGTCCTATCAACTCCTAAACGGCTGCAGCAATCAAAACCAAATTTAGTATGAGTAAAGATGTGCACCGGAATAGCTCACGTCCATATTTGAAAATGATGTCAGTGCTACCAACTGCTGAAAAAACGCACTAGAAATTTGAGCTCCATGTTGGATATCTTGCAAGGTATGCATGAGAGCTATTCCAAAATTGGCACACATGTAGATAATACTATTTCAGTTTAATTTCCAGGAGGCCAACCATGACAGTGTTGCCAAAATAATTTTAAGCCTTCTGATAGGTCCAATGTTTAAATGCATATAACTTCTACACTATCAATTGGATTTCAACCAAATTTTGTATGTAATATCTGTACATAAACAGATATGACTGAGCGTATTCTTAAGAGCCACCAGGGCTGCCAACTGTTAATAATTGCTCTCTCTATTTTTTAAAAATCGAAATACCAATATATCAGAAAGTATGCAAGCCAACAGCTTTAAACTATGCACACGTATATTCTGACATTTTAGGTTAATTTGGAGTAACTTATATACGTCAGTTCTACCAACATGATTATAAGCCTGCTGATAGTACCAATTATTAAATACATGTAACTTCTATACTATCAGTTGGATTTCAACCAAATTTCGTATGTGCAATGTGTACCATAACAGATATGACTATAAGTATTGTTAAGAGCAATCAGGGCTGCCAACTGTTAATAAATTCTGTCTATATTATTTTTACCCTAATATCAATATATCAGAAAGTATGCAAGCCAACAGCTCTATACTTTGTACACGTATAGCACCTGACATTCTAGATTAATTTGGAGTAATTAATACAAGGCGGTGCTGCCAACATGATTCTATGCCTGCTGATATGTCCAATTTTAAAATACATGTAACTTCTATACTAACAAATGGATTTCGTCCAAAATTGGCACAACAAGATATCATAATAATTCAGATTATTTCTGACCAGCACACGCATGGTATTGTTGGCAACATGCTTTTACGCGTGCTGATAGATCCAGTGTCTAACTGCATGTAACGTCCATTGGACTTCAACCAAATTTTGTATTCTGTACCTTAAGAGGTGGAACTAAGAATATATTCAGTCACCAGGGCTGCCAACTGAAGTGCTCTATTAGGCTACATTATACCAGGTATATTTTGAACTAATTAGATATTTCGATATTACCAACTTAATTTCGTCATTATTCTAGATAGGTTCATATACTGTAGAATAATCATTGGCATGAAAAGTAGGCTGTATAGTTCTTCACGGAACTTCTTGTTGTTGTTTTTTTTTTTTTTTTTTGTTTTTTTTTTCGTCCAGTCTACTTTAAATTAAAAATTGAATGGTCTATCGGCTGCTAATTACGATCAAGAAAAGATACTGTATAAGTACTCGACACGTGCGGAAACTAATTCTCTTTGTCATAGCCTTTGAGGCTCATTTATTTATTTACGTCACTTGGTGCTTTTTCCTGTTATAATACGCTAATAATAATAATAATATCTAAACCAAATTTTCGGTACACAACACAATAAATTGTTACTTACCAAAGTTCTCACACGAATGTAGGCCTATTTTAAATATTTTTATAATAATAATAATATTAATTATAATAATAAGAATAATGTTTTATGACTGTAGCGTATAAAATGTATATACTGTGATTACATAGGCCGCGTCCGTGATATTCGAAACTATTTTTTTACTGGCTGTTCGCCTTAACTGCTGAGCCAAGAGAAAGGCCGTACTACAAATATGCCCCAGAAAGTGTGCTGGGAAATGACAGCTTTGCCTTGTACTGGGATCGTACTTTTATTGACAGACAAGTCAGCCGAACACCACAGACCCGATCTGGTTCTTGTTGACAAATGCATGAGGCACATCCCCTCATCCATGCTAATGATAAGAAAATATAAATTAATCGAAACCATCGCACTAATTCACACAAAAGTGCATTTAGAAAATCTCACTTAATCTACCCATGGTTCAACGATCGATGGCTTAGCAATATCTCATCAATCTGTTATGATGAATGGGTCTATTGATGGTGGATCCATGTGAATAGGTATTTCAAATCCCGACTAGGAGTTTTTTTTTTCCATAAGAACGGAAAGTGTAGAATAGAGTCCACAGTTTTTTTTTTTTTGGAAGGAGCTTGGCATGCCGTGAATAGTGTTCCTTGCCTACCCCTAACCGCTGAGAGTAGCGATGTTGACCATCTGCTGAGACCACCTGCCTGTAATCCCTCTTAGAATAGGAGCGGGCGGTCTGGTTTAGGGGTGGTGAGTTGACAAGTTTCGTCCAGTAATAATTACTTTTCCCCGAGGCATGTGGGGGGATAAAGCACAACCACCCTGGCTTAAAACACACTGTATAGTTTACACAGGCAGAGGAAGGAATCGTTCGTGGATTGTTCATCCGTAGCTCTCGTTCTAGATCACTTCATTTCCCGTGTAAATACATTCACTGAAATATTCAACCCTCAATACTGTTTCTCGGTGTATTTGACAAGCGCATTTGAGCGGTTAAGAGCTGTGACGGAACTCCTGTGTGTTGTTACAGAAACCCGTTTACTTATATGGTATGTGTTCTAAGTATTCAACATACGTGATCATATGATTAAAATAAGAGTCTAATCAGCCTCGTGACCTTACAATTAGATTAATGTGTCCTATAAACTGTTAATGTTTGGTTTTCGTCCTGGTGGGCTATATGTTTAAGTACATATTTCATTGATATGTTTGATATAATATATAGGGGTTCATGTATATCACAAAGTCGGCGTAGCCTACATTCTAACCATTAAATTAAGTAATAAGGCATCGTAACCGGGTGAGTTAGCCGTGGTCGTTACGGCATGACTGCTGGCAGTCGCTCACATCCGGGAGGCGAGGAGGTTCGAATCCCCCCGCCGGCAACCTTGAAGATGGTCTTCTGTGGTTTCCCATCTTCCTTCCAGGCAAATGCCGGGGTTGGTCCCTAACTATAGGCCACAGCCGCTACCTTCCAACGCCTTGTCCTTACATTCAAACTTTCCTCCCCAGACAACACTGCACACGCGACGGTACGTGTAGCTTACCCATTGGGTGTCCGCCTCGAAGCAGCTACAAAACTGGCGAGCCGAACATGTCCTCGGACACTCCCGGCATTAAAAAGCCATACGCTAAACAAAAACAACGATGTTGGACATAAAGGGCAGAAAATCCAACGTAATCCAAGCCGTTTTGGACTTCATTGAGCCACAGACTTTCAGTCTTATAGCTTTTAACCGAGGAGAAGATCCACTTGGTAATGTTGTCCATTCGTTGAAGGTGCCCGTAGAACTTCAGCCACCTACGTCGCAACAGAGTTGTAAATATTTGGGGAAACAATTGAATAATTTTACCACGTCTGTGCAGTGACTTAGCGAAGATGGAGAATATTGTGAGGTATCAAGTCATAAGCAATTAAGACTGGAGGGCCAGTTAATTACAGAAAGATGTTGTGCCCGTGGACAACCTGCGCGTCTTGGTGACGATAAGGTAAATGATGAAGACATCACAAGCACCCAGTCTCTAGAGAACTAACAATCACCCAGTCTCTAGAGAACTAACAATTTGTGGTTAAAATCTCCGACTCATTCAGGAATAAAATTCGGGAGGGCCAGCTGAGAAGACGTAACTTCGAACCTCACCTCGGCCAAATTAGACGTTGTATTCTGTGGTTACACTATTCAATTTCAGGGTATATATTGGGATAGACCATGACGACAACCCTGCAGCCTGTAACGAAGAAAAATACATACGAAGCAAATTGAGGCATTTTTGAAGTACCGTATAATAATTGCAAATTTGACCCCTGTTGTAACGAGAACCCGAATTGTCTGGATGAAAGTCGAATAAGCGAACCAATTAAGCCACGAACGGTCCATTTCAGAGGCAGCCAATGTTTGAATCTATGGATCTCCATACAGTTACTGAAAAAAAAATATTTGGTTTTGTGTTGCGATGTTCGTGCCTTCTGGAGATTAAATTGAGAGTTAATCCATTACATTCTATCCCTTCTTTCCAGTTGGGAATAATCCAAAGACCGCCCTTGGTTAAGTATTTTCTTCTTGAAATATTCCTCCGGCTCAGATGAAGAGACTTTGGGAGAAGAAGAAAACATCATTAGTTAATAATAAATAACCTGTCAACGACGGGTAAATATCTCGGTGTCATTGCAGTAACCTCATAATCATTAGTTGCAGCACGTTCATATTATTGATAATAATCTAATTTCAGGATGAGTCGTACCAACGTGTGATCGCGTAAACTTTGGCGTAATCCTAGCTGATGGCCACGCAGTCGTAATTAAATTAAATGCGATAGTTGATGTGGTGACAATCGCTCGTATCGATAATGTTATTGTCGACAGGTAGACGTTGCTTTTTACGACCTTGTTATGGAGCTGTAATTGGAAGCCGTTAACGGGAATTACTGTGGGGGTGATTTCCGACTTGCGCTTTCTGCTGTATGTACAACTCTACGTGCGAGCAATCATATTTACACATTAATGTGCCCTCAGTGTTTTCAAATGGGGTTGACAATTATTTATTTGACATGAATGTAACCGAGGTTTTATAGCATAAGCCGACGAGGCCATCGTGTCTAGTTTCTGGAGGATTAAATATCAATATAGAGATCTTTGGAGTCATTTTTCAATGTTGCCTTATTGACAATATTGATATTGCAACTTTTCAGTCGGTCAATACAGTGTAATCCCAAATCCTGGTACACGCAAAAATAACTTTTAAACAAGATGTTCAGTAAAGAACATATAGCCTACTTTCTCCTAAATGCATGGGTATTGTTATAACTCTTTGTCCTTTTCAAGGAGTATGATTGAATGTTGGTTATAGTAGCTTGTTGAAATACAACGTGCTATAGGGATATTAAACATGAATATGAGGTGCCCTTTGCTAGTGCTACCTCAGTACCAAATTTCGTTCAATTCGGTTTCACCGTGTTTGAATTGATAGGGGGAATCGATTTGCACACATACTTGGCCACCATCTGCAAACTATTGGACTGATGTTCTTGCAGTTTGGTCTGAATATGATTCCCACATAAAGATATGGTGTTGCAAAATTTGGTAGAGCCTAGATTATTAGGTTGGTCGTAATTACATTTTAGCTTTTAACATTTGGGTGGCCATGATTACGTTTCCGTCAAGATAGCGGTGATATAAAACATGACACTGAGGTGCCCTTTGCTAGTGCTACCTCTGTACCAAATTTCGTTCCATTCGGTTTCACGGTGTTTGAATTAATAGGGGGAATCGATTTTGACACAAAAATGGCCGCCATCCGCAAACTATTAGGCGAATGACCTATTAGATTGGTCAAAGGATGCTCCCTCCATAAAGGTATGTAGTTGCAAAATTTGGTAGAGATCGTATGATTAGGTTAATCGTAATTTGATTTAAGCTTTGAACATTCGTGTGGCCGCCATTACGTTTCCGTCAAGATAGCGGTGATATAAAAACATGACACTGAGGTGCCCTTTGCTAGTGCTACTTCTGTACCAAATTTCGTTCCATTCGGTTCCACCGTGTTCGAATTAATAGGGGGAATCAATTTTGACATAAAGATGGCCGCCACCCGCAAACTATTAGGCTAATAACCTATTAGATTGGTCAAAGGATGCTCCCTCCATAAAGGAATGTTGTTGCAAAGTTTGGTAGAGATCGGAAGGTTATGTTAGTCGTAATTTAACTTAAGCTTTGAAGATTTGTGTGGCCGCCATTACGTTTCTGTCAAGATGGTGGCGATATAAAACATGACACTGAGGTGCCCTTTGCTAGTGCTACCTCTGTACCAAATTTCGTTCCATTCGATTTCACCGTGTTTGAATTAATAGGGGGAATTGATTTTCACACAAAGATGGCCGTCATCCGCAAACTATTAGGCTAATGACCTAGTCATTTGGTAAAAGGATGCTTCCTCTATAAAGGTATGTTGTTGCAAAATTTGGTAGAGATCGGATGATTAGGTTAATCGTAATTTGATTTAAGGGACACTGGGACTGAAATTTTAGTGAAATTTGTGGAAAATGTCGATTTTCGGTTTTTTCCATATTAATACACCCCTATCCCCTGCGGATCATATAGCAGTGTTTTTATCCGAATTCCGCCATTTTAAAAGCCCTGGCGTAGCTTTAAAATGCACGGTGTGTCCTTTAAACGCGCCAGCACAGTAAGTGTCCTGAAGATTCTGAGTCTTGGTGTTTCTACATTCGAAGTATCGCAGCTGGTAAAACACCACAGAGTCATGACAAAATGGCTGTAGAACTTTATGAACCCTTAGTTGTCAAGATTATGCCTGTTTATCAAAGGCTGGCATCAGATGAGCTACTATCCAGATGCATCCGTGGTGCTACTGAAAATCAGAATGAGTCACTGCGTTCTGTTATCTGGAGGAAGTGACCAAAGGAGATTTTTATTTCACGGAAGATACTTGAAATTGCTGTTAGTAATTCTGTAGCAGAATTCAACATGGGGTGTAGTGCAACAACAGAGTTGAAATCAGGAATAAGACTAACTTCAGTATCTCATGTCACAGCACAAACACTTGAAAGATGTGTCAGTCGCAGGAAGTATGTAAGTCCGCGGTCATAATTGGAGAAGTGAAAGGCATGTCGACGGAAGGTGAAACTGACGGAAATGAAGGAGGAGGCTGCAAAACAGAAGAAGGAGGGTGTCACCTATGCTGTAGGACAATCCTAATGTCATTGGTAAGCTGAAACCTTGTAAATTGTGCATCATTTTAGAAAATTGCTGTTTTCTCTGATTCACTTTTTCAGGCATTCAAAATGTTACTCGCGTCATAAATCTTATGATATTGCTTTCAAAATGGGAATTTATTATCTTCATTGCAATGACTATAAACCTGCGGATCGTTTTTTAGATTGCACTTTTGGTATGGCTGCAAAAAAAAATTCAAACTGGAAAAAATACGATTTTTTTGTAGAAAAAAACTTGGATATGGAAAAAAATTAATTTCTTGGCCCTCATTAATGCAATTCAAAATCGGATCCGTAGGTTTCTTCCAATTGTTATAGTGCAACAGAATATTACCTAAAAGTTACACTATCTTGTTTTTTTTTAACGCGGCTGACCTTTATAAAACTTGAATAATTAGCACAATAAATGTACAAAATAATTAATATCTGGAGAACTAATCAACTTACAATGCTCACGTTTCCCACAGTGGTTAATAATATGACTATTCATAACCATATAAAATTTCAAAGCTGTACCTCAGTTTATATAGAATTTGAAAATTTCAGTCCCAGTGTCCCTTAAGCTTTGAACATTTGTGTGGCCGCCGTTATGTTTCCGTCAAGATGGCGGCGATATAAAACATGACACTGAGGTGCCTTTTGTTAGTACTACCTCCGTACCAAATTTCGTTCCATTCGGTTGCACCGTGTTCGAATTAATAGGGGGAATCGATTTTCACACAAAGATGGCCGCCATCCGCAAACTATTACGCTGATGACCTATTAGTTTGGTCAAAGGATGCTCCCCCCATAAAGGTATGTTGTTGCAAAATTTGGTAGAGATCGGATGATTAGGTTAGTCGTAATTTGATTTAAGCTTTGAACATTTGTGTGGCCGCCATTACGTTTCCGTCAAGATGGCGGCGATATAAAACATGACACTGGGGTGCCTTTTGTTAGTACTACCTCTGTACCAAATTTCGTTCCATCCGGTTGCACCGTGTTCGAATTAATAGGGGGAATCGATTTTCACACAAAGATGGCCGCCATCCGCAAACTATTACGCTGATGACCTATTAGTTTGCTCAAAGGATGCTCCCCCCATAAAGGTATGTTGTTGAAAAATTTGGTAGAGATCGGATGATTAGGTTAGTCGTAATTTGATTTAAGCTTTGAACATTTGTGTGGCCGCCATTACGTTTCCGTCAAGATGGCGGCGATGTAAAACATGACACTGAGGTGTCCTTTGCTAGTGCTACCTTTGTACCAAATTTCGTTCAATTCGCATTCACCGTGTTCGAATTGATAGGGGGGACAGACATTCAGAGTACACACACTCTCACACACACACACACACACACACACACAGACTCACACACACACATACACACACACAGACAGACACACTTTTTTCGCCCTGTGTTGATCTCATAAGTCTACTTTCATTTTTTGCAAAAATCGAAAGTAGGCTAAAAATGACTAAAATGAGTATAAACAGGGTCTTCATATTTGCTTGACAATGGCATTCTCGCTCACGCACTCCGCCAGTGACCGTTCAGTTGCCGATTACCGCGCGCGCATATAGGCCTATACATCAGAGTCCGGTGCATAAAATTAGTATCATGCATATTTACTCACCATGTCTACAGTAGATGCTGAAAATGTTCCCCATCCGCTGCCAAACATAATCGGCATCTCCTTATGAAGTTTCCGGTTACTCCGGTTAATTTAGCTTCAGTAAGGAAATAACGACCTTTACGTCTATTTTTATTGTTGACTGAACCTGTACGTTTGAATCTCTGATCATCGTAAAAAATCAGGGAGATATCATTAATAGTTTTGGAGATATAGAATACCGGTGAAATATTTCGCACAGCCGCCATGTTGGATTGGTAAGACGTAATAAAATTTGAAGGGCTCGCGCGGGATCGGCCAAAATAGTACTATGACCTTACCGAGCTTCATTAGGGACACACACACACACACACACACACACACACACACACGGACAAAAGATGATCTCAGTAGCCTATTTTTGTCATAAATGAAAATAGGCTAAATACCAAACCAAACCCCGTGGTGCTACAGCCAATGAAGGCCTACCAAGGGACCGCTGCCCAGCCACTTTACCTGCAGACTTTGGTGTGACGCGTGGCCAGCGCGTCGAGTCCCCTCGGCCACTAATCTTGTTCTCCGTGACCGGGGCGCTAACTCACTGTCAGACAGCTACTCAATATTATCCTCACGAGGATGAGGGCACCCCATACCAGCCCTCACGTCAGTTTCTAAAATCCCTGACGAAGCCGGGTATCGAACCCGGGGCCTCCCGAGTGCGAAGCAGGCGCGCTACCCCAATATCTTAAAATTGTTATATCCTTCCTAACAGCACTTGTGAAGCAATTCGAGCTCTCCTCCCAATGACTTGAGTGATTCCATTGCCTCCTGGGACCGCTGACTGATAGGGAAGCGTACGAGTGGAGCGGTGGAGCGATGCATAAGCCACCTGCATTATCATCTCATTAGGCCCCATTACTCATCTCGCCGGATAAAATTGAGCGGACCAATAAATTAATAGCATCAAGAAAATAGATGAATGGTCAGTGACTGGCTGCCGGATTAATGGCTAGGGAAGATAACGAGGGACACGTGGTGTCCATGGCCCGAATCTGAGCTGCTTTAACATAGGGATGATGAACCACAGTGGGAACGTTCTACCCTGATACGTTCGTACTTTCCCCATTCAAAGGTCACGAATAATTTGTGAGTACTGTTGATTTCAGGACTGCGTGGTAGTTATCGAAAATTAGCATTTCGAAAATTGCGATGCCCGCAATGGACACGGCTTGAATATACAGTAGAAGAATTGCTGGAGTGTTGGTTGGTTCCTCAGTGTAGGGGCTGCGGCAACGTGTTATGTAGCCCGTGTACTTAGGGTGTGTGTAGAATCTGTCTGATAACCAGTGTTAATTGTGATGGCTGTATTAGTGTGTGTTATCTGTTTTTTAATTCAAGTTAGGACTGCAGACTTTCAATTTTCAAGTAGTTCCTACTTTTGCTACAAAACACTATCGTCAACGACAACTAGTTGTGAACTTGGTTACTAGATGCCACCGCAGTCAGCTCCTGGCGACAAACGTTGGAACCTAAGAGCGTTAGTCAATTCTAACCTATATTTTAACTTCACATAAGTGTAATTAGTGGAAGGTTCTTTTACATGCAATAAATCTATGACATGGAACCGCCGGCTTTACTTCCCATCCGAAGGAAGGCATAATGAAGGATTTTTAACGCTCTTAAAATCCGACGACTTCAGCTGGGTTTGAAACCGCGACCTTGACTGTGAAAGCCAATGTTCCATCGTTAGGTAGCTCTATTGGGAGTAGATAATGTTGAGCGAGTTCTTGGTTCCCCCAGCAAAGAAGTGCTATGATGTTCTTCATATTAGAGCTGGTAATAAACGATGTTCGATTAATCGAATAATAATAGATAAATCGAATAATCTGAAATTAATCGACTAATCGATTAATAGGTAAACCGAAGAATCGATTGATTAGTAGACATGAGCTAACAAAATGAGTTTAAATGAGATGTCATTGCTTAATTTGAGTTACCGGTATGCTCTTTTTCGGAATGATGTATAGAAATTTTTATAAGTTCCTTTTACCTAAATATGTCAAGTGTCCTTCCTTGTTCATGTTAACAATAACCAAATAAGGGTCAGTGACAGTGGAAGGAGAACTATCAAATTGGGAAGGGTATCGAAAATAGAAAACGAAGAGTTTCAGCAAAGATTTTAAATTCTTGTTCAATGTTTACAATTTCGGACAGCAATATTTTTGTTTTACTTTGTTTTAGAAAGACGGCACATTGTTTAAACATATATGATACAATATATTTTAACAAATCAATTAAATGTGTGTCTTTCCTCTGTGAGAGCGTAGTACATCGATTACTCGACAAAACAATTAATCAGTTACTCGACCGACCGATTAATCGATTAAACGCCCCAATCAATTAATCGAATAAACGGCCAATTGATTAAAAGATTAAACGCAAAATTGATTAATCGTTATTTGTAGCAATTAATCGATTATTCAAAAACGGAAATTAATCTATTAAAAGTACCAGCCCTACTTCATATAGGCTATGGGACGTAGGGTGAGATTCACTATGCAGCGAGATCCAGGCAGGGTGTATCAAAACCCTGCTGATGAGTCCAACTTAGTACACCGAGATGAAACTCGTCAACTGACACTCCATTAACCTGGAACTCATTTCTGTCATTTAGTATAATTTTGTTACTTTCAACTATCGACCAATAATTCATACAAACAAAACAAAAAAAAGGCTTCTTTTCATTGTATTGCATTTCATATTACATTTTAATTTAATAAATTATCTATCGAACAAATAATTCAGATTGTGTGCAGGAAATATTCTTCTTCTTTATCGTTTACCCTCCAGGGTTGGTTTTTCCCACAGACCAAGCTAGGGATCCCACCTCTACCGCCACTGGCAGTGTCCTGGAGCTTGAGACTCTGAGTCGGGGATACAACAGGGTAGTGTGACTAGCACGTGGCCCAGGTGGCCTCACCTGCAAAGCGAACAGGGGCCTGATGAAGGGATGGTAAGAGTGGGAGGGATAGACAAGGAATAGGGAACGAGGCGGCCGTGGCCTTAAATTAGATACCATCCCGACATTTGCCCGAAGACGAAGTGGGAAACCACGGAAAACCACTTCGAGGATGGCTGAGGTAGGAATCGAACCCCCTCTATTCATTTGAATCACCTGAGGCTGAGTAGACAGAGCCGGGAATCGAACCGCAGACCTCCTGGGTGGCAGCTAACCATGCTGCCCACTACACCACGGAGGTGACTTTTGCAGGAAATATATTGAATTTTATTTGCATGACATCACTTACTACATGCTCAGAATTTCATGAACTTTTGATATTCCAAAAGGATGTTCAATGGCTGCCAGGAAATTTAACATGAGTTGTCAATAAAGTTATGTATTAATTCAGTATTAATTCCGGAAAAATCTGTTATCAATTAGCTTAAAATAATATCTGGTAGATGTCCCTTTTGATTTTTCTCCTCGACCACCTAGTGGTGAAATTGCTAGTATTTTTGGCTGTCACCCCCGAGGTCCTGGTGTGGTTCTCGGTTCTGCCAAGAAATTTAATTCTGATCTGAGAGTTGGAACGGGGTACATTCGGCGTCATGAGGCAGATCTGAGAAGAGGTGGGTTAAATTCCCTCCTCAGGTCTCCGAGAAGTGGTATTCTAAGCCAGCCAAATGCCGGAATGGGTCCAAACTTAAGGCCACGACCGACTCCTTCCCACTCCTAGCCTCGGTTACAAATACACACACTACTACAGATATCACAATGATGCAGGCTGTCAGACAAATACTACGCATATCAAGAATAAATGGGGTTGATATGACTCCGATGTCCAAGCCCCTAAAATCAGGCGTTCTCAATCTTTCTGAGGGTGTGAGCACCACTTTCATGCTATACCAAGTGCCCGAGCGCCATTAAATCGAATATACAACTACTACTACTACTACTACTACTACCACTACTACTACCACTACTACTACCACTACCACTACTACTACTACTACCACTACTACTACTACTACTACCACTACTACTACTACTACTACTACCACTACTACTACTACTACTATTATTACCACTACTACTACTACTACTACCACCACTACTACCACCACTACTACTACTACTACTACCACTACTACCACCACTACCACTACTACTACTACTACTACCACCACTACTACTACTACTACTACTACTACTACTACCACTACTACTACTACCACCACTACTACTACGACTACGACTACTACTACTACCACTACTACCACTACTACTACTACTACTACTACTACTACCACTACTACCACCACTACCACTACTACTACTACTACTACCACCACCACTACTACTACTACTACTACTACTACTACTACCACTACCACTACTACTACTACCACCACTACTACTACGACTACGACTACTACTACTACCACTACTACCACTACTACTACTACTACTACTACTACTAATGCAACAAGCATGAGCCTTTCTTTCCTTTTCCTATCTCTCCCTCCCTCAGAAGTGCTGAAATTGCTAGGTATTCACCGCTCACCAGGCATAGCGCAACTGCTTGCATGACTCATACAGGTAAGATACATTTACGCGTGAACAGTTGAGTTAAATCAGCATCATTCATGTTACTTATAAAAAAGGGATGTTACAATTATTTTTACTGTAGATAATAATAATAATAATATCGTATGGCTTCGGGTGCCGGGTGCAAGCTTTGTGTAGACTATTGACGCCCAGAAGACAGCTTGCATGTCGAATTTTATCGCTCCTCGGAGCGCTATGAAAGTCAAGGAGGTTAGATATCTAAGCTCCTTGACACTATAGCGCTTTCTGGTAGAGAAAGGAGGAACTTTTTATGTTGGCGTAAAATCCCGAGATTTATTGTACCATTATGAACTCGGCCTACTGAATTCAAATGGGTTCTTTAACATGCCAACATCGTATGACATGCGTACCGTGACTTTTGTCGCCTTAAAAAAAAATCAAATCACTTACCACGGCCAGGAGCAAACCTGCAAGTTTGGGGGTTGGCAGTCCCACACTAGAACCACTCACCCACCGTGGCAAGCAGTGTAGATTAAAAAATACTATTTCTCTAAATCATAATAGCCTATTTCTTACTGTGAACACTTGTAATGAAAACACTATTATTCCAGTTCGAGGAACAACATTTGAATTGAAGACTGGATCTCAGGAGAGCCTGTGCTCGCCAGCACCAGGTCGAACCTGCCCTAAATGAAAACAGCAAAGCTTTCCGCTTCATGTATACAAAGATTTTAGCTAATGAACGATGAAGCCGTAGGTAAAACCAGAGTAAATTGCATCATTTTGTTGAACTCGTGTTTTGCCTTGCTGTGCCAGCACGTGTTACACGCACAGCTGATTTCCAGTGGGGCTGAAACACCAGTGCAGTAGTAGGAGTTAACCGGGTGGAACAGCTCATCCTCCGAGACAATGAAACTAGCGATATTTCCTCTAATGATAGTCATCAGACCAAGCTTCCTGTGGATCCATGCTATTTAACGCTTGTAAACGTAGTTGGCGATGAAACTGGTGTATTTTTATTGCTGCCTGTTTTTTGTTGGTGAGGATAAGTGGGAGAGAGTGAATGCAGAGTTCGATACTTCAAACGGACCATCTTCACTCCTTGTTCTGGAGACTCTCACAATAATCTAATTCTTGAAATTATAACTGAGCAAACAAATAATGTAAGTGTGGAATGCTTTGTGTGCGACGAAAATTTGCTCCCTCATCTTAATTTCTTATTTGTGTATTACTTACATGTTGATTTAAAAAAATTGTCTCCGCTTTCATATTGTCTTTGGCATTGTTACGTTTGAAATTCCGTTTGTGTTAGGTGGAAAAGTAGGCACTTGGCAAATAAGTAACGGAAGAGCGCCGTTTTAGAAGTGTCTAATTTGGGCAACCGTAGGTAAAATTGTGTATTAATATTTCTGCGGTACCTAGCTAAAAGAAAATCCGTATTACCTGTTTGACATTTCCCATAACAAAATTGATCCACAGATTGATTGGTTCACAGAAGAGACTGGATTAAACTTACATGAATTAAATAAATTATCTCCTTCGGGCCCTTCACTATCCCGGGCTCTAGGGCTCCTGCTCGTTTGCCCGTCCTTGTCAGTCCTGATCCCTGCCAAGAGTTCACAACTGGTGTGAAATGCGAAAACGATGACTGGACCTCTGCTGTGTCTGCAATTGCTTTCATATACTTGTACCGGACCGCTCTCTTTATCATCCTTCAGCAGGCTGCGTGGCTCAACGGTAACGTTCTTGCTTGCTGCTCCCAAGGTAGGAGGATCAAATCCCGGCGCTGTCAGCTGGCATTTGTGGGTGTACAAATGAGCCGTGTCAGTAGATTTACTGGCACGTTAAAGCTCCCTCTCGGGGCAAAATTTCTGCACCCCGGCGTCTGTAAAATCCGCAGATGTTAAAAAGGACGTAAAACAAATAACTGTTACGGCTGTGAGTTTGTGTCATCGCTCGCCGCATGAGTCACAACTGCCCCAGGGCTGGGCTGTGCCCTGCCTCGTGTATTGCGTGCGCCTTATGCAACAGGGCTACTAGGACAAAGGGATGGTCCAGAATATTCGTGACTGAGCCAGCGATGGAAACCTCAAGAAGCCGTGAACCCTGGATGGATCTAGAAGCATTTATTGAGTCACCGGACTGCTATGTAAGGGCGACCTGTCAAGCAGTGGTTGTTGTTGTGTTTTACGAGCTAGTGCGAGCGAGTGTGATTTCACCGAGTGACAGAGGTGATTGTGGTGCATTGTGAAACAGTGTGTAGTACAGTGACAGACTTACTGCAGCTATTTCCAGCTAGCGTACGGGACCGGCCTCATTAGCAGAGGATTAACTGTGGTCTGTTGACAAGTGAAAGGAGGCAAGAGCGCTCCATAAGGAAGAGACTTGAGGAAAACTGGAGTAAGGTCCTAATTGCTTATATTTGCTGATGAGTAGTGTATCTTTCTGGCCACAATAAAGTTAATTATTTCTTTAAGCAGTAATTGGTGTTGTGCTTTGTACCCACCGTAATCCAGTTAACAAAAGTGCCACTAGGGTGGTGGCACGTAACATAACATTATTATTCTTATCTCTTTCCTCTATCCCCCTCAACTTCCCTTGTTCAACTAGTGTTCTCGCTTAGCCCTGTCGATTTAAGGATATCACAGGCAACACATCGATCTACCGGTATATTGTAAGCTTATCATTATTTAGTATTTTATTTACTCAATTGCAGTGGATATTATTCCCTGGAGGCTACAGAAGATAAATAAATTAACTTGGATGTAAATGTAAAACAAAAATATTGGAATTCAGCCAAAACAAATCAGAATCCTCTATGGACATCAAATTGGTAGAAGAAGAACTAAAGGAAGTAGGAGACTTTTGTTACTTAGGAAGCAAAATAACCAGTGATGGACGAAGCAAAGAGCATATAAAAAGTAAGTTAGCACACAAGGAAAACATTTCTACAGAAAATGAATCTGTTGACATCAATAATATAGATTTAGGTATGAGGAAGTTATTTTTGAAAGTCTTTATCTGGAGCGTGGTACTCGATGGAAGTGAATCTTGGACTGTTGGAGCAGCAGAAAAGAGGTGAATTGAAGCGTTTGAAATGTGGTATTACAGGAGAATGATGAAGATCAGATGGGTAGATAGGATTGCAAATTAGGGGTATTAAGACGAGAGGGAGAGATGTTCGTGGCGACTGCTAATGAAGAGATAGATTGGAAGGACACTTACTAAGACACCCAGGATTAGCAAACTTAGTTATGGATGGAAGGGACGAGGATAAGAACTGTAGGGGTAGACCAAGGTTAGAATACACAGCTTGCCTCTGATGTAGGGTGTGGTAGCTACGTAGAGATGGAACGATTAGCTCGGGACAGGGAAGCATGGAAAGCTGCATCAAACCAGTCAAAAGACTGAAGACTAAAACAACAACAACAACAACAACATGTTGACCAACTGAAAAGCATGAATTCCGTTTACTGATGCAACACTGATAAATGACTTCCAGCGCGATAATATTTTATTTACGTTATTTACTGGCACAGTAATACCGACAGTAGTGGCTACGCTGGCTAAAGCGCAGCATTAGGTCATGGGGCCAAGCTCTCTGCTGACTCAGTAGACGCGTGGGTTCGAGCCCCACCGTCGGCCGTCCTTGAAATGGTTTTCCATGGTTTCCCATTTTCAACACCAGGCAAATGCTGGGACGGTGCCTTCTGACAGGCCACGGCCGCTTCGTTCCACATCCTTGCCCAGTTTCATTAACATCATTCATTTCATCTCTCATTAACTCCTCTCATGAGGTTGGTGTCAGGAAGGGCATCCGGCCGTAAAAACCATCGCCACAAAGACTTCCATCGCATCTCATCCCCGACCCCGTTGGAGAACGGGAATAATAAGGGGTAGACATACATACTGGCACAGTAATAAAATGAGCTGCACCAAATATGACAGCGGGAACGATATCTCACAATTCAACCTTCTATCCACCAAGTATCAAAGCAATTATTTCCACTGTTCTTGTTCTTGTTTAATTCCAGGGGTTTGAACATCGTAGTCACTTAGCCCCTTGTACTTGGGTGGCTGGGTGCAATTTTGTCTGATAACCTGTGTTATTGTGACGGCTGTATTAGTGTGTGTATTTGAAATTCAGGTGAGGATTGGGAAGTAGGCGTGTGTGGTCTTAAGTTAGGAACCATCCCGGCATTTTTTTTTTGTGAGTAGAAGTGAGGAAACTACGGCAAACCACTTCCAGGATGGCTGAGGTGGGAATTGAACCAACCTTAACTCAGTTTTGCCTCACGAGGCTGAGTGTACTTCGTTTCAGCTCTCATACCAGACTGACATTTCTTGGCAGAGACAGAAATCGAACCCGGACCTACGGGGTTACAGCCGAGAATGCTAGCCGCTACACCACGAGATGATCTTTATTTCACGCTGAGTAAGTGTAAAAATGATTGTATATTAATTATTAATACATGCAGAGAACCTATTGGCAACACTCATCCAAATGCGAGAAGACGTATATCAGGATTTTTTTGCATCTGGCCATGATTGATCGATCATGGACGAAAGCAAACTTTGAAATGCGTCACGTCTATACAATAATGGCAGTACACGGCTTCCATGACATCATTTGCCACAACAAGACGTATCATGATGAGCCTTCAATTACATGCAAGTGTCAACTGTGTGGACATGCATGCGATCACTATGACCACTTGGAAATCTATACAAAAAGAACAAGGACAATCAGTGATTATGCGAAACAAAAGAAATTAAGTTTTTGTAACTTAAATGGTATTTGTTGTAAATGTATGGCCACTTGGCTGCATTAAATGTTTAAATAAATGCATGTTTGTAATATATTATAATATAATATATTAATTCTATTACCGTTACTTTAAAAAATGTATAACTTCATATTACGTTTTCTAAAGTAAATGACTTGGAAATTGTGATTATTGTAACGGTGAAATAATAGGCTGTTGCGCATGAGGTCCGGGTTCGATTCTGAGCCTTGTGAGGCAGAGCTGAGAAGAGGTCGTCTCGATTCCCCCCTCACCCATCTTAGAAGTGGTTTTCGATGATTTCCCACTTCCACTCCATGCAAATGCTGGGACGGTTCGTAATTTTAGGCCACGATCATCTTCCTCCCAATCCCGGTCTGAAATAAAAATACAACACTATAGAGCATCCAGCGTTTAGAAAAGACTGTGGAGCCTTATGGCGACAGTGTTGCTAACTCTAGGCAGAGGTAGCGCTGACGTCATACGTTATGTTCACCCGCTTCGAGTACTGCGCTTTCATAAGTTAGCGAGACAACCACAACCCCAGCAGCTACCTGAAATAGAACACGCCCAGGAAGGAGCAGTTTTGCAGGTGTTAACGGATTGGACCAGTATTAAGGATACTGTATGCGAAGAGAACCAATAACGACATTCATTTCGTTGTGATATGACGCATTACTGATTGACAGATGTCGAGAGCACAACCCTTCCTTCCTTCTCGGATGTATGCAGACGATGTTAACAATTTTTATGTCAGCAATACTGTTGATCATCACCTCTTTAGTTATTAGTTAGGCGGTAATTTAGTTTCTTTCAATTTTACTCTTGTTGTTTTGTTTAGATTAATATTTGTAATATTGTAGTGAGTTAGCCTTGCGGTTAGGGGCGCGCAGCTGTGAGCTTGCATTCGGGAGATAGTGGGTTGGAACCCAACTGTCGGCAGCCATGATTCGATCGAAGAGAAAATAAAACAGACACACAACAGTAACACCAATGACGGATAGTGCTTCAGAACTTATGTTGTCGATGGAACTGAGCACGTGCTCCACTCCGGGCGAGCATGCAGCACTGGACGAGGCTCTTCTTTCCAGCGTGCTAACCTCGAAAATTTTTAAATTACTAAGACGTAATATAAGCGATACTTGTACGCAATAACAAAGGTAATCAGTTGGCAGATAATTGTAGGAAGCTATTATGACGAAAAATATGTATGTTCAGAGTTCCTTCATGATAAAAGGTGAGACAACAAAACCAGTGTAGGGGGGATTTTCGTTAAAAGTAAAAGCCCATAAGACCCACAGTCTTTTCTAAACGCTGGATGCTCTATAGTATAAACATTTCAACAACACAGTTTATCAAAGACTATTCATACACACCCAAGGATTCAGGGATAAACCACCACGATAACGAAAACCTCCGCATGAATCAACACAATAACGGCAATTCATCCGACATTTCATCATGTTGGGAATAATGACTATGACAATAAAATGCACAATATGTTTCTTTCACTCCTCACTTGAAACGAGTGGAGTTGACCAACGGCTCAGCAAGATTCTCTTCAGCCTGCAAACAATACAGTCATTATACCGGTGTCTCGCCAGCGCTATTTCTCCAATGTTTCTCACGATACATGTATTTTCAATTGAAGATTTTTAGCCTATTTTCAATTTTGAAAAAATAGGCTTATGAGATCACCTTTTGTCCGTGTGTGTGTGCGTGTGTGTGTGTGTGTGTGTGTGTGTGTGTGATTCGTGTGTGTGTCCCCCCCTAATAAAATCTAAACGGCAGGAGCGATTTCAATGAAACTCGGAAAGTTCATAGCACTATTCCCGGCGACCTCGACCGTGCCCTTCAAATTTTGTTACGACTCACCTATCCAACATGGCGGCTGTGCGAAATATTTCACCAGCATTCAATATCTCCAAAACTATTACCGATATTACCCTGACATTTTCTATGGTGATAGAGGGAACTACTATAAGTTCACTTATGTGACCTTTGAAAACCTGGTAACTACAAAACCAACATGGAGGCCAAGCGAATTTGCGACTTTTAAATAGACGTTTCTCGTGATTTGACCAACCAAACACAATGAAACTTGGTACAGTATATGTTTATATACATTGTAATGCACCGACATCTAACTTCGTTCAATTGTTTACATAATCACAAGATGGCGGATGTGCGAAATATTTCACTGGCATTCTATATCTCGGAAACTATTAGCTGTATCTCCCTAAACTTTGTACGGAGATAAAGGGCACTACTGGAAGTCCATCTATAAGACTTTCAAAAACCGGTTGACTACAAAACGAACATGGCGGCCAAGCGAATTTGAAAATTTTAAATAGACCTTTCTCGGGATTTAATGTTCCAAGCGCACTGAAACCAGGTACAGGAAATATTTATACACATTGTAATCCTCTGGTGTCTAATTTAGTTCAATTGTTTACATAACCTCAAGATGGCGGCAGTGCGAATTTTAAAATTAAGTTTTTATTTCTTGTGATGTAGTCATGCGATCGAAGTGAAAGTTTGAATAATGAACCTACGGAATAATTTTCCTTTAATGGTACATGACTCTATGGCCTATACATTTAACAATCCAACATGGCGACCATCCGAAATATTTAGACGATACTGAATATCTACGAATCTATTTTAGCAATCAAACTGCATTTTTTAATGTTCATAGGGACTATGAGCTTAAGTTCACCTATAGAACTTTAAATAACCTGGTGATCACAAATCCAACATGGCGGTGACGCGAATTATAAATATTCACATGGACGTTTCTCGCAATTTAACCATCCGAGTGCAGTGAAACTTGGTACAGTAAATCCTTATACGAATGTTAATCCACTGGCATCTAATTTATTTCAATTGTTTCCATAACCTCAAGATGGCAGCTGTGAAAAATTTTAAAACTTCCTTGTTTTTTCTTGTGTCCTAATTATGCGATTGAAATTTGAATACTACACGTTCACAATAATCTGCATGTAAAGTACATAACTCTAGGACCTACATATATAAAATCCAACATGGCGACCATCCGAAATATTTAGTCGGTTCTTAATATCTACGAATCTATTACAGCAATCAAACAGAAATTGTGTATGTTGATAGTGGCAATGAACATAAGTAGGATATATGAAAATAGGCTGTATAGTTCTTCACGGAACTACTTGTTTTGTGTAGCTATAGTCAGCATGTTTATCGACTGACCACCTCGTGGCGCAGTGACTAACATTCTTTGGTTGTCGCCCCGGAAGTCCAAGTTCAATTCCCGGCTCTGCACAGACATTTACTTCTGGTCTGAGAGTTGGAACCGGGTCCACTCAGACTCATGAGGGAAAACTGAGAAGATATGGGTTCAATTCTCACCTCAGCCATCCTGAAGTGGTTTCCCCACTTCTACTCCAGGCAAACGCTGGGATGGTTCCTAACTTAAGACCACGGACGCCTCTTTTCCAATCCTCACCTGAATCATAAATACACACACTAACACAGCCATCACAATAACATAGGTTATCAGACAAAATTACATACATACCCAAGTTCATGGTGCTAAACAACCACGATGTTCAAGCCTCTCAAATAAAACATCATCAACTGTTTATCGACTACGTTTTGCGACGCCCAGTTTAAACGCAAATCATCTATCTCTAAGAGGAATAGCCTAATAATAATGCAAAATGTTATTATTATTATTATTGTATTATTATTGTTGTTGTTGTTTTATCAACAATTCGATCGGATAATGCTGTCAATATTCCAGCTGTATAAGTCTTTACATTTTGATAATGGATTACTAGATAATATGAAACTAATCCCAATCCACATAATCATACGAGAATTCTAAAGAAATTACGACAAATACGAATTAAATTAAAAATATACTAGTCAAATTAAGACTCGTTATTAAAAACATTACAGATAACACAATATCGATACTAAAACGATAAATGGATAATTACCAAATCGTATTGCAATTGTTCATCGCTAAAACAATTACTGATGAAGAAATAAATAATTCAAATAAGACATCCAATCAAATATGACTAGGGAAGATATATTCAGGTGTAAAAGCTTCTCATTCAATAAAAAATAGTTCTATGACTTATAATAAAACAAAAACCTATTGTTACAAAACATATTGACATCAAATATACAAATCTAAAAAAAAAAAAAAAAAAAAAAAAAAAAGCAATGATGATAAAATATTCTAAGGTAAAATCTACTATTTATTTGACACCACGAATCAATATTTTTGTAAACAACTTAATTATAAACCACAATATAATTTTCTCGACCATGCTTGTATCCGTAGACAAACAGTAGAAATGGGAGATAGTATCGTAAAACAATTTAACTTTACATGCAAGTAAAGTAAACGCCATCGTGTATTATTTTGGGTCCATTGGGACCAAGGTTAGAATATGTTACACTGATTGCTTCGGATGTACGGTGTGGTAGCTATGTAGAGATGAAACGATTAGCTCAGGACAGGGAGACCTGGAGCGCTGCATCAAACCAGTCAAAAGACTGAAGACTTAAAACAACAACATTGCAACTTTAAGTGAGTTACTATTTACACTAACCAATTGTAATTGTTACTATTTTATTAGTAGGCAACTGTAATGCTAGCTGTAACTTAGGTACATGAAAAATAATATAATCAAACTCAAACATGAACGAGTGGTAATACAGAAATAAATGTCTGATAGTAAAGCGTTGTAGTTGGAAATAACAGACCACATTTAAATGCTTGGCTGAATAAATCTGAAGTACGTTTTCAAGCTAGAACGGCACGTTAATTCAGTTACGTACTGAAACATTGTTATGTACGTTGTAACTTTATGTACAATATAACTCCGTGCAGAGAGAAGACAAGGAACTAAGGACCGTAAAAACAGAAGAATGGAATTATAGAATACAGAGCAGTATTTCACATTCTTCCGCTATGTGAACAAACAGAGCCATTAGTATTTTGATTACAACCATGTATCACGAGCGAGATTTACAGTCCCTTATTCAGAGCTGGTGAGGTGCCAAGCGTTTAGAGGACGCTGCTTGAGCACAAGGCAATGCATTTACACTTCATAATATCAGGATTTAGTTATATTGAAGAATAAAGAGGCGAACATGGTGAAAATCTTTCTCTAATTTTACCGAGAAGATGAGCTTTCAATATTCAGACGGATCCGATTATTTCACTCGCTAGGAGCCGGCAGCTGATTTATGACTCACTTTGCAAACCAACATACATGTGATGACCTACATGTCCCGAATTTCTACCACATTGGCTGCAGGAAAATGTGTGTGTGGAGATTGTTTCGTACACAGTGTAGATGTCGTCAAACACGTGCTGGAAGAAAGGGACTCTAAAATATGAAATTATTATAATTAACTTATTATTACATTTGTTTTCATTAATGGCCTCAGTTCCGTGGCTTAGGTGGCAGCACGCCGGCCTCTCACCACTGCGTCCGTGGTTCAAATCCCGGTCACTCCATGTGAGATTTGTGCTGGACGAAGCGCAGGCAGGCAGGCAGGCAGGTTTTTCTCTGGGTAATCCGGTTTTCCCTGTCACAATTTCATTCCAGCAACACACTCCACTATCATTTCATTTCATCTGTCATTCATTTAATCATTGCCCCAGGGGAGTGCGACAGGCTTCGGCAGGCGGCACAGTTCATATCCTCGCTACTAGATGGGGGCTTCATTCATTCCATTCCCTGACCCGGTCGGTCGACTGGAAGCAGGCTGTGGATTTTCATTTTTCATATGGCCTCAGAAGATGTCTTACAACCAATTAGGAATATTCCTCAGGATATTTAGGAAAATACTTCTCTCATAGTAAACTATTAGACTATTTTGTAGGCCGCATGTTTCATTGAAGGACATTGATGCTAAATGGGATCAATATAAATTAACACCAAGAAGAGAAGCTGTATGTAGCCTTCTTCAGACTTAACACTGGCCATGACTGACTTTCAGCTCATCTGAAACGAATCAACATCCTGATATCTTTGTCACGAACCTGGAAGTAAAATGGATAAGGGGCACCTGCTACATTGCAACAAACTTGATGTGACTGCTAGAACTTCAGGAAACCTTACACAACTCTATTGAAACGCAAGGAAGCTGATGGATTGGAATCGGGGCTAGCCATAGGAAACAACATCGATGTAGTACATTAAATTCACTGAGTCTACCAATGATTGAGATTTTTATTTTATTTTAAATTTTACTTCTGCGCCCTTTAATCCAGGATTAGGTGATATTCTGATGCATTAGTTCAGACTCTTTCAATTCATTTAAAAGAATAAATAGATTTATTATGTTCAAACGGCATTGTATGTTAGAATTCCATGATTATTTGCTTTGTAATAAATTAATTGTAATTTATGAATATTACGATTCCTTCTGTATTGTTACGGTACTCATATTAAAAATACCGTGAGGCTCTCTCGAAAAGCAATCTGTACTTTACGAATTAAATGTTCATTCATTCCTTTAGGTTTTACTTCCATTGTTACAAGGAAAGATATAATTGAAGACCTTGCGTTTTTCTATCCTGCAGTCCGTGTAGGTGACAAAGCCGGTGA
This sequence comes from Meconema thalassinum, assembly GCA_946902985.2. NCBI lineage: Eukaryota > Metazoa > Arthropoda > Insecta > Orthoptera > Tettigoniidae > Meconema > Meconema thalassinum. The sequence continues at coordinate 1,907,336,255 of OX336388.2, read as the reverse complement.
GATTATAATGCTGAACTCCCCTCTCTGATTATCTTATTAACCGGAGCGCCACTACCTGTGTCTAAATACCACCATAAGCTGGCAGGTTCCATATTACGCCATGCTCTTTGTCCTCCTGTATTATGTAAGCCCAGTGCCCACTACACTTTACGTGTCATTAAGTTTAAACAACTTCCGTCGGCTGCCCTGCCCTACTCTGCCCGGCTTGGTTGTGCCATGCATATGAGCTTTTGCTAGCCGGAGGGTGAGAGGTAGTGTCACCCCCAGGAATGCACAGTGCTACCAGCTGTTCAATCGTAAGGAGATTTTCCCGCCTTTGCTTTTAAATCGCATGACGCCAGCGCAGTAGAACGAGTTTTATCACAACCGACTAGGTGCACTGCTTTGTTCAATTGTTGCCAGATGTGGGATTTAGGAGCTATAGCTAGAATACACTGATTTTTAGCCTATTTTCAATTTTGAAAAAATTGTGTGCGTGTGCGTGTGCGTGTGCGTGTGCGCGCGCGCGTGTGTGTGTGTGTGTGTGTGTGTGTGTAAAATAACATCTATACGGCTGGGGCGATTTCAATGAAACTCAGTAGGTTCATAGCACTATTCCGGGCGACCCCGACAGTGCCCTTCAAATTTTGTTACGTCTCACCAATCCAACATGGCGGCTGTGCGAAATATTTCACCAGCATTCAATATCTCCGAAACTATTCCCGATACCACCCTAGAATTTTTTACGGTGATAAAGGGAACTACTAGAAGTTCACCTATGTCACTTTTGAAAAACTGGTAACTACAAAACCAACATAGCGGCCACGCGAATTTGCGACTTTTAAATAGACGTTTCTCGCGATTTAACCAACCAAACCCAATAAAACTTGGTACAGTATATGTTTATACACATTGTAATGCACCGACATCAAACTTCGTTCAATTGTTTACATAACCACAAGATGGCGGATGTGCGAAATATTTCACCGGCATTCTATATCTCTGAAACTATTAGCAGTATCACCCTGAAATGTTGTACGGAGATAAAGGGCACTACTGGAAGTTCATCTATAAGCCTTTCAAAAGGGAGTTAACTACAAAACGAGCATGGCGGCCAAGCGAATTAAAAATTTTAATAGACCTTTCTCGTGATTTAATGTTCCAAACACAATGAAATCGGGTACAGGAAATGTTTATACACATTGTAATGCACTGGTATCTAATTTAGTTAAATTGTTTACATAACCTCAAAATGGCGGCTGTGCGAATTTTAAAATTACGTTTTTATTTCTTGTATCGTAATCATGCGATCGAAGTGAAAGTTTGAATAATGAACCTACGCAATAATTTTCCTTTAATGGTACATGACTCTATGGCCTATACATTTAACAATCCAACATGGCGACCATCCGAAATATTTAGACGGCTCTGAATATCTATGAATCTATTATAGCAATCAAACTGAATTTCCTTTTGTTCATAGGGGCTATGAACACAAGTTCACCTATAGGACTTTAAATAACCTGGTGATCACAAATCCAACATGGCGGCGACGCGAAGTATAAATATTCACATGGACGTTTCTCGCAATTTATCCATCCTAGTGCAGTGAAACTTGGTACAGTAAATTCTCATACGAATGTTAATCCACTGGCATCTAATTTATTTCAATTGTTTCCATAACCACAAGATGGCAGCTGTGCGAAATTTTAAAATCTCGTTTTACTTCTTGTGTCCTAATGATGCGATTAAAATTTGAATGCTACACGTACACAATAATCGTCATCATGTAACAGTACATAACTCTAGGACCTACATATATAAAATCCAACATGGCGACCATCCGAAATATTTAGTCGGTTCTCAATATCTACGAATCTATCACAGCAATCAAACTGGAAATTTGTATGTTCATAGTGGCAGTTAAAATAAGTAGGATATATGAAAATAGGCTGTCTAGTTCTTCACGGAACTACTTGTTAATCTTGTCTTGGTGGTAGTATACTGGCAAATTCTAATATAATTGCAAGATTTTCCTCAATGCAGTATTTTTTAAATAATAATAACTTTATTAAAACAATGTGTAGACCACATTCATTTGAGTATTAACTATCACCATTCTTTTGTTAGCGTGTTAAATGGCAGAGTTCTGTTTTCACACTTCACTAAATGGTACTTGGGGCATGGTTTGCTGCATAGTTTACAGACACAGTCCCCCTTGGATTCAAGGTATGATTCGTTCTGGCATATCTTCCCATGGAATCCATGGGCGGCGAATCGTGTGTACAGGTGGCGAAGCTCAAGTTCGGTCCTTTCCAGGTTTCTGGTTTCATAGCTTCCGTTTCCATTATTTCTCATCGAATCACGCTGGCTTAGATCTCTCTCTCCTCGATGACGGTTTTGTATGCTTACGTTTCCGGTAGTCCGAAGCAGTGTCTTATATCTTCGATAAAGAAGGATTCCTGCGCTATTACATACGCATAACTGTTCCTCGTGAACTTTGAGATTGAGAGAGCTCTTTTGAAATATCTTGCTTTAACGTTTTCTTGTTTCTTAAGATAATTCACTGTCAAATAAGGCCATAATAGTTGGACTCCATTTGTGTAAAAGGAGCCATAAGATTTAATCAAATCAATTATTGGCCCAGCGATGAATAATTCAAGGATCATGCTGACCGTAATTCGCTCCTGCTTTGTTCTCAATAATTCCGCTCTTTGTCACAGAAAACAGAGAACTATATAAATATTGCTTGACTAGTAGTACATAGTTATGTTTCTCTATCTTATGTAGGGGAAGATGACATAGAGATTTCACCTCTTAAGACAATAATTACAACCACCTCTGTACCTTGCAATAGAAAACACTATCAACATAATGTGCAATTCAACCAGTTGTGAAAATATACTTATAGATGTCTTGTTGTTATCTATACGAGAATAGGCTGAGGAAATATTGAAAATAAGAGAATATTTCGGAAGTTCAGTATTACACATTTCTAATTTAAACCCTTAACTTGTGAATTGCTTTTCCTGGGGCACGCTTTGTGAGGTATGGTACATGTCCGATTGCTGTGAGTTTGTCTGGACTCTCGAAAATCACCGCGGCTCTTATACCTATTGAAGATTAGAATATTGATAAAAATCTGTATTTTATTACTGAATTAATACCGGGTGGGGAAACTGTGTGATTTAACGCGGAAGTTATTGAGCTTGAACCCTCTCCTTTGAAGTCCTTGGAATGGTTTTCCATGGTTTTCTCATGTTCTGTTCCAGGTAAATAACTGAATAGTATCTTATAATGACCCACGACCTCTTCCTCCACACGTAGCTGATAACCTCGTAGTTCCGCCCTTTAAATCAACAATAACTAACGCTTTATCCCCAATCCTTGCCGAGTTACATTGTTCGTCAATAATTTCTTCTGATCGATCCCTCTCGTGAGATCGAAGTTAGGAAAGGCACGTGACCGTAAAAACCATCTGCCCTGAAGACATTGCATCTCATATCTGACCTCGTAGAAAAAAGGAATAATAAGCGGCAGCAATGCAATACCGTATTTATAGAAATTACTTTAGAGAAATGTCTTTGGTTGTTGGTGTTTTAAAGTTTTTCTAGGTTAACGGTGAAAGTCCTTGAAATGTGGCCATATCTGTTTCATTAAGGGTTGAAAGTAAGGAACTAATCTCTAAATCCATTTCTATGGAGCTAAAACATCCAATGTTATGTCTCGAACAGACAGCTTTAAGTAATATCCCTCGTTGTCACCCATCGAGATCATATTTTTCTGATTGGTCCAATAGATCTCTCTCCAATACGTTTTTCGTCCAAGATTAACAGCGGCACTTTCTTAACGTGGACCAATTGTTATCAGTTGGAAATCACGACTGTCTGGATTGCTGGAGACTAGGCTTCAATTCCCAACGGGGTATCACTTGCAAGTCTTACTCTACATAGCCTATATCTTTATTATAGTTTTTCGAATATTTCACAAATGTTTGTTTGCCTGCTTGCTTTATGTTCGCTGGTGAATTTCAAGTAGGCCTAACCTTTGTTTAAAGATAGCCCTTAGCTACAGAGTTCGTATTGGTCAATGAGACCATGATATAATGTAGGTACTTGAATGTTCATCTTTACCTTTAGTTGTAAAATTGTCGACACAATTTATTTAATCATGTTTTTTTCTCTTCCAGGTGAGTACCGACGCTACCACTGCGCTGTAATGTTACTGTAAGTAGGCTACATGCACTATCTAAAAGTAAGAAGGCTGTCTGATGAATGATTATGTATTCTCTAGATACCTTGTTCAATATTTAAGGCTGTGCGATCGCCACCGCCGTCAATCGCATGGCAAGAGATGGCAGCACTACTGTATTACCGATAGCAGCCACTGCATTTGTGTTAGTGACGTGTCACCCTTCAATTATCACCTCCTTCCGCCCCTACTCCCACCGCTTCTCCTCGTCACTCAATGTCTTCTCTCTCTCTCTCTCTCACTGATAGCGTTGTTTTGCATCTGAAAAACAAACCAGACTTGCTTTCCGAGCCGTATTGCCAATTTGTGGACTACTATTGGATTTTTATTATGGATACTCGAGTTTAGGCCTTAATTACAACCAAACCAACAGACCTATTGAAAAACGAGTTATACCAATATTTTCCTTGTTTAATTCTGCGTTAGACTATATAAGCCAATTATTTTCAAGTTTATTAATTATTTATTTATTTGTGGTTGTATGAAAAATTGACGTCTTTTCTAGGAACCGCTCACTTAAAACTATATACATGGAAAACTACTTGGCTGAGGGTAATAATAATAATAATAATAATATCGTATGGCCTCGGGTGCCTGGTGCAAGCTTTGTTAATTGACACCCAGAGGGTAGCTTGCGTGTCGAATTTCGTCGTTCCTTTGAACGCTATGAAAGTCAAGGAGGTTAGATATCTAATCTCCTTGACACTACAGCGCTTTCAAGTAGAGAATGGAGGAACTTTGTGTTGGCGGAAAATCCCGAGATTAATTTTGCCATTGAACACGGCCTACTGAATTCAAATGGGTTCTTTAACATGCCAACATCGTATGACATGAGTATCGTGATTTTTGTCGCCTTCAAAAATCACTTACCATGGCCAGGGGCGAACCTGCAATCTTGGGGTTGGTAGTCCGACACTATAACCACTCACCCACCGTGGCAAGCTTGCTGAGGGTAATGCAATTTTTATATGTGATAGGCACAAGTATTGGTAGTGCAAATCTCAAGTTTCAATTTTTTTCAACTACCCGATAAAAAGTTCTTATACTTTTTCTGACGTAACGTTTTCTCAGCCCAGGATAAACGTACAGCAGGAAACTTGGTCTCATTTTGAAGCTCTCATTCGTGATTATCGGAAACTACGACCACTGTAAACGTACAGTGTGATGACGAATTTATGAAGAGTAATATTAATGGGAGGTTTTGTGCGTTGTGTGTAGGTATTCTCCCTCCGTCCAGCCCAATAAAAAAGAATATATTATGATATAGGCCTATTATGATTATATTTTGATATAGTATGATATGATTCACGGAGTGAGGTTGTGGTTAGGGTTGTGCAGCTGTGAGCTTTCATTCCGGAAATAGTGGGTTCGAACCCCCCTGTCGGTAGCCCGGGTGATGGTTGTCCCTGGTTTCTCATTTTCACACCAGGCAAATGGGCGCTGTACCTTAATAAAGGCCAAGAGTTTAGTGCTTTTCAGTCGGTCAACACGAATGTACCCAAAAGAGATGGGTTATGCCCTAATCCTGAAATAAATTACACGAGATTAATGGGTACATTCGTGTTGACCGACTGAAAAGCACTAAACTCTTGTTTACTAAGGCAACACTGAAAATATGGCTTCAAACACCACAATGTTAATAAAGGCCAAAGCCGCTTCCTTCCCACTGATAGTCTTTCCTATCCCATCGTCGCCATAAGACCTACAGTATCTGTGTCGGTGCGACGTAAGGCAAATTGTAATATGTACATTATTTTGATATATATTGAAGATTACAACTCGCATAATAGGCCAGGCGACAGGTAGTTCAATAAGGAAATAATTAGTGGAAAGCTGGAAATTGCTTTAATCGCTTTATTTGGACCCAGATATTACTCTCCCAAGTTTCTTCCTCGAGCGAAGTCGGTGTTGGCCCTTCTGGCCCTAAGAAGGTACCATTTTTCAATTTCTTTGCAAATATCTCCCAAATCTTCAACTTTATCAACAAAATACCTATTATAAAAAATAATCTAGAGTAAATTTCCTACAACAATTTTCCCTACCTTTTGTCTCTAATGTGAACCGTTACGATGCTACGACCATTCAAAGTGGAGCCCTTTTTGATTCATGCGGAAAAGCTATGGAAATGATATGCCATATCAACGTTTCTACATGTTTTAATATTTGTCAGCATTCCAGATGCACAAGCTGTTAACTTGTTACAAGTATAACAGATTTTCAATGTAAACAGCTGTGGCAAAATACCTACCATTAGTATCATTTTGCAATATTGAGTTTTCGACTACAGAACAGCATGTGGATGCACGGTGTGCGCGGATCTCGCGGGATGATGCGGACTTGAAAAAATTTGTTGGATGGTTATCAACTCAAGAGCCCTTTCCTCGTGGACAACACGTTGTTTCGTTAAGCACAGGAGTTGTCGGGGATGGACAAATCACTTGTCATATGGCCTATGAAATTGGAATAGCAGCACAAAAAGGCATAACCGGCAACAATTTTCACGATGTGAAGTTCCTTAGAAAAAATGGCGTGATGCCTCTCCTCGCGGTAAATTCGAAAATAACAAGTAGTTCCGTGAAGAACTATACAGCCTATTTTCATATATCCTGCTCATGTTAATTGCCTCTATCAACATACAAAATTTCAGTTTAATTGCTGTAACAGATTCGTAGATATTGAGAACCGTCTAAATATTTCAGATGGTCGCCAGGTTGGATTTTTATTTTTGTACTATTACATTAAGATTATTGTGGTCGTGTGGTATTCAAACTTCAATCGCATGATTAGAACACAAGAAGTAAAAACGAGATTTTAAAATTACGCACAGCAGCCATCTTGTGATTATGCAAACAATTGAAATAAATTAGATGACAGTGGATCTACATTTGAATAAGCATTTAACGTGAAACGTTTCACGGCACTCGGATAGTTAATTCGCGAGAAACGTCCATTTAAATATTTATACTTCGCGTCGCCGCCATGTTGGATTTGTGCTCACCAGGTTACTCAAAGTCCTATAGGTAAACATATGTTCATAGTCTCTATGAACATAAAAAAAATCAGTTTGTTTGCTGTAAAAGATTCATAGATATTGAGAACCGTCTAAATATTTCGGAAGCTCGCCGTTTAGGATTGTTATATGTATAGGCCATAGAGTTATGTACCATTCAAGGACAATTATTGCCTAGGTTCATTATTCAAACTTTCACTTCAATCGCATGATAACGACACAAGAAATAAAAACATAATTTTAAAATTTCGCACAGCCGCCATCTTGAGGTTATGTAAACAATTGAATTAAATTAGATGGCAGTGCATTACAATCTGCAAAATCATTTACTGTACCACATTTCACTGCGCTCAGAGAGTTAAATCACGAGAAAAGTCTATTAAAATATTTCAAATTCGCTTGTTCGCCATGTTCGTTTTGTACTTTACAGGTTTATGAAATATACATAGGTAAACTTGTATCAGTACCCTTTATCACCGTACAAGATTGCAGGGTGATATCTGTAATAGTTTCGGAGATATAGAATGTCAGTGAAATATTTCGCACAGCCGCCATTTTGAGGTTATGTAAACAATTGAACTAAATTAGACTCCAGTGCTTTACAATGTGTATAAACAATTGCTGTACCCAGTTTCATTACGTTTGGGTAGTTAAATCGCGAGAAAAGTCTATTTAAAAGTCTCAACTTCGCTTGGCCGCCATGTTGGTTTTGTAGTCACCAGGTTTTTGAAAGTCTCATAGGCGAACTTCTAGTAGTGCCCTTTATCACCGTACACAATTTCAGGGCGATATCGGTAATAGTTTCGGAGATATCGAATGCTAGTGAAATATTTCGCACAGCCGCCATGTTGGATTGGTGAGACGTAACAAAATTTGAAGGGCACGGTCGAGGTCGCCGGGAATAGCGCCATGAACTTACCGAGTTTCATTGAAATCGCTCCAGCCGTTTAGATTTTATTAGGGACACACACACACACACCTCTCACACACACACACACACACGCACACACACACGGACAAAAGGTGATTTCATAAGCCTATTTTTTCAAAATTGAAAATAGGCTAAAAATCCGCAACACGGATATTCCTGTTGATCCTCTTGTGCTTTTCCAATGCATTTGCCTTGCAAAGAAATCCGATGCAGAATTGAAACAATATTTCCTGTTTGAACTAGCTCCGTATCCGGTTGCGATCTTTGATAAAGCGGGAATGCGTAGACGCAAAAGTCTGTGTTCTATAAATTATTCGATCCTGTTACCGATGAGCCCATATTTGAGGAGCTACATCATGTTCTCGACGGAGGATATCTTCTGCACCGTGTAATTTGGCACCAAACCGATACTTTTGTCGACATTAGTTTCAAATATGCGAGTTACGTTAAAAGATACTTTAAAAACAGTGTCATTATTTTCGATGGGTATCCTGACGACCCGAAGCCTCCGTAGCTTAGGCGGCAGCACGCCGGCCTCTCACCACTGGGTCCGTGGTTCAAATCCCGGTCACTCCATGTGAGATCTGTGCTGGACAAAACGGTGGCAGGCAGGTTTTTCTCCGGGTACTCCGGTTTTCCCTGTCAAAAATTTAATTCCAGCAACACTCTCCACTATCATTTCATTTCATCTGTCATTCATTTAATCATTGCCCCAGAGGAGTGCGTCAGGCCTCGGCAGCCGGCACAGTTCATATCCTCGCCGCTAGATGGGGGCTTCATTCATTCCATTCCTGACCCGGTCGGAGACTGGAAGCAGGCTGTGGATTTTTCATCCTGACGACCCAGCAGCTCGCAGTACCAAGTCCGTTGAACGTCTTCGACGATCGCACAAGCATGAAGCTGCTAATGTTTTTTTTTTTATGAGTCCATGACGGCACCTATGCCACAAGCAAACTTTTTGTCTAATGTCACAAACAAACGAAGATTGATCGACTTGTTGCGCGTCAAATTCGAAAGCGAAGGAATCGAAACCAGACAAGCTCCAGAAGATACCGATGTACTCATCGTTACCACCCCACTCGAGTTATCTCGGCCCGACAATTCAGTCATTATAGTGGCTGAAGATATAGATATCCTGGTCATCTTGGCGGCTTGTGTGCCACCCTCCACGAAAATGTATTTTATGAAACCCGGCCAAGGTTCAACCAAACAACAACTATTTTGCACAACAAGTTTCAATCTCCCAACATGTGTGCAAGAAAACTTCCTCTTTTTGCAGGCGTTTAGTGGGTGCGATATAACGTCTTCGTTTCACAGGCAGTGCAAAATGAAATTCGTAACACTGCTGAAGAGTAATGAGGAACTGCAGACAGCTGTTAGGGTTTTCCGAGACGTGAACGCAAACCCCGATGAAATTGACAAAGCGGGCCAGTTGGTTTTGGCTGGGCTTTATGACAACAAAACCACGGGAAATACCCTGAATGAGCTGCGGTTCAACTGATTGAAAAATCTCTAAGCAAACATCGATTTAATCTCGCAAGCTTACCTCCCACCGAATCAGCGGCACGTGAGCACTCTTTAAGAACATATCATCAAATCCAAACATGGTATGGAAATGATACAAATCCACTGGATTGGGGCTGGAAAAATTCTCAATGTGGTTTGGCTCCCATACCTACGAGGGATCCGGTGCCACAAACGCTTCTAAACACAGTGTCCAGCAAATGTTCGGGAGGATGTAACGCAGCTTGTGGTTGCAGGAAAACGGGCCTCCGATGCTCCAGAATCTGCATGAATTGTATGGGACGGTCATGTACAAATGCTGCCGAGGAAGATGATATGGATGATTGTGACGGAGACATCGATGTTAATCTTGAGCGCTCTGTGACGTCGGCGAAATGTACCGATACAGACGATGTAAGCGATGACGGAGAAATTGAGGCCACAGCTGTTTACATTGAAAATCTGTTATACTTGTAACAAGTTAACAGCTTGTGCACCTGGAATGCTGACAAATATTTTATAATATGTAGAAACTTTGATATGGCATATCATCTCCATAGCTTTTCCGCAAGAATCTAAAAGGGCTCCAATTTGAATGGTCGTAGCATCGTAACAGTTCACATTAGAGACAAAAGGTAGAGAGCATTTTTGTAGAAAATGTACTCTAGATTATTTTTATACTAGGCATTTTGTTGATAAAGTTGATGGTTTGGGAGATATTAGCAAAAAAGAAAAAGAAAAGGAAAAATGGTACCTTCTTAGGGCCAGAAGGGCCAACGCCGACTTCGCTTGAGGGGAAAAACTTGGGAGAGTAATATCTGGGTCAAAATAAAGCAATTAAAGCAATTTCCAGCTTTCCACTAATTATTTCCTTATTGAGGCTTTTGTTTTTCGACCTGTCGCCTGGCCTATAAAGTTCTATTGATCTTAAACATGATTTATTCTGCGAATATAACTTACAGAATTTTATAAAGTAACTCATAAATAATTTTTAACATTCTGTAAACGAAACACACACATATTTTATTATGAGCAAATATTCTCATGAAAACAAATTTTATTATTTCAGATTTTGAAAAATCATTTACATATCATATTGTTCTATATTGAAACATCTTTTTTTAGTAATAATCTGATACAGGTACGAAGTACACCATTTTATACTGACTGTATAACAATATAAAGTATTGACAGTAAGAAAACAAAGAATAAAATTTAACAAAAAAAAAGGGACTTAATAATAACAAATTCATTGGAAATTAAATAACAAATAAAATAAATAACAGAGGTTATAAAGATATGTATGTGAGTCGTCCAATTCCAGAACTACCTAAGTCAATTTCATGAAATTTGTGAGAAAGGGCAAAAAACTGTCTTGAGTTATCCGTGCGCGTTTACATAGAAACAGTTTGTATAATAGTTACAAAATACGATTAGTTTTCATTTTATGTATGTTTTAAAAATACAGTAAAAGCAGTTTTTACGTAATAATAGAAAATATATTGCACTTAAGCAGTTTTGATACAGGATCTAGGACTTAAGTAGTTTTGGATTAGTTTCAATAAGTCAGTAATTATGGTTTCTATGTGAAAGTGAAATTATTGCTATATTTTAAAGTTCTCTAAGAAACTACCCAGTATACAATAAAAGTAACCTTTCAACCTTAAATTTCCATTCACAATATGCTCACAGCTTTTCAAACTAGGCGAAATAGAGTCCATTGGACTGCACAGCAACGTCATTCCATGGGGTCTTCTTCTTCCTCTTCTACTTCAGATACATTTTGTCGAGCTATGTCTTCGCCACATAGTAGCAAGTCTCGGTAGAAGCCTAGATCCTCTCTGTTGTGCCACTCAGGGCCGAAATGCTTTGACAAAAGCTGTTTCACATCAGTCACTTACATATATATAAATATATAAAAGTGTACCCGTTCCTACGCCACTTTAACATGTTTTCTTGGCGTTGATTACAGTAGCAGTGTTTAGCTATGGACAAGTTCATTGTTAAACGTAAACGCCTGGAGAGTGAAAGTGAGCAGTCGGCTCCTACTCCCGAACCGTCGAATTCAACATAAAGAAGACAAACGAAAGAAAAGAACATACCAGGACAGTTACGTTGTGTATGGATTTACGTTGAATAAGAACGAGGAAAACCCTATCCCTGTGTGTTTAGTTTGTGGCGAAACACGAGGCCATGGTACCTAGCAAACTGAAGTGGCATCTCACAATTAAGCATCCTAGTGGGTCAGGGAAGAGTGTGATGTATTTTTCACGTGTACTAGAAGGGGAGAAAAAAAACAGCTGTGCGAATGGTAAAGAGAATGACCATAAGTGATACTGCTCTTGAAGCCTCGTTTAAAGTAGCAGAACTGATAGGAAAAAAAATCACACACACACCTCATACTCTTGGAGAGGAAATCATAGGTCCTGCATGGAAAATTATAGTTTCAACAATACTTGGTGAAGGAGCAGCTAATCAAATTTCGAAATTTCCTCTTTCCAACAACACAATCAGTCGCAGGATATCTGAAATGTTTGCAATATCAACGAACAAGTCGTGGGGAAAATAAAAACTGATAGAGCATTTGCTTTGCAAGTAGATGAGAGTATCGATAGTGGTGACAAACTGCAACTCCTTGGTTTTACCAGATATATTGATGATAAAGATATTAATGAGCCGTTTCTGTTCTGTAGACCGCTGGAGACTACAACCTCAGGCCATGATATTTTTGTTTCTATTAATTCCTTTCTCAATGTCCAAGATCTTTCATGGAAAGACTGGTTGGTTGGTTCTTAAGTTTAGGGGCTGCGACAACGCGGTCATGTATCCCCGTGTACTTTGGTGTGTGTAGAATCTGTCTGATAACCGGTGTTAATTGTGATGACTGTATTAGTGCGTGTTATCTGTTTTTAATTCAAGTAAGGACTGCAGTCTTTTGAATTTTTCAAATAGTTCCGACTTTTGCTGCCAAACGCCACCGTCAATGACTACTAGTTCAGAACGTAGCTACCAGACGCCACCGCAGTCGGCTCTTGACGACGAACGTAGGAACCTAAGAACGTTAGTCAAATGTTTAACCTATATATAATTTAGCTTCACACAGGTGAAATTAGTGGAAGGTTCTTTAACATGCCATAAATCTATGACATGGGACCGCCGGATTTACTTCCCCTCCGAAGGAAGGCATACTGAGGGATTTTTAACTCTCTTAAAAAATCCGACGACTTCGGCCGGCATGGAAAGACTGTTGTGGTATATGTACAGATGGTGAACAATCTATGTCTGGGAAATTTGAAGGTTTTTACTGCAAGAGCTCAAGATTTTGCTGCAGTGTTTATCGAAGTTGTGAAAATGGTGAACTACATCAAGTCTCGACCTTAAATGTGCAGGATTTTTAAACAGTTATGTCTCGCAACGGATGCACCTCATACCTCTTTGTTACTTCATACAGAGTATGGTAGTTGTCGCGGGGTCGTGTATTGAAGCAGTTTCTTGAACTTAGAGAACAGGTGAAAACTCTTTTTAAGGATGAAAATCAAGATACATTTTATGAGCTGTTACTAACTGATTCTTGGTGCTTGGAACTGTCGTATCTGGCAGATATTTTTCATAAACTGAATTAACTGAATGTTTCAATGCAGGGTAGACAGGAAACAATAATTTCCTCAACCAATAAAATGAAAGATTTTAAAAGAAAACTTATTTCTTGGACGTCTGCAGTTCAGAAAGGAGATCTTTCAAACTTTCTTCATCTGGCAGTAGATAACGATCTGGGTAAGCTGAAAGACCGCATTTGTGATCACTTATCAAGATTGCAAGAAGCAATAGATACATACTTTCCATCTATTTCCACTATGAATGTCAACTGGGTTGTCTCACCATTTGATTTCATAGATAGTGCGAGGAAATAGATTTCACTGGTTGCGAACGAGATGAATTTATTGATCTTTGTGCCGATTCCACACTCAAAGGTAAGTCCACCAAGAGTGAGGCGTCGGTGGCTACTTTTGGGCTTCAGCGGAGAGAGTAGTATCCTAACCTAATGAAGAAAGCAATTAACACACTTTCGCCCCTTCCAAAATCCTATCTATGCGAGCAAGCCTTCTCTGCTCTGGTGACAATAAAATCCAAAGCAAGAAATAGACTGAATAACCTTGAGGATGATTTGCGTGTTTCATTGTCAACTGCAAGGCCCGATATCACGTATCTGTGCTCTAAACATGAATCACAAGTTTCTCATTAACGATTTATCGAACAAAATTTTGATGTATTTTTACTCACTGACTGTAGTAAAGTTGACTGTATTATGTACGTTGTCTGTCTGTCTGTTAGGTAGTCAGCCCGAAGGCTGGTTGGATCCTCAAAAAGCACCGCCGTTACTTATTATAAAATATTTCAATAAATTTACATATGAAACATATTTTTTTTTTATTCAAGGAAGGATGCCCCTAGTGTTTAATGTTATTCCCAAGGGTGCCGTGAACTTCAAAAGGTTGGTAAACTCTGCTCTAGTCTGTGGTCGTGTGGACTGGCATGATGAGTCAGGGCGGGAGGGAGGCGGAAGCTGCGATAGCAAAGGTGTTGAAGGAGAGCGTAAGGCAGGTGCCCGAGCGCGCTCTTGCCCAAGACCTTGTCTTACCGCTGTGTGTGTGCACGCGTGTGTGTATGTGTGTGTGACTGATTCAACCTGCGTTTTGTAGAGTCTGAAAGGTACAATCACCACGGGTATATCGCTGAACCAATTTTCTTTATCGAACTTTTCTACTGCTCAGAATAAGAGCCACATCAAATTAATAAAACTTTGAAGTTAATATAACAATTTTTTCTCACTAAAAATGGTATTCAAATCTGAAGAGGTTAATACAAAATTTGAATTTCGTAATAAGAATTGTTCCTATTGCAGGTACTACTACAGGGGTTGTTGTACATAAATTTCGGTGTCTTCCGATTATTAGTTTCGTCGTGGAGATTGTACCATTAACGCTCAAAATAGCCACTTTGAAGCCATGTCCTCAGCAAACGAGCCGTCGTTATTTTCTTCAAAACGCATATAATATCTCACAAAGACCTACATTAGAGATTAAGAGTAAAAATAAAAATAAAAATAAAATTTCAATTTTTGACCGCACAGCCTTAACTCTGGGGCAATCTAAGTAACCCGCGTTGTGTGCAGCCGTACGGTTTTGTATGGTTATTGGGCTATTACAGCCTTCGTATTGTTTTATTCTGACTACGACAACAAGGGAATAATAATATTGAAATGAAAATTAAAATCCACAGTCTGCTTCCGGTCTCCGACCGGGTCAGGAATGGAATGAATGAAGCCCCTATCTAGCGGCGAGGATATGAACTGTGCCGGCTGCCGAGGCCTGACGCACTCCTCTGGAGCAATGATTAAATGAATGACAGATGAAATGAAATGATAGTGGAGAGTGTTGCTGGAATGAAATTTTGACAGGGAAAACCGGAGTACCCGGAGAAAAACCTGTCTGCCTCCGTTCTGTCCAGCACAGATCTCACATGGAGTGACCGGGATTTGAACCACGGACTCAGCGGTGAGAGGCCGGCGTGCTGCCGCCTAAGCCACGGAGGCTCTGGAATAATAATATTATGATTATTAATAATAATAATTAGTCAGGGAGAAGTCTTGTTTACAACATCAATTCGGTATTCCCTTTAAGTAGAAAGAAGGAAGATTGTAGTTTTACGTGACCGTGAATCTTGTGATTATGAGCCACGGGACCTCCATTTTACGTGGAATCCGAACCACAGGACATGGCATTTCACATCGAAAATCTCACATGCATTGACCGGGAATCGAACCCGGACCGCCTTGGTGAAAGGCATTTTAAGTAGAAAATATAATGCTGTTTTACATCTGTCTACTGTAAGAATGAGGAGTGGTTTACGTTGTTGGGCAACAGAGGTCTTTGCCTTAGGAGGCTAGTCTGTTTCCTTTTCTTCTCATCGACACTGCCAACATCGTCCAGAACAATGAATTCCGGTATTATCAGTTTCTCACTCTGAGGAAATACTTGACCATG
This sequence comes from Meconema thalassinum, assembly GCA_946902985.2. NCBI lineage: Eukaryota > Metazoa > Arthropoda > Insecta > Orthoptera > Tettigoniidae > Meconema > Meconema thalassinum. The sequence goes on along the minus strand of OX336388.2, from coordinate 1,907,320,537 downwards.
GGTGTCCTTGGTGTGGACCGATACTGGCCATACTGAAGCTTGCAATTGACGTCAGAAAAGTTGGATGGCGCAGCCACGCGACAGAATGTTGAAGCTGTAACATTGTGACTGGTGAGATTTATTTAGATGGTGAAGCATTGACGTCGTGATGGAAACAGAAAGAAATTTGTCAAATTCGAGGAGGTACTGCTCTGTATACGGTTGCAAATCGTATAAAACGGCTACGAAATATCTTCACTACTTTCCTGTACAAAAAGTTCAGAGAGAAAGATGGGCTTCGTCGCTGTCAATTGGAAAACGTGTTACATGTTACATGACAGTGTGCAGCCTGCATTTTTGTGAAGACGACTTCTTTCCACCGGTACTGTTGATTATTGATAGTTATTGTCTCTAATTTGTATTCACATGGATTTAGCTACATCAAAAATACTGATAAACTTATAGCCTATTACTTCTGTGCCGTACAAAGAATGTAATCCGCTCTTCGTAAACTTATTTTAGGGGTTCTTCCGATTGACAATAGCCGAATGGTTAGAAAACTTAAGAAAAATGCTGTTCCTAGCCTTAATTTGCCAGAGAATTTATATTCTTGCCTTTGAACAGCAAGTATGTAGGTCATTGAAGTATGATTTGGCTTAAATTGTGTTTTTCGCTATGATCTCCCTACTGTTGAATTTGTTAATTGAAATGTAAAATCTTAGTTTTAAGTATCGGTTTGGTGACCCATCATCCCACGCAGGCCGGCAACACCTATACTACTCAGGCAGATAGGTCACTTAGCAGTAATTTTGAAGTTATAGTGATGTTAAGTATACATATGCGGTAATGTAGCAGGAGACGGGATCGGCCTAGGCTATTCGAACTTTAATTAGTTCTCATTTCAGGGTTTTACAGTTTTGAGTGCGAATAGTTGGTTTGAAAGTTGTACAACAGTAAGGAGAGTATGTTTTGTATAGGTTTTAATTGGTATTATGGTTTATATCGAGCTGAGGAGTGAATTTGGTTTGGCTTTTAGTGTAGTTTTTGATCTGTTCCGTTTGCTTATGACAAGTTCAAATGGAGACTCCAGCTTTGTTAAATATATGTATTTTAAATATTTAATTAAATATATTGATAAAGAGGATGTCTCCATTTTAACTTGCCTGTGGCAAGAGATTAATAAATTAACATTCTTGCCTTTGAACAGCAAGTATGTAGGTCAATATTTGCAATATTGAAGTATGATTTGAGCATCCCAAGTACGCTTCTTTGAACCCAAAACATTCATGCAAATTCAGAGTTGCTTGATTCAATTTATTATCAGGGAGTCATCCTTTGTGTTATGTGAGATATATATATATATATATATATTGTGAAATTAATAAAAACATCGATACCGCTAGGCTCCCAAGTACAGGCTTCATATATGTAACAGCAGACAGTAAATTAACTATCTACATGTGGGTAATATTTTTAACTGGTAGTAATTAGGCACTGCATTTAAATTGATTATAAAAATATTTCTATCAATGAAAGGAAATATGTATTATTTTGCCATCATAAATTAGAAGCCATAACAAACGCACACCCAATTACTTCACGTCACTATATCGCCGCCATATTGCAAACAGCTGACCGTAAGCTCCTCCCCCGTTTCGGACGTCAATACCGAACGGAGTTAGATCTAAGCTAACCAGCCCTAATTAGAAACGCCGGGGTGCGGAAATTCGCCCTCAAAGTGAACGTAAACGAGCTGGTTCTCTTACATGCAATCCCCTCAAATCACAACTAACTGCACCAAAATTCGGACAGCAATCTTAGGAGTACAGTAGTAAGCGAGAGCCTATTTTACTTGTTGGGGGAGAGCTTGGTGGCGCAGTGGTCAAGCTGATTGCCTCTCACCAAGGCAGGCCGGGTTCAATTCCCGGTTAATGCATGTGGTTTGGATTCCACATCTAAAGTAGGTCCAGTGGAATCTGATCGTTAGATTAACGATCACGTAAAACTACATGCTTCCTTCCGTACCGACTATGTCAGGCCTTCTTAAGAGACAGGAGTATTGGATATCACGTAGGCTACAGACCAGGTGCTGGTGTGCGTGCTCAATGGACAATGGAGTACCAAACAGATGAGCTATTACGAAATTATACATTCTTGAAGATTAGGTGAATTGTTGTTCTCAAGCAAATTTCTTTTTCTACCTTTTCTTTTTTATTTATTTATTTATTTATTTATTTATTTATTTATTTATTTATCGTATGGATTTTAGTGTCGGGAGTGTCCGAGGATATTTTCGGCTCGCCTAAGTCTGTAGCTGCTTCCAGCGGACACCCTTAGGGTGAGCTACAGGTTCCGTTCAATTACAAGTAGTTCAAACTTTCGCTAGCAGATATCAATGATACCTAGTGGTGAACGTTGGGACTTTGATAGAGTGTTCTGACGAAATCTAACCTAACAATTTAGCTTCACACAAGTTTAGTCTGTGGAAGGATCATTTACATGCCATAAATCTATGAGATGGGACCGCCGGCTTTACTTACCCTCCGAAGGAAGGCATACTGAAGGATTTTTAACGCTTTTAAAAAATCCGACGACTTCGGCCGGGTTTGAACCCGTTATCTTGGGCTCAGCAGTTCAGCATGCTACCAACTATTTCCACTTAATGCAATTTGAAATCGCCGTTTCAATTAAGAACGCACGCAACAGTGGTGTGAATGAGAGAATAATTATGATTATTATAAGTCTCCTGGAAGGTTTGATCGTGCAGTATTCACGCCAGATGGTGACGTGTGTAATACTTTTAGAGCTTGCTTAGCTATCAGCATGTCATACTTAAAATAAAAATATACCGGGTGAGTTAGCCGTGGTCGTTACGGCGTGGCTGCAGGCAGTCGCTCACATCCGGGAGGCAAGGGGGTTCGAATCCCCCCGCCGGCAACCTTGAAGATGGTCTTCTGTGTTTTGCCATCTTCCTTCCAGGCAAATGCCGGGGTTGGTCCCTAATTATAGGCCACAGCCACTACCTTCCAATTCCTTGTCCTTGACATTCACACTTTCCTCCCCAGACAACACTCCACACGAGGCAGTACTTGTAGCTCACCCCATGGGTGTCAGCATAGAAGCAGCTACAAACTCCGGGGAGCCGAACATGTCTTCGGACATGGCCCTAAAATCCATACCGTACCCTAAAAAGAAAAAAACATCTTAAAAATATACTCGCGACGGCCAATGCATCCTCAGTTGGCGCCAAAGATTCGGTATGCGATTGATCCTCAGCTTCTTGCAAGTGTTTCTTGACCAGCATGTGGGCGGCTTCATGAGGGTTATAGGTTTTAAACGGGAATTGGTTCCTAAGTTTCAACTCTCCAAGACAAGCAGTTACAGCAATGTTGCCAAAACACCTCTTTTGTCAGCATAACCACTAGCACCCCCTAAAGCCCAGACAATTCACATGTGTTTTCGCTGTTTGAAAATCTTGTAATTTACTTCATTAATATTCAAAAGTTAGATGATTTTCAGTCGTCAACACGATTGTACCCAAATGTGATATGTTATTCCCTAATCCAGAAAAAAATTACATGAGATTAATAAATATAATCAAGCATCAAACTTTTGTTCACTAAGTCAACACTGAAAATGGCTTCAAACACCATAATGCATTAATATTTGATAAAAAATATTGCTTTTCAGTCAACCTCATTCATATTCAGTCCGCCACGTTGCGTAGCGGCTAGCATTCTTGACTGTCACCGCGGAGGTCCGGGTTCGATTCCCGGTTCTGCCAATAAATTAAATTGTGATCTGAGGGCTGGAACAGGGTACACTGAGCCTCATGAGGCAAAACTGACAAGATGTGCGTTCGATTTCTACCTCAGACATCCTGGAAGTGGTTTTCTGTGGTTTCTCACTTCTACTCCAGTCAAATGCCGGGTTGGTACCTAACCTAATGCCACGGCTGCTTCCTAACCCAATCCTACCTACATTACAAATACACACACTAGTACAGACGTCACAGTGACACAGGTTATCTGACAGCTTCAACACACATCCAGGTACACGGCTCTACATGAACAGGGTGTCGCAATGCCCTAAAGAATCAACGACTACAACAACAACAACAACAACAACAACAACAACAACAACAACAACAACAACAAAGAACAACACTCATTAATGTGAAGGCATTCGGAGCAAACAAAACTAAAAATTATTATATTGACCCATTGGTAATAGTATTATTATCATTATCATTATTTATTATTATTATTATTATTATTATTATTATTATTATTATTATTACCGACAGCATTGGTAGCACTACCTAACGCGCAGCGCTAGACCTTGGGGCGAAACTATATGCGGACTCGGTAGAAGTGGGTTTGAGCCCCACCCCCGGCCGTCCTTGAAATGGTTTTCCGTGGTTTCCCCATTTTTAACTCCAGGCAAATGCTGGGACATTACCTTCTATTAGGCCACGGTCGCGTCCTTCCACATCATTGCCCAGTTTCATCCATCTTCGTTCATTTCATCTCTCATTAGGTTGTCGTCAGGAGGCACATCCAGCCGTAAAAACACCCGCCACAGACTTTCATCGCGTATCATCCCCAACCCTGCTGAAAACTGGAATAAGGAGGGGTAGATATACATACATTATTATTATTATTATTATTATTATTATTTCACTTGAAAAGAATAGATAGCAGAACATGTTGCAATTTACAGGCACGTTATCGTAACAATAATGTAGCCCATAGCGGCTTCGGTGACGTAATTGGTAGCATGCTGAGCTTCTACGCCCAAGATCGCCGGTTCAAACCTGGCCGAAGTATTCGGATTTTTTAAGAGCGTTAAACATCCCTCAGTATGCCATTTTCAAGCCGGTGGGCCCATGTCCAAGATTCATGACATGTAAAAGAACCTTCCACTAACTACAATTGTGTGAAGCTAAATTTGTAGGATAGATTTGGTTAACGCTGTATTAAGTTCCTACTTTCGCCACCAGATACCGGTGGCATTTAGTAGCCAAGTTCACAGCTAGGTGTTTTGACGGTAGCATTTGGTAGCAAAAGTAGGAACTATTTGAAATTGATCGTCTGCAGTCCTTACCGGAATTCCAGATAACACACACTAATACAGCCATCTCAATTAGCACCAGTTATCAGACCGATTCTACACACACCCAAATTACACGGCGCTACATGACCGCGTAGTCGCAGCCCCTAAACTGAGGAACCAACCAACCAATGTAGCCTATGTTGACGGCAAGGGATTTTTCGCCCAAATCCGATATTGTTTTGAGGTCATTCTAGATTGGTGGTCCATTGCTAGTAAGGAGTAGTGGTGGGCGGAAACAAAGTGTTGATGTGTTGCTAGAAGTGGACCCTCCAAGATCCTCCCGCTTCAAGCTGCTTGCTGGGCGCTTTGGGTGGGCCCTGCCCGTCCTTGGAGTGGAGCACGCAATCCTTGGCTTTCTTCAGCTTTCTTCAGGGCCTATCTGATACACCAAGTGCTCCACAAAACCTGTTTTACTGTATTTGCATTAATAACACCACAATAAAACAATAATATTGATCATAAAATTTCAGAGAAGAACATGACGAACTTCATTAACATACGACTGTAAAACCGAGCTGCCTTTACATCTCTGTCAAATTATCCCGGAGGTTAGAATCTCCAAAAACCCAAGGCAACGCTATAATGAGGTATTCTACGTAAGGCAAGGATTGAGGTAGTTTTCGACTACTTTCCACATTGAACCAATTCACGAGCTCTGAGTAGCATTGGCTTTGTCCCGAATGTTATTATTCAACACGGCACATATACTCAGACTTCCTTATAATCACAATCATCTCTGAGACATCAGTGAAAGCCACATTTTTCTCTAGCCTGTGCCAACAGACAAATGCAGAGATATTGCTTCATCAAAAATGGCGTATCGCTCCCCTGGAGGCCTGGATTCGATTTCCAATACTGCGAAAGATTGTATTCTGGTTTGAAGTGTGTGTGTTTGAGTCTTCAATCTTTAAAATAGTCTGATACCGCTCTACATGTCTTCCTGTTCTGAGCTAATCATTTCACCTCCACATAGCTACCGGCCGCGGTAGCCGAGAGCACTAACGCACTACCTTGTGTCTCGCTGGCATCGGGAGAGCGTGGGTTCGAATCCCACCTCGGCCGTCTTGAAAATGGTTTTCGTGGTTTCCCATTTTCACTACCAGGCAAATGTCGGGACGGTTCCTTTCAATAGATCCACGGCCGATTTCCTTTCATAATCCCGTCCGGAAAAGAAAAATGCATGGCCATTGGCTGCATTAATACAATTATAGCTACCACGCCCTACATCCAAGACAGCCTGTTTAACATATTCTAACCTTGACCTACCCCTACAGTTCTTGTCCTCGACATTTTCATTATGAATTCTTTAGAACTGTATCATTGGGAGCCGGCCCCGTGTGTTGGGGGTAGCGCGCCTGCCTCTCACCTGGAGGCCCCGGGTTCGATTCCTGGCTCCATCAGGGATTTTAAAACTGACGTGAGGGTTGGAACGGGGTGCACTCAGCCTCGTGAGGATAATTGAGTAGCTGTCTGACATTGAGGCAGCGCCCCGATCACGAAGACCAAGATTAACGGCTGAGGAAACCCAATGCGCTGATCACGCGTCACCCCAATATATGCAGGCCAAATGGCTGGGCAGCGGTTGCTTGGTCGGCCTAGGCCCTTCATGGCCTCTCTAGTGCCAGGGGTTGTTGACTATTGGTATCATTGACATGTAAGCCTCAAGTTTCAAAGGCTTCGGGCCTAGGGTGGCAACATGCATTTAGTTTTTGTTTATCGATAATTACAACAGTATTTATAATCACCTGCTGTCCCCAGCGGATCATATGTCCGCGGCACGGCTATTGGAAAGCTCCGTTCTATAGCGATGGTCCTCACTGTAGAATTGATCAGGCATCGCATATGAGAAGGCACCAACTTAGCATTTCTGTGGAGGTAAAATGAAAAACACTTTCGAAGATTGCTGACGCAACAGTGGGACCGAGTTTGCCGTAGGTTACATTGAATTTGAAATCCATTCTCGTGTATGGATCAACAATGAATACTGTTGCTGTTGTTTATTTATTTAAGGGACTGCGACGTCGTGTACTTGGTTGGCTGTGTAGGAATTGTAGGTAAGATGTACTTTTGTGATGGCTATAGAAATGCGTGTATTTGCATTTGAGGTTAGGAGTGAAAAGAAGGCGGCCGTGGCTGTAAGTTACCACCCATCCCAACATCTGGCTGGAGTAGAAGCGGGAAACCACGAAAGACCACTTCCAGAATTACTGAGGTGGGAAAGGAATCCACTTTTTCTCAGTCGGGACTGGATGCGTGGTTGAGCGGCAACGTTATCGCCTGCTGTGCTCAGGGTTGTAGGATCGAATCCTGGCGCAGTCAGCTGGCAGTTGAAGGTGCGCAAATGTGAGGGAGCCGTGTAAGTAAATTTACGGGCACGTTAAAGATCCCCTTCGGGGCAAAATTTCGGCACCCCGGTGTCTCTAAAAGCCTCAGTAGTTAAAAGGGACGTAAAACCAATAACATTATTATTATCTTCTCAGTTTTTGCTCACAGGTTGAGTATGTGCCGTTCCAATCCTCATATTTGAATTAAATATCTCGGCCGGGCTGGGAATCGAACACGGTCCTCATTGAATACGGCTTGGCACCGCTCGTATGGAGATGGTTGATGACTCTCTGGCTATGACTGGTAAGAAGCAGTTAAATAAAGGTTTTGCTCCTCTGTCTATTTGGCATTGGGGAGAGCTGAGGTGAAATGAGGCCACGTTATGGTGTGTGCGATGAGAGAGTTGATCGCAGATACGGACATCGAGAGGGAGCGAAGCACCGGAAGAAAACCTGCCAACGACCACGTTTTTTTCGATAATTTCATATCAGTGAAATCAATGCCACAGCCACTGATGGAAATCCAATAGTCTGAACGGTAGAATACGACACGAGATTAAAATATTTGCACGACTAAAAAATAAATAAACGATTACTGCATTATTTCTTCTCCATGGAAAACACATTAAGCCTTCATAAATTTAGTGCTTCTTGAGTGCTTGCTCAGAGACCTGCTTTTTCAGTTGTTTGTTCCGTATAATTTGATCGTGAATTATACCAGACCGGGGGAAGATTTTCATTGTTTTTACTCTGGCCCCGCGACTATAATAACATGTAATAATGTTAGCTTCTTAATTTTCCGACAATTTGTAAGGATATCCATTTCATTTTATATTATTAATTTTAAACTAATAACGCTGAAGAATATATCATTGGTATTCCGAAACATATACGTTTAAAATATTAATAAGCAACATTTCACAATATTGACAGGACGGATTACATAATAATAGACTGTATTGTTACGTGCCACCCCCCTAGTGGCACTTTTTGTTAACTGGATTACGGTGGGTTGAAGCACAACACAGATTGTTCCTTTAAATGAAATAATTAACTTTATTGCGGCCAGAAAGATACAGCACTCATCAGTAAATACAAGCAATTACAGTATTACCTTAATCCAGTTTCCTCACGGCGAGAACACTTCCCCTTTCACTTGTCAGTAAGCCGCAGAAGTTAATCCCTCGTAATGAGGTGGCCCCGTGCATTGGCTGGAAATACCTGCACTGAGCCTGTCACCGTACTACACACTGTTTCACAATGCACCACAATCACTTCTGTCGCACTGGAAAAACACACTCGTTCAAGACACAGTTCCTCTGTAGGCTTCTCACTTCCTCGCTGTCAAGAGAATCAGCTTCACTAGGGGTTTCGCAAGTCACCACACTTCTGTCGCTCAGGATAAACGCTCGCACTAGCTCATAAAAACACACAACACACACTGGTTAAGAGGTCGCTCTCATATAGCAGGCCGGTGACTCAATAAATGATTCTATACCCATCCAGGGTTCACGGCTTCTCGAGGCTTCCTTCACTGGCTGAGTCACGAATATTCTGGACCATCCCTTAGTCCTAGTAGTCCTGTTGCATAAGGTGCACGCAATACACTGAGGCAGAGCAGCCCAGCCCTGGGGCAGTTGTGACTCATGCGGCGAGCGATGAAACGAACTCACAGCCGTATCAGTATATTCAACCAATGAGAGACGAGCCTTACAGTACTCGCATATGATCTGTAACATGTTATCCTACTATGAAATTGAGATGAAATGTATGTGAAGTCATCTGAAATGTTATCCTACTCGTATACTACACAGCTTGGACATTCTTAAAATGTTAATTTACGCTCCGTTTTCATACTGGTACTATGATGAATGTATAAATTGAATTGGAGATATGCTACTGTCACACTTGTTTGAACAAACATCACATTTATTACATTGTAAATTAAGAGGAGGAATGAAACCATAGTCTCTAGCCTATCCATAGACTACTAGAAATAATATTCAATACAATCAAATTTCCCAGCTCCTGCTTGGTGCAAACTATTGTAATTAAAATTAGATAAATCGTAATTTCATGTAGATTCTGTTAAAATGTCGCAAAATGTTATGATAGATATCGTTTAAATCGATAATCCGGTAGCAAGAATAATTGCCGGTACTGGGGTTCGAACCTGAGACCTAATGATTCGCAGACAAAGATGCTATCCACACAGCCATTACAACCACAGGAACTTAGAGTACAAGGCATGGACTCATTTTCACGTGCCGGTAATAATATGGAAGTATTTTTATGCTCCATTAATATTTTGCTTTTTTCGATAATGTTCCTGCGTGGAATTGAGTTTTAAATTAGTTATGGATACGCCTACTTACAGTAAAGGGAATTCCTATAGTGTTCTATGATAGGCCGGAAAGGCTAGCTCAGTTCCCGTATAAAAATATCGATATCACTGCATTACCGCAATGTGGGTTAATATCTGAATAGCCATTGTGCAGAAACATAATACTGTCTTAGCCGACTAGTTAGAATGTTTCATATTAAAGCATTTCATCATTTAAATACTGATACGAAGGCTTTTAACATGTGGTTTGTGTTTCAATCAGTTGACACCAGAGTTCACATGAGCGATTACCGTTCAATATAAAAGTGTTGAGCAAAATTACTCGGGGAGTGGATGCCCATCACTGTTATCCAGAGATTGAAGAACAGACGTTTAATAAATCATAATTGTTTTCAGCAATGATATAATGAATATTTTTACACCAAAGAATGACAACTTGAAGATGATTCATTGTAGAAATATCTGTAATGGCGCCTCCAACCCTTGAAGTAATATGTATGTGATATACATTCCACATGGTACCACTGCCAGCTGGATCGCATCCCTCCCATTTTTCATAATCACTCCCACAAAATTATCCAGGAACCGAGTGGAAAGATGTCACACATCAAAAAGGAGAGTGGATGAATAACTGAAGACAAAGTAAATTAATATTCAGTTGGGCAAGCTAAATAAATTCACGTTCATTTATAGGCGGGGGGTAAAATCTTGCAAATCAAGCACCGTAATTCCAAAATTATGTCACAGGTCGATTAAAAATGGAGTGGCCCGGAAGACCTTGTCTTAGGGCCCGTGATCGCTCTCTTTATTTATTTGCCGAAGATAATTTAGTTCCTGTCTGTGTGTTAATAGACTAAAAAGCAGTCCCTTCATTGACTTTGAATATTGTTAAGACTGCTCTTTAATACAGAAGCTTACGGTATAGCCTATACTTTCGATTCTGGGCTTGTTTCTCGCCTGTCCTGTCCTCTTTGTGCTCAGGCTCATGATGTGTTCGAGGCTAGAATTGGACCAGGTGAGGCTGAAGTTACTCTTTGGTGAACAATGCGGTAGTGAGGTCATCTTAGAAGGATTACTGTGCGGAACTGCCTGTGCCCTTGAAGAATGGCCACAAGCATTTCCCGTCTGCAGTTGTCAAATTAGTTTCGGTCATGGAATGTACCCGCGAGCTAATGATGTTAGCGACCGCCAAATACGGGACCACCTCTTACGTACCTTACCAAGAACTTAATTTATGTAACGTTCGCCTAAACCACCCACATCCAAGTATATCTTTCTTTCTTTCTTTCTTTCTTTCTTTCTTTCTTTCTTTCTTCCTTCCTTCCTTCCTTCCTTCCTTCCTTCCTCCCTGTACTACATGTATTTATTTATTCGTTCATTTGTTTATTCAATTCTTTATTGATTCATTTTTACATTTATTTATGTATTTATTAATTTTTATTTACTTACAAGCTGTACCCGGCATGCGTTGCAATGCCAATCAAAGAAAGTGTTGGCGTTGAAATTCTGTTTCTTGAAGTGCTTTTGGATACACAACATGTTAACTGCCTCTAAGCTATCGTAAAATGGATTTTCTAATTTAGAACCATTCGTGGGAGCGTGCAAAACAACTTTCAAAAGTTTCATCGCTGTCACTCATTTGTTGAATCTACTCGTACGCTAACTATTGTGAAATGGATTTACTAAGTCGAAACCCTTCCCTGACGTGCACACAATAACTCATCAATGATTCATCGCAATCGGATAAATGGTATATGCACGCATAGGGTTTTTTGTTTAAACGATTCGTGCGCTGTCACTCATTTGTTGAATCTACTCGTGCGCTACCTATTGAGAAATGTATTACTAAGTCGAAGCCCTTCCCTGGCGTGTACACAATAACTCATCAAGGTTTCATCGCAATCGAAGAATGTTATATGAACGCAATAGGGGATTTTGTTGAAACGCTTCGCGCGTCGTCACCCATTTGTTGCATCTACTCTTGCGCTACTTATTGTGAAATGGATTTACTAAGTCCCCTTCCCTGGCGGGTACACAATAACTGATCAATGTTTCATCGCAATCGGATGAATAGTATATGAACGCATACCTGATTTTGTTTAAACGATTTGCGCTCCGTCACTCATTTGTTGAATCTACTCGTGCGCTACCTACTGTAAAATGTATTTACTAAGTTAGAAAACGTCACGTAAGTGTCCACAACATCTCACCCAAGTTTCATCGCTATCGGACTAATGGGATATGAAGACATAGGGGACTGTATTGAAACGCTCCGCGTGTCGTCGTTCATTTGTCGAATCTACTCGTGTGCTACCTACTGTGAAATGTATTTACTAAGTCAGAAACCTTCCTTGGAGTGTACTCAACATCTCACCCAAGTTTCATCGCAATCGGACGAACGGTATATGAACACATACGGGACTTTGTTGAAATGCTTCGCGCATCGTCGCTCATTTGTTGAATCAACTTGTGCGCTGCATATTGTATAGGGGATTTACTAAGCCAGAAATTTTCCATGACGTGTACACAACATCTCACCCAAGTTTCATAGCTACGAACGAATGGTACATGTATGCATACGGGACTTGGTTGAAACGCTTCGCGTGTCGTCGCTCATTTGTTGATTCTACTCTTGCGCTACATATTGTAATATGTATGTACTCTGCCAGAAACCTTCCCTGGAGTGTACACAACATCTCACCCAAGTTTCATCGCAATCGGATGAATGGTATGTGAACGTATACGGGACGTTGTCGAAACGCTTCGCGCGTAATCACTCATTTGTTGAACATAAACGTGCGCTTCGTATTGTAAAATGGATTTACTTAGCCAGAAACCTTTCCTGGAGTGTACACAACAATTCACCAAACATTTATCACTATCAGACGAATGGTATATGACTTTATACGGGACTTTGTTGAAACGCTTCGCGTGTCATCGCTCATTTGTTGAATCTACTGGTGCGCTACCTATTGTAAAATGTATGTACTAAGCCAGAAACCTTCCCTGGAGTGTACACAGCATCTCACCCAAGTTTCATCGCTATCGGATGAATGGTATATGAAATTAAATGGGACTTTGTTGAAACGCTTCGCGCGCCGTTGCTCATTTGTTGATTCTACTCGTGCTCTACCTATTTTTAAAGGGATTTACTAAGCTAGAAACCTTCCCTGGAGTGCACACAAAATCTCAGCCTAGTTTCATCGCTATCGGACGAATGGTATATGAACGCAAACGTGACTTTGTTGAAATGCTTCGCGCGTCGTAGCTCATTTGTTGAATCTAATCGTGCGCTGCCTATTGTAAAGTGGATGTACTAAGCCAGAAAATTTCCCTGCAGTGTACACAACATTTTACGCAAGTTTCATAGCTATCGGACGAATGGTATATGAATGCATACGGGACTTTGTTGAAATGCTTCGCGCATCGTCGCTCATTTGTTGAATCTACGCGTGCGCTACCTATTGCAAAATGGATTTACTAAGTCAGAAACCTTCCTTGGAGTGTACTCAACATCTCACCCAAGTTTCATCGCAATCGGACGAATGGTATATGAACACATACGGGACTTTGTTGAAATGCTTCGCGCATCGTCGCTCATTTGTTGAATCTACGCGTGCGCTACCTATTGTAAAATGGATTTACTAAGTCAGAAACCTTCCTTGGAGTGTACTCAACATCTCACCCAAGTTTCATCGCAATCGGACGAATGGTATATGAACACATACGGGACTTTGTTGAAATGCTTCGCGCATCGTCGCTAATTTGTTGAATCTACGCGTGCGCTACCTATTGTAAAATGGATTTACTAAGTCAGAAACCTTCCTTGGAGTGTACTCAACATCTCACCCAAGTTTCATCGCTATCGGACGAATGGTATATGAACACATACGGGACTTGTTTGAAACGCTTCGCGCATCGTCACTCATTTGTTGAATCTACGCGTGCGCTACCTATTGTAAAATGGATTTACTAAGTCAGAAACCTTCCTTGGAGTGTACTCAACATCTCACCCAAGTTTCATCGCAATCGGACGAACGGTATATGAACACATACGGGACTTTGTTGAAATGCTTCGCGCATCGTCGCTCATTTGTTGAATCAACTTGTGCGCTGCATATTGTATAGGGGATTTACTAAGCCAGAAATTTTCCATGACGTGTACACAACATCTCACCCAAGTTTCATAGCTACGAACGAATGGTACATGTATGCATACGGGACTTGGTTGAAACGCTTCGCGTGTCGTCGCTCATTTGTTGATTCTACTCTTGCGCTACATATTGTAATATGTATGTACTCTGCCAGAAACCTTCCCTGGAGTGTACACAACATCTCACCCAAGTTTCATCGCAATCGGATGAATGGTATGTGAACGTATACGGGACGTTGTCGAAACGCTTCGCGCGTAATCACTCATTTGTTGAACATAAACGTGCGCTTCGTATTGTCAAATGGATTTACTTAGCCAGAAACCTTTCCTGGAGTGTACACAACAATTCACCAAACATTTATCACTATCAGACGAATAATATATGACTTTATACGGGACTTTGTTGAAACGCTTCGCGTGTCATCGCTCATTTGTTGAATCTACTGGTGCGCTACCTATTGTAAAATGTATGTACTAAGCCAGAAACCTTCTCTGGAGTGTACACAGCATCTCACCCAAGTTTCATCGCTATCGGATGAATGGTATATGAAATTAAATGGGACTTTGTTGAAACGCTTCGCACGCCGTTGCTCATTTGTTGATTCTACTCGTGCTCTACCTATTTTTAAAGGGATTTACTCAGCTAGAAACCTTCCCTGGAGTGCACACAAAATCTCAGCCTAGTTTCATCGCTATCGGACGAATGGTATATGAACGCAAACGTGACTTTGTTGAAATGCTTCGCGCGTCGTAGCTCATTTGTTGAATCTAATCGTGCGCTGCCTATTGTAAAGTGGATGTACTAAGCCAGAAAATTTCCCTGCAGTGTACACAACATTTTACGCAAGTTTCATAGCTATCGGACGAATGGTATATGAATGCATACGGGACTTTGTTGAAATGCTTCGCGCATCGTCGCTCATTTGTTGAATCTACGCGTGCGCTACCTATTGCAAAATGGATTTACTAAGTCAGAAACCTTCCTTGGAGTGTACTCAACATCTCACCCAAGTTTCATCGCAATCGGACGAATGGTATATGAACACATACGGGACTTTGTTGAAATGCTTCGCGCATCGTCGCTCATTTGTTGAATCTACGCGTGCGCTACCTATTGTAAAATGGATTTACTAAGTCAGAAACCTTCCTTGGAGTGTACTCAACATCTCACCCAAGTTTCATCGCAATCGGACGAATGGTATATGAACACATACGGGACTTTGTTGAAATGCTTCGCGCATCGTCGCTAATTTGTTGAATCTACGCGTGCGCTACCTATTGTAAAATGGATTTACTAAGTCAGAAACCTTCCTTGGAGTGTACTCAACATCTCACCCAAGTTTCATCGCTATCGGACGAATGGTATATGAACACATACGGGACTTGTTTGAAACGCTTCGCGCATCGTCACTCATTTGTTGAATCTACGCGTGCGCTACCTATTGTAAAATGGATTTACTAAGTCAGAAACCTTCCTTGGAGTGTACTCAACATCTCACCCAAGTTTCATCGCAATCGGACGAACGGTATATGAACACATACGGGACTTTGTTGAAATGCTTCGCGCATCGTCGCTCATTTGTTGAATCAACTTGTGCGCTGCATATTGTATAGGGGATTTACTAAGCCAGAAATTTTCCATGACGTGTACACAACATCTCACCCAAGTTTCATCGCTATCGGACGAATGGTATATGAACACATACGGGACTTTGTTGAAATGCTTCGCGCATCGTCGCTCATTTGTTGAATCTACGCGTGCGCTACCTATTGTAAAATGGATTTACTAAGTCAGAAACCTTCCTTAGAGTGTACTCAACATCTCACCCAAGTTTCATCGCAATCGGACGAATGGTATATGAACACATACGGGACTTTGTTGAAATGCTTCGCGCATCGTCGCTCATTTGTTGAATCTACGCGTGCGCTACCTATTGTAAAATGGATTTACTAAGTCAGAAACCTTCCTTGGAGTG
Organism: Meconema thalassinum; assembly: GCA_946902985.2. Classification (NCBI taxonomy): domain Eukaryota; kingdom Metazoa; phylum Arthropoda; class Insecta; order Orthoptera; family Tettigoniidae; genus Meconema; species Meconema thalassinum. The sequence continues at coordinate 1,907,304,646 of OX336388.2, read as the reverse complement.
TACTCAACATCTCACCCAAGTTTCATCGCTATCGGACGAATGGTATATGAACACATACGAAACTTTGCTGAAATGCTTCGCGCATCGTCGCTCATTTGTTGAATCTACGCGTGCGCTACCTATTGTAAAATGGATTTACTAAGTCAGAAACCATCCTTGGAGTGTACTCAACATCTCACCCAAGTTTCATCGCAATCGGACGAATGGTATACGAACACATACGGGACTTTGTTGAAATGCTTCGCGCATCGTCGCTCATTTGTTGAATCTACGCGTGCGCTACCTATTGTAAAATGGATTTACTAAGTCAGAAACCTTCCTTGGAGTGTACTCAACATCTCACCCAAGTTTCATCGCTATCGGACGAATGGTATATGAACACATACGGGACTTTGTTGAAATGCTTCGCGCATCGTCGCTCATTTGTTGAATCTACGCGTGCGCTACCTATTGTAAAATGGATTTACTAAGTCAGAAACCTTCCTTAGAGTGTACTCAACATCTCACCCAAGTTTCATCGCAATCGGTTGAGTGGTATATGAATGCATAGGAGACATACACACCCACAGACAAACTATCACGTAAGATTGATTTTTATATATATAGATATATTTTTATTTACTTATATATTTTATTTACTTATTTATTTATCATAGTGAAAAAATTAACATCCACAGCCTGCTTCCAGTCACCGACCGGGTCAGGAATGGAATGAATGAAGCCCCCATCTAGCGGCGAGGATATGAACTGTGCCGGCTGCCGAGGCCTGACGCACTCCTCTGGGGCAATGATTAAATGAATGCCAGATGAAATGAAATGATAGCGTAGAGTGTTGCTGGAATGAAATTTTGACAGGGAAAACCGGAGTACCCGGAGAAAAACCTGTCTGCCTCCGTTTTGTCCAGCACAGATCTCACATGGATTGACCGGGATTTGAACCACGGACCCAGCGGTGAGAGGCCGGCGTGCTGCCGCCTAAGCCACGGAGCCTATTTATTTATCATAGTAATGGTTCTAATTGAATTTACATCAGTATTGGTGCACAAAATGAACCGTCAAACCTCAAATTCATGAACAAGGAGAACCAATAGGAGGCGAAGGGCGGTCAGATTCAATGGACGATATGAATGATTTTTTACGACACTGCTTACTTTCTGTGAAATATTGACGAGCGGTTTTGATGAGTTTTCCTTAATGTGTACTTTGTTAATTAATGCAGAGTTGAAGGTTAATTTATTTATTTAATTTACAGTTATTTATTTAGTTTACAGACTGGACACTGTCTTCAAATTATTTTATAAATCGTGGGCTATTACTGTTAACTTGATATTTCTTTATCTATTTTTCCGAAATCAACCAGCGTTCCATATATAGATCAATCACAAATCACGATTACGAATGGAATTTCCAAAGAAATTCTCCTTCTTTTGATTACTCATCGCTCTTCTTATACAGGGTGAACAAAAAATGCCGCACTTGGAGATCGGCATGCGGTTCTTCATCGAAATTCATGACAAAAGTTTATGTTGCAAAACCTAGCCCGCCAATAGGTTTAACAGAAATGCGTGTTAAGAAACTAGGCTCTGGCAACGCTGTAACTTCATGCAGCGTGGCCAAAAGCACGTCGCAGCAACTTGGCACTCTGCTGGAGCTTTCTCTGTACATTCCGATGCACTGCAGGATGTGGCAGTGTTGCCAGCTTCTCGTTTTCATACTTGTGTTTTCAAACAGCACCCGATCCGATTTTGCTATTGAAACTTTTGTCTTGCAATTGGATGAGGAATCGCATGCCGACCTCCAAGTGCGGCATTTTTTGTTCACCCTGTATGTGTTCAGCAGCCGATGGCTCATCAATGAGTTCTGATGAATATAGCCAATAACGAGCGTTGAGAAATAACCCGCTTTTGATTTTGAATTTGCTGTAAAGCTCATCTAACCTCAGAGCCACCAGTGTGGTATTCGAGGTATACCGTATTTTCAGTACCAGACTATTTAGCACTACTCAGGATGGATTGATTAGTTTCATTTTTATGTCTGTTACCTTCTAGACTGCTATGGACTATCAGGATATTCGTTCCTTGAATATAGCTTCTTTTATATGAAAATGAAAATCCACAGCCTGTTCCAGTCGTCCGACCGTGTCAGGGATGGGAGGAATTAAGCCCCCCCCCCCCTAGCGGCGAGGATATGAACTGTGCTGGCTGCCGAAGCTTGTCGCACTCCTCAGGGGCAATGATTAAATGAATGACAGATGAAATGAAATGATAGTGGAGAGTGTAGCTGGAATGAACGTTTTGACAGGGAAAACCGTAGCACCCGAAAAAAAAACCTGTCTGCCTCCGCTTTGTCGAGCACAAATCTGACATGGAGTGACCAGGATTTGAACCACCGATCCAGCGGTGAGAGGCCGACGCGGCGTGCTGCCGCCTAAGCCACGGAGGCTGCAGCTTCTTTTGTATAATTAATATAATGGCTTCGGTGGCGTAGACGGTAGCATGCTGAACTGCAATACCAAAGATCGTGGGTTCAAACCCTGCCAAAGTCGTCGGATTTTTAAGAGCGTTAAAATCCTTCAATATGCCTTCCTTCGGAGGGGAAGTAAAGTCGGTTGGCCGATGTCATAGATTTATGTAAAAGAACCTACCACGACAATTGGTAGAGCGGCTTCGGTGACGTAGTTGGTAGCATGCTGAACTTCTATGCCCAAGATCGCGGGTTCAAACCTTTTGGTCGGATTTTTTAAGAGCGTTAACAATTCCTCATTATGCTTTCCTTCGGAGGGGAAGTAAAGCCGGCCTATGTCATAGATTTATGGCTTGTAAAAGAACTGTCCATTAACTAGAATTGTGTAAAGCTAAATTTCTAGGTTAGATTTGATTTGATTAATGCTCTATTAAGTTCCAACGTTCGTCGCCAGGTGTGGTGGCGGTGGCATATAGTAGCCAAGTGCACAGCTAGGTGTCGTTGGCGGTAGAATTTGGTAGCAAAAGTAGGAACTACTTGAAATCGATCGTCTTCAGTACTCACCTGAATTACAGTTAACACACACTAATACAGCCATCACAATTAACACTGTTATCAGACAGATTCTACACGCACCCAAAGTACACGGGGCTACATGACCGCGTTGTCGCAGCCCTTAGACTGAGGAGCCAACCATACAATTGGTAGTATGTACGAAGGTGGATCAAAAAGTTAGTTGCACTAACGCGCTGCAGCAGCGCGCTGTGTGTTGCAAACGTGGACTCAGCGGAGAAAGGGACAGACACTGCCCACACGTCTGTTAGGCAGGTCGCTGTGGTATCTCGTCTTGTATGGTGTGAATAGCGGCCAAATGCAATGGCGCATCGACTGGACGTTCACTCCAAATATGAAGTGCGTGTGACAATCCGATTCCTATGGGCCAAAAGGAAGAATTGCACGGTCATTCATCGTGAAATTAGTGCAGTGTATGAGGAGCGGGCCATTTCCCGGCAAGGGATCGTAAAATGGTGTCAGCAATTCGAAGCCGGACGCACGGATATCGCGAGGGCAGGCCCGTAACGTCCAGGACCCGTGCCAATGTCAGCATTGTGATTGCGATCATTAGACAGGTAGTCGATGTTTCCAGACCGATGAGGAGGTGAAGGCCGCTGTCTCTGTGTGGTTGCAGAACGCTGGAGGAACTTTCCATGCATCCGGCATCGACAAGTTAGTTGTGCGTTCGCAGAAATGTTTGGAGTCTCTTTGGAACTATGTGGAAAAGTGACGTTACATTGGATGTCGTTATAGGCGTGTTGCTGTTGTATAGATGGTGTAATAAATGGCCATAACTGGTAAGTGCAACTTATTTTTTGATCTGCCCTCGTAGCTACATTAGGTTAACTTATTTGGTTAGAAACGGTGGCATCCATGGTAGCCAATGTTGGAACTATTGAAATTGAACTTGATAGGGAGTCTTAATAACTAGTCTACAGGCGTTCAGTTAAAATACCCTGCTATGGCCATTGGCTGCAATTCAAATATAATTATATAATAAATGTGGAAGTTCATATAAAATATGTTGTTGTTGTTGTTTCATTTGAGGGGCTTCGATATCCATGGCATTCAGTGCAGTGTTTTTCGGGGTGTGTGAGTGTAGAATTTGTCTGATCTGTGTTATTGTGGTATCTATAGCAGTTTTTGTATTTGTGATTCAGTTGAAGAAGTCTGCCGTGGCCATTAGGAACCTTCCCGGCAATTGTCTGTAGTAGAAGTGAGAAAACAAAAGGACGCGGACGACGGTCAGATTAGAAACGTTTCCAGGATGGCTGAGGTGGGAATCGAACTGCACAAGGCTGAGTGTAACCCGTTCCAGCCCTTAGACCCGAATAAAAGTTCTTGGTAGAGCCGGGAATCGAACCCGGACCTCGGGGTGGTGACTGCCAAGAATGCTATCCGCTACTCCACGAGATGGAGCCGTGCTAAATATTCTCCAACCCTAGATGAAACTATATTTCATGACGAGGGGTGTTGCAGTGGTTAAGCTGTCTGCCTCTCGTCAAGGCGGACCGGGTTCGTTTCTCGGTCAATGCATGTCAGATTTTCAAAGTGAAATATCACGTCCTGTGGTTCAGATTCTACGTAAAAATGGAGGTTTATTGGCTCATGATCGCAAGATTAACGGTCACGTAAAACTACAAGCTTCCTTGTATTTCTCGTCTCGATTTAGACTAGAGTCACTAGACGAGTATATGAGTTGGTAAGTTCAGTCGATATATTTTACCATTTTTTGAATGATAGTCAACATAAAAGACAAAGCAAGTTCTTAGCCTTCAAGCGAAGCATAAATGCCGCAGCTATTTATGAATCAGTGTACTTCCAATTGTAAGTTATAACAGTTTGTGTTGATGAAATCCTTTTAAACCACAACATAACATGTAGATAGCGGACTGAGCATTTTATTTAACGTAACAGGTACTTTGAACTGAGAGAATGCAGGTGTTTGTAAGCATTGCTGTTTTGTCGTTTGAACTTGACCATAAAACGCTATTGCGCAATCAAATCTGTTTATTTGATGCACCGTCGTTTGTAGGTCTAAGGTACGGGGTTGGTTGATTGCATACATTGTTAGTGTAATTCAAAACTACTGGCCGTAACAAGGTGTAATTACATTGTTAGGTTGGTAGGATTGTGTTCCCAATTACATAGCTTCAAGACTGGTTGGTTACTAATCTTTTTTCTTCCCCCAACCGAAAATGGCATGATGAAATGATGTAGTAATTAAAGAATGAATGTAATTAAGGTACCTGCTGGGAGATGCTTCTCTCTCTCCCCCCCCCCCCCCCTGCCCTTCCCCCCTCATTTCATACTTCCATCCATTGAATTCAAACATACGCTCCATGTTACGACAGCTTTCTTTGTCCAGGGACGTCATTGCATTCGTGATAATGCTTTACCGATGACTTGCAAGTCTTTTCTTTTTTTTTTCTTTTCATTTCTTTTTTGCAGTCCTATTGTAATAAAAAAGAAAATGTAGCCTATTTTCCATGTATGATTGGACCATCATAATATGTACGATTCATCACCTCGTGGTGAAGTGACTAGCATTCCTGACTGTCACCTCGGGGGTGGCGTAGTTAGTAGCATGGTGAACTGCTGTGCCCAGGATCGCTGGTTCAAACCCGGCCGGCGTCCTCGGATTTTTTTAAGAGCGTTAAAATCCTTAAGTATGCATTCCTTCAGAGGGGAAGGATTATAGATTTATGGCATGTAAAAGATCCTGCCACTAACTAAACTTGTGTGAAGCTACATTTCTAGGTTATATTTCGTTGAAACGCCCTATCAAAGTACAAACATTCACCACTAGGTGTCAGTGACATCTGGTAGTGAAAGTTGGAACTACTTGAAATTGAACGGAACTTGTAGCTCACCCCATGGGTGTCCGCTTGAAGCAGCTACAGCCTCTGGTGAGCCGAACATGTCCTCGGACACTCCCGGCACTAAAAGTCAAACGTTAAATAAATAAACCTCGGAGATCCAGGTTCGACTGCCGAGTCTACCAAGAAATTTCATTCTACTAGTCTAAGGCCTGGAACGGGGTAGACCACACTGTACCATCGTGATCCTGGAAGTGATTTTCCGTGGTTTCCCACTTCTACTTCAGACAAATGCCGTGATAGATCCCAACTTAGGTCACGTCCGTCTCATTCCCAGTCCTTGTCTCAATTACAAGTAAACACTTTTCTACAGATACCATAATAACACTATACACACCGAAGTACACGGGGCTAAATGACTACGATACCCAAGCCCCTAAAATGAAACACACACAATATTGTTGATTTTGTAAATGTCTGCTAAATCAACACTCGAAGTCTAATTACTGTACTGTAAGCCCACTCATGGAATAGAGCAGTTGATACAAGGAGTCTTCTAGATTTCCACGGGATTTAAGCGTTAAATCGTTCACTACGACTGTAAGGTACCGTAAGTCTAGAGCAAAGGTCGCTGACAGCAACCATCCCGAATAATTTGTACCCCTGAGGTATTCGTTGCTCCCTTCATGTACTGTAAATGACGATATGGTACCTTATTTTGGAGCACCTACCCCAACCCTCTACCCTAATAGTTGCACACTATAATAGTGACTATAGAAACACAGGTTATCAGACAAATACGACACACATCTCAAGTATACGGAGCTGATGACCACTATGTGCCAGTTTCCAAAACAGGTTTTACACTTGTCTTCTAATCAAACTATTTTCTTCAAATCAGCTGCCTCCTCACCCTTTTGAATTGAAAATGTAAATCCACAGCCTGCTTCCAGTCTCCGACCGGGTCAGGAATGGAATGAATGAAGCCCCCATCTAGCGGCAAGGATATGAACTGTGCCGGCTGCCGAGGCCTGACGCACTCCCCTGGGGCAATGATTAAATGAATGACAGATGAAATGATAGTGGAGAGTGTTGCTGGAATGAAATTTTGACAGGGAAAACCGGAGTACCCGGAGAAAAACCTGTCTGCCTCCGTTTTGTCCAGCACAGATCTCACTTGGAGTGACCGGGATTTGAACCACGGACCCAGCGGTGAAAGGCCGGCGTGCTGCTGCCTAAGCCACGGAAGCCACTACCCTTTTGAATTACATGAATAATTTGTACCCAAATTTTATTTCAAGTGTGTCTACAAATTCTCATTCCATTCGGTCTAGCAGTTTTGCCGCCAACTGGAAACAAACAAAACTAACAAACAACAATTAAAGCTGAGAGTATATTTGGTCATTATGCAACTCATCTGGAATAAATACAAAGTTTCAACCGAAAATTCAAAATGTTAGCTATTGTTGTTTCAAGGGGCGGAACAACGAGGTCATTTGCTCCTATGTTCAGGCAGAAGCATATATCATATATAAATGTTATCCAGTCTCTTTCACTCAGATAGAGTACGCGAATCTTCTATCGGCGAGGCGGAATTTAATTCTGTGAACATTAGCCGAGAGGCTGGGTGCTGTAATTACGATTATCTTATGGTAGCTTTACCGGTAACTACAGCACAAAAGCTCATTACTTCAGTTCTTCTCTCCATCTTGTTGATTGCTTCCTCCAACTCCTTATTTAATTCCCTTGGCAAATAAACTATCTGATTACTCTGTGAATGATTGCCAACATCTTCTTAATTTTGATTAGTGAGGCAATTGAAATATTAGCGATCTGTAATCATACTGTATGGTAATCCCACTGAATGTCCGGGGTATTTAACTACCAGGGGCTCACAAATAGTGCAACGTAGAATGGCGACCATGGAAACCCAGCTGAAGACAGCATTGGTTCCGGTTACTTGCGACGGGCTCCTATTTCTTTAATAAATAATTAATAATAATAGCATTCATCTTGCCTGTTGATCTTGATATCTTCCGACCTTGACGGTATTAAGGTATCTGAGGTCTACGGTGTCTTTCATTTTTCGGCCTTAACCCTTTACGTGCTGAGTTTGCAGTTTGCAACCTCAGTGATGATTTTTTTTCATTCACGTATGAAAAAAATGTAGATGCCGTAATTTTTAACTCATCAGGGGGTTCTTAAAAATGGTTTTGTGCCCTTATTAGTCCAAATTCTCAACAGGTGAATAAACCTTGCTTGTTGTTCTGCCATGCCTGTTTACATCACAGATGAACTCCAGCTGTAGAGGACAGACTTGAGACTGATACAAAGTGATCTGTTAGTTGTGGAAGAAAAAAATCCAAACTCAAGTAGTACTACATAATGCCCTATAGATGGCAGAACACGCCAGGGATCGACTCGGCACTTAAGATCGGATGAGGAATATGAAGATAATAAAAGTTCTCATGCACCGTCTATAGACGGGCGTAGCAGTCAACGGGTTAATTGGCACTTGCCGTTTTCTTTCCTGACACCCTCATTCTTCAAGGGATCAGATCTATTCTTTCCATGATTTCTCCTATCTTCCGTAAGAGGTCCTAAAGGAGACAGGGTGTGTGTAACTCAACCACTGGTGAGTTCGTGAGTTGGCGATCCTGAGAGATTACTGAGCGGTGTCCGGAGCAACAACAGTATAACTTTCTGACGCAATGAAGAAGTGCAATGCATCAATTTCTGAACAGACGATTCATTCACAAAATGTATATGGTAACATCTTAGAAAGCGAACAGAGTAACAATATTGATGGTTTAATACTCTTCAATTTGCAAATGTAAGAAATACAGTATCGTGCTCGATATTTTGGACAGCTAATGGCATTGAAACTCTTATTTTAATTCATAAATTTAAAGAAATCAAATCGTATGGGAACTGTCATTGCCAATTTATATCTGGCTACAAAACGTAAAATAAGATATTTTCGTCATCAACCTGCTTCAGTGCGTTAGGAAACTGTCGATTGTGATGAAGGAAGTAGATTTTGGTGCTAGGAAGTCTGACCAGCTATATTTTAGAAGGGCACATTTGGAACGACTCTTGCTTGAGGACGAATGGAAGGAAGGAGTTGCAAGTGTAAAAGTTGGCGGTGGGTGGTCGGGTGGTGGAACTCAGGGAGCGTGGTAATTGGCCATATTAATGAGACGTGGGGACCCCCCGGCGCACCCGGCTTGCTCGGTAGCTCGCCTGCCTTAATTACTCCAGACAAAAACTAGCCAGGTTTTGTTATTTACAAGAAAACGCGCCCAAGCGTGCTGACGCGGTCATCCATTCTCAAGCCGTCATAGTAGTCTGACTTGAGCGTCGTACGGTTTTACATAATTTGGGGAGCATCCATTATCTTGGCACATACCTTTGCCAAGTGCAGTGATTCAAACTACTCTCTTGCGAGTTGCAGAATCTTATATAAGTGGAACCCTGCAATTGAATAATCCACCGTGAATTCTTTGAAGACTATCTAAATATCTCTCTTCGTACCATGACTGAAATACTCATGCTCATAATACCGCCGTTCTAGTCATACTTACTCACAGACCAGTGATGTGTCAACTCTTTTACTTGTCGAAAGTGGAATCAGATCCCCAAAAATATCAGAGCTACAAAGGACCCACATTCATTTAAGGCAGCTGAGTGATTTTCCCCATGGCCGACATCATATACAAGGCACGGTTCGTTGATTAACCTGTTCGATCCCTTTCATACTCACCGACGCCTGACGAATTTAATTTATTTTGCCACCAAAATCAAATTTTATACTTTGTGGCTTAGTATTTACTAGTATTTTCTGTTAGTTAGCTACTATCGATTAACAATTATTCAAGGTCAATGAATATAATTATATTTAAATAATATTGAAAATATAGTGTATGCATAATTCACTAGGTCTAGAGATTTTTCTTAGGTTGGCTAAATTATATCTAGACGTTTATCTGAAGTTGAAATCAGAAGGCACAAACTATTATTTTTAGGATGGTCGTCTTTGGGATAACGCACTTGTAGTAATACTTTGTCTTTTTCAGGAGTCGCTTTGAGCCATCTCAACTTCGACCTCCTTTGTGTTATGAATTGTAACTAGTAAAACAAAGTAAATCGAAGGTTCCGTAGTCAATAGGCTATCAAACCTTGCAATACAGTACGTTAAATTTCCAATGCAAAACTAAAACAATAAATATTAAAAAAGCCAGCAAAAAGATACAACTCTGATATGTTTTGAACCCCAGCAGGCCGGGCGAAAGACCAAAGCTCTAACCACATAGACAAACATGTCCTCCCAAGTCATACGTTATCAATTGATTTACATACACCGTCTTAGCAAATAATGACTTTGACTAAACGATTTCTTCACTGGAATATATATTCATTATAAGCCATTTCATACAAAGTTCATATTATTTCTATCAGTAGGCTATATTGCATGCAACATATTCAAATTAGTGAAATATAGGACAAACCGAGAGATCAGCTGCCATCTTGTCTTGTAACCGAGACGACTCAGCTTTTTAAAAATCACTTCTGCACTATAATATCACAATATAGACTTTTAATTTCGAAAGGGCCACGTCCTTTAGAACAGTTTAAACGATTGTCGGTTTGATAATTGGAACTGGTGGGTCCCAATTTATAGATTATAAAGTTTGCAACATTCGCACGGCCGCCATCCTGAAATGGTACGACTGATGTCCTTGTAGTTTGGGAGCAAGACGCGACCCATATGAACGTATGTTTTTACCAAATTTGGTAAAGATCCGATGATTAGTTTGGTCGTAATTTAATTTTAAGTTTTGACCATTTGAGTGGCCGCCATTAAGTTCTGGTAAAGATGGCGGCAATATGGGCCTAAAACATGACACTGAGGTGCTCATTGCCAGTGTTACCTCTCTATCAAATTTCGTTCAATTCGGTTTCGTCGTGTTTGAATTGATAGGGGGGGGGGGGGGGGGGGGGCACAATACACACACACTCTCACAAGTCTACTTTCAATTTTTGCAAAAAATAAAAGTAGGCTAAAAATCATATTTAATTTGTAACTAAAATCTCTAATAGGTTTTTTGTGACTTTAGCACTAGCTAGTGTTATTCAGTTAGCAGCACTGGTGTGGGAGGACCATAGCACGGTCTCAGAGACTGACTTTAAGCCCAGTAGTGGGTATTGGAACTTACATTGTGCTTACGGTCAACTTCAGAGACTTAGCTATCGGCAGATCTTTCTCTGCCAATGAAAGATAGCTCTCTGATTGCCCGGAATGTACTGGCGGCACGACACGATATCCCTGCCTGTATTGATCATAAGAGCCTATAGTTATTTTAAGTAGCATATTAAGCGGGGAAATTATGTCAAGATTTACTACCTACGCCGGAGCTCTTTGTGTATTATTAATGTAGACATAATAATAGAGGCAAAGACCAATGACTGACTGTTGATGGCTTTACACAATCGATCATGGACGAGCTTTGCGCATTGAGCGTGTGTCCTCCCGTCCCATCCTGAGGGTGGTGGTGATGATGATTGATGTTGTATGGGGTGGAACATCGAGGGAATCAGCCCTAACATGGAATTACTTCGAAGAAAACAGAAAAACACCCACCTCTGTGACTGTGCAGTCTATGATCCGCTCCACTTTTAGTTTAGGTATGTAGCGTTCGGGGAAGATCCGAGGTTCGAAGACAGGCACTGAAAATGACCGTCGTGGGCGTGGTTTCATTCCACGTTATTTCCACATTCACTTTCTCTTTTATAGGCCCCTAGGTACCTACCGTAATCCTTGACATGAATAAATTCAATTATACACGTTGGTACTGCCATCATAATTAGTATTATTAAGCTTATGACTAAGTACACAAAATATATATAACATATTACAAACTATACACAACTTTAAAACAATCAACTGGACACTTGATAAATTTGAAGTCTATAAATCTAAGTAGTAGTGTATAAAGTCTTAAATCTAAATTGTCCAGCCACACTTTATCACCTCCTCCAGGGGCTCACATCTACAGTAGTTGGACGTGGGTTGGTGACCACGGGACCCCAGCTGAGTCCGGCATTGCTTCCAATTACTTGTGCCGGGCTCCTCTCTGTCTTCTTTCCTGTCGACCTCACTTGGTCAACTCTTGTACTCTTCCGACCCCGATGGTATTAGGGTATCCGAGGCCTAGGGAGTCTCTTCCTTTCCCGCCTTAATTTGCCCTTGTCTCATCTTTTCTGATACCCTCCTTCTGCGAGGGTCAGCCTTCTTTTTCTTTTCATGATTTCTCCTGCCTTCTGCTGTGTATCCCCACCACTTCTGGTGCACCCTGGATATTGCTACACCCTCAGGGGCTCACGGCTGGTGAGTTCGGGAGTTGGCGACCCCGAGGGATTCCTGAGCTGGGTCCGGTTTTCCCCTTTCATCCTTCACCTCAGTTACGAACCCTCTCCTCTTTCACTTTCCTATCTGCCTTTCATGGCTCTCCTTCCTTCCAAGTCCCTCAATCCGCCTTCTTCGAGGGTTGAGGGCATTTATTTTCCTCCTGTCCTTTATTTGCCTTATTCTCCTTTTGTTTTCCATTTCTTCTTCTAGTATACAAGTTCGTAGTTAGTTTTAGTTATAGTGTTTCATTCTCATCATCATCATCTTCACGATCACCCAAACCATTAGGGCCGATAACCTAGATGTTAGGCCCCTTAAAACAGCAATTATCATCATCGTCATCTTTATCACCTTTGTAGAGCCTTGCACAAAGTCTTCCAGCGATCCCAAGTATGCCCTGTTACACACAGTTGGGGTGACGTTTCAATGCCCCACTTATATAGCAACGAACCACACCGTCCCTATTAAGGGCAACCCACGTTTTACGCGGTAGATGAAATCTTGCTGGTGGGTGTTGTGGTACAAAGTAGTGACTGCCATTCCTTCGAAGCTGTGTTGTTCCATTCCTATTGCCATTCTGCTGCAACGTTAAACCCTCTCCTAACTCTTTTGCTTTTAATACAGATGGAGAACGTGATTTCAAACGAACATATTTACGAAGGTACCATACGCCTTCATGAATTGGGTGAGCTACGTTCACTGATAATTTTGTGAACTCACGGATCAGATGGTTATATGTCCTCAGTCTTTGTCATACTAATCTCATTATCGTGCTGGAAGACATTTTTAGTGTTGCCTTAGTAATCAAAATGTAATGTTCTCAGTCGGTCAACACAATTGTATCCCATAGTAATGGGTCTACTGAGTCCGGAAATAGGGTCTACTGAGTCCGGAAATACCCTTTCCCCATGGGTTGCGCCTTAGGTGAATAGTGACCGTGGTCGATTATAATATGTATAATCATGATAGTAATAATAATAATCGTAATAATCATTAGGGCTCGGATGTTTAGGTGCTAAAAATCGGGAAAATTATTTTTTATGTATTAAAAATACCTGAAATATATTGTGAATATAAACAATATGCAGTACTCGCGAATACAATTTATGCTATGCCTCACTGACTACTGAAGAATTACAATACACGAGATACATCTTCAGGTTGTCCACCACAAATGACAGACGATTATCGCGAAATACTTATAACTGCGGCAATAAGTTTCTTGCCCTTGAGGTGTTTTGTAATTTGAAATCGCTGTTCAGCCTCGATTGCTTTCCCACATTGTTGGCAGATCAGAAGAAAAATTATCTCTAAATTCTTCAACATACTGCTGCAGACGACAACTTGTAGTTGAATTTACTTTAGGCTCGTAGAACTGCCTTACACTTCACAGTGCCAGAAATGAACTGCGTGTGAGTGACACTGGTTCCAGGTAGCTGGGGGAGGGAGGTCTAACACGTGGTGCAGTATGGCTATGGACAAGGAAATCCCCGGCTTCCACAGTGAGTGGCATGGCGGGGACAAGTTGTAAGCTGACATATGCTCTGCATGAAGATTAGATAGCTCACAGGTAAGTAAACACAGAACAAAAATGCAATAAACTGAAAGATCAAGCATAATGATCTTAAAAATGTAAATATTGTTTAATTTTATGTACTAAAAAGTGAAAAGCAGGAATTTATGTATTTATAGAAAAAATGCTTAAAATATGTATTTACATAAAAAAATACCTAAAAATCCGAGCCCTAATAATCATAATAATAATAATAATAATGATTCGTTTTTCCCTAGGAGTTGTAATTAACCCGTTCGTTGTTTTCCTTTGCCTGACCTACTAGACCTGTTGACCAGTTCGATAGGCCTCATGGACTGTCCGTATAAAAGAGGGAGCTACTTAACAGTAGTTAGATATTGAGTAACTTGCTCGCTATTTGCGTGATCCTAGCAGTCGATCCTAATGAAGTTTTAACGACAGTGTAGCATTTACTCTTGTTCTGCCACAAATGGTTGTCATCAGCTTACAAGTAGAAATCCTCATTAGACTCTTTATTGATCCGTCTTTAAAATACATGTGTTATTCAGATAATGAAGTTGTTGACTAAATTTTCAGCTGTTTGGCCATGCTGATGCTCCCTAGGCATGATGTAGCAATTAGGAAGATACTTAGTGGCGTAGCCGAGTTTGTTAAGTCTCTTTCGGAAGGACTCCCTCGTGGTGTAGCAGCTAGCGTTCTTGGCTGCCGCCCCGGACGTCCCGGTTAGATTCCCGGCTATGCCAAGAAATTTTAATTCTGTTGTGAGGGCTGGTACGAGGTACAATAAGCCTCATGAGGCACAACTGAGAAGAGGAGTGTTCGATTCCCACCTCAGCCATCCTGAAAATGTTTTTCCGTGGTTTCCACCACTTCTACTCGAGGCAAATTCTGGGATGGTTCCTCACTTAAGGCTACGGCCACCTCCTTCCCAATCCTCACCCGAATTACAAATACACACATTAGAACAGCCATCACAATAACACACACCAAAAATACACAGGGCCATATGACCGCGATGTCGCAAGCCCTAAAATAAGCAACAACAAACAAACTCTATCGGAAGCTGTATGTTCGGGGACCCTAGGTTTGAATCCTGGCGTTAACAACGACCATACTGTGCGTGTGTTTTTCCCGTTTAATTCAATGCTCGCTCCAGGCAAATGTTGGTATGGTACGTTGTATCAAGTCTTGGGGCTCCTACTCCAGTCTTAGACCTAATTAAATACAGTTACACACACACTCACAAAATCTCATAACGATGTTTTGAGTAAGCCTGGGACCAATGGGAGTGATGGAGTCCCACTCCTGTCGATAAGATCAAGAACGCCTTGGAAGCAACGGGCAATCGAACTGGCATTCGAGTTAGGGCAAGAAAATCATAATATGCTATGTATTAGCCTTTCAGGATACGAGTGCCGGCGATCTAGGTGGGAACTATTCTTTGCTTACTTGTAACACTCTGTCAGCCTGCTTGGTTGTTATGAGCAGTCGCGCAGGTAGGATATGACTCAGCTCCAGTAACCTCAGTCATCGGTTTACTCTCCGTGGTGACATGAGCTCTTGTCACTCTTGGCTGTGGTGTTGCGAAACAATTAGAAACGCTCCAATGTTAATTCGACGATTAGTATTAATATGTCCGTTCACAATTCGCAATATAACTTTGTCTAACACAAGTAGCGCGCGCAATTTTGCTTGACGTATTTGTAGCCTGCACTCTTTCATCACTGTGTCTTCCTGCTTGTCCTGCAAGGCTCCAGTTGCTATTATTACTCATTCAACATTTGATTGCCGCTGAGCGTGACTGCGCAAGCGTTGGTTGTTAATCGTAGCATGAGCCCCGCGGGGCGAAGCGGAGGACACAGCGATGACAGAATGCAGTCTGCACATAAGTCAAGCAGCATTGCGTCAGATAAGCGTCACAGGAGCTCATGTTACCACAGACAGTTAAACGATGACTGAGGCTACTGGAGTTGAGTCATATCCTACTCGCGCAAATGTACCTGTCAACGAAGCAAGCTGACGTGTGACACTAGTAAACAAGAAATAGTTGCCATCTTGACCACCGGCAATCAATTCGTGAAAGGGCAATATCAACAAACGCTGGTGGAGCCATCTCCAGCGGCAGGATTGGGTCAGGATTGTTTCAGTGTATACTCCATGAGAAGGGCCGAAGCAGGATGATGTATTGTCTGCGCACAAAGGGAAGCCAGCTGGGTTAAAACTGCAGATGCCTTCCTAACATACCTTGCTGGATGAGCAAAAAGTACAATGCGGGAGGAAGCAGTAACTGAGTATCGATATATTTAGGTCAGGAATAGACAGACGGCGCAGGCGTACGGCCGAAACCCCGCACCGTGTCGTAGCGTGTCTAGCTTTCTCCTAAGAGTGCAGAACATAGAGAGGTTAGTGGAAGCTATTTAATCCAGCACATGGAAAATCTAATTAATTTACGGGAGAATTTTGAAATATATGAATATATGAAAATAGGTTATAGGTAGAGTCTCGGATTTTTGTTTTTAACGATATCCGCGAAATATTTCAGCAAACATATATTACAAGGATATATTTACCCTAAATATGTCATCTGTTTTAGGTAGATTTCTTTAGAAAGCTAACTATTGCAAT
The DNA here is from genome assembly GCA_946902985.2 of Meconema thalassinum. NCBI lineage: Eukaryota > Metazoa > Arthropoda > Insecta > Orthoptera > Tettigoniidae > Meconema > Meconema thalassinum. The sequence continues at coordinate 1,907,288,241 of OX336388.2, read as the reverse complement.
GGGTCCCATGTTTCGACTTCCGGAAAATTTCGACATATCTTCGCGTTTCACATCCCCCAGACCCCAAAACCACCGTCAGTTCAAAAGTTTATATATAATTTATGTATATATGTATATATATATATATATATATATATATCAGTTTCTTGTGGACACGATAACTGCCGTAATTTTGCACCAATCACTTTGAATTTTTTACATAATATGTATCCCTATAAAATCTCGGTCGAGTTCATTAATGGGCAAAATCGGTCAAAGGGGGTAAAAATGGGGGGCTTTTTTCGAAAAAGTGAAATATCGCTATAACTCTCTTAATACATGAAATATCGAATCCCTTCAAAGTTCATAATATGTGTCGGATAAGTGCCAAAAATTTATGTCAAATAAGGTTTTTGATAGCACCAACCATTGACCAAAGGGGTGGGAAAAAGTGGGTTTTTCGGGAAACATTAATCATATCTCTGTTAATAGGCACAATATCAAAACCGCACAAAATGGACAATATTCCTCCAATAATTACCTAAAACTTTTGTCTGAAAGAATTTTTGATATGACCCACCATTACGCCACGGGGTGAACAAAATGATTTAAATTATAAGAAAGTGCCAAGAGAGGTTGCCATGACAACTTTACTTTTAATTGATAAGGGATGACCATCAGCAGTTGCTATGACAACGCCACTGCACGAGATCACATTCAGTTTTCATATGTCAGTGGGAAGCGACTTCGGTATCGGAACTGGTAGCATGCTGAACTTCTATGCCCAAGGTCGCGGGTTCAAACCCGGCTGAAGTCGTCGGATTTACTAAGAGCGCTAAAAAACCTGAGTTTGCTTTCCTTCGGAGGGGAAGTTCCAACGTTCGTTGCGAGTTGCTGATTGAGGTGGCATCTAGTAGCCAAGTTCACAGCTAGGTGTCGTTGACGGCAGTATTTTAGGTAGATTTCATTAGAAAGCTAACTATTGCAATGGGTACCATGTTTCGATTTCCGGAAAATTTCGACATATCTTCGCGTTTCACATCCCCCAGACCCCAAAACCACCGTCAGTTCAAAAGTTTATATATAATTTATGTAATATATGTATATATATGTATATCAGTTTCTTGTGGACACGATAACTGCCGTAATTTTGCACCAATCACTTAGAATTTTTTACCGAATATGTATACCCATAAAATCTCGGACGAGTTCGTTACTGGGCTAAATCGGTCGAAGGGGATGAAAATGGGGGACTTATTTTTTCGAAAAAATGAAATATTGCTATAACTCTCTTAATATGTGAAATATCGAATCCGTTCAAAGTTCATACTATGTGTCGGATAAAGCTCAGAAATTTATGTTTGAAACGTTTTTTTGATAGCACCAACCATTGACCAAAGGGGTGGGAAAAAGTGTTTTTTTTTTCGGGGAACATTAATCATATATCTGTTAATAGGCACAATATCAAAACCGTACAAAATGGACAATATTCCCCTAATAATTACCTAAAACTTTTGTCTGAAAGAATTTTTGATATGACCCACCATTACGCCAAGGGATGAGAAAAATGATTTCGGAATTGTAAGAAAATGCCAAGAGCTATCAGTGGTTGACATGGCAACACTACTAAATTGATGAGGGATGAGCCATCAGACGTTGCCATGACAACGCACTTGCGCGAGATCAGATTCAGATTTCCATCTGACTAAGTGTGATGCGGCTTCGGTGACTTAACTGGTAGCATGCTGAACTCCTATGCCCAAGGTCGCGGGTTCAAAGCCGGCCAAAGTCGTCAGATTTTCTAAGAGCGCTAAAAATCCCTCAGTATGCTTTCCTTTGGAGGGGAAGTTCTAACGTCCGTTGCGAGTTGCTGATTGCGGTGGCATCTAGTAGCCAAGTTCACAGCTAGGTGTCGTTGACGGTAGTATCTGGTAGCAACATTAGGAACTACTGCTTGAAATTGAGCGTCTGCATTCCTTACCTGAATTACAGACTAATACAGCTATCACAATTCACACCGTTTATCAGACAGATTCTACACTCACCCAAAGTACACGGGGTTACATGACCACGTTGTCGCAGCCCCTAAACTGAGGAACCAACCAACATCTCTGCGGGAGATATAATTTTGCGTGAAGAAGTAACAGACCGTTACATAGTTACACATCAGTGTCGAAACTTTGCATAAGGACAGTGTGACCACAAGTATAAAAATGGACTCCAAATGACAAGAAGGTTACCGTCATCATAACACAATAGAATGTTTAAAATATGCATAAAATGACGAAAAACAAAGTTAATTAATCTCCAATTATAAAATACTTTCACGCAATAAATGTGGTCTGATCCTTCTACGAAAACCTGCATATTCTGCCTATTTTCGACTATCCCCAAGTTTGTCCGGTGAAATCTACCTCCGCCTTCCGGCGTGCCGAGAGGAATTTTTATATTGAAGACGCGAAGTATCGCAATATCAAGTTATTTTTCGAAATGTGTTATTTTCACCCTAAAAATCTAAATACCAACGAAATATTGGCAATAAAATGTTTAAAAAATTGTTTACTTTAAAATTAATTGAAATAGTTCCACTAGATAGAAAATAAGAAATGAGATACGAGAACGAATTCTTTTCTCGAGCTTGAATGGTTGAAGTCGGAAACAATGCTCTGCTCATATTTTGGGGGCGACATAAGTTTTATGAGTTAGTGAGAAAAGGACAATGGTAGTCATGGAGAATATTTGTTGAAGTAAATGTTAGGTTACATATTAAACACAGAAATTAAATTGGCGGCTTCGGTGGCGTAGTCGGTAGCATGCTGAGCTTCTATGCCCAAACCCGGCAGAAGCTGTCTGATTTTTTAAGAGCTATGCCTTCCTTCGGAGGGGAAGTAAAGCCGGTGGTCCCATGTCATAGATTTATGGCATGTTAAAGAACCTTCCACTAATTGCGCCTGTGTGAAGCTAAACTGGATAGGTAAAGAATGTAAACAACGCTCTTAGGTTTCTACGTTTGTTGCCAAGAGCCGACTGCGGTGGCGTCGAGTAGCTAAGTTCCGAACTTGGCCTAGTAGTCGTTGACGGTGGTGCTTGGCGGCAAAAGTAGGAACTATTTGAAAAATTCTAAGTTGCAGTACATAAATTAAACAAGAAGTTCCGTGAAGAACTATACAGCCTACTTTTCATGCCAATGATTATTCTACAGAATATGAACCTATCTAGAATAATGACGAAATTAAGTTGCTAATATCGAAATTTCCAATTAGTTCGAAATACTGTATACCTGGCATAATGTATCCTAATAGAGCACTTCAGTTGGCAGCCCTGATGACTGAATATATTCTTAGTTCTGTCTCTTACGGTACTAAAAACAAAATTTGGTTGAAGTCCACTGGATAGCATGGACGTTACATGCAGTTAAACATTAGATCTAACAGCGCGCGTAAAATCATGTTGGCAACAATGTCATGCATGTATTGGTCAGAAATAATCTGAAATAATATGATCTATTGTTGTGCCAATTTTGAATGAAATCCATTAGTTAGTATAGAAGTTACATGCATTTTAAAATTGGACGTATCAGCAGGCTTAGAATCATGTTGGCAGCACTGACGTATATTAGTTACTCCAAATTCGTCTAGAATGCCAGGTACTATACGTGTGCAAAGTTTAGAGCTATTGGCTTGCATACTTTCTGATATATTGATATTAGGGTAACAAAAATAGGGACAGCACATATTAACAGTTGGCAGCCCTGGTTGCTCCTTAGAATACGCATAGTCATATCTGTTATGGTACACATAGCACATACGAAATTTGGTTGAAATCCAAATGATAGTATGGAAGTTACATGTATTTAAAGTTGGACCTGTCAGCAGGCTTACAATCATGTTGGTAGCACTGACGTATATAAGTTACTCCAAATTAATATAGAATGTCAGGTACTATACGTGTGCATAGTTTAAAGCTGTCGGCTTGCATACTTTCTGATATATTGGTATTTGGATAAAATAAATTAGGAGCATTTATTAACAGTTGGCAGCTCTGGTAGGTCTTAAGAATACGCTCAGTCATATCTGGTTATGTACACATACAACATACGAAATTTGGTTGAATTCCGCTTCATAGTGTAGAAGTTATATGCATTTAAAAATTGGACCTATCAGGAGGCTTATAATCATTTTGGCAACACTGTCATGTTTGGCCTCCTGGAAATTAAACTGAAATATTATGATCTGTACGTGTGCCAATTTTGAAATAGCTCCCCTTCATACTTTCCAAGATATCCAACATGGAGCTCAAATTTCAATTGCGATTTTTTAGCAGTTGGTAGCACTGACATCATTTTCAAATATGGCTGTGAGATATTCAGGTATAGATCTTTACTCCTACCAAATTTTGTTTCGATTGCTGCAGCCGTTTGGGAGTTGATAGGGGGGGGGGGGGAGACACACACACAGCCAGCCAGCCAGACAGAAGGACAGACAGACAGACAGACAGACACACATTTGCCCGATCTCATAAGTCTACTTTTTCCTCATTTTTGCAAAATGTGAAAAGTAGGCTAAAAACAGATAACACACACTAATACAGTCATCACAATTAACACCGGTTATCAGACAGATTCTAGCCACACCCAAAGTACACGGGGCTACATGACCGCGTTGTCGCAGCCCCTAAACTTAAGAACCAACCAACCAACCAACCAACCAACCAACCAGAAATTAAATTATAATTCATTTGAATTTTAGTTCTTTGGAAAAAAAAACTAGGATAAATTGTTTGCTATTCCTCCAAATGTTTCTATAGTGTTCATTATTTAACCAAATCCGTGTACCGTATACATAGTTATTAAACACATTCACCACACTTTTATTTCACCGCTATGAAGCCTTTTATATCACCATGAATCAGGGTCCCTAGTTATAGGCTATTAGTTCCGCACACATCTAATTATTGGAACTTCTTTTGGTCAATACATTATGTTAGGACATATTGAGGTAATATTTGGTCAACAAAATAATAATAATGTTATTGGTTTTACGTCCCTTTTAACTACACTGGCTTTTAGAGACGCCGGGGTGCCGGAATTTTGCCCCGAAGGGGATCTTTAACGTGCCAGTAAATCTACTGACACGGCTTCCTCGCATTTGCGCACCCTCAAATGCCAGCTGACTGCGCCAGGTTTCGAACCTGCAACCTTGGGCTCAGCAAGCGAGAACGTTACCCCTGAGCCACGCAGCCAGACCAGGTCAACAAAACCCTAGCCCTAGTTATTACTAGGGCTAGGATTTTTAGGTAAATAAATATTTCTTTATGTAAATACATATTTTAAGCATTTTTTTTTCTATAAATACATAAGTTCCTGCTTTTCACTTATTAGCACATAAAAAGACATAATATTTACATTTTTTAAAATCAGTATGCTTCAGTCTCTTGCACTTTGGTTCTGTGTTACTTCAACGGGGAAGAACCTGTGAGCTATCTATTCTTCATGCAGAGCGTATGTCAGTTTGCAACTGTGTTATTCTTAACTTGTCGCCCCGTGCCACTCACTGTGGAAGCCGGGGATTTCCTTGTCCTTGTCCATAGCCATATTGCATCACATGCTACACCTACTGGAACCAGTGTCACTCGCATGCATTTAATTTCTGGCACTGTGAAGTGTAAGGCAGTTCTACGATGCCTGAAGTAAAAACAGCTACAAGTTACCATCTGTAGCAGAATTTAAAGATAATTTTACTTGTGATGGGGGCGTTCTGTTCTCCAAACCATGTGGGAAAGCAATCAAAGCTGAACGGCGATCTCAAGTTACAAAACTTCTCAAGGGCAAAAAACATATTCCGCAGTTTCGCGCCTTCAGAACAAGTGTTTCGCGATAATCATCAGTTATTTGTGACGGACAACCTATGTCGTTGTATATCGTAATGATTCAGCAGTCAGTGAGACATATAATAAATTGCATTCGTGAGAACTGCATATTGTTTATATTCACATTAATAAACTAAATTATAATTACATATTTTTACTTTTTTGTCACATATTTCAGGTATTTATAATAGATACAAAATAATTTTATCCAGATTTTTTGCACCTAAAAATCCGAGCCCTAGTTATTACTATCCGTTACCATCTTCTCGTGCGAGCCATTATCTTGTCGTGATCACCCATCCCCAGTCCTAGAGAGTATGAAATGCACGACACATCCATTACCAAGGATCTACACTTCACTGCTGATCTTGTCATGCATGGATTACAAGTTGTTCGAAACAGAACCTATTAGAGTGAAAAGGAGTGTGGGGTGTGAGCAGAGAGAACGTGTGTGACAGTGATGGGACTAAATTTCAAGTACTATTAGATACAACGCCTATGACTATGAAGCTCTACCAACTCATCAGCATGCAAAGAGTGTTATGGTGTTTCAGCTCCCTGTAACAACTACACTAGGAGACTTACATTCGGTTAATGCTCACGTAAAGTCACACGCAGTTTCAAGCTGAGGTTTTAGAAGAGAGACTAGACATAAGGAAATATGCAGCGTAGGGTTGATGATACGTGTTGTGTATTCACTGAGTAAGCTTTTCCAATAAACAACCAACGAATAACAGCCTAGAATCCTATGTCGGCTTCGGTGACGTAGTTGGTAGCATGCTGAGCTTCTATGCCCAAGGTCACGGGTTCAAACCCGGCCGAAGTCGTCGGATTTTTTAAGAGCGTTAAAAATCCCTCAGTATGCCTTCCTTCGGAGGGGAAGTGAAGCCGGCGGTCCCATGTCATAGATTTATGGCATCTTAAATAACCTTCCACTAATTACACCTGTGTGAAGCTAAATTAGGTTAAAAATTTAAACAACGCTCAGGTTCCTACGTTCGTCGCCAGGAGCCGACTGCGGTGGCATCTAGTAGCCAAGTTCTGAACTAGTAGTCGTTGATGGTGGCGTTTGGCGGCAAAAGTAGGAACTACTTGAAAATTTCAAAGTCTGCAGTCCTTACTTGAATTAAAAAACAGATAACACACACTAATACAGTCATCACAATTAACACCGGTTATCAGACAGATTCAACATACACCCAAAGTACACGGGGCTACATGACCGCGTTGCCGAAGCCCCTAAACTGAGGAACCAACCTTAGAATCCTATTGCTCGCCGGATCTTAAAACCGAGGGCATAAAACGTACATTGAAAAACATAGAATCATATACACTGCCGGCAAAAAAAAAAGCGTAACACTTGGATACTTTCAAAGAATGTACACTAAATTATTTGTATAGATGGGACGGTCATTCGTGGCCGGTCGTAAGCACGCGAGAATTCTTCTTATGGCCCGAGTAGAACACTGCGACCACTGAATATGCACATACACTGCCGAGGACACATATCGTACTTTATTTGCATTGATCACCAAGGTGTGAAGGCTCACTCTGCGTAGACACACCACTGCGCACGTAATATGTACCGGCCAAGAAGGTACGGCCCTCTTGTATTTCCATTATTTTGAAGCTTCAATGCAAGGAACATTAACAGCAACTTTATTTTAAGGAAAATATCATTTTTCACTTCAAAGTTTACTTTCAGATGAGTATAAATGAAGTTCTTTTGATTTTTAGCAAATTTTCAGGAACAGATTTCCAATACTCTATTCTTAAACCAAATTCACTGTCACTAAATCGTAACAACACATCCTTGCACATTCAGCTTTCACTCATCTTTACTGCAACCAAACGTATTGATGCTCTGCCTCTAGGGAGTACTGAATAACAAGTCATTAGATGAGCGCCCAACAATGCCACAACAAACCGCCATTCTCAGATCCCAATAGCGGAAGCGCGAAGCTGTACAGTTAATGCAGATGAAAATGAAAATCCACAGCCTGTTTCCAGTCTCCGACCGGGTCAGGAATGGAATGAATGAAGCCCCCATCTACTGGCGAGGATATGAACTGTGCCGGCTGTCGAGGCCTGACGCACTCCTCTGGGGCAATGATTAAATGAATAACAGATGAAATGAAATTATAGTGGAGAGTGTTGTTGGAATGAAATGTTGACAGGGAAAACCGGAGTACCCGGAGAAAAACCTGTCTGCCTCCGTTTTGTCCATCCCCCAGGGACTCACATTTAGTGGGACGTGGGTTGGCGACCACGGGACCCCAGCTGAGTCCGGCATTGCTTCCACTTACTTGTGCTGGGCTCCTCTCTGTCTTCTTTCCTGTCGACCTCCCTTGGTCAACTCTTGTTCTTTTCCGACCCCGACGGTATTGGGGTATCCAAGGCCTAGGGAGTCTTTCACTTTACCGCCTTAATTGACCCTTGTCTCATCTTTCCTGATCCCTCCTTCTTCGAGGGGTCAGATCTCTTGTTTTCTTTTCATTATATATCCTTTCTCCTCAAGTTTCCCGCACTGCTTTTGTTAATTGGCTCCCCGTGTATTTAAATTTCCTTTAACGATTTTTTCCCCCTCTACACTCCATTTTGTATGTATTTTCCATCTACGTTGCATTTTGTAGGGTTTTTCGATCTAGATTGCATTTTGCGAGTGTTTTCAACCTCAATTGCATTTTGTAGGGATTGACAATCTAAATTGCTTTTTAGTAAGTCTTTCAATATAGGGGGCGGAACTTCTGCGAGTATTTTGAATTTCAATTGCATTTTGTATTTTCAACCCAAACTGCTTTTTGCAAGTATTTTCAATCTAAATTGCATTTTGTAGGGTGCGCATTTGCAAGTAATTTGATTCTCAATTGCATTTTGTGGGTATTTTGAATCTAAATTACATTTTGTAAGCATTTTTAATCTAAATTGCATTTTATAAGTATTGTCCATCCAATTGAGTAGTTTGAATCTACCATACATTTTGTAAGCTTTTTCGATTTCAATTGCATTTTGTAAGTATTTTGAATTTCAATTGCACGTTGTGAGTATTTTGAATCTGAACCGGCCTTTTTCAATCTAAATTGCATTGTGTATTTTCAATTTCAATTGCATTTTGTAAGTATTTTGAACCTCAATTGCATTTTGTACGTATTTTCACTCTCATTTGCAATTATTTCGACTGTGCATTGCATTTTGTACGTATTTTGAACTTAGCCTACATTTTGTGCGTATTTTTCAATCTATTCCTTTTGTGAGTATTTTCGTTCTTCTCCGTTTTGTCAGTATTACCGCTCTCAATTTTGTGAGTAGTTTCAATCTGAGTTCCTTTTTGTAAGTACTGTACTTCCCTTCTCACTTAATTTTCGTTCTGGTTTCCACTTCAATGACATTTTCGCTATCACCCAGACCATTAGGGGCCGATAACCTAGATGTTAGGCCCCTTAAAACAACAATCATCATCATCATCATCGTTTTTTCCAGCACAGATCTCACATGGAGTGACCGAGATTTGAACCACGGACCCAGCGGTGAGAGGCCGGCGTGCTGCCGCCTAAGCCAGATAGCGCCATAAAATTCCAAATCCAACCCTAGGCGACAGAATGCCTTTATAAACCGTGCATTTTCATATTATTGATCCCAAATGTACAAAACTTGATCCTTTACCCCGAGACTTAAAATAAAACCACTATAATGAATGTAAATATGAAACCCTTTTCGACAACATACATTTCCCTAGGTGTTACGGTTTCTTTTGATCGGCAGTGTATGATTACGGCTTTCTCACATTTGAGCGTCTTTGAATCCTTCAAACGCTTTGTACATTTCTGTAGACAATGGCGTGTCCAGGATATATTTTAAAAACTCGTTCTCTTCCTTCACCTGACATATCCGTTAGCGATTAATTGCAATTTTTCAGTGTTCAATCAAATATGCCCAGCTTATGGTCATTGGCTGTGATTCAGTATCATATACAGTATCATTTCCTCGACAACACACCTGTCCCTTATTTTGATTTCAGGAATCTGGTAACCCTGGACACTACTGTACTAGTACAGTATACATAGATGACGAACACTTGTTGCCATGTTTATAATGGTGTCGGGAAATTGATGACGCTCTTTCATGGTAGGCCCCCGGCCCCAAAAAATATCCATGTTAAAAATGACGGAGTAAATTAATTCCTTGTGGAGTGTTTTTGGTTCAACTCCTTCATTGAGGTTAAGTAATACTCGTATATCTTCTTGGATTTTATTGCGGAGAGATGAAAGCAATGGAGCTTGAAGCTCATTGTAAAATCTCAGTACTTATCGGTCGACAGCTGTAGATGAAACTCGTCAATCACTTGGCAGACTTGAGCAAGCCAGCTCAGCTCTCTTACCTCTTCTAATCCTCGGTTGATGGCCCACTCTTTTACAAAGCTTTCATGAGAATCTCTGAACTGTGCAATTTAAACGGAATCGTTTTATGAGGCGTATTTTAAATTGCTCTTTCTTTGCAGTATATCTTTCTTTAAAAGACGATAAAGAACAGATTAGACCCTATCAGCCTATCTCGTCATTTCACTCTTGTAATGCATCAGTGCCTTTTTTCCTTTTAATTTTCCTATCGTCTTGGAATTGATTCTCCTGGCCCTTGGGGGCAAGTCTTTATTATGTGGGCCACTCGGCTCATCCAGGGGTGCCGAGCACACAGACCGTGGATCACAATGAAAGCCTGGAGCATTCGCAGCTGATTGCTTGACAAGAGGGTTCGCAGGGCTAAAACACTGAGTGACAACAGAAATTGACATCCTCGCTAAATGAAGGGACATCTCCTGGCACAGGGAGTGTGAAACGAAAGCGCGCGACTCACAGCGTGACCAGTGCAGTGGCGTAACTAGATTTGCTTCAGGAGGGGAATGAGCGGAACTATTACAGTAAACTATGAAGAGCGTTTTATGGTTTATTTTAGGTTTCATGTCTAATTTTAGCCTATTTTCATTTATGAAAAAAATAGGCTTATGATAATATTTTTTTTTATGTTAATACATATCTTAAGCATCTTTCTATAATTACATAATTTCCTGCTTTTTACTTATTAGCACATTACTTATTATTTACATTCTTTAAAATCAGTATGCTAGATCTTTAAGTTTATTGCATTTTTGTTCTGTGTTACTTGAGTGGGGAAGAACCTGTGAGCTATCTAATCTTCATGCAGAGCGTATGTCAGCTTGCAGCTGTGTTCATTTTATCTCGTCACCCCGTCCCACTCATTGTGGAAACCGGGGATTTCCTCGTCCATAGCCATATTGCAGCACGTGCTAGAGCTACCTGGAACAAGTGTCACTCACATGCAGTTCATTTCTGGCACTGTGAAGTGTAAGGCAGTTCTACGATGCCTAAAGTAGAAGCAACTACAAATTATCGTATGTTGCAGCAGTAGACTATGTTGCAGAATTGAAGGATAATTTTACTTCTGATGGGGGCGTTCTGTTCTGCCAACCATGTGGGAAAAGCAATCAAAACTGAACAGCGATCTCTAGTTACACAACACCTCGAGGGCAAGACATATTGCCGCAGTTTCACGCCTTCAGAAGAAGTGTTTCGCGATAATCTTCGATCATTTGTGATGGACAAACTGAAGATGTATTACGTTCAATGCTTTGTGCATCATCAGTCAGTGAGGCATTGCATTCGTGAGTACTGCATATTGTTTATATTCACATTAATAAACTAAATTATAATTAAATAATTTTACTTTTTTGTCACATAAGTTATTTGAGGTATTTTTAATACATAAAAAATAAATATTTCCCTGATTTTTGGCACTTAGGAATCCGAGCCCTACCTATGAGAAAACCTTTCGTCCGTGTGTGTGTGTGTGTGTGTGTGTGTGTGTGTGTGTGTGTGTGTGGTGTGTGCGTCCGTGTTTTTGTCCGCAACCCTCCCCCCATGAAATTTTATTTCGTCTCACCAATCCAACATGGCGGCTGTGCGAAGTATTTCACCGGCATTCTATATCTCAGAAACTATTACTGATATCACTCTGACGTTTTGTACGGTGATAAAGGGCACTACTAGAAGTTCACCTATGTGACTTTCAAAAACCTGTTAAGTAAAAAACGAACAAGGGGGCCAAGCTTAGTTGAAGCATTTAAATAGACTTGTCTCGCGACTTAATCCGAACGCAGTAAAACTTGGTAAAGCAAATATGTATACACATTGTAATACACTGCCACCTAATTTAGTTTAATTGTCTACATAACCTCAATATGGCGGCCGCACGAAATTTTAAAATTATGTTTTCATTTCTTGTGTCTTAATCATCCAATCAAAGTCAACGATTGAATAATGAACCTACGCAATAATCCTCATCTATTAGTACACAACTGTATGGTCTACATATATAAAAATCCAACGTGGCGACCATTCGAAATATTTAGAAGGTTCTCAATATCTACTATTCTATGACAGCAATGAAACTGTAATTTTGTATGTTGGTATAGGCTATAAACATAAGTTCACCTATGGGATTTTCAATAACCTGGTAAACACAAATCCAACATGGCGGTGGTGCGAAATTTAAATATTTAAATGGGCGTTTCTCGCGATTTAACCATCCGAGTGCAGTGAAACTTGGTACGGTATTTGCTTACGGAAATTTTAATCCACTGGCATCTAATTTATTTCATAATCACAAGATGGCGGCTGTGTGGAATTTTAAAATCTCGTTTTTATGTAATAGGCCTAGTACATAACTTTAAGACCTACATATACAGTATAAAAATCCAACATGGCGACTATCCGAAATATTTAGAAGGTTCTCAGTTTCTACGAATCTATTACAGCAATCAAACTGAAATTTTGTATGTTGATAGAGGCAATTAACATAAGTAGGATATATGAAAATAGGCTATATAGTTCTTCACGGAACTACTTGTTTGTTGTTGTGTTTTTTGTTTTGGGTTTTGATTTTGTGTTTATTTTTGCTTTTCAATTAGATTTTTATTTTTAATTTTTTTCCCTTGCTCTTTTGATTTTTTTTGTTGTTTTCTGGTTTTGCTGTTTTGATTTTTGCTTTGTGTTTTTTTGTTTTGTTTCCTGCTCTTGCTTTTACTTTTGAGTTTTTGGTCATGTGTTCTTTTCTTGCTTTTTGCTTTGTACGGGGGTAAAATAAGACATTATGAATGAAAGTAAACCTACGCGTTTTCATGTTTGATCTCGATAGCATTTAATTCGTTTTACCAGTGAGCAAATTCTTGGAATTGAACAATTTTGCTTTATGTTCAGTTTAGACACAAGTAAAGAGGAGTGCTCTCAAATTAGTAAGTATAAACTACACTAGCATTACCCGTCGCGACTTCGCCCGCGAATATTCTTGTTGTAAAGAGTACACTTAGCAAAATCTCAACCATGAATGCTATGACTGATTTATCCTTGGTATGAATAGTCAGACTTTACTGGTGCAGTGTTTAGGGGTTTGTCATTCCTTCATAGGTACTGTATATCAGAGCGAAGTTAGATTTCTGGGAATATCACAGACACTGTTAATTTAAGGGCCTTTAAATGTGGTTTTCAGGGACCCTTTATAGTCGGGTGAAAACGACCTTTCGTTCCACACTCACACGTGAAAATTGCGTGAAAAAATTCTAGAGTGCCCCTTGACCCCCTTAAGTGCATTATACTGTATGTATTGATGAATTTGACAGCTTAATTTGGTTCAGTGATCAGCTTATAACCATCTGGAAACTTTCACAGTGATGTAATAATTTGAATTGCATTGCGTCTTACAAAATAAGATGGACCTGTGAGATTCAGTTACCATGGTTACCGTGTTGCATTCTTTCATTATTGCATTGTAAATATACATGTTTAAGGTATTTATTTAACTGTGAGGCATTTAAAGGGTAAGTGAGTGCGTTTCGCGTACGGATTGGGTTATGCTGAACCTGTAGATACCCCATATGTGTAGGTTGGTGTTAATGGGACCTTATTTTCGGTACAAAACTGGAATGGGACCTTAGCAGAATAATATAGGGAGGGATAATGCAGGCAACAATCAGAATATTGGCTTGATTGAAAATGAAAATTTCATCAAATGACATTCTTATTATTGTTATAATTATTACTTGGTTTGGGGATTGATCCCCCTAATGATTCCCCGTAGTTTGCCATTGAGGGTGACAAGTGATCACGATCTTGGTGATACTAGTTGCGTCATCGTATTATTATTATTATTATTGTTATGATTATTAGCCTATTATTACCGTATGGTAATTAAACTACGAAAATTTTAATTAATCTTATTGTCTTAGGTATACAGTAGTATTCACCAGGGGCGATTCTAAAAATAATTTCGTGGGTTGTCAGTATAGACTGCTACATGTGGCATACTGTAGGCCCTATATCCATGAATCATCTGCAGCCTATACTGTATACAAACCTGATGTCCACACTTTTCAACAGAACGTGAAAAGAAAATCAATCCGAGTAATGAAACTTCAAAATTGGATAAAACGTTACCGAAATTTCAAACAATATGAAAATATCTAGGTCAGACAATTCAGTTATAAATATAGATCTAAACATGCTGGAAGCACTACATTATCCTAATAAAGTTTACATTGAATATTGGTATCCATGGCATTAATAGGCTATCTATACAATAGTGCAGAACTGGCAAATTAATAATTATTTGAGTCTTCTATTTAAAAAAATCCCATTATCACCCACCCAAATAACTAATCATCCTACGTTTCAATCCACCTCGCGCATCCCATTACCGACCTGCACAGTTGCATCCATCGAACCACTTACATGACCCCACTCGGGTGTTACAACGACAGTTTAAAAATTAAACGTATTCAAGCGTATTTTATATTCTAGTTATTGAAATTAATACTGTCTGAGAATTCATTTTCTACATTGACATTCGTTAGTAACGGCGTCTGGGGATAATGATTACCCATCGACTTTGCGGCCTGATGCTCTTCCTACCGCTAAACTTATCAGATAATTTTATGAGAGATTTTTATTATAAACGTTTGAGTCGGTCAGCACAAATTGTGCCTAGTTACATTAGGTGAAAAAAAAAAAAGTATTTAAACACCCTAACCTGATAGAAATATTACATGAGATATCATCATAAAATATCACGTTTTTTCACCCCATCCCCATATTCCTGGAGTGACCATGGAAAAGCCTGGGAATAGCCACAATCAGGATGACCGCTGTCAGCATCGCGATTCGAACCCCGCAACTTCGTACGCCAGCCAGCTACCGTGCCGAGTCGTGGAACGTGCCCTTATAGAACGCTTGGTTGTCATCTTGGGTTCCAATTTTCAAAATGGATCAGTTGGCCACCATTTCCAGTTGACTCCTTGCAGAAATTGCTGTTCTCTTAATTTACCTCGACATCCATTTGTTTAATGATTTACGCCAAACAGCACTATAATGGGGGGCACACATTTAATTTATTATGCCATGTTCTATGAATGCTTCTCCCCACCGTATGTTTGGTTCCCCTGAAGTGAGGAGTGAGAATCCTTTGTACTGAAAACAGGCAGACCTCCGTGTCACGGTGGCGAGGTCACAGATAATCCAATCTCGTATTATGCGGGGTGCGAAAGGGTGATGGGAGGGGGAAGTGTCAACAGCCGAGGTTTCTCCTCTTGAAACTCATCAATCTTAGCTCTGAACACATCTCAGCGGGGGGAAAGGATTCGCATGATTATAGTGCGACCTTTTCAATGTCTCCCATTAGAGGACAGTTGTCCTGAATCGCGAACAAGGGGGCGTGACTCGGCGAGGGTTATTGACCTGCACGACAATTATTGTAGGGTCAGTACGCTAATATTTGTTCGCGTTAAGCACTGCAGAATTGCAATAGGATCTGTTCGTGAATCAAGAATTAAGAAAAAGAATATAAAACTAGCAAGGGAAGAATGGGACTGTTAATGATGATGATGATGATAATTGTTGTTTTAAGGGGCCTAACATCTAGGTTATCGGCCCTTAATGGTTTGGATAATTGTGAAGATGACAATGAAATGTAAACTATAAATGAAACTAACTACTGACTTATAGATAAGAGAAGAAGGAATGGAAAACAATAGGGGAATAAGGCAAATAAAGGACAGGAGGAAAAGAAACACCCTCAACCCTCGAAGAATGAGTATTGAGGGACTTGGAAGGAAGGAGAGCCATGAGAGGCATAAAGGAATGTGAAAGAGGAGAGGGCCCGGCCCAAGATCAGAGGAAAAAGGGGACGAAACGGGCCCAGCTCAGGAATCCCTCTGGGTCGCCAACTCCCAAACTCACCAGCCGTGAGCCCTTGAGGGTGGGACTGTTAAACCAGGTTTGCTACCGTATAAACATCGTGCAGGAACCCTTTTTCAGTGTTTCCTTAGTTATCGACACCAGCCCCGTGGTGTTGGGGTAGCGCATCCGCCTCGCACCCGGAGGCCCCGGGTTCGATTTCCGGCTCCGTCATGGATTTTAGAAACTTACTTGAGGGCTGGAATGGGGTGCACTCAGGTTCGTGAAGACAACTGAGTAGCTGTCTGACAGTGAGGCAGCGGTCACGGAGACAAAGATTAACGGCCGAGGGGACACAACGCGCTGACCCCGCTTTACCCCATAATCTGCAGGCCAAATGGATGGCCTAGGACCTTCATGGGCTGTAGCGCCACGGTTTTTATTTTTCTTCGTAGTAATCGACTTAATCTCATGTACATCTTATTCAGGATTAAGGAACCACCCATTACAATTGGGTGCAATCGTGTTGACCGACTGAAAAGCCTTAAATTTCAACTGCCGTAGAAACTTAATTATAGATTTTATAGATTGTGATGTTATGAAAATAGCGTAGATAATGGTAAGTTACTAAACATAAACAGATAAAAATATATCCTTTTAGGAGCATAAGAGTTGAAAATGTGAGTCGAACCTGAATGAATTGCATTCTGAGGAGGTTTGCTAACCTATTGCGCCACAGCGGTCTATGCCCAAAATTCATTCACTTGTTCCTGATGCACTTGTCATCGCAGAAGCTGTAGTGTTATCTTGGGGTAACGATCGAAATACAGTAGTAGTAGACAGCAATTAATACCTGATGGCGCGCAAACATGCAAGAACCCGAAAGCGGAGAGGGGAAAGGAGGAGAAGTAAGGCAGTTGAGGGGGTCACTGCTGTTGTGTTCCTGGGAGACACTATTGTACAAAAAAAGTTTTCGCATTATATCGCTGCCGGTGAAGACCGTTGCATTTCTGAGAATTCGAACAGTCAACTCTTTTACTCCTACATAGTGGAGCAACAGACTCAAAACTCAACTGATCGCTGCACGTTACGTCCTGGTTGAGGTCATTATCGCAGACCGGTGTGTGTTTGACAGAGATGATACAATATTAAGTAACACTTATTTGCGTTCAGCTCTCTGAGAACGGAGAACGCAGAATGGGATCGTTGCCCTCATTCTGTGTGCCAAGGCCTTAACGCATTGCCTATTTTCTATAGATGGGCCTGTCATTCCTGGCCGGTCGTAAGCGCGTGAGAAAATCTTCTTAAAGCCAGAGTAGAACACTGAGACCACTGCATATGCGCATGCACTACCGAGGACACATTGCGCACTTTATTTGCTTTGATCACAAAGGTATAAAGGCTCACTGTGCGTGGAGACACCACTGTGCACGTAATATATACAGGTCAAGAAGGAACGGCCCACTTATACTCAACCTGTTTTCTCCTGAAACATGCCCCTTTAAATACTGAACCGTTTTCACATCTTTGTGCGCTACCGGACCTCATGAATCTTTTGTTTCTGCTGCGTAGTCATACCCCACCCATCAAAACAGTTAAAATAAGAGTGCGCTCACTCTTTGTTCGAGTGCCTGTACATAAAGCATGATTATAATATCAATGTGACTACTTTCTCGGTGTTTAGCGGGGAGGGGCTCCCAGAGGCCACTATAGAGCATCCAGCGTTTAGAAAAGACTGTGGAGCCTTACGGCGACAGTGTTGTTAACTCAAGGCAGAGATAGCGCTGACGTCATACGTTATGTTCACCCGCTTTGAGTACTGTTCTTTCATAAGTTAGCGAGACAACACAACCCCAGCAGCTACCTGAACTAGAACACGCCCAGAAAGGAGCAGTTTTGCAGGTGTTAACGGATTCGACCAGTATTAAGGATACCGTACACGAAGAGAACCAATAACGTCATTCATTTCGTTGTGATATGACGCATTACTGATTGACAGATGTCGAGAGCACAACCCTTCATTCCTTCTCGGATGTATGCTGATGATGTTAACAATTTTTACGTCAGCAATACTGTTGATCATCACTTTCTTGTGTGTGTTATTAGTTAGGCTATAATTTAGTTTCTTTCAATTTTATTCTTGTTGTTTTGTTTAGATTAATGTTTGTAATATTGTAGTGAGTTAGCCTTGCGGTTGAGGGCGCGCAGCTGTGAGCTTGCATTCGGGAGATAGTGGGTTCGAACCCAACTGTCGGCATCCCTGATTCGATCGAACAGAAAATAAAACAGACACACAATAATAACACCAATGACGGATAGTGCTTAAGAACTTATGTTGCCGGCGGAACTGAGCACGTGCTCCACTCCGGACGAGCATGCAGCAATGGACGAGGCTCTTCTTTCCAGCGTGCTAATCTCGAAAATTCTTAAATCAATAAGACGAAATATAAACGATAATTGTATGAAATAACAAAGGGGCAGATAATTGTAGGAAGATATTATGACGAAAAATATGTGTTCAGAGTTCCTTCATGATAAAAGGTGAGGTAACAAAACCAGTGTAGGGGGGGATTTCCGTTAAAAGTAAAAGCCCATAAGAACCACAGTCTTTTCTAAACGCTGGATGCTCGATAGTTCGAAACCACTGGTCAGTATATTTTCGAAGCAGGAGGTTGTCCTAGTGCGGCGAGGAATGTTATGAATGTAAACTGCAGCTCGCGAGAAACGTCTCCTCTACTCTGGACCAATTTCACGCTCTACGTGTTGTGACGTCACGCCGCGTCACACTACGTTAGTTAAAAATATCTCGCCTGCCCTGTGCTGGAACCAGCCCGCATCATGTGGCGGAGTTTACAACCAGTCAAGATAAACATATGACTAGCGGCGCTGTATTTATTGAAATATAACGTATCACATGACAGTGTACACAGCGGCTTGTTTTCTGCCACTTTGCTTCGTTTAAAAAACAATCGAGAGGTCAAGGGTTGCTCTCCCTTCTCGCGATGGAGATGGTGAAACACTTCTTCTGTTATCCCCCTACTTCCTTGGCAAAGTCAGCTAAAGTTCATCGTACGGAAAGAAGCTCATTGATGACCAATAGGAGCTATTGTCACTGCACCTCTTGGTGTAGCGGCTGGCACTCTTTACTGTCGCCTCAGAGGTCCGGGTTCGATTGCAGGCACTGTCAGAAAGTAAAATTCTGACCTGAGGGCTGGAATGGGGTCCACTCAGCCTGATGAGGTAAAACTGAGAAGAAGTGGGTTCGATTCTTATCTCAGCCATTCTGGAAGCGATTTTCCGTGGTTTCTCACGTATACTCCAAGCGAATTCCACGCTCACCCAAATTCACGGGGCTATATGACCACGACGTCCAAGATCCTCAAAATGAAACGATATTTGTTTCAGAAACATTACTTATTGTTTGGACACTCTCTTTCTTTCTTACCTACGTACCTCGCTGCTTCCTTCGGGAGATCACTATACAAAACTCTGCTCACGTTTCATTGCCCTTACGGCTAAGTGCGAAAAGTACAATTTGTGTACAATCATGTTGACCGACTGAAAAGCATTTACATTCTGTATTTACTAAGGTAACACTGTAAAATGGCTTCCAACACGATAATATTTATTGAGACTCGGGCATTTCATTTACAGAATTCAGGTGCATACAATGTTCGACGTTATAATGGAATTTGCTTGCAAATCAAGCTGGGTGTACCCACCACTTTAGAAATTATGAATAAGAAAATTGGATAGCTGGAGCGCAGTAGGTGGATGAAAGTGGAACTTCTATTGGACTGAAATGCCAGTGTCCAAGTCCCTAATAAGTCAAACAATTTCTTTTAGTGAGTCAAAGAACTGGCACACAAATTATTCCTAATATAAACGCATGTATAGAAATTCGCACATTATAATTAAATAGGATGTAATGAAACACCAAGCATTAAAATGAAACAAAAGTTGGCAGACAAAAATAAGAAGATTCTGAAATGGGATTCCAACCGCCAAAAATTGATAGCTTCATTAAATCTTAAGCATTCCCCGACCCGGTTGGAAACGGGAATAATAAGGGGTAGACATAAATATTTTACATAGCCTACATACATTAAGTCTCAAGGAACGTGGTAGCGCAGCGGTCAAGCTGTTGACCTCTCACCAGGGCGGACCGGGTTCGATTCCCGGTCAATGCATGTAAGATTTTCGAAGTGAAATGCCATATCCTGTGGTTAGGATTCCCCGTGGAAAGGAGGTCTCGTGGCTCATGATCGCGAGATAGACGGTCACGTAAAACTACAAATGCCCTTCCTTTAAAAATAAAAAATAAATCTCAAGCATGATATCTTCCAGACCACCATGACGTGGTAAAATAAGACCTATTTAACATAACTAAGATTAACGGCCGAGGGGACCCGATGCACTGGCCAAAAGGCTGGGCAGCCGTCGCTTGGTTGGCCGAGGATCTAAATGTATCCTTAGTTCACTTCCAAAGCCACAGCCAGTTGGTTCCCTCCCCCACCACCACCACCAGTCGCAGTGAGTATGTGTTTCTATAATGCTTTTGTATGTTCAACTTTGGTGAATTATCGAGGCTGGCCCTTAGTGATTTATTATTATTATTATTATTATTATTATTATTATTATTAATACTATTATTATCATTGTGTTTAGCTGGTATTATGTCAATTATATAAGTTGCCTCGCCGGAACACTAGAGACGCGTCGAGACGGCAGTATCTTATCGGGTAGGAACGTGCTTGGCGCCTTGCCCACTCTCTGATATATAACATTATTACATTAACATTATGGAATACGCTCAGGTGGTATTGCGGTTCATATAATGATGATATACCGCAGGTAAGTGAAAAGGAATTGCCACAATTGCGGCTATTTAATTACAACCTGCAAGGACAGCTGACCTACTTGGAGATAAATCATTTAAACACTGACATCCTGGGACTACGTGCTCTCATTTTATTGTATGTTCTGCTTCTGTTGTTAATGCAACAAGCATTAGAAAGACTTTCTCCCAGCAGCGTAGCCATGCCTAAAACAAATAACATTATTATTATTATTAGGTTAGTTAGTTAAACCATTAATCTTGCAATCAAAATCCACGAGACCTCCTTTTTGCGTGGAGTCTAAATCACAGGATGTGACAAGTCACTCCAATAATCTCACATGCATTAACACGGAATCGAACCCGGTTCGTCAAGGTTGGGGGCAAGAAGCTGGGCCATCATACCCTGTCCTCCTAATTGAAGCAACAACTACGAAGTCTTTCATGTTTAACATATTCTAACCTTGGTCTACCCCTACAGTTCTTGTCCCCGAACCTTCCTTCTCTAAGTTAATTAGTTAGTGTCCTACCAACCTATTTCTTCTCTTCATTAGTTCATTTGTTACTCAATCTACCCATCTGATCTTCATCATTCTCCTGTAACACCACATTTCAAATGCCACTATTCTCCTCTTTTCTGCTGCACCAACAGTCCAAGTTTCACTTCCATAGTGTCATGCTCCAAACAATGGCTTTCAAAAATGTCTTTTTAACCTAAATCTATAAGTTATTTGACGTCTACAGATTTCTTTTCAGTAGAAATACTTTCCTTGTCTGAGCCAACCTAATTCTTTTTTCCTCATTGCTTTGTCCGTCACTGGTAATTTTGCTTCCGAAGTAGCAAAAGACTCCTAAGTTACTTCCTTTTAGTTTTCCGATAAATATTCACTGGCAATAACAGGCACATGGATGATTTTCTGCGCTCAGTCATGACCTAGAAGCTTCGATAACTGCAATAGATGTGTGACACTTGAGTAG
Source organism: Meconema thalassinum (assembly GCA_946902985.2). Classification (NCBI taxonomy): domain Eukaryota; kingdom Metazoa; phylum Arthropoda; class Insecta; order Orthoptera; family Tettigoniidae; genus Meconema; species Meconema thalassinum. Next base: position 1,907,266,341 of record OX336388.2, on the reverse strand, counting down.
TTCGAGAATCGATTCCAAGCATTCGATGTCAGTGCCTGTAGAGGTTTAGCGAAGTTCTTTGGTAATGTGATCTCTCCAGCTGTTGAGCATGTAACTCGTGTAGTAGCAAGCATTCCCTACATAGCTATAGCTACCTTTCTGCCCTCGAGGGGCGCCGTGCACATTCACCAGAGTGTATCGTATTATACCACTTCAATTGTTGCCTACTCTCTTGGACACAGGGGCCCTTCCTTCTAATTGAATCTCAGAGAAATGCTGAGGATTATCATCGATGATGTTGAACTGACAGATGATTTATTTTGTGTGTCTTGTAGCATTGGAATTTGTCTTATAATGATACTAAAAATAATAATAATAAGGCATACAAACTAACCTGGGATCACTACAACAAAAAGTGCATCTCGCTAGACGCAAAATTAAGGCACTATACAACGGTGGTTCTTCCGGAAGCAACTTGCGCAGCCGAAACAATGGTGATCGACGGTCATGTCAAAATTAAGGATATAGAAAAACAGGAAAGAAAAATTCTCAGAAAGATTTACGGGGCAGTTAATAATAACGGTATTTGGATGAAGGGACCTCAGAACGAACCCTATCAAATGATCCACACGATAACGGACGTAGCTAATCAGAAAACGCCGAGCACACTTTTATACACACATTTACAGGATGGAAAATTTCAGAATGGCGAAGCAATTGCTCAACGTTTTAACACCGAGTAAGTGTGACACGGAGTGGCGGACAGAGGTCCAGAGGGACCTATTACAGGTCAACATAGAAAATCTTGAGGACTACAGCGAGTGCAGGAATAAAATCAAAAATGTTAAGTTTGAGCATACACCATCACGACAACCTGGAAGAAAATGGACAGCTGAGCGGATGAAGAGATTTTGGGAAGAGATGAGGGAAAACTCCAGAAAATGAAATCATTTATTTAAGTTCAATCGCTCTCCTAAAGGGGACCAATCGATTAAATAAAAAAATAAAAAAATTCTTAACCTTGCTCTCTCAATGAATGTCAAGAACAACTGGCTTAGTGAAATAGAAAACGACCTTCTAGGAATTGGCACTACAGAGGAAATTATACAAGATCGACTCCAGTTCAGAACAGTGATAAACAACAATAATTTCTCTAAGAAAATTATTAGCAGGTCCGCGGAATCATGGACTGAAGAACGGAGCTTACGCTGGGTAAACCGTTAGAGATACCAGCCTAAGCCGGGGCGGGCTACTGGCAAATAAATAAATAAATAAATAAATAAATAAAACATTAAAATAATAAAATTCCCTCAGTATAATTCATTTGGAGGGGAAGTAAAGCCGGGGGGGCCCATGTCATAGATGTATGGCATCTATAAGAACCTTCCACTAACTAAAATTGTGTGAAGCTAGATTTGTAGGTTAGATCTGATTAACACACTATTAGTTCCAACCTTCGGCGCCAGGTGCAGGTTGCGGTGGTATCTAGTAGCCAATTTCACAGCTAGGTGTCGTTGACTGTAGCATTTGGTAGGAAAAGAAGGAATTACCTGAATTACATACAACACACACTAATACAGCCACCACAATTAACACCGGTTATCTGACAGATTCTACACACACCTCAAGTACACTGGGCTACATGACCGCATTGTCGCAGCTCCTAAACTGACCAACCAAGAATAATACAATCGGGTGCGATGTTTTCTTCTCAGTATTTGATGCTTGATACTTGCTCGGTTTTTGTCGAAAGAAAATATGATAGCTCAATGTATTGCTATGGTGTCATTACTTCAAAAATAAACAGCGTAAATATCCTTGCACAGCCCATAGAGCTAATAGAAGTGACGTCACAGAGCTAGAGCCAGCGAAGACTACTCATGGCAATGAATATCGATTGGCCACTGTTCATCAGTATGCTCAGCAAACTGTTACTAATCGTATTATATTACCTGCTGACGTAACATATTATTCCTGCTACCACGTCAATTATCCCAGATAAAATCTATTGCAGTATAAGGTTCACATAATTAAGGTAATAATTCGTGGAGTACTTTTATACGCATGGTATCTCTGCTGGTATGCAACCTATCTCCAAGCTTTGTGGAGTGTAAAATTTGCAATTCATGCTGCTTGGCATCTTTACTGGCAACAAATACAACAGGCTGCAGGTCAGCGATCACACCGACCTGTACAGTCCGTATTTATACGCTTGTGAGTTATATTATTTGCACTTCCTGAATCACGCCCATAAATTAAATTGACAATCGGTAAAACCTGCGAACACATGTTGGGTCACATCAGCATCACAAACGTGGGAGCTGAGCTATTTCCAATTTCGTTTTACGCTACTGTGAATGTTAAATTAGTACTCTTGCCAAGGTGGAATGGAAGTGTCCGTTGGACGATGAAAATAATTAGATTTTTACTTTTTCACCTACAATAGTTGAAACGATCACTTGGCATAGTTTTATCGTGGATTTAAAATTCTTAATTTATGAGAGGTGTTCATATAAAATCCGTTGATGTTTCCTGGACACAAGGATTGGAAGAAATGAAGCTCGACACGTAAGTTAAATGAAGGAGTAGTATAGATGGGCCGTTCATTCGTGGCCGGTCGCAAGCGTCGAGGTACAGGATGCAGTGTTATGGATTGGTTCCAACAGCAACAAACACCATTCTTCGCAGACGGCGTACTCAAACAATAGGATGCCTGCCTGAACGGCCTGAGTGACACATGTAGGTAGTAATTAAAGTAGATATAAGTTGGCCGTTCCTTCTTGACAGGTACATGATCCGTGCAATCAACTTTACTTGCGCATGTGTATTTCCAAACCAAACAACAACACATCACATAATATGGTTTGAACGTGTTTCAATTCATCATCGCTTAGATGTCATAATTGGGTTCCATTGTATTCGTGGCTGGTCGTAAGCACGTGAGAATTCTTCTTAAAGCCCGAGTAGAACACTGAGACCACTGAATATGCACATACATTGCCGAGGACACGTTGCGTACCATATTTGCATTGATCACAAAGGTGTGAAGGCTCACTGTGCGTGGTGACACCACTGCGCACGTAATATGTACCGGTCAAGAAGGAACGACCCAGTTATACCCGTAAGTAATGGTTTAGTTACACAGTGCTGGATCGCGCTATCAAAGTTGGTGGGCTTTATAGTGTTCACTAGTAACTACTACGTAAATAGGGCTCACGCTTGATAATTAACCCCTTGAAACAATAATTACAAACAAATGGGTCGTAATTTATATTTAATGAGTGCAATTTGCAAATGAGACTCTAGTCGGGATTCGAAAGCTAATCTCCTGCCGTCCGTCCAGGCGCGATTAACCATTTACACCACTGCACCGCAACCACACCACAACAAGGCTTTACTTCCAAGGCTTGCCCCTGCCACGGTGACGTTTGATAGCTAATCGGTGCGTAGATTCGTACCGGAGCTTCAGGCCCGGCCACATATCACGCAATCACATTTTGGTCGATTTTTTATCCCCCACCCTCCATGAAATCACACCTAATCAATGCATACACCCCACCCCCCTCTGTATTACTTAATCACAAAGCAATACCTAATTTTGTCACGATTTATCCATGGCGTATTTGATAGCATGCTGAACTTCTGTGCTCAAAATAGCGGCTTCAAATCCGGCCAAAGTCGTCGGATTTTTTAAGAGCGTTAATATCCTTCAATATGCCTTCCTTCGGAGGGGAAGTAAAGCCGGCGGTCCCATGTCATAGATTTATGGCATGTAAGAGATCCTTCCACAGACTAAACTTGTGTGAAGCTAAATTGTTAGGTTAGATTTCGTCGGAACGCTCTATCAAAGTTCCAACGTTCACCACTAGGTATCAGTGATATCTGGTAGCGAAAGTGGGAACTACTTGAGATTGAACGGAACTTGTAGCTCACCCTAAGGGTGTCCACTGGAAGCAGATACAGACTCAGGCGAGCCGAACATGTCCTCGGACACTCCCGGTACTAAAAGCCATACGATAAATATATAAAATAAATAAATAAATAAATAAATAAATAAATATAAATAAATTAAACAATAGGGCAAATATTGGAAGTTTGGGACAGGACAAGATTAAGAACTAAAGTTGCAAGTGTGAAAGGTTTCTCCTCTGCCCAAAAGAAAACTCACACTTTCAGTGGAAGAAAGATTGAAAAGAAGTCAACGATTGGAAAATCTCTGGCAGGAAGCTGAACGGTAAGGAATAAACACCTTGAAGACGAAGACCTGCTTTATTGTTGTATATTTGTAGTCCATAGATGGCTGTATCGAATTAATAATAATAATGATAAATTTAACAAGAAATACAATGTCAGAGACTCAGGGAGGCGCTTCGGGGGCAAAATAGCACAAAAAATGTACGGACAATTGACGGAAGTCCTACTTTATTTTTCATCAAAAATATTTTTTGATCTTCTTTGTGATCTGAGTCAAGTATTCTTTGAACAAAGTAGGACTTCTGCTAATTTTATAAGTAAAAAAAAAAAAAACAGGGGAATTCCCCCGGCCAGAGCACTATTCCTTCGTCCCGCGCCTTCCTTCAGCGCGGCTGGAAACCCGCAAAGTGCGTAAAATGAGTAGATTTTTGTTATTTGTCAAGTGATTACGAAATAATAGGCTATACTGTAGTTGAACCACCCTCCCCGCACGTCAAAAAAAAAAGTCAACTCCTGGCACTATACAGCCCATGACGGGCTAAGGCCGACCAAGCGACCGCTGTCCAGCCATTTGGCCTGCAGATATTGGGGAGACGCGTGATCAGCGCGTCGGGTCCCCTCGGCCGTTAATCTTAGTATTACCCGCACGTTATCAACATAATCGTAAGCTTCGAAAACCCCACCTCCTAGTTGGGATTACATAATGTGGGCGGTCCCTTTACTAAAATGACACATCCACCTCGTGGTGTAGCAGCTAGCAATTCCCGCCTCTGCCAAAAAAAAAAATGGTCTGAGGGTTGGAATGGGGTACACTCAAGCTTCGGGAGGCAAAACTGAGAAAAGGGGGGTTCTATTCTCACCTCAGCCATCCTGGAAGTGGCTTCCCACTTCTACTCCGGGCAAATTCCAGGATGGTTTCTAACTTAAGGCCACGGCCGCCTCCTTCCCAATCCTCACCTGAATTAAGTTACAAATACACAAGTATTATTAATGAAAGCTTTCCAGTAGGTCAACATGAATTGTGCCCAGTTACATTAGTCAGGATAACAAGTATTTGTGTATATAATACATGAGATATTTATAACAAAATAAAAGCAAGATGTTCAGTAAAGAACATATAGCCTACTTTCTCCTAAATGCATGGGTATTGTTATAACTCTTTGTCCTTTTCAAGGAGTATAATTGAATGTTGGTTGTAGTAGCTTGTTGAAATACAACGTGCTATAGGGATATTAAACTTGAATATGAGGTGCCCTTTGCTAGTGTTTGAATTGATCCGGGGAATGGATTTGCACACATACATGGCCACTATTTGCAAACTATTGGGCTGATGACCTTGCAGTCAGTCATAAGATGCTTTCCACGAAAAGGCATGTTGTTGCAAAATCCGGTAGAGATCAAATTATTAGGATGGTCGAAATTTGATTTAAGCTTTTAACATTTGGGTGGCCGTCATTCCGTTTCCGTCAAGATGGCGGCGATATAAAACATGACACTGAGGTGCCTTTTGCTAGTGCTACCTCTGTACCAAATTTCGTTCAATTCGGTTTCACCGTGTTTGAATTTTAGGGGGAATCGATTTGCACACATACTTGGCCACCATGAAGCCTCCGTGGCTCAGGCGGCAGCACGCTGGCCTCTCACCGCTGGGTCCGTGGTTCAAATCCCGGTCACTCCATGTGAGATCTGTGCTGGACAAAACGGAGGCAGACAGGTTTTTCTCCGGGTACTCCGGTGTTCCCTGTCAAAATTTCATTCCAGCAACACTCTCCACTATCATTTCATTTCATCTGTCATTCATTTAATCATTGCCCCAGAGGAGTGCGTCAGGCCTCGGCAGCCGGCACAGTTCATATCCTCGCCGCTAGATGGGGGCTTCATTCATTCCATTCCTGACCCGGTCGGAGACTGGAAGCAGGCTGTGGATTTTTCACTTGGCCACCATCTGCAAACTATTGGGCTGATGATCTAGCAGTTTGGTCAGAATATGCTTCCCACATAATGATTTGTTGTTGCAAAATTTGGTAGAGACTAGATTATTAGGTTGGTCGTAATTATATTTTAGCCTTTAACATCTGGGTGGCCGCGATTACGTTTCCGTCATAATGGCGGTGATATAAAACATGACACTGAGGTGGCCTTTTCTAGTGCTACCTCTGTACCAAATTTCGTTCCATTCGGTTTCACCGTGTTCGAATTAATAGGGGGAATAGATTTTCACACCGAGATGGCCGCCATCCGCAAAATATTAGGCTAATGACCTATTAGTTTGGTCAAAGGATGCTCCCTCCATAATGGTATGTTGATGAAAAATGATTAGGTTAGTCGTAATTTGATTTAAGCTTTGAACATTTGTGTGGCCGCCATTACGTTTCCGTCAAGATGGCGGCGATATAAAACATGACACTGAGGTGTCCTTTGCTAGTGCTACCTTTGTACCAAATTTCGTTCAATTTGCGCTCACCGTGTTCGAATTGATAGGGGGGGGGGGGGACAGACATTCAGAGTACACACACACACTCACACACACACACACACACAGACTCACATACACACACAGACAGACACACTTTTTTTCGCCCTGTAGTGATCTCATAAGTCTACTTTCATTTTTTGCAAAAATCGAAAGTAGGCTAATACTGTATAATTAACAAACTAGTGTAGACATCATTCCTGAAATTGATCACTATAATAATTCAATAGAACACAGGTTAACACACTTAACATTCATCAACAATAATGAAACAACCACAGAAGTGAGCAATAACATCTGCAAATAAGATTGACGCGTTTTATAATTTGTTCCGAACTTATGTAATCTGAATATTGTATATATATTTGTGCATAAGTGTAATTCATAAGCATCGTACATTTATTAAACCTAAGTGAGCAGGATCTGAAGATGATAGCTAGAGATCGAAACATGTCATCCAATTAAGTACCCTCACGTCCCCATTTATGTACATAAAACCGTGTTATTTTAGTTAGTAGGTACCTCAGTTAAGGGGCTGCGACAACGCAGTCATGTAGCCCCGTGTACTTTGAGTGGTTGTAGAATCTGTCTGATAACCGGTGTTAATTGTGATGGCTGTACAAGTGTGTTATCTGCAATTGAGGTAAGGACAGCAGACGATCAATTTCAAGTAGTTTCTACTTTTGATACCGTCAACGACACATAGCCGCGAACTTGGCTACTAGATGCCACCGCAACCGGCACCTGGCTGCGAACGTTAGAATTAATTGAGAGTTAATCAAATCTAACCTACAAATTTATCTTCACACAATTGTAGTTAGTGGAAAGTTCTTTTGCATGCCATAAATCAATGACATGGGCCCACCGGCTTTACTTCCCCTCTTAAGGAAGGCATACTGAGGGATTTGTAACGCTCTTAAAAATTCGACGACTTCGTCCGGGTTTGAACCCGCGATCTTGGGTATAGAAGCTCAGCATGCTACGAACTACGAGCATGTTATTTTGTGATATATATCTTGAAATATTTTTCATGTTAATAATAATAATACTTTTTTCCCGCCTAATGTAATTGGGCACAATTTATGTTGACCGACTGGAAAGCTTTCTTTAATAGAACTAACTTAGGCAACACTGAAAAATTGCTTCTATGACTTCAAACTCAAGTACTCGGGGATAATGACCGCGATGTCCCATGTCCCTCAAATGAAATAACAACAAAAATGTCAGACGTACTACCCTACGAGGGAATTGTTACCGCTCGACGTGGAGCGCGGCTGTTGTGTATACATTACGTCATCTCGCCCCGCTATGGCTGCAGCGAGCGGTTTCGAAGCAAGAAGGGAAACGCATGCTTGTACAGTCATACAATGACAACACACCGCACAGCGCACGAGCCAGCACGAATCATGCACACAAATGGCATGCGATGAGGTTCCGCTGGCGACAACTGCATGTCTATCGCAAGTGTTGGCCGGGCGAAGCACATTAGTTCCGATTTCCACCACCGGTAACAATTCGCTGGTAGGGTAGTATGTATTTTTCATGCCGCCTAGTCAGTTAGGCCTCCTGATTTTACTGGTAAACATTATTGACTTTCATCGCTAAGGCCCCGAATTCGATAACCGGCTCTGTTAAAAAATTGAATTTTAGTATGAGGCCTGGAACGTTGTTCTCTCAGCTTCCAAAGGACAACTGAGAACATCTACGGTATTATAGAAGCGTTGAACTGGTTTTCTGTCGCTATCCAGTTTTAATCCAATAAAGTCCCGGGATGATACGTAACAATGCCACGGCCGCCTCCTTCCCCAAAACCTAGCACCCAATAACAAAAGGAAGTATTATAGACACCTCATCAGACTGACTTCACACATATCAAAGTATACGGAACTGATGACGATTGTTTCTCGGCCTATCATCCCAGTGTCCCGACAGCTCGTAGTGATACTTTTTAAGACACTAATTGGCGAATGAAACAAAAGGACCTACGCCAAGACATGATCACGTATTACTATAGTAGGTTAGGCCTATATGAAGAGTCAATATATTTCTTCTGAGAAAACTGCGGTATCCCACGGCCGACTGAATGCGAGCTGCGCAGTTCGCATCCAGTCGGCCGTGGGTATCTCGATGACTCTGAAGCCACAGACGATAACAGGGACCTTAATACACAACACATTATTATTATTATTATTATTATTATTATTACCGTATTTTATTTCAGGTAACTAATTAGCAATAGTATTATGGGTCTGATTGTAAATTAAAACAGTGTCAGGAGGTTGATATGTTAAAGAGGATAGATCAATATGTTAAATGTGCAAACCGAGGTGAATTCCATCCTACGTTGCGTGAAATGATCAGCGATGCCACAACTGCGCTGGAGCAATCCGATTAGCAGCTGCAAGTGATACAAAAACCTACGGATGACCACAATCATGAGTGTAACATATTGGACAAAGTTGTATGGATATAAATTAATAACTAATAAGACACCACATAGAGCAAGATAGTTTTTACATTTGCTCCAATTTTACCCGAAATAATCAGTGTAGCGGGATTGCTAAAAGGTGTGTTAATTCCCATAAATTTGAAACAAGCTTATCAATAAGTTTGGAAATTCTCATTTTCTTAGATTTTCTACGAATCAGTGCTTTTATATTTTACTTGAATCTATTTTGATTTCTTAAAGGGAACTAGGCCTACTAACCATGCGATTGGGTCCAGAAGAAGCGATATATTGCAAGCAATATCGACTTGATCGTTGATGATTTCATCCTTATTTGTCGATTCATTTTAGTATCAATCCAAGAATGACTGCCGTCCAGATTATAACCTGCGGATTGTGAGGGACACTTGGCAGCGCCACGACACTCTCTGGCGTATTAAACTGGTTTTAAGTCATACTTCTTACATCAAACAGTTATTCACTTGTTCTCAATTCGACTGGCTGCGTGGCGCAGCGATAACGTTCTCTCCTACTGTGCTCAAAATTGCAGGATCGAATCCTGGCGCAGTCAGTTGACATTTGAGGGTGCGCAAATGCGAGAGAGCATGATCAGTAGATTTAATGGCACGTTAATGAAGCTCTTCGGGCTAAAATTCCGGCACCCCGGCTCTCTAAAAGCCTCAGTAGGGACGTAAGACCAAGAACAATAATATCACTTGTTCTCAAGAGATTGGTGCACCCCGTTTCAGTCTTCGCGTCAGATCTTATATCTCTGGAGTAGCCCGGGATTGAAACTAGGGCCCTCTAAGAAAGAGGCAAGCGTGTTATCCGTACACTACGGACCCCTCCAATTATTGTACTGGTATTGCATTTTAATTTGGTAAGATTCCTTTCGTTAATATTCAACTGCGCTCTACATTAATTGTTATGTGTACTAGCAACCCGCCCCGGTTTCACCCTGTGTCTTTAACGGTTTACTCATCGAGTGCTTAAAAGGCGCACGGTCGGCAGTTCCCAGACGCAATTCAGAAAAGCCGAGATGAACAACGAAACTCCAAACACACATACTATTCTCTGAAGTCTTAACTCGACACGACTCGACAGTTTGATGCTAGCCGAAACTGGGGTGATATGCTCGCTCGCTAGCTCGTTAACTCGCTCCGAAGCTAGTAATTTAAATTTCAACTCAATGGAGATTGTTAGAAGAAATGAAAACGTAAAAACACTTATAGTAGACGATGTATTAAAGATAGAGATATGCTGTCCAGGACTTTTTTGTACAACTTTTCATGCTGAACAATTCTCATAGTGTAAGTTTATAGATATTTAAAAGGATTAGCCAGCGTAAGCTTAAAAGGCGCATGGACGGCAGGTTTTTCTTCGACTCGATTCACTTAAATCGTTACTGCTCGGCTTCCTATGGTCATAAATGAATGTTTTTCTACAGAAACCTTCCTTGCGAAATCCTTTATAGAATGGTGAAAACCGCATCAAAATCCATTCAGTGGTTCTCGAGATTATCCGTTACATCCAACAATCGGGGACTTAAGTTTTAAACTAGGTAGAGATAATATAAAATGCTAGGGTGTGTCTTTCACAAAACTCTGTCTTAAATTAGAGGGAGTTTTGTGATGCGGTTCCCGCGAAACTATGCTAAATTGCGTGGATAGTTCATTGAAAATTATTAATTGCTTATAAATTGCTTACTCTAAAGGGTGTAAGTCGATATTATCATACAACAAATTTCAGCCTGATAGCTCAAATATATTCAGAGTAAAGTGTCGACTGTCTAAATGCCTAAAAATCAAACTTGCGGTACACAACAAGAAACAGGAAAGCGAGACTTGGCTTTCATCAAACGCTACCATCTATAAGTGTATTAGAAAATTCGTGGATGTTCACGGTACAGGACACTTCGAAATATGTCCTCAATGGAGTGCATTGACTTTGGTAGGCTATATTCTGTTACACAGTTCCTCTCCTTATTCACATTCCTAACCTGAGCAACGCGGGTTAAAATGCTAGTTTCAAATAAGTTACTAACATTGACAAATGATCTGACTTTCAAATAAGTGAAACGTTCGTCAAGCACTGGTCTGTTAGAATATTATGACGTAAAATAAACTGAAGACTGCAAACAGGCCATGTCTTTCATCTGAATAGGTTTAGCAAACACGCCCTTAAACCAATCACTCAATCGCTTGCGAGGATATCTAATTTCAGTAACATACCAATCCGTAATAAAAGCGTATTAGTCAAGAAAAGATTGTACTCTAGACTCCGTTTTATCGCACAATACAGGGGAATGTTTGTAATTTGATAAACAATTTACAAACATGGATTTTCTCCCTTCAAGAAGCCATCGATTGGGTTTTAAAGTAATTAAAATAAAAAATAATCTCATAAATGACCAGTAGGTGCTGTCATGTATCCAGTAGAGCGCATGTAGCAACTTAATTGGTGACGGAAATACGGTCTTGGAAACTCAATTGATTATAAGTTATAACATTCTGGCTTCCAGCTTCATCTATTCTAAGTTTGGCGTAACTTAGTAGGAACAATGTGTTGCTTGTAACTCACAGCTGAGCTAATTAAATTCAGAATGCAGTTGGTTATTTTACAAGTAGCTTAACTGAAAATAAACAAAAACGATACGGTATATTTATGAACTTAATTTTAGGAGAAAAAGTAGGATTGAACTCTGTCTGGCATATTCTGAGTACAAATGATATGGTTGTCAGGATGGTGGCGCGGCGCAAGGATAAGAATTAGTGCCATTTATAATTATATCAGAATTATACAGTTGGTAGAGGACTCTAAACTAGTGTTCGGAGATAGGAGATCAACGGTTGGAGATACTGTTTAATTATCTTATCTCCATTAAACGTTACACTTCATTAGCAACCATAGAGTAACAAAAGAGGTATTAAGACGAATGGGCGAGGAGTGACTTTTCTGGTGACGTCGAATGAAGAGAAGAGCTGATAGGCCTATGTTGGTGGGACACAGACTGATACCCAAGAAAAGCAAACTTTGTTATGGAAGGAAGGGTTGAGGACGGGAACGGTAGGGGTAGACCGAGGTTATAATACTGCATGTTAAACAGAGTGCCTCGGATATAAGGTGTGGGAGCTATGTAGAGATGAAATGATTAGCTCAGGAGAGGGATGTTTAGAGGGCAGCATCAAACCAGTCAAATGACTCAAAGAACAATAACAATGAACATCAGCAGCAACAATAAGAAGAACAGACATTATCACTACTAGTACTAGGCACATACAGTGTTACTAAAAATAGCTGGTGTGCTCAGGAGTCAGAAATGCATAGGAAAATATAATCTAGTTATAACAATTTTGCACCTAGTTGTTGCGTTGATCGCTGGTTTTAGGTAACATGTAGAACATGCAAACAAACGAAATGAGGTTTACCGTTCCTCCAGAGCTCATAGCTTTTATACAACGAGATGCATTGTTGGTTGGATGGTTGGTTAGTTCCTCAGCTTATGGGCTGGGACAACGTGGTCATGTAGCCCTGTGTACTTTGGGTGTGTGTAGAATCTGACTGATAACCAGTGTTAATTGTGATGACTGTATTAGTGTGTGTTATCTGTAATTCAGGTAGACTAAGGACTGCAGACGATCAATTTCAAGTAGTTCCTACTTTTGCTACCAAATGCTACCGTCAACGACACCTAGCCGCGAACTTAGCTACTATATGCCACTGCAACCGGCACCTGGCAACCAACTTTGGAACTTAATAGAGCGTTAATCAAATCTAACCTACACAATTAGCTTCGGCGGCTTCGGTGGTGTAGTTGGTAGCATGCTGAGCTTCTATGCCCAAGATAGCGGGTTCAAACCCGGCCGAAGCCGTCGGATTTTTTAAGAGCGTTAATAATCCCTCAGTATGCCTTCCTTCGGAGGGGAAGTAAAGCCGGCGGTCCCATGTCATAGATTTATGGCATGTTAAAGAACTTTCCACTAATTACACCTGTGTGAAACTAAATTGTATAGGTTAGGAATGTAAACAACGCTCTTAGGTTGCTACGTTCGTTGCCAAGAGCCGACTGCGGTGGCGTCTAGTAGCTAAGTTCTGAACTAGGCCTAGTAGTCGTTGACGGTGGCGTTTGGCGGCAAAAGTAGGAACTATTAGAAAAATTCAAAGTTGCAGTCCTTACTTGAATTTAAAAAAACAGATACACTCACTAATACAGTCATCACAATTAACACCGGTTATCAGACAGATTCTACACACACCCAAAGTACACGGGGCTACATGACCGCGTTGTCGCAGCCCCTAAGCTAAGGAACCAACCAACCAACCAACCAACAATTAGCTTCACACAGTAGTGTAAGGTTCTTTTACATGCCATACTTCTCCGAAGGAAGGCGTACTGAGGGATTTTAACGCTCTTAAAAAATCTTAGAACTTTGCCCGAGTTTGAACCCGCGACCTTAGGCATAGAAGCTCAGCATGCTACCAGCTACGCCACCGCCGCCGACAGAGATGCATTGTTGGAGCACTGTGTTCTCTTCCTTGTTTGGCTGTGATATCAACGGAAAATTCGCGCCATAGTGGAACAAGTTCATCAGCCTCGGAAAATATGTGAATAATTGGGCTTCCCTTTGCTCCTCTAGTTCCCATATTGCAGAATGCAGTGATGTTTGCTGTTGCCGCTAAGAGTGTGGCTAGCACGACTACAGTATGCCAACTCAAACCAATAATAGTGTAAGAAGAATAGGGTAAAGTGTGGAATATTAGTTTATCAAGCTAAAAATTTGTGGAGAGGTTCCTTGAATAGCCTGGATCAAAATACAGTACTGAAAGTCCCCAAAAAATCCATCATGGGGAACATGCCGCCATCTTGGAAAAATGGCCGACATCTTGGATTTCGTATCCAGTCTAGCATTGAACGTCATAACTCGGTACTTAAGGGTGATAGGGACATGCGGTTTGGTCAGGATAACTTACCCCCTCCTCGGCGCGCCGCTCCTCGAGTTGCATGCGCATGTTTGACAACTTCTTTCACCCATAATTTTTGGTTTATTGAAGTGCTGATTACATATTTTTGTGCGTTTTGATGTGCTTAACAACATTTATTTCGGCACTTTTTTCAATCCCATGACTGTAAAAAGGTGAAAAATCGACATTGAACATCAAGATGGCTTTTAACGCTACCCTATGAGAGTTTGTTTAAGTGATTTATAATAACTATTTCGATTGTTATCTAGGTTAAGTAGTGTCAAAATGGTAGCTTGCATTCTGGTAAGTTACCCTGACCAAACCGCATGTCCCTATCACCCTTAGGTACTGAGTTATGACGTTCAATGCGATGCTGGATACAAATCCAAGATGTCGGCCATTTTTCCAAGATGGTGGCATGTTCCCCATGAGGGATTTTTTGGGACTCTTAGTATTTTGATCCAGGCTATTCAAGGAACCTCTCCACCAATTTTTAGCTTGATAAACTAATCTTCCTCACTTTGCCCAAATTCTGTCTGATATTCCTGCATTATAAGGCGTGAGTTCATTCAGCGTTGTCAAATTTTGTATTATTGTCACTCCACTACCAGCTGGCTAACCATCAGTAATTTGACAACAGTGAACTACTACAACTCTCCACTTGCCCTCAGCGTGTTCTCCAACTCACACTCAGAGCTATCGTCGATAGTGCCTGCAAATCATATTCATAGTTCGAGTTGTCGATCTATACTGGCTCTAGATAAGAGTTGACGCCAGGGGATGAACAGCCGGTAGCTCTGGTTTTCCGTTGATATCACAGCAAAGTAAGAGAACGCAGTGATCCAACAATACAATTCGTTTTCACTTAATTTCTTGACGCGTTAGCATTGTCTAAACGCTAAGAGTTCTGTAAAAATGACATACCTTTGCATTATTGCTACTTAAAGTGTCGTATCATATCAACGCAACGACTTCATACAGAAATTAATGTATTTTCCTTGAAACTCAGCAATTCTTCTAGGTTTGTGCTACGGTATGTCATGTGTGGGTTTCTAGCTTAAGAACACACCCGTATCGCTCGTCAATTATTCTAAATAATTCTCTACACTTGTGTGACCCACTAGCCTAGTGTAATAAGGCTTCGAAATTGCCCCTCCTCCCCTAGGTGACTAGCATGTCATCGATACCATTCCAGAACCCCGAATCAGAATTGCATGTCTTGGCAGAAGCAAACCCGGACCTCCGTAGTGTCAGCCAACACGGCTCAACACTTCACCACATGGCCTACCGGTACCGTACTAGGTAATTAGGAAGATCATTACCAAATTGTGCGGAACTCACCATTTTGATGAAGATATTGTACATGTTGTGTTATATGGAGATGTCGAGAAATCCGTTTCGTTGTTCTTTCCTCCTATTTATCAATGTTAGGGATTCCCTCTGAATATAACCGTGTAGCCGTAGAAGATGTAAGCACCTGAGGGAAGCAAGCAGGTCGCTCCTCGTTCCCGCTACGCACACAGGGTGAGCGAGGCCAGCCCCCCTGGGTATATCTCCCTATTTAAGCCTCTATGCACGCAGTGTGTGTAGGCTATTAATGGCCACGCAGCTAGAGCCGGACTTGTCTTCTGCTCCCTATGACCTTTACAGGTACTGAGACTCCATCCTTGTCAAGCTTTACACAGTAAACACGCTTTCAGCTGCGCGAATTTTGTCACTCGACGACGTACTACTTCAAACAAACACCTCAAGTGACAGGCAAGAAAACGAACAGCTTCTCATTAATACACCGGCATTCTATAATAAAAATACAACTTTAAATTCTCCTCATGAAAACGTACACTCTGTAACAGCAATGGAACTTTCCTTAAAATTTTCTCATAAACTTGAACATTATGTAGCAAAATAAAACCTTCCTTTCCTCTTAAACATGGAGCAATAATAGAGTTTTATTTAAATATTTTTCATTGTATAGACATTTCTATATTCTTTTGACTAGCTGCATTAAACCAGTCAAAATACTGAAGACTCAAAAAAAAAACCATGAACATTCTGTAGCAAAATAAATCCCCCTTTCCTCATAAACATGTAGCAACAACAGAACTTTCTTTAAATATTCTTCTTCAGGGGCCGATAACGTCGATGTTTGGCCCCTTAAAACAACAATTATCATCATCATCATTTAAATATTCTTCATAAACTCGAACATTCTATAGTACGGTAGCAATAAAACCTTCCTTAAATCTTCCTCAAACATGAAAATCCTGTAGCAAATAAAACCTTTCTTAAATCTTCCTCATAAACTTGAAAATCCTGTCACAAAATAAAACCTTCCTTAAATCTTCCTCATACACATGAAAATCCTATAACAAAATGATTTAATACCTTCCTTAAATCTTCCTTATAAACATGAACATTCTGTAGCAACAATAGAAATTTCCTTAAATATTCTTCATAAACACCTCCATTCTATAGTAGCAATAACACCTTCCTTAAATCTTCCTCAGAACATGAACGATACGTAGCAACAATAGAACTTTCTTTAGATATTCTTCATAAACTCGAACATTCTATAAAATAAATATAGTTTTCCCTTTCAAGCTGGCCATGGTTTTATTCTCAGATGTTTGAACTCAAACATCTTGGATAGAACAACCTTATTTAAGCTACAATATTACAAATATACCGGTTAATGATAGACTACGGGTATTGTTTGAATTTTCAAGTAATTAACTACCGGTATGTCATTACATCCCAGCTTGTTAATTACAAACCCATTTGCTGTAGATGTTTCACTGGCGGCAGGTTAAGTACAGTGTGATCATTCACCCCGTTTACATGTAATTGACAGTAGGATTTGGAAGTGAGGCCCAGATAGTATTGGTGACCCTTGTGCATCTATAAATCTCACACAAAAGTCGTGTGAACCTAAATCCGACCTTTCTCTTCTAGGTCTACCCCGACTTAGCCTATATTGCCCTCTACAGCTGAGTTAGTCTCCACTCGCATCACCTGTCCCCTACCTTTTAGTTTGACACTAGAATACTCCCTGTGCATGTGGTCTTGTTTATATTTCCATGCTAGAGTACTAGCTCTATGTCTTCGGTCATCACATCGAGGCTAGATTTTCTGGAAACAGGCTTACAGGATGAAGAATGCACCTGAAATTGAAAAGGTTTAACATCAATTAGTGACTTTCGCAATTTGAACTTCAGTGCACATCAAACTAACTTTTGGTATTCTATTTTCAGTTTTAGGCGTATCACCTTTGCATAAAATAGAGACATGGATATATTGTTCAGACTGGAATTTCAAATATGTGGCTGTGATTTTGAGAGATTTTTCTAAAATCCATTAACTTATCTATTAATGGAGGCATTTCTTTCACTGACCCACGTTGCTTAAAGGAAACAACCTGTTAAGTTTGCTGGCAAGCATTTCTTATTGTTCCAACGTATCCAAGTCAAGCAGCACAGCAATTAACTCTATTTATCCAGCAACTTATTGGTTTAGTACTCACCTCTTGCACATGACGATCATCTTCTGTATTCCGTAGTTGTTCTAAAGAAATCTGCACTCGTTTCTGTCCTCGCCACAAACTCCTTTTCAACACCACTGTATTTTCACATTACTAATAATGTACAATAATGCACATAGCGAAGCACAACTTCCTTTTCCCGCTCTGATACCACAACCATTAAGAAAGCAAACAATGATAGTTAAAAATGCAGCAATTTTTCTAGGTTTATGCCGTGTCTTGTGTGGGGTTTCGCCTGATAACACCAATATGGCTCATCAGCGCCCTCCCCCTCCAGGGGCTCACATCGAGTGGGACGTGGGTTGGCGACCACGGGACCCCAGCTTAGTCCGGCATTGCTTCCACGTACTTGTGCCGAGCTCCTCTCCGTCTTCTTTCCTGTCGACCTCCCTTGGTCAATTCTTTGTTCTTTACCGACCCCGACGGTATTAGGGTATCCGAGGCCTAGGGAGTCTTTCACTTTCCCGCCTTAATAGGCCCTTGTCTCCTCTTTCCTGATCCCTCCTTCTTCGAGGGGTCAGACCTCTTGTTTTCTTTTCATTATATTTCCTTTTGTCTTTAAGATTCCCGCACTGTTTTTGTTAATTGGCTCCCCGTGTATCAACATTCCCTTTAGTGTTTCTTTTTGCATCTACCCTCCATTGTGTAGGTATTTTAAATCTGCGTTGCATTTTGCAAGTATTTTCGATCTAAGTTGCATTTTGCGAGTGTTTACAACCTCAATTTCATTTTGTAAAGATTGCCAATCTAAATTGCTTTTTAGTAAGTCTTTCAATATAGTGTCTGGGACTTTTGTGAGTATTTTGATTTTCAATTGCATTTTGTGAGTATTTTCAACCTAAACCGCTTTTTGCAAGTATTTTCAAACTAAATTGCATTTTGTATGGTGGGCATTTTGCAAGTATTTTGATTCTCAATTGCATTTTGTTGGTATTTTGAATCTAAATTACATTTTGTAAGTATTTTCATTCTCAATTGCATTTTGTAAGTATTGTCAATCCAAATGAATCTACCGTACATTTTGTAAGCATTTTGGATCTGAAATGTGCGTTTTAGGTAGATTTCATTTGAAAGCTAACTATTGCAATGGGTGCCATGTTTCGACTTCCGGAAAATTTCAACATACCTTCGCGTTTTCATTCATTCATTCATTTATTTGCAATGGGGGGAGTGTCCCCCGGTGGCAAATTGGATACACATAACAAATAAATAATTATACATAACAATTCAATAACAATTATACAACAATTAAACTGGAGTATTTACACAAATAGTCAGTCTTTTCTTAAACACACCTATATGTTTGGGAAAAGGCTCTAAGACTGCGGCAGGTAGAGAGTTCCAGTTATCAATGGCACGGTTTACAAAAGAATATTTACCATAATTTGTTCGCTGTGGTCGGCCCTTAACTTTGAAAGGATGATCGCTCCTACCCATGTAAGAGGGCTTTCCCAATCGTTTGCTAAGCTCACCCCATGCTGGTTGATTTGTATACGTGTTGTACATAGCGCAGAGTCTAGATTTCATCCTCCTAGCCTCCAGTGATTCCCACCCAAGTTTCTTTAACATACGGCTCACACTGCTCCTGGGATTAAAGTCACTGAGCACAAATCTAGCGGCCTTTCTTTGTACCATTTCCAACTCATTGATGAGCCCTACTTGATATGGATCCCAAACCGCCGAGGCATATTCCAGAATAGGTCTTACAAGTGACAAATAGCCTAATTCTTTAGCAGAGGTACTACTTCACATACCCCAGACCCCGAAACCACCATCAGTTCAAAAGTTTATATATAATTTATGTATATATGTATCTATATATAATCAGTTTCTTGTGGACACGATAACTGCCGTAATTTTGCACCAATCACTTTGAATTTTCTACCGAATATGTATACCTATAAAATCTCGGTTGAGTTCGTTACTGGGCTAAATCGGTTGAAGGGGGTGAAAATGGGGGGCTTTTTCCGAAAAAGTGAAATATTGCTATAACACTCTTAATATGTGACATATCGAATCTGTTTAACGTTCATACTATGTGTCGGATAGAGCCCAAAAATGTATGTTTGAAGAGTTTTTTATAGCACCAACCATTGACCAAAGGGGTGGGAAAAAGTGTTTTTTTCGGGAAACATTAATCATATCTCTCTTAATAGGCACAATATCAAAACCGTACAAAATGGACAATATTCCCCTAATAATTACCTAAAACTTTTGTCTGAAAGAATTTTTGATATGACCCACCATTACGCCAAGGGATGAGAAAAATGATTTCGGAATTATAAGAAAATGCCAAGAGCTATCAGTGGTTGCCATGGCAACACGACTAAATTGATGAGGGATGAGCCATCAGACGTTGCCATGAAAACGCACTTGCACGAGATCAGATTCAGATTTCCATCTGACTAAGTGTGAAGCGGCTTCGGTGACGTAACTGGTAGCATGCTGATCTTCTAAGCCCAAGGTCGCGGGTTCAAAGCCGGCCAAAGTCGTCGGATTTTCTAAGAGCGCTAAAAATCCCTCAGTATGCTTTCCTTTGGAGGGGAAGTTCCAACGTTCGTTGCGAGTTGCTGGTTGCGGTGGCATCTAGTAGCCAACAGCTAGGTGTCGTTGACGGTAGTATCTGGAAGCAACATTAGGAACTACTGTTTGAAATTGACCATCAGCAGTCCTTACCTGAATTACAGACTAATACAGCCATCACAAATCACACCGTTTATCAAACAGATTCTACACTCACCCAAAGTACACGGGGTTACATGACCACGTTGTCGCAGTCCCTAAACTGAGGAACCATCCAAAATATCTGCGAGAGGTATAATTTTGCGTGAAGAAGTAACAGACCGTTAGATAGTTACACATCAGTATCGAAACCTTGCATAAGGACAGTGTGACCACAAGTATAAAAATGGACTCCAAATGACAAGAAGGTTACGGTCATCATAAGACAATAAAATGTTTAAAATATGCATAAAATTACGAAAAACGAAGTTAATCAATCTCCAATTATAAAATACTTTCTCGCAATAAATGAGGTCTGATCCTTCTACGAAAATCTCCATATTCTGCCTATTTTCGCCTATCCCCAAGTTTGTCCGGTGAAATCTACCTCCGCCTTCCGGCGTGCCGAGAGGACTTTTTTCAATCTGAATTGCATTGTGTATTTTCAATTTGAATTGCATTTTGTGAGTATTTTGAACCTCTAGTGCATTTTGTATTATGAATTTCAGTCGCATTTTGTAAGTATTTCGACTCTACATTGCATTTTGTATGTATTTTGAACCTATCCTACATTTTGTGCGTATTTTTCAATCTATTCCTTTTGTGAGTATTTTCGTTCTACATTCCCTTTTGTAAGTATTACCGCTCTCCATTTTGTGAGTAGTTACATTTCGAGTTCCTTTTTGTAAGTATTTTCATTCTGACTTAATTTTCGTTCTGGTTTCCATTTCATTGTCATTTTCGCTATCACCCAGACCATTAGGGGCCGATAACCTAGATGTTAGGCCCTTTAAAACAACAATTATCATCATCTATCATCAGCGGGCTCTTGGTGTCCGCACCCGGACCTCCACAGGTGTAGTGAACTGAGCACTACCTCCCTTCTTATGATAGTTTTGTTTAAAATTTACCAACTTCGAGTGGAGATAAACGAAAACTCTTATAGCGCGAAACATGAACAATGAATGTTATCAATATTACTTATGTGCATAATGATGAATCAGAAGGCGTAGAACAATGAAATGCAACAAAGAATCAACCTCCTGAACTAAGCAGCTTTTGTGGGTTGGTTCCGAATTGCAGAATCTAAATTCACCAGACCGAGGCTTGGATCCTTGTTGCAAAATTACAAATACCACTTGAAATGGAAGTTCCTTTGTTCGAAGGTTATAAGATTGCAGCACAACGAAAATTACATCCAAGGAATTTAAATAAAAGAAAAATCTATCCTTCCTGATGTCAAAGTGGTATAATTATCAAAATGGAGATTTCTGAGGGTCCAATTTTTGCATAACACTGCCAAACTGATAAAGGTGGATTCGATTTCCACCTCAACTTAAAATTAGAAACTCAATTGCAAATCAAATAGACACGCTAGTACAGTCTTCACAATGACACTGGTTATCAGAGAGATTACGCACACGCTCACAGTACTGTGACAGTGAAGCCCATAAATAAAACAACAAACTTAATTCAAGTGTCCAAATGCTAGAACCCATTTCATTTGTTAGCACCGTCGATAAAAGGGTATTTTCTTGGTGTCGTTGCGGATGCGACCGTGCCGGTTGCGACCCGTGCCGCATGCGATCCACCAATTTGCCATCGTGGCACTAGCGACCCAAGCACTGATGTATCGGTGGAATCTGGGAATTTCTAACACATCTTTCAGGGGGAGGAGGGTTTACCCCGTCATGTAGACTGATTGGAAGACACTATGATCCGTTATTTATCTTGTGACTTGCAACCACACAACATCTGTGTTAAGTTTGCTTTACAAGTGATTTGTGCAATGGAAGAATCCTATGTTATTACAACTAAAAAAGAAAAGCAATCTTTAGTGTTTGGATTGTTTTATTCCGTACAAATACAAACCGATATAAAATAAGTACATTCATTTACGTATTTCTCAGTCCACTGGTCCGCGACCAAGAACGTAATTTTTCAACCACCCGGAGCCGACAAAAAGTTACCTTACAAAAGTGATAACTTTGTTCATTGGACACACAGCATTTTGAAATTATTAAACCAGTTATAAAACATTCCAATGTACATTGTGTTAAAACTTGGATTTGATCTGATGACGGGTGTTTGTGAAACTAATTCTTCAAGTGTCGCATGGTCGAAACACGCTTAAAAACGAGCACGTTTTATGTTCCAGCTGCGATAAGAAATAATAAAATATAAATGAAAAACTTACATGACTTAACATAAAATATAACGACAAAAATGATGATGTTATTCGATTTTATGTAGGCCAATTGGTTACTTCACAAACAACTTTCAAACTCGACTGTACATAATATTTTGATCGACAGTGGGAGTAAATTAAGTTAAAACGGCGCACCGTAAAAATTCTTCTCTCGAACAATAATAATAATAATAATGTTATTGGTTTTACGTCCCTTTTAACTACACTGGCTTTTAGAGACGCCGGGGTGCCGGAATTTTGCACCGAAGGGGATCTTTAACGTGCCAGTAAATCTACGGACACGGCTCCCTCGCATTTGCTCACCCTCAAATGCCAGCTGACTGCGCCAGGATACGAACCTGCAACCTCGGGCCCAGCAAGCGAGAACGTTACCCCTGAGCCACGCAGCCAGCCCTTCTCTCGAACAATTGGTCGCATGGGGCACTGTAAGCTACTAGCAGGGTCGCTACTGGCACGATTTTTGGTGGGTCGCATGCGGCACGGTCGCACCCGGCACGTAACCATTTTCTTGGAGGGAGTGTGGAAAAGCCCGGGGAGGAACCATAATGAGGATAGCCACTGTCAGCCCCGGTCTCCAGACTTACTGCATCTCTTCGCGATGGTTGTGGTAAGCTATTTAACTCGCATGGCTACGCTGCGTGCTACATACATTATATAGTCAGCACAATAACACAGGTTATGAAACAGATCGCACAGTCGCCCAGTTTCAGAGAGCTGATGAATCAGTTAGGATTACAGTGTATCAACACCTTCGTTAATTCTATTACATCGCTTGGATTACATTTCAAGGATTTGTTGTTCGTCACCCCGTAATTTCTCTCTGTCTAGAATTGATCTGGTTACATAGAATAATGTACCAATTGCTGCCGTGTACCGGCTTTGAAATAAGCTTCAGTATTCTGTCCAGCTCGCCTGCCTTTGTCCAGCCAGAGTTGCAAACAGGCGCCGTGGGTGTATTACGTGTACGTAGCTATTGTAGTTGGATACACCTGTTGTATCGCACGACTGTGTACACTGGCCGTTTGCCTTGCATAATGCAGACAATAGATTGATACCTTCTGATGTAACACATTAACAGAGAGAGAGACTAGAATACTATTGGGATGGGGGTCTCATTAAGGTCGTGTATCATGATCGTGATATGATTTACGACATGTACAATATGATCGTGTGCCGGGCCATGGTGGTCGAGAGCCCTAAAGCGCTAGCTAGTGCCTCGCTGTCATCGGGAGAGCGTGGGTTAGAACCCCACTTCGGCCGTCCTGAAATTGGTTTCTAATTTTCACTACCAGGCAAATGCCAGGAACCCCCCAGGGGCACACATCTAGTGGGACGTGGGTTGGCGAGCACGGGACCCAGCTGAATCCGTCATTGATTCCGCTTAGGCAACTTGTTCCGGGCTCCTCTCGTTCTTCTTTCCTGTCGACCTCTCATGGTCAACTCTTTGTTATTTTCCGACCCCGACGGTATTAGGGTATACGAGGCCTAGGTAGTCTTTCATTTTCCCGCCATAACTGGCCCTTGTCTCATCTTTCATGATCCCTCATTCTTCTAGGCATCAGTCTTCTTTTTCTTTATAGTTACTTTTCTCTTTAAGATTCCCGCCCTGTTTTTATGAATTGGCTCCCGGTGTCTCTAAATTATATTTTGTGAGGTTCTTCTTTTTCGAATCTTACCCACAGTTTGTAAGTATTTTCAATCAAAACTCCATTTTGTAAGTATTTTTGATCTATATTCCGTTTTGTAAGTATTTTCAATATAAATTACATTTTGTAAAAGCAGTATTTTGAATCGCGTGCTTCCACACATTGAGAGTATTTTGAATCTCTGAGTATTTTGAATCTACCATACTTTTTGTAAGCATTTTCAATTTTAATTGCATTTTGTTAGTATTTGGAATTTCCGTTGCACTTTGTGAGTATTCTGAATCTGAACCAGCCTTTTTCAATCTAACTTGCATGTGCAATTTCAATTGCATTTTGTAAGTATTTTGAACCTTAATTGCATTTTGTAAGTATTTTGAACCTTAATTGCATTTTGTACGTATTTTCAATTTCAATTGCATTTTGTAAGTGTTTTGTATTTCAATTGCATTATGTTGAGTATTTCGAATCTACATTGCTTTTTGTAAGCATTTTGAACCTAAACTACATTTTGTGCATATTAAGTTAGTCAATCTAAATTCGTTTTGTGCGTAATTTCCTTCTACATTACCGGTACCATATTTAAGTATTTCCACTCTACATTTTGTGGACCATTTCAATCTGAGTTCCATTTTGTAAGTCTTTACACTCCAGCTTAATTTTCGTATTGGTTTCCATTTCATTGTCATTTTTGCTATCACCCTGATCATTAGGGGCCGATAACCAAGATGTTAGGCCCCTAAAAACAACAATTATCATCATCATCAAATGCCAGGACGGTTCCTATCAACGGGTCCACGGCACTTACTTTCTTTCATAATCCCTTCCCTGACTCTTTCTTATTTAGACCCAAGTCAGCGGTCACCCGGCCGATCGGTCTGTCCTCATCCCCAGTTGTATCGGCTAATAATGTGCTCAGCTCCAAGACACCATCCATGTGACGGTAGAGGAATGATCCCTAGCAGAGATCGTGAGTGAAGCCAAGCTGGGAGGATAAGCGATTAAAAAGACAATAGATCTGTTTAGGATTTTGGCCAAGGCTCTAGAAACATTGTCGTTTCAGAGCTATTTCCCAGAGGGACAAAAATGAGCACACATATAAAGATCGAAGACTTAGATTCTGGAAGGTCCGCCTGGTGGCGCAATGGATAGCATTTTTGGTTGTTAACCCTGAGGTTCTGACAAGAAATTTAATTTTGATGTGTGGGCTGGAACGGGATACACTCAGCCTCGTACTGCAAAACTGAGAAGTGGGTTCGATTCCCACCTCAGCTATCTTGAAAGTGTTTTTCCGTGGTTTACAACTTCTACTGCAGGATAATGCCGGGATACTTCCTAACGTAAGGTCACGGCTGCCACCTCCTCCACAATCCTCAAATGAATTAAAATACACACATTACTACAGACATCAGAATAACACAAGTTATCAGTCAAATTCTGCACTCACCCTAGTACACGGGGCTAAATGACCACGATGTCCAAGCCCAAAATTGAACCGATAACAACATTCCTTGTTGTTGTTGTTGTTGTTGTTTATTTTAAGGACTGCGACATCGTGGTCATATACAGTAGCTACGTGATTTTGTGTGTTAACCTGTGTTATTGTGATCGCTGTACTAGTGTGTGTATTTGTAAATTGGGGATAGGGTTGGGAAATAGGTGGCCATGGCCTTCAATTAGGAACCATCCCAGCATTGGCCTGAAGTAGAAGTGGGGAAACCGCGGAAAACCAGTTCCATGACGGCTGAGGCTGTCAGTTTTGCGTCACGGAGCTGAATGAAATCCGTTCCAGCCCTCACACGAGAATTATCATTTCTTGGTTGTGCCAGGAGTCGACCCAATCCTCCGGGGCGACAGCCAAGCATCTAGCCACTACACCACGAGGTGGACAACAACATTCCGGAAGATAACTTCATTTTTGAACGAGTTAAGATGAAATTAATTACAATTCAGTGTTTCATTGTAAAATGTGTCTTGTGGTGTATAGTCTCAAAACGCGGTGGGAAATGCGGAACTGTGGTGGATCTATCGACACTATGTTGGAGTTTTATACTTGACGTAACGAGCGATACGAAGCGCAGGCACGCAGACTACAGTGGTTTGCGGTAGGCGGAACCGTGAGGAAGTTGTTTGTAGCAGTTCACTACGCTTACTGTGCTTGCGTGCTCTTTGTGCCATTTGTTAGTGCAAGGCAAATGACTCGTTCGTTCTCTATCGTACAGTACTTGTATGAACTCATTATCCGCTCATGCCATTACCTTATGACGGATGACTCCAAGTAGAATACTTGAGTGTCTATCTAGTGTGTAACTGCCTACCTTGTACCTTTGTCAGGGTCTGCCAATCTCAATATGAACGTTCTTTCTTTCTTTCTTTCTTTCTTTCTTTTTTCAAATGAGGCTAGTTTTTACACTAAGTCGTTGTTGATTTATTTAGGGTCATCGCGGCATCATGGTCATATAGCACCGTGAACTTCGGTGTGTGCTGGGGGGTTTCTGATAACATGTGTTACTGTGATGACTATATTAGTGGGTGTATTTGTAATTCAGTTGAGGATTGGGAAAGAAGTGGCCATGGCCTTAAATTAGGAACCATCCTGGCTTTTGCCTGGAGTGGAAGTGGCAAACTACAGAAAACCACTTCCAAGATGGTTGAGGTGGGAATCGAACCCTCCTCTTCTCAGTTTTGCCTCACGAGGCTGTCTGCACCCCGTTCCAGCCCTCAGACCAGAATTGAAATTTCTTGGATGAGTCGGGAATCTAACCCGAACCTCCGGGACAAAAGCTAAGAATGCTAGCCGCTACACCACGAGGTGATCTAATGACGAAGGAAGTGCACAAAAAAGTACGCAAAATCTGTTCGCATTCAAATGAAACCTAACCTACACTTACTTTTGTTATTTTTTTTTTAAGGATTCTTGAACTGATCCAGAGTACGTGGTTCCTCATTTTCAAGTAACTGAGATCAGGAAACTCTGAAAACATGGCTTAACAACTCCACAAGACTGTAGTCATCCTGACGCAGGTAGAGAAAAGTAGCAAACATTATTATATTGTTTTGAAGTTAGGGTTTCATCACCAGAATATAATATAGCCACGATTTAATTTGACGGCTCAGTTACTGCATATTGCCGTTAGAAATTGCGATCCATGCTCCAAAATGGAAATAGCTTTTTTATTGCTTATATAATTTTGCAATAACTGGATTTAAAACGTAACTACTTCCATTTAAACTCAGTAATTTGAAGTGTTAATGTATTCATCCTTCATCTCGGTTTCCCTTCGGCATTTATTTGCTTGTTCGAAAAGCAATTACATTTTAAACGAATAATAGTGGTTAGCTTTTATAAAGTGCTTCAAAGTTCGCTTTGTCGAATAGAGAACCTAATTTTGTGCGGTTCTAATTCGGATCAAGACAAAACATTAGGTGGCCACAGTGACTGTAATTCTCCTCCTCACCCTCTTTCCTCTTTCTAGGGGAATGCTATATTATTTGCACCACAACCGCGACGGGTCCTGCAACAAGACCAAAGATCATTGGTTTGAATCACTGCGCTGACAGCGACTATCCTGAGTGTGGTTTTCCTCGTGTTTTTTCCGCACTCCCTCCAGGAAAATGCCGGGATAGTACCTTATTTCATGTCCCGAGGCAACGACCCTAAAAATTTATTAAAAGTGTAGGTAACTTACTATAAATTTGTTTATTAATAAAATTTCTTTGGAGAGTAAAATTTCCCTATGTCTAATACAGCTACGTGCACTACTACAGTCAGCACAGAAACAAAGGTTAACAGACAAACTCAATACACACCCAAGGACACGGGGCTGATGACCAAAGATGTTTCAAGCACCTAATATGAACTACCAACAAAAACATTTTATTTGGCTGCCTTGGATATCTTCCAATCCTCACTCTCAATTAGTCCGCCTCGTCGCGTGGTGACTTTGGATCCGGAGTGTCAATTCGTAATCCGAACCCACAGAATGTGGTATGATATAAATGTTCTGAACTGATGTATGTGTACTTTTGACCGTCATAATGCAGTTATGAGATAGGCTACCTTACAGAAATCAATATGTGTGATAAGCAACGAATTTGGCCAGAAAGGTATTTTAAATGTTATTTTTAATTGTTTGGGTATTACAATCAGTTGGTTGGTTGGTTCCTCGGTTTAGGGGCTACAACAACGCGGCCATGTAGCCCCGTGTACTTTGGGTGTGTGTAGAATCTGTCTGATAACCAGTGTTAATTGTGATGACTGTATTAGTGTGTGTTATCTGTAATTCACGTAAGGACTGCAGACGATCAACTTTCAAGTAGTTGCTACTTTTGCTACCAAATGCTACCGTCAACGACACGTAGCCGAGAACTAGGCTACTAGATGCCACCGCAACCAGCACCTGGCGACGAATTTTGTAACTTATAGAGCGCTTATCAAATCTAACCTACAGAATTTAGCTTCACACAATTGTAGTTAGTGGAAGGTGCTACAATCAGTACTTATTAGGGATAAAACTTTGTTTATTCAACCAATAGAGGCTCATTAGTAGCCTAATCATGACTAAACAGAAGACCATTAAACTTGACACATTGGATCAAGCCTTTAAATATTTTGTTTTAAAATCATTTATGATAAACAGCAACAAATCCCAGTACAGCTGTTTTGATTCATGTCTTTTTCACAGCACCAGTATTTAATTTGCAACATATCCCACTCTAGTGTTGAGGCAATCGATGGTACGTCTGTTAATGGAGGACAAGTCGTAAAGGAGACGAATGAAAAGAGAAACACTGTGGCATACTGCTCGGGTCTAAGCTGCGTGAACCTGAGAGGAATGTGCATCGTGGACTATGTGTAGTGGTGTTGACGAGTGATGAGGTGTCTCGGTCCGTGCATAGTGAAATGAAAATGAATGAAAATCCACAGCCTGCTTCCAGTCTCCGACCGGGTCAGGAATGGAATGAATGAAGCCCCCATCTAGCGGCGAGGATATGAACTGTGCCGGCCTCCGAGGACTGGCGCACTCCTCTGGGGCAATGATTAAATGAATGACTGATGAAATGAAATGATAGTGGAGAGTGTTTCTGGAATGAAATTTTGACAGGGAAAACCGGAGTACCCGGAGAAAAACCTGTCTGCCTCAGTTTTGTCCAGCACAGATCTCACATGGATTGACCGGGATTTGAACCACGGACCCAGCGGTGAGAGGCCGGCGTGCTGCTGCCCAAGCCACGGAGGCTTCACGGTCCGTGCATAGTACAGAACTAAATATATTGGTCGGTGACTCACTCACTCATTCCTAACACCACAGTGGTTTGAGCAACGACCCAATGTAAGCAGTATTGGAATAGAAAGGAATGACATATATCACGGTGGCCTGTTGACAGATCCTTCTCTTCTCGCCCGACCCTTCCCTGCTCTTTCCCCTCACCCCGCAAGTCCATAGAGCTAGGACCCGAGCAGGTACTACAGCGAGAGCCTTCCCTGAGAACGGAGCTTTGCTGTCTGTGTACGGGCGGAGAGTGATTAGTCAGCGATAGATGATTAGCATTTGCCGATAACACAAGAGCAGGACGGGAAGCCCTGAATGCTGGCATTGCATTTGTTACATACGGAGCTGGCAAGATATTTTATTTGATATAATTATGACTTGTGGTGAAGTGCTGTAGGCTATCTGGGACCGATAACCTAGATGTTAGGCCCCTTAAACAACAATTATCATCAGCATCATGTAGGCTATCTCGTATCCCGTGAACATGGTTAGGTATGGAACATAACATAGAATTTTCCTATTGGAAACATCTTCTCAAGAAGAAGTCTTCCAGTTAATGTGTTCGTAAGTTTCAGCGCCGTGCGATTTTTACTTGCGAGGGAATCTCTGACAAAATGCATACAGAAACATTCCGCGTACGCTGGAGGCTCTCGAGAACGAAATTACTGCACTGACACAAAATATCAGTGAAGATGAATTGCAGAGTGTACCATACTTCCTACGTTGGTGCAATGTGTGTTTAGAAAACGAAGGACAACATTTCCAGCAACTACTCTGAAATTCATGTAAGTAAATATGATAATAATAATAATATCGTATGGACTTGGGTGCCGGGTGCAAGCTTTGTTATTTGAAACCCAGAAGGTAGCTTGCATGTCAAATTTCGTTGATCCTTGAAGCACTATGAAAGTCAAGGAGGTTAGGTATCTAAGCTCCTTGAACACTAGAGCGCTTTCTAGTAGAGAAATGAGAAATTACTGTATGTGTTGGCGGAAAATCCCGAGATTAATTCTGCCATTATGAACACGGCATAGCCTACTGAATTCAAATGGGTTCTCTGACATGCCAACATCGTATGACATACGTTTCGTAATTTTTGCCACCTTTTAAAAATCACTTACAACGGCCAAGAGCGAACATGCAAGCTTGGGGTTAGTAGACCGACACGTTAACCACTCACCCTCCGTGGCAATATTATGAAATACGTTAAAAGTGTTGGGTGCTACGCTGCTGCTAGCGTCAGTGTCTTGCGCGACACGAGGGGGGCGTGGTGGCCCAGCGGTCAAGCTGTTAGCCTCTCGCCAAGGCGGACCGCGTTCGATTCCCGGTCAATGCATGTGAGATTTTCGAAGTAAAAAGGAGGTCCCGTGGCTCATGATCGCATGATTAACGGTCAAGTAAAACTAAAAGCTTCCTTCCTTCCTTTGCTCGACACGCTGCAATACACAGTGGCCCTGCCGGCACGCGGCGACATTGGGGCCCCGTTCTACAGGGAAAGCTCGCACTGTAGGGTTACATGAACACCGATGATAATATAATTATTGTATTGGATTTGTGCAGGGAATAATGCGTTGCTTCTCATTGTTATTGTTAGGGGCTGATTCACCTTTCTTCCATTCTTAGAAAGTGTATTCCTACAACAAAAACTTCTGTTTAGTCACAGTGTGAGCTGAACAAAATATATTCTCCCACTTGAATAGACAACATGTGGATAGATTCATGTAAGATATCACTGACACCATTTCAGTTGGAAGTATCTGTTTAGAATATTTGTTTGTGATATCTTGTCCTTGCCTTTCTTGGTATAAAAGTTAACAAATCCTCTTGGTTTAATTGGCCTCCACGCATGTTTTTACATGCCAACGTGGAGAAGAGAAATGCGTTCTCTAAGCCATGCGGACAACCTTACCACACGCCTTCCAGTCCCGTAAATCAAACTTCTTTATGGACTCACAGAACACCTCATGATCCCCACCCTGGATCTTTAATTGCTGGGGTGGATTGATCATAACAGTTGTGAAGGTTTTAATTTAGAATTATTGCTAGATCCGTTATCTCTGTTGGTGATTTATGAAATGTTTGTTCACAAAAGGTTGTAGGTAAGCATGACGTAAGGTGTCTCTATGTATTTAGTGCCCATTGATGTGTCAGTCTCTCAAAGGTCAGTGGAGATAATCATGGGCATTGGAGGTGGCGTCAGATAGTAAGGTTTCGAAAGCGGAACTAATATTTTACACATAATGTAGCCTATATTATTTTTCTGAATCATATAATCAATACTCCTAAGATGTTAACAATTCAGATGAATTTAGATATTGATTACCAGGGTTCGGATGTTTAGGACCTTAAAAAGTACAAAATATGCAAGTAAATATGACCTAACAACTAGCTGAATATGACCTAAAACGGGAAAATATGACCCATGCATTTTAGGGATATGTAGCAAGTATTGAAGTAGTGCTAATACACAGTAAAACACGAAAATACAGCAAACCGATAGAGCTATATACGAGGGCAGATCAAAAAATAAGTTGCACTTCCCAGTTATGGCCATTTATTACACCACCTTTACAACAGCAACACGACTATAACGACATACAATGTAACGTCAATTTTTCACATAGTTTCCAAGAGACTCCAAACATTTCTGCGAACGCTCAACCAACTTGTCGATGCCGGATGCATAGAAAGTTCCTCCAGCGTTCTGCAACCACACAGAGGCAGCGGCCTTCACCTCCTCATTGGTCTGGGAATGTCAACCACCGTTCTGTCTAATGATCGCATTCACACTGTTAACATTTGCACGAATCCCGGACGTTGCGGGCCTGCCCTCGCGATATTCGTCCGTGATATCCGTGCGTCCGGCTTCCGAATTGCTGACACCACTTTACGATCCCTTGCCGGGAAATGGCCCGCTCCCCATACACAGCACTAATTTCACGATGAATGTTCGTGTAATTCTTCCTTTTGGCCCATAGGAGTCGGATTGTCGCACGCACCTCATATTTGGAGTGAACTTCCAGCCGACGCGCCATTGCTATTGGCCGCTATTCACACCATACAAGACGAGACACCACAGCGACCTGCCTAACAGATATGTGGGCAGTGTCTGTTCCTTTCTCCGCTGTGCCCACGTTTGCGACACACAGCGCGCTGCTGCAGCGCGTTAGTGCAACTAACTTTTTGATCCACCTTCGTGTCTACCGGACCCATCAAGACCAAACTGGTGGTAGATAACACGGAGTTTCCTTGTTTACTAATTGCTCTGAGCTAAATTTGTCTTATGGGGTGGCATCTTGCTTGATGAGACATCCGTACAGAAGCTTTTTCTCGGAATCAGGTCTTCTAAACCTGCTATCTGCCTGTTCCGGGAATACAGAGAAAAATATATCTACTGTACCATTTGCACAAAATCCCGTGTTTGGAAGTCCACCCCGATAATACAGTATGTATCTTGTCAAAATGTAAACAAAACTGTTCAAAATGTAACCAAATATGACTTTATATCACTAAACAGAGCAAAATATGACAAAAACCGTATACATGGCCAATATATGCATTTATAGCAAAAACAAATTCTTTAAACGATGTCAGGAACCTTTCATTTGCAATTATTTTTCAAATTTCGGGCAAAACAAGCACATGAAAATGACTTTTCCTTAACTTCCCTACCTTATTGATTACTACGTGTAGATATGAAAGTAACCAGATCTGAAACACATTAGTCCTTTAATTGAAATCTAAATGGTATTAAATACATCCAACACTAGTCAATAAATGTATTATTATTAGCTGTTTAATGCACTAGGACTGGCTTCGACCACAGTGGGGTCATCATCAGCAATCTTAACACGTTGTCGGAAGAAACTATTAAACAATAATGTTGGGAGTAATAGAATGTTGAATATTTCTATTGGATTATGTTGTTGGTCAGCATCAAATATGTTCCGTGTCTGAAGATAAACTTAATATCTAAACTTTGAAAGATTTGGTTGGTTCCTCAGTTTAGGGGCTGCGACAACATGGTCATTACCCCCGTGTACTTTGGTTGTGTGTAGAGTCTGACTGATAACCGGTGTTAATTGTGATGGCTGTATTAGTGTGTGTTATCTGTAAATCAGGTAAGGACTGCAGACGGTCAATTTCAAGTAGTTCCTACTTTTGCTACTAAATGCTACCGTTAACGACATCTTGCTGTGAAGTTGGCTACTGGATGACACTGCAAACGGCACCTGCGGCGAACATTGGAACTTAATAGAGCGTTAATCAAATCTAACCTACAAATTTAGCTTCACACAATTGTAGTTAGTGGAAGGCTCTTTTACATGCCATAAATCTATGACATGGGCCCGCCCGCTTTACTTCCACTCAGAAGGAAGGCATACTGAGGGATGTATAACGCTCTTAAAAATCCGACGACTTTAGCCGGGTTTGAACCTGCGATCTTCGGCATAGAAACTCAGCATGCTACCAACTTCGCCCCCGAAGCCGCTTGTGAAAGATTTGTATGTAAGGATTATCCTTAAAAATCTAGGAAATCGATTAAAATAACTATGTTGTATTTTTGAGATGCTCTTAAAATATTCCATTAATATCGAAATCCGAGCTGTTACAAAGTTATTAAACCAAAACATATGTTTACTAACAAGATAAGTTAACAAAAATTAAAAAATTACAATTCCTCCACAGACTTCATACAATAATGGGTTCGAATTATAAAAGAACAAGAATGCTTTACGACCTAAAAGAACTAGTTGTCACTACATGGAAGTGTCACCTAAACCTTGACTTGAATAAGATCCATTAAGCAAATGTATATAACAGTATATTTTGATACAATTTTTCATCTAATAGCCTTTATTAGAGCTCAGATAAATAATTTTCTTAAATAATTTTTCCTAGACTTTCGTATTCTAAATTTGATATTTTAGAGTTGAAATTTATTATATTATTTTCCATAGAAAATAGCCAATTTAGTGTATAAGTACTGTATGTTATCTTAATACAACCATGCTGACGATAACCCCAATGAAGGATTTATAAACATTAAAGTATTATCATCATGTCCATTTTAATAGTACATTATGCAACGAGCCTATAATGGCTATAATTAAGACACTAGTATGTTTATAAAACGAACGTATGCGAGTTTTATAATTTCCATACGAGTGTCTTAATTACCATTATAGGCGAGTTGCATACGACTGTTATGTTCGACGATTATTATAACTTTATTATATGTTTTAACATAAATATTCATAAATATCTGTTCAGTCACTAGAATGTTGTGATCGGGTGCTGCGGTGGGTAGTATATCTCTGTTTCCCAAGCTCTCTGGACAACCGACGCATGCGCTCTGTGTGCTTCAATGCCATATGTTCAGATTGTACTCCAGTATTCAGTAAAACTGTCACCGAAGTCGTTTCAAAACCACGCGCTGTGTAGAAATTGATTTTGGGGATATTAAGGTACAGTGCCATTTCTTGTCTCAGTTTATTTACGCGAACATATGGACGGTGCAATTACGGTAATTTATATAGACATGTTGGATTTTGAACGCATGCGCGAAGGTATCCTTATCTAATTGGTCACACAACTGTTTCTTGAGCTCTGATTGGTGGGAGAAACTGTTTCATAATGAAAAACAAGATGTTCAGTAAAGAACATATAGCCTACTTTCTCCTAAATGTATGAGTATAGTTATAACTCGTTGTTATTATCAAAGAGTATAATAGAACTATTCTTTGTTGAAGACCTTAGAAACGATTTACCTCTACCAAACGCCACAACCTAGATAAAAACTGCTACCATCATTGAAGAAAGAAAGATAAGAAGTATATCAAGAATGTTATGGATCTGGAGACATAATCGACCGGACTGGCTGCGTGGCTCAGAGGTAACGTTCTCGCTTGCTGGGCCCTAGGTTGCAGGTTCGTATCCTGGCGCAGTCAGCTGGCATTTGAGGGTGCACAAATGCGAGGGAGCTGTGTCAGTGCATCCCCTTCGGGCCAAAATTCCGGCACCCCGGTGTCTCTAAAAGCAGCAGTAGTTAAAAGGGATGTAAAACCAATAACATTATTATTATTATTATTATTATTATTATTATTATTATTATTATTATTATTATTATTATTATTATTATTATTATTACATATACGACCTGCCGTGGGCAACATCCAACTTTGAGTTGAGGCATGTCTTTACACGTCTGGTTGTGCATGGCTTTCACATCCCTAATTGAATTAACAAATCTTTCCATGACCCTACAGAGACGTGTGTATACAAACTATGTGGATATTTTCGATTGCTATTTGCCTGAAATAAAAGTAGTAATTAATAACCTGAACTAACACCATCGGCTTCAATTCAGTTACTATGTGAAATCGTTTTGTTCTTTACTTCAAATAACATTTTCAAGTAGCGCAAAATAGGCTGTTACAAACCCTTTAAAATAAAAAGTAAAAATGTATCGTAGTATCATCTTGTCATTCTTCAAATTCGATGCGCATAGAATGCCGATGGTATAGTAATCAATGGAGCCCCACGTAGATTAGTCGAGACATCTAGTGGTGAAATATCGAACAATATAATCCTAACAGAGCGAGTGCATTCTAGCGGCCAGAAGAAGAAACTTTTCAATAAAATCTGGAAGTTAATAAGTTACAGCCTGCAGTTACCTTTTTGGCAGCTAGATGTCTCGAGTAAATCTGCTGGCGAA